>JAWWMP010000081.1:79168446-79214610 GCA_035047865.1 Dendrocincla tyrannina | reverse complement strand
CCCCCTCTTTATATCTTTGCTTACATAAAGAAATGAGATGGAATACTTCCTTAGTTATGACCCAGTTACCAGGAAAATCAAACCAAAACCACTACAACAGGTCAGATAGTTTGAAGAGAATATGTATCTACAAGTATGTCATTTATGTTAGATAACAACTAGAGCCATGGCTGTTAACAAAACCAATCTCACCTTCCTTGCATGTTGAGTGCTCATTTCAGCACTTGAATTACAAAAAAGAGTTTCAGCAAGCCTGTAAGGACATTTGACATCCAGGTTCTAAAAATGCTCAGGGAGGGTAAGGCCATCACAGAGAAACAATTTATGTATCCCTGTCCAGTGAAGAAGAAACTGAAGAAAATCTCACATTAAAATCCTTCTCTAATGACTGAGGGAAAGAAAACATGTATAGATTGGTCTGAAATAGATTTTGGTTCCTAAACATGATAAGGTAGAAAATGTGAAAATAAACTTTAGGGAAGAGTTCTAGAAAGGGTCAGAGAGGCTGTAGGTCTGTAAACTCAGTGTCTTCATGAGGCAAAAATAACAAAGCTGTAACACATTCTATTTTGAAAGAAGTAAAAGTAGGTATTTCCTTGAAAGTATCTTGAAGCTGTATGAAGACATCAACAAACAGGTAGATGAGGCTGATTTCATTGATAGCTCTACTTGGATTTCTAAAAGGCCTTTGAAGGAGTCCTTTGCCCAAACCTTTTCAGTGATCTGAGAAGCTGAAAGGGAAGATCTGTGCATGGATAAATAATTCTTTAAAAGACAAGGAAGAGGAGGTTGGAGTGAATGGTAGATTCTTATATTCAGACCTAAAGAATAGAACAAATATGGAGGCATGAAACGTGTCTTCCCTGGACAAGTATCTCCCTTTTTTTAATCATTGTCCTCAGTTAGTATAAGCATAATAGCCTATTCCTAATAATGCTGTGTAGTATTTTTGGTCTCTGTAGTGTTGTGGTGGTTTAGTTTACTTGGTTTTGGTCTAGGCCTTCCCTGGTAACAGGGGCATAACTAAGGAAGTATTCCACACCATTCCTTTACATAATCAGGTATATATAAGAGAAAGAGGGGAGGTTCCTCTCTCTCTTCCTTTTGGGTGCTTGGAGGACATCAGGTCTCAGTGTCTCAGCTTCTCTTGTATCCGTACGAGCTGAGGCCTGTCTGAGAAACTGTTGTCTGAAGCTGCGTGGAGGTGAAGGAACTGCTTCTCTTGAGGGTAGTTGGTGAGAATTTATTGTGTTAGTTACTTTGTTGATCTATTCCCTGAGTTTGAGTGTATATATCTGTTTTGTTTTTACCTGATTTTTGTTCCCCTTCCCTTTTCCCCCTTTTACCCTTTTGGGGTTGTTTGGGAATCTTGTTCTGTATATTCATAGTGTTTAATTGTATATAATTGTAATATATGTGAATATATATATATTTTTACTACAATTTTCTTTTGGTTCTCTCTCCCTCTCTCTCTCTCTCTCTCTCTCAGGGGAATCAGTGTGGCCAGTGCTATACAGGAGCACTGCTACATAGGAGTTGTTACTAATGCTGGTATGAATAGAAAGTGATGGAGAAAAGGAAGCTCAGGGAGGTCTTATCGATACAACTGCTTGAAAGGAGGTTTTAGACAGATGGGTGTGGGTCCCTTTTCCCAAGCAACAGGACAAGAGGAAATGGCATCAAGTTGTGTCATGGGAGATTTAGATTGAATATTATGAAAAATGTATTTGCTGAAAGGATGGTCAGACACTGGAACTGGCTGCTCAGGGAAGTGGTGGAATCACCATCCCTGAAAGTGTTTAAAAAACATGTAGATGTGGCATTTAGGGACATGGTTTAGTGGTGAACACAGTGGTGCTGAGTTAGCAGCTGGACTTGATGTTCTTAGAGGTCTTTTCCAACCCTAACAATTCTATGACTGTGATTCTATTCTATGAATGGGAGGTACTGTACTGACTTGAGGTGTTACTCAGAATATGTTCCCACAAACCATGTGATTTAGAAAAAAACTGTTTCAGAGTGTCCAACATGCTTCACACTAAGGCTTTGGAATAGAACGCCTGACCTAAGAAATAACATCTTGGCAGTTTGAGGCATGGAGTAGAGAAAAATGGCATCTTTTATGTAAAGATGGAATGAATTGGTGTCAAAACCTGAAGAGGTTTTAATATTTACTTCATTCCTTCCTGAATGTAAACCAAATTTAGTACTTTCTTTGTCCAACTTGCTGACTCTTGGCAGCATTTGCCTGACACCAGAAAATAGAACTTGCAGGTTTCCTAAGGGTAAGTTTTCCTGTTAGATGACTTCCAGTGAAGAACTAAACCAAATACTGATTTGAGGTCTCAATATAGTTCAAAATGGTAACCAAGTTCTTAAAAAAAACCCCAACATTACAAACACATGTCATTCAAAACCTTGAGGACTTTCTGGAATCATTTTAATCCAATTCTATAGGTCATCGATTCTTGCTTACACACTACTTCGTTATTCTCCCTTCTGTTCCATACCATTCTCTGTGAAGTATATAGCCAAAGACCACTGATACCTAGCACAGGCTGCCAAATTATGACAAATGAACTTAATAAAGGTTTGACATAGTCATCAGACAAGCAGAACAAATACTTGAGTATTTCCTATTAAAAAGCTTATCCAGATGATTATGAATACTGATAGAGAAGAATATTGCCTAAGAAAAACATTCTTATATAAATCAGAATTTCATCTAGAGATCATAAAAATACTATTTCAAAATGTCTATCAATTGCCATCTGTTTGCAATGCAATAAAAAAATTACATTGATTATATGTTCTTACTGCAATTTATTCATGTAATCCTAACCGTCCATTGATTTTAATTTCCATACATATTGGTAACTGAGAGTATGTAGGATACTAATACGCAGTGCAATTAGATACAATAATACAGCAGTAATACAGAAATTAGGGAAGAAAGCTGAAATCATCATTATGGTTTTGAGGGTTAAGCATACAAGTACCTTAATAAAGAGCACATATGTGATTATCAGTTCATTTATCTGTTTATCCTCCATTCCCCTGGTAGCTTTTGAACCTATTGATTAATTTCTTTTAAACTTGCCAGAAGGAGAGAGACATATATAATATATGAAGAAATTTCATGAAGTCTGGTAGATAATAATGTGAAATAAACTTCATGAAGATGGGTAGGTAGTACAGGAGAGAGAACGTAGTAATACTCCTGATGAGGGAAAAAAGGGGAAAATCTACTGCTACACATCAAACTTGGCAGCCTATTTCTGGTACTGCAAGTAAAGGTACTTACAGTGCAGATTTTAGTATTTTTTTTTTTAATGAAACAGATTAATTCATTGGAAAAGAGTGAGGGTATCTCAAAATCAAACATAGGATTATTTCTGTATTATATCAAAGACTAATGATTTATTGTGGTTTTTTAGCAAACAGTTTTATAGAGCGCACTAGTACTCTCCCCTATATAAGATCCAGGGCCTAAAAATTAATCTCATTTTAAGGTCAATGAGAGTATCTCTTGTTCTCATGTTTAGAGATTCTGCTTCCAAAATTCAACCAAACCCAAAGCTCCTGTTAGTTTTACTTGTATATCTGAATAGTTTGAATTTTTGGTTTTGTTTGTTTGTTTCAGTTATTTCTGTATTCAAATACATTTGAGCAGTTTCAGTAGTAAACAAATTAAATGATCCCAGAGGTGATATAAAGACAAAACACCTCTCTGCAGGCAGGCAAGGAAGCACAGTGGCTGGCTGGTTCCTTCTGACTGAAGAGTATGAGTTTCCCTCTGGCAAAATACTATTTTAGAGTTAAAATATGAAGAGTCATTAATTAGTACCAATTATATTGATTATATGTATTACACAGAAGTGATCTAAAGGGACCATAACTCTGATTCTTGTTTCTAGTTTATTTTTCCTGGGTTTGATTAAAGAGTGTACAGCTTGTGATCTGTTTTCAACTACACTGGCATATAGATAGGGTCTGTAAGCTGATAGGGGGTGAGCTGATGGATAGGGTCGCAGAGCTGAATAAAATGAATCCAGTCATTCCACAGGACTGCCTAGAGCTATGAGAAACTTCAATCTGTAATAATGATAAAAAGAAAATCACGTCAAATAACACAGGTATTACAAAAAACAGATTATTGTGCTGCTGTCCTCAATGCTCTGATTGCAAAAGCTGCAAAGAGAATTACACATAATAGTTAGGAGATAGCACCAAAACTTCCTGGCTTGTAAAATGACATCAGTGCCTGTTCCACAAAGGGACTTTTTACCAAGTTTATTTTAGCACTGAAAATAAGGAGCCATCTGGGATCCTGAGTAATTCAAACTATTTTTTCATTGCTTCTCAGTTTGTTTGAGAAACCTTGCTTTGTGGGTTTTTTGTATTTTCTTTTTTTTTTTTTTAATTGGACTGTTTCTTGCAAAATTGCAACTTGTTTTTCTATTTACCTTTCTGAAAAACATTTGACATTCTCGCTGATACAGACAAAGGGTCTGAGGATACTGGAATTTCCTGTTTCTTCTCTTCATCTGTAGTGTGTTTTTATTGTGGCCTTCATAAGTATTTAAGGACTTGAATATATTTTACTTTTCAGAGTATTACAATAATTTTGCACTGCTTAAAGAAATTGATTTTCACTTTGAACTCCTGAGGAGGTAAGTATGCAGTGGCCCATAATCTGCCTGTCCTTCAACCTGTCATGTTGTGAACCGAAATAACTTTAATTCGTGAACATTGACCATTATCTTTGGAACAGAAATAGAAATCCAAGAGATTGATACATTTCTTTATGAAACACAGGAGCTTTCATAATAAACATCCCAACTTAGTGATCTCACTAAGTATGGGGGAAGGCCAGATTTTACTCTCTGTAGCAGCAGTTGGTGGACTAGGCAACATATGATCACTTGTTTCAGGCCAGCTGTAGAAATCTTTGGCCTGTTTGAGGAGTTGGAAGTATTGTATAAGTCAAGAAATAAGTGGGCAAAATGATACAAATCCATAGAAATCCAAACTTCATTAATTTTGCTCCTCCCCAAACTGCTTGTTTTTGAAACAGAGGTTGCAATACGGCAAAACCTTTCCTGCTTTCAAATTTTTCATCCTTCTTGTGAGCTATGAGATAGCTGTAGATAGTGTTGACACTGAAATTCCATAGGTCTGGAAATGAGAAAGAAAACAATGTCAACATTGTATGACTAGCCTGAGCTACATGGACAACAGTTTTGCATGGAATAGCTTGAGAACTTTCTGAGCACATCTACTTAAAATAATGGTATTGGTACATGGTGGCTAAGCATTTCCATTTTAAATGCTGCTTTTCAGGTTTTACCCAGCATTGTTCTTTCTGACTGAATTAATTCTGAGTCTACAACTGTACAGGTTCCAAAGAAGTATTGACTTGTTCCCCTAGCTTGGCTAGCCAGACCACAAACCATCACATCAAATGGAGGGAGAGACAATTCATCTTTGCAGAGATAAAAAATATGCACTTTGGCAGTGACATAAGAATTCTTTTTTCTCCCATCAATTTCCATACAGAAATTATAAACAATATCCTTTTTTGCCCACCCCTCAGCTTCCATTTGCTCAACTTTCTTACCCAGAAGAAAAGTGGAATTTAACTACTGAAAAAATTGCAAATTGTGTTGGGGTTTTTTTCTGGAAAAAATTCTGTTTGTGCAAAAATTCAGGAAGTATATGTACAATATCTAAGAGGAAATAAATGCACCAAAGAAACTCATAAACTGGAGGCTTTACACACAGGTAAAATCTGTGCAGAATTCTGATTTTCATATTCAGTATTCAGAAACACCAGTTTCTCAGATATTTAATAAATTATTTATTCTTCAATCAGAATCAGCAACCTGTATTATAATTCTTTTACTTTTATATAGCAAAGTACTTATTTGTATACATATCCCTTTGTGGGCAGCTTTTCGTCAGCTGTATGATACGCCACTTTCTTTTGAGCAACTCAGTGTACTGCAGTGCTCTCTTGAGAAATTAGTCATAGCTACTTAACTTTGTCTTCATTTGCTTTTAAATACAATCTATTTTCATAGTGAAGCACTAGACATCTGATTACTTGATATTCACTGATACTGAAAAATACATGTGCTTGAATGTCAAATTGCCCCTTTGCCTGGAAGTGCGTACAATTTTTAGTAGGTCAAAAGAGATGGAAAAGACATCAGGCATGATTATGTTCCTTAAGTGATTAGAGGTACAAGCTGGAACTTGGAGTACCTAGAGATACTTCCCAGTGGTATCTTGGTGTTCCTTGTGTTAATTTTTGACTCATATTTAGATCACCTTCTGTAGACATTGAATTTATTTATTGACAAAGCTGAAATTTCACTACAGTGTACATTTAGTGGATCGATCTGAAGGGATGCAGATGGCCCAGGAGGTGGACTGGCCTCTCTCTCTGCTCTGACTGTACAGAAAGATGGAAACTTCTGCTGTATCACTCAGTGTTTCCATATGGTAAATTGAGTGGGACCTTACTAGAATTTATCTATATTCAGGGTTTTTTTTTTCTTTTATACAGTGTCTGTTTGCAAAGGATGTGAACTAGGTTCATGCAACTATCTTTGAAGTCAGCCTGGTCTTTTTCTGCTGTTGAGTTTCCATCATTAGTTACATTCTTCTCCATAGCTCAGTCTGGTCTTCCTGGGCTGAAGCCCTAACTGTGCTGTGTAAGCTATTCAGGTGTCCTGAATTCCCTTACAGAGGATCTAAACTACAGTTTTTTCCTCACAGTTATCAGAGCTACCACCGAAAGATGCAGAATTTCTTACCAGAAGATCCACCAAATTTTTCTATTATCTAACATACATCTGCGGCAGGGGGGAGACAGAGATGAGGAGGGGAAAAAAAAAAAAAGCAGAGTGCAGAGAAATGAAAAGGTAAAGAGTACTACTGGTCTGACTCAGGATTTCATTCCAAATGCTTTGGTACAAATAGGATACACAGCATTGGGTCTTCTCAGAGCAGGTGCCTGAAAAAAAGAAACTTTTTTATGATTGCATATTGATTAGAGTACTTGCTTAAGAAGTGGGAAGCTCAGTTAATATTTTTGGACTGAGGAAAACTTTGAACCTGTCCCTTCTGGGAGAGCTTATGAGACTTTAGAACAAACCTGGGATGGAGCTCATATGTTGAAAATGGCCTGCAGTTCAGAAGAAAATGCAAGGTTTAGGAGAAGAGATACTCAACAAGAAGAATATATGTTTTTTATTTTGTCTAGTAATGTTAATTGCACTTTCTATTGAACAGTCTACTGAAAACATGCATTTTGTTCAACAGCAGAAATATTCACTTAAGCCAGACTACCTGCAGACAAAAAAATCTGTTGGAATTTGTTAGAAGCCAGTCCATCCATTTCTTGACTTTTTTTCGTAAGTTAATACCCTATTGACACATTTCTGAATGAACACCATTCTAGCCAAAAGATTTAAGGGTGTTTTGAGCACAGTTTCTATCCACATGTTCACTTACACACTTAGTGTTAGGTCTACATTAGGTATAGTAATGGCAGAGATATCTTGAGTTGTCTTTCAACAGTTTAATTCAGGTACTGGAAGCCATCACAGAGCTTCCTGGGGGCTGAATTACCCCATTGAGAATCTGAAAAGCCTGGATAATTAGCTTTCTTGCCTGTCAATCTTTCCATCTATTTTCTCACTTCAGCTAGTTCAGTCATAAAACTGTAATTTGTTTTTCTATGGCTGTGAAGAAGATACTCATAATTTACTCCTCCATGTCCCCATTACAGTATTTTTTTTTATTTTAATTGATTAAATTCCTGAAGTTTTGCTTTAAATACTCTACAGCTTTATGAAGCTGGAGAATACATTTAGTAAGTTTGTGTACAATCTTTCAACAATGACATCTGCCTGGAGATTATGACAGTACACTGTTGCTTTCAATTGTTTAATGATCATTTTGTTACTAAACTGTACCACTGCATGTCTGAGCATTCTCTATGCCCAGCAGTCTTCATAATTTCATTTCAAAAACCTGCAATGATGGCCAGTTTGAACACCCTACCCCTGCACTGCTGTTTGTCACACAAGGTCCTTTTTCACTAATCCATGTCTACTGAGAGTGCCACGGTGCTGCCGCTATCACAGCAGAATCAAGCTGTGATTTACAATGATACATAAAAGTATTTTAAGTTCAAATGATTTACTGTACACCATATTCTATGTTTGTGGGCGTTTCCTAATTATTGGCTGTTGTGAAATGTTTCATTTCAACTATTTCTTATGCCTCTGCTTCATAACAGAAGTTCTTTGGAGAAAGTGAAATATACACATTTTACTTATTATTTTTACATTTATGTATTTTATAAAAATTGAAAAACTCAGATGTTGCTTTTAGAGACATTATAGTGCCATGATCTTCAAGTTTTAGGAAAGGAAAGAAACGTTCTATCAAATTACAAACATCAATCATTTTTCTCTCAAAGGGGGATAGTTTGTTCTTTTAGCTTTGTGGAACCATGAGTCGTGACATGTCAGACATGTCAATAGAAGTATATGTTTAAATCTTTCATTTTAAAGTGTCCATTTATAAAAGGAGCATTAAAAAGCCCATGTATTTTTTGTGAATAAAATGTATTCCACAAGAAGATTGATTTCAGTTCATGGGGAAAATTATCTTTTTCTTTTTTCTCTGAACCACTGTAACATACTCTTGGAATTTTTTCTGATCTCTGGCTCTTTCACTGCTAGCAATTCACAAAGGATTGCTTGGTACGTAGGTATTGCAAAACCAACCAGTGAATGATCACTAGAGAAATCTATCATAAACCTCATGATTAAATTAACTGTGGAGAATTAGTGAAATTTCGGCCTCCTTTCTTCCTCCTTCCCTTCCAGACCATGAGTGCTATGACACCATGAAGTGCTTGTAATCCAGATTATATGAGACACTAGGGCCTTACAGAGACCTGCTCTGACCAGACTGCAATTGTATCTCAACTTCAATTTAATATTATCTTTATTATTATTTTTATTATTGAATTAGGAATTGTTTCATTACTCTTCGTATTTCTTTTGCTCTGAGCGAGCTAGAATGGATAAATGTGTCTGTTTTATTTTCAGTAATAAGCTGGGTACGGTTAAAAGTATTAGCATTGCCACACAGTATTGTGTCCTTTTCAAAGGTCAAGCACAGCAGAAGTCTGCATTTTTTAAGTGAACTTATTTCTCATGTTTAGGTTGTTGTTTACAGAGGGCTTCTGATGCTGTAAGTTTGACCCTAAATCTTAAATCTTTAAGTTCTGTGTTTTAAGCAAATGCAGTTTTCTGGTAGAAGGGAAAAGTATATTCTAGTAGACAGATGTCAGATCTTGCTGCTTAAACATTGCTTATCATCACTGAGGTTAATATTTATAGCTGACTGATGGATAGTAGTGGATCAGGCTAAGGTAAAATGCAGGTCAGGCTGTTCGTGTGTGTAGGTGAAACTTTTCACCCCTTAACCATATGGCGCTGCAAAGGAAAATGTCTTACCAAAAGAGCATGGCAATAACATGGCTTCTGAAGTTGTTATTAGGAGTCGTAGCTATTGTTTTGCATCAGTAGATCATGATCCCACCTAATTAATACTCCGCAGTGGATGTCTGACGTGAGCTGAATTTCTTTTTTCAGGAAATGTATACCTCGTTTAGTAGACAAACATGTTGTTAATTTACATTCTTATTTAATCCTAAATTAAAACAGTATCCAACCTAAATATGATTCTGTTATTGGCTGGGGAAGACTTTTTGAAAGGTTAATATTTGCTAGAAATAAAAAAAAGCAAAATACATAACTGCAGTAATCTTTCATTGCAGCCTAGCCTTACTTTCTGTTAATTTATTTATATAAATTCCCTGACACTTTTTTAATTTATTTTTGTTTTTTATAACCCCCTAGATATTGGCAAATGTAATAATTTTTATCTGCGGAAACTTGGCAGGAGCGTACCACAAACACCTCATGGAACTTGCGCTGCAGCAGACCTATCAAGACACGTGCAACTGCATCAAATCCCGTATCAAGTTGGAATTTGAGAAGAGGCAACAGGTAAAGTCATACCCATGTCTGGGTCTCTTTTCCTGTTTTCATACTATCTCCCTATTCATTGCTATGTAGTCCATCTTGTTAATGGAAAAACACTTAATGAATTACTTAAACTTACATAACAAAATATGCAAAGTCTTTTGAACATAGTTGTACACAATTTCCATTTGAATATAGGAAGGTATTTTAGTTATTTGTGTTGTCAAATTATTTTTTCTCTCATTTGTTCTACAAAAGTATTCTACGACAAAGAAAGTTAAAAAATGCTAGTTAAAATACATTCTGTTGGAACACCATCTCATCAAATAAGCTGAGATGTACACATGTGCTTCTGGAAATCTTACAGTTCTTGATGCCCAAGACCGATGCTGCACATCACTGCAAGAAGATAATACTGCACTGTTTTTATAAAATATTTGAAACCCCAATACTGATGAATCATGTGATATCATTCTAGGGGTCAGGTTTGTTAAGAGGAGCTAGGGGAATTGCATAATGAAACGTATCTGTCATTTATTTTAGCAGTTGAATAAAAGACTTCTCTGATTGCTTTATATAGTTCTTTTTTTTCTTTGCAAGCTCTGTTCAGTGCCTGTCATCCTGACAGATAGGTGCTTCATTTAAGAGAATTTGAAATACAAATGATTTCATCAAGTAGTAGAGAAGATAGGTGCGATTTGTTTTGAAGGTCACCAAGACTCAAACTTCCAGGGTTGGAGAATAGAGTCTTCACTGACATGTTTCTGTTGTCACAGAAAGCGCTGATGTACACCTCATACGTCCCAGCTGACCTTAAGTATCACATTCGTCTCACAAATACCTGTAGCCATTTTGAATTAAGGTTTTCAAGATCCATCAGCAACACTATTTTCTTAGAAAAAGTAAATGGAAAATCTGTACCAGAACTTTAATAGGTCGTGTGTTCCTTATTCTTACCCTTATTCTGCCAGGCACTTGGGTTGCATGCTGACTGAATTTTCTACAACTTCTTAAGGAGAATATTTTACAATAAAAGCAAGTTTTGATGATTAGATACAAAATCTGCACAAATCTGCTATTGCAGGAGGGGTTTATAAGAGCAGTCATTTGTGTTTCTAACTCTTCCTCCATGAACTGTGTGCAGTCAGATGGTGGGCTTTGTAACTGATAGTACGCAATGCATGTTTTGCTCTCTGTTGAGAATATCTCAAGAGATAAAAAATCTGAAAAATATATATCCAAATTTGTTCCAGTGAGACAGCTTGTGAGTGCAGAGCAGCCACCCAATGCCAGATATGAGGGAGAAGTACCGCTCCAGGTTGGGAAGTCTCCAGTGATGTGGGTACTGGTGTGATGGTTTCTAGGCTCGTGGTGACTTTGTAGAAAATGGTTAGCACTGTTCCCTGTGCTTAGGCCTTGGCTGCCAGAAGCATGTATGCTGACCTTAATCCAACAGCATAATTCATAGCAGCCATCAAGGTCTCCCTTATTCAGGACAGACCTAATCTCTTAGCTTCCTGAGCACAGTTGTAAGGGCCCAGGTTTCTACTGTTGGTTGTTTTTTTCCTTCAAGCATAGGGAATGCATTGGTCTATCTGCAAGAAGCAGGAAAGTTGTGTTACTGGACTCTGCATTCAAAGGACTGAGGATGCCTCTTATAAGAAGGCAGTAGTTACAGCGCAGAGTTCTAGCTGATGTTTTGTGCAAATGTGTATTATTTACTAAACACTACTGATTTCTGTGGAAAGACATAAATAAGTAGCTTTGGTTTATTATCCCTTCTGAAGGTGTGGAAATGGTTGAGAATCTGACAATGGAAAGAAGCAAAATTCTTTGGAACTCTGTGACAGATGCTTCCTCTTTGGGGTTTGTAGGAGTTGTGTTTCAAAAATTTTGTAGCTTAGCAAGATGGAAAACAGCAAAAGCCATCTTTCACTGATAAATTGTGTCATTCTTACAGAATAAAGAAGGAAATTGTACAGAATTTGTTATATATATATTTAAGTGTGTGTTGTCATATTTGCATTTCGATAGGAATGAATGTATCAAATTAGTTAAGACATCTATACAACTCTTAAGTAGTTTATTGAAGGTCTGGATTAATAACAGGTGGATCAATATTTTATTAAAGAGAAGTATTCTGTGGATGTCAGTCATCTTTTTAACCTCCAAAGGGGTCAAAAAGAGATCACTAGATCTTCAGATCTTATATAGATTTCTTTAGCCTTTATTCCCTCAACCCCTTAATATGTCCTTTATTTCATGTCAAGGTTTTTCCAACCAAAAATAAGATGTGTACCTCCATATTATCACACTTAGGAATGTTATGTATTTAAATGTGAAAAGGTAAATACGAATTAATTTCATCAGGGTTTTTTTGTTTGTTGGGTTTTTTTCTTTTTCTTTTCTGCCAGGATTGACATACTTCTTTGTTGGCAAATATTAGTTCAGAAGTGGATGTACCATAGTCTGTGTTTTAGTGCTGCTTGTTTTGACAAGAAGAAACAAAAGATCGTCCACATTGTTAGTATTCAGGAAGCAAGTCAATCATATTGGTGACTATTTTTAGAGAACTGGGATACATTGAAACAGTAGGAGCAGGGTGCATTTTAAAAAGCATTGGTTTTGATCAAAGCCTTTATTAGCTGTAAAAGGTTGTAGCATGACCCTTGATTCTACATCTCTGTAACAGGAACAAATTTAATTTACTTTAATTTATTTCTCATAAGCTACTTTTGTACAAGTGCAGAGCGTAGGATGTACTTCTAAATGATTAAGGTTCCAGGTCAAATTTGCACTTTTTTCCAGATCATGGACATCATGTCTTTTATAATTGCTATTGAAAGATGCACAATTTATGGTTCAAATTATTCCATGAATTTCCTCTTATTTTGTTCGAGAGTAGGCTCATAAAAACATAGCCAACCATTATTTTTCAGTTGTGGGGGTTTTTTTTGAGTGTCTTTGAATAGCCTCTTTGAGAACACCATTTTGATAGATCAATAGATAAGTATATTGAATTACCACTCAACAGTTATGCCAAAGAACTCAAGGGAAACACCAGATTCATTGTTTTCAAGTGAGACCAATGTACAGTAGAATCAGATGAAGCAGGGATATATATATTCTGAGGGCATATATACTGAGGTACAAGTTGGACATATTATATCCACACCACTGTGTATTTCTTCTGTCAGGGCACAGCAAAGGCTGGCTGCTCCCAAAGGCAAGGGAAGGCATGGGTGGTGACACCTCCCAGCAGGGCAGGGGCCACTTTTGAACTCCTGTGGTAAAACCCAGTATTTTCAATGACCACCTTGGTGTTTCTCACAGAGCTTTTATGTCTTTTCAGTGTTTATAAAAGAAAAATGGGGAACTCAGATCTCTTTTTAATTTGCAGACTTGTTTCGAGATATATATTTAAAATAGCCTTTCCTAACGTTATTTGTCTCACTGATAAAGTCTGGCTGACAGTTTGTAGGGGTAATGACTCACTAACACTGAGTGCAAGATCTTAACACTGACAAGCAGTTAATATAATTGCTCTTCTCTCTCTCTTGTGGTGCTTTGCATAAGGAGAGGGGAATATGCACTGAGAGATTCTTACAACATCGCAGGGAGGGCTTTGCAAGGTGTTGATGTTCAGGGGTTCTCTGAAATGCTGTCTTTGAAAAGGAGGCAGTATAATGATGGTTTTAGAAACAACAGTCAGGTAGCAGATGAAAATGAATGAGGTTTCAAATGATTGAGTGGGATTTTAATTTTTTCACTGAAACATGGTGAAGCAATACCATTCATTAAAGGAATGATTTTTTTTTTTAAAGTAATGTAATCAGAGAAGCCTCAGACATTTATGAGGCTTGAGGCTGTTAGTAAAGAACAAAAACATTAAGATACATTATTTGGAACTGTTACAGAAAATGTGGATTCCTGTAAGTTCAAATAATGCATTATAAAAGGTAAGCTACTAATATTTTCATGAACATAGAATAGTTTTTCTAAGCTTCCTCATTTTCCTTTTCTTCTCCTCATAGCTTCAAGGCTAGTCAACAGGAAAAACAAAAACTAGATTTGATCTTTTAAATTTTAGAATCCACTTTCTACTTCAGTAGTATTTGTACACATACACACGGGTGAGGTGCCAATCCTTTCTGTTAATCTATTTGTCATTGCTAAAATTAGAGCCTGTTCTGAGGAAGTGCCAAGTTTTGCATGGTAGACCATGGGAAAAATGGATAGAATATGCAAACAGAAACATGAGAGAATCCACTGAAGAGTAATTAGGGGACTGGTGCTCATGACAGATGATGAGACTTAGGGAACTCAGGGTATTTAGACTTCAGAAGGAAGAAAAGGCTTGGAGGGGACAACTGACATCTACCTACTACCTGAAGGAGGTTACACAAAAGGTGTGGTCAGGTTTTTCTCAAAGTCACGCAGTGAAAGGACGAGAGGCAATAGGCCTGAGCTGTGACAGGATAAATCCTGGCTGGAAGGCGATAAAAGATTCTTTCCCAAGAGAAGGGTTAAGTGCTGGGAAAGGCTAGCTGGAGAGGTGCTGGAATCTTGTGTGCAGGGAGATCGTGAAGACTTAACTGGACCGTTAAGTTGTTATGCTTCAACTCTTGTTGTAGGCAAAAGGGAACACATTATTAGTAATATTTCATAGTATTAAATAGTATTAAATATTTCATAGTATTATTAGTGGTAATATTTCATTTACAAGAATAATGTTACAGCACACATTAATTAACACCAAAAAAAGAGTATAAACACAGCTAAAACTGTTATGCAGAAAATATCCAAGTATATCCTCCTTTTTCTCTGTTATTGTCCTCCTCCTTCTGTAACCATGTAGTCCCACAGTACAATAACTGCCATTACCATGTGCTTTGTGCTGAGTTTGCAAGGCCTCAGTGTTAAGGCTATATGAATTTTTTTGACCTTCCTGGAGATTTGTTTTTACTTGATTTAGCTGTAGCAGCAATTTTTCTAATGACAAGGTGGCTATAGCTCATTAATTTTACTTTTCTTATGACACAGTGCAACCATAGATGTTATATAAATAAGAGTAATGAACAATTACTCTGTGAAGAATGAGATATTTACAAATGTTATGTAATGTTGAAAAATGCAGACCTGACATGACAGTGGAAGCGTTAAGAAGTGGACACACAGAATGCAGTGCAGAGCAAGACAGGCATATGATGATTAGAGGTGACTCTCAGGCTTGGCACTGGAGACTCCAGATCTATAAGTAGCTCACCACTGATCACTTAAAGAAATGCAGACCTGAGCCTGGACACAAGTGTTTTTAGGGGGAGCAAAGAATAAGTTTTAACACATACAAAGCACCATTTATATTAATTGTGGATATAGTATAGACTTGCAGACCAGCAAAGAAAGAGCAAGGTATAAATGTGTGTTATCATATATCTAAAAATTACTGCAAAGAGATTGAGGAAGAAGTAACCATCAGCATCAACATCATACTCCTCCTCACAAAGGAGTTCAGATGCTGATGACTTCGTGAAAGTTTCTCACCACTACTGCCAGGCTGAAGTCATCAACCTTAGGACTCACAGGGACAGTGAAAGCACAAGCTTTTTACCAGAAGAAGGATTATAAACTAAGAAGTGTATGTATAACAATTTACACTGTATTATTACTACTGAAACTTTGCTTTTTTAAAATAGAAGTACTTTTTTCTTTATTTGGTTTTCTATTTTTTTCTGTAATAATTAGAGCAAAAGTAATACTGATTCTTAGATTAGATTGTTAAGGTTTCAGGTATACTAACAATAAATGCAAACATGAATTCTTAGCTTTGTATGTGTGTATGCATATTATCAGGTTTATTTCCTTTCAGCCCATAAACAATGTTTTGAGTGTTACACTTCAAATGTCCCTCCAGATCTTAAGGTGAATTATATCAATGTTACTTGAGCAGAAAGCAAGGGTTTCACAGCAAGGTGAGAGTTCTTCATCAGGGATAAGTAAGTACTGGTGGTTTGAATCCTCTTCTTCCCCAATTTTATTCTCCTCAAGGCTGGACGCTGCTGTCCCCCAGCCCTGTTACCCCAGAGGGGCTGTTTGTCTCACCGTGATTAGGCAGGGCTGCCAGCGTCCTGCCCAGGGTGCTCCAGGGCAGAGCCATCGTAGTGAGACAGCAGGTATGTGGCCACCATGCAATTGCTGCCACAACTAAAAATCAGGGCAAGGCAAGCTCAGAGAAGCCTGGAGATCCTGTGTGGGATAAGAACTTGTGATGTTACGATAAAAATCCTATTTTCTGGGCTACAGAGGTCCTGAGCAACTTCACCTAGTTTTGAAATTAGCCCTGTTTGGAACAAGATGCTGGACTATGGATCGCAAGAGGTCACTTTCAACCGGAATTTTTCAGTGAGTCGCTATTTTTCTCTAACATCTTTCCTATAACAGAATGCTATGAAGTACAGGAAGAGTGTGGTTTCAGATAGAGTGAAATAAAAAGGTAAATGTCACTTTGAATCATATCCTGTAATGGCAAATGAATGTTTTTTATATTAACAAAAAATCTAGCAGGTGCAACAGAAATTCTCCCAGCTTTCTCATACTGACTGTTTGCTTACAGGAATGTAACACCAGAAATAATGTAGCTATTTTCATTCCACTTATTGATGAGAATAATAGTAATTTTGCAAGAGGAATCTATGTTATGAAAAGTTGAGTGATTTGAAAATCACATAGGTACTCATTGTCACTTCATTATGTTCAGGTCACTCAGTCACTGAAGAATTTGAAATGGACTAAATAATCATGATGATACTAAAATAAGAAGAATATTTTCTGGTATCTATTTAAGAGCCTGCAATTATTCTGAGGTTCAATATTTAATGAAAGTCTGAGACTTTGATTTCAAGTTTTATGTCACAACCAAGACCTGGAGATCAAAAAGCCACAACAAAGGTAGGGATAGGAGGAACAGAGGCTTCACATATGCCTTGCTGACCGGAGCTTTTGTAAAATAGGAAAGATATTCAGTTCCTTGCCTGGCAAAGGATCATGTGCTATATTAGCAACCTGCATCTTGTTTTAAACTCTCAAATTATTCTTCCATAACACTTCACTACTTCAAAAGTTGCTTAGGAGCTTCTGCCCTTCAGATATGGAGTAATGAGGAGGGGTGGTTGGTTAATCCTCTTCATATGCAGCTTTTCAGTTTACTGTTATGGAAAACTCCAGACCTCCATCAAGTGTGGGACACTGCCCTTTCAGGGATCTGGAAAATGACCTTTAAATTTATAGCAAAACACTCTTGACAGAGGACAACTTTTCTTAACTGTTTTTTTCCAATTTTTGCTCTGCTAAATTGTTTGTAGGAGCTATGAGATACTGCTTATGTAGAAAATAAGACTTTGTCATGTTTTTAAATGTTATAAATTGTGCCTTTCACCCCAGGGAATGTGTACTTCATTTTTAGGGGGAGAGATACCACTCCTGGTATCTACTACTGGTACCAGTAACTACTGGTAGTTACTTACAGGAAGACACTCATATTGTCTGCAATTTTGAAATTAATGGCCTAGCAAATGCCTTGTGCAAGTATCTGCTGCACAGGTCAATAGAGACACTGCAGTTCTTGCACGTAATGTTTTTTCCTACCTCAGGACTTCATAGCAAGAAAAGGTCATTTTGCAGTGAACTAGATGAGATTTCAGCTGCATCTCTGTGTGTTGATCTGCAGTAATTTATTACATTAAACGTGCTCAGATAAACTGCTGAGTCATGCTGCTTTGTTTTATGAGGAAAATGCATAGTTTAAATAGATACTAATTACCACATTTTCGTAGATATCCTGATAATTTGGATGAAATACATAGCTGACAGGCAAATGTTAATTTTTGTCATGGCACCTGCAATTTTGTCAGCCACATTACAAAAGCTAAAATTAATAGCTAAAAATTCATTCCTTTTAGAAAGAGAATGCCTTTTGACAGCGAGTCCGAAGTTTTCAATTGTTAATTATTTCCATAATTAATTGCCTCATTTTTAAATTGCCATTTTATTTCCTGATAAAAGTTATTTAAATCCAACTAGATCCCTTGGTCCTTAATAACCTTGCTATGTCTTTTTCAGCTCACCACACTAAAAATTATTCTCTTCAGATAGGGTTTACAGGATATTGTGCCTAAAGAAACTACACAGAGATTTTGATAATCCAGAGGCCTCTTCCAGTCTTCTGTTTTCACACACAGATCTGTTCGGTCATGTCATAAATATTCCTAGAATATTATAAAGAGCTTAAACATCTTAAAGGATTCTCTGTAATGAGGATTTTCCAGACATTTGATCACTCTTGTGACCTTTTAATTAACTCATTAATGATTGCTTCTTCTTTTTATAGCAAGCGTATCTGAACACACAGTTATCAACAATGTTCACAATGAAAGTTCCATAAAGAGGTAAAGATCCATAAAAACTTCTTCTTAGAAGTCTGTAGATCACATTAGTACCAAGTTGACCCTGTACACAACCAGGTGAGTCCAAGAGGGAAGCAGAGTAGGCTCCTAAACCTGGTATCTACCACTTGGTATGCGCCTTTGGTTGAAAGCACTGGGAGTAGTATATTTTGCAAAGTTATATTTTTTCCTAGTGGTGTTTCCTGCAGTAGGCCTTGTTAGCAGCAGCATCATGCCTGGGTGACCCTGCTCATTGGGTTAAGTACCATGGACTCTGTATTCTTTCCAACATACATGCTTCTGTACTGTAAATAGGTATTTTGATTCTGAATTAATTTCCTTTGAGTATTTTAAATACCTTCTCTATTGCTGCACACAAATAGCTATGTATTTTTTAACATTGTTAATAAATCTATCACTTCTAAATATCTTATTTACATCACTTCTAATACATTTTGTTCTTTAAGTGATTGTCTATACTAGCATTCACACTGGCAGTGCACATACACTAAACAGCTTAAGTTGAGGACATTTCAACCCTACGTGCCAGTGTATTCCTCCTCCTTGCTTTACTGTGCACAAGTTACAATGAGAAAGGTGTGCTCATTGTCTTAAGACCTTCTCAGCAATCTGGCTAAATTAGGACTTCTCTCGAAGTTCATCTCTTTGCCAGTGGCCTAACTGGATACTGCTTCTAACTCTTTTCAGATTGTAAATCCATTACCTTTCTCTTTTTGTAATACTTTTTGATATTCTTTCCTTCAAACCCTTACCTCCCTTTAGCAAGTCCTTGGATCTGAAGGGGTTCATACTGCAGGAAACACCACTAGGAAAAAATATAAATCTGCAAAATATACTACTCCCAGTGCTTTCAACCAAAGGTGCGTACCAAGTGGTAGATATCAGGTTTAGGAGCCTACTCTGCTTCCCTCTTGGACTTACCCAGTCATGTACAGGGACAATTTGCTACTAAGAGTTATTAGAAAGAAAGGTGTAAGAAGCTATAGTATGGACTCCTTCCCTTAGGAGCTGCTTTTTTTGCTGAGGCTGTTCCCCTTGGTTCCCACCTGAGCTGCATTGCAGCTGCACTGCAGTCACATCAGTGCTATCTAACTTATCAATCTGGACCCTGACCCACAGATTTGACTACTTAAAGGAAAACCTTTTCCTTCCATTTGGAGTGGTCATTAGATTCAGCTGTTTGTACTCAAAGATAGTGTTAGGAAAATGAGTCTTTTCCTGTAGGTCACCAGGCTTCTCTTCAGGCAACCCCATTTCTCTTTGAGATAAGAGTGATGCATGCAGATGCTTAATGAAATGTGAAAGAAAAATAATTTACTCGTAAGTAGAGGGTCTGTGAACTGTGTTGCCCTGAAAGACGTTCACAGCCTGTGTGCCTTGCTGACTCTCAGGACCATGATTTTCTTTTAAATAAAAAGTCTGTCAGATTGAGAGGAATGCAAATTTGTATGGAGTGAAGGGGAGGTGATATGGGCATGGTGATGGTGTTACTCTTAGAGTTAAAAGGTGCATGCTCAACCTTGGATGCTTGGGCATAGACATGGTTATGTACAATAGCTCTCAGACTTGCTATGCAAAATACTCAACATAAAAATATGTTTCTCAATAAATTGGATTTAGAAATCTGCCAGGAAGTTCGATTGCAAGCCATTCAATCTGTGCTACTGTGCTAATTTTTAAACCAGAATGTTGAATAACACTAAATTGTGTTTGTATAAATCTAAATTATCACATGAAGTCATTATTTTAAACAAATATCCTCTTGTTAAAAAAAAAAAGTCTGTATGCCATAGTAAGGGAAACAAACTCAAAAATTATAGTTGCATTGGTTCTTGAGGTACTTCTGGTTGAAATGAAGCTTCGTGCATGATTATAGGTAAAAGAAAATTTGACATCTCAATAAAAATCTGCTTAACCTTTTTAAAATGCTGTAGTGATGACAGTAAACACCCTCCCCTAACTTCCTCTCCCTGTATTTCCTTATTTCGCTGAAACCTGACACTTTCCTTCTAAATCCTTACCAGAGCCACTAATGAATTCTTTCCGGCCTCCTCCAATTTTAATGTGTTTTCAGATGGCAGAGGTTCAAAAAGGAATAAAAAGGAAAAAGAGAATTGAGGGAGAATGCAAAAGTCACAGATTTAACTACTTACTTCTATATTCAACTCTTTTGTATCTACTGAAACCCAATTCTTGAACTTATTTTGATCCTTTTAAAAGGAGGAGTTTGTGTCTAGCTGAAGTGTTCGAACGATTTTTATGAGCGGAAGTGGCATTGTAGGGTAGACCCTACTAAATCTGTTCTTAGAATATAATTTATAGCAGGTTTTATCCCTACTTAAGAATGTTTTTATACAATATAGGAAAAGAAGTCTCAAATGTGAAGAGGTTACTTAATCCTTCTCCTTGCTTGGTGGCAGGATCCAGAATACTTGAAACATTCTCAACAGATGTCTGTATTACCTGTCTCTACAAAATCTGGATCTTCTGCACCTTTCCTAGATGACCCGTTCCCTTCATTTTTTATCTCTGGGGAATATTTTCCATTTTACCCATCTTAACGAACCCACAATGCAATCTAGGCCTGTGAATTGCATAGGATAGAAATAAGGGTTATTCTTTGCCTCCTTATTACAGCCGTCTGTGCACCTGAAGACTATTGCACCTCTCTTAGTTACCCCTTTAATAAGGCAAACAAGCCCAGTTTCCTCCATTGTAGTTTGTAGGACATGTTTTCTAGACCACTGATACTTTGTGTTGCCTGACTTTCTCCAGGCTGTCCAGGTGATTTTCCGTAATGTTAAACACTTTGCCAGCATTATTTTTCTTTTTAAGTACAATTTGACTTTTCAGAGGACCTTGAAATACAATGTGCTATTGTCCTTTCACTTTGCCATTTTCAAGAGTTTGTTTAAAAATTAAATTACTTGAGGTCAGATGGAATCCACGTTTAAACCAGTATCATTGTCTATCAGTGCTGCACTGGAACTCTCTCGAGTTTCATTGCTCTTTCACCACTCCATCCTCCACAGTAGTTTTCCTGCTTTCAGGGTGTAGTTACATAACCACTATGCACTTAATTGAAATAAAGAAGTTATTTTTGTTTATTTGCTGTAACCAAAATCTGACATAAATGTGTAGTATTTATCTTTTTCCTCCAAAAATGAGGAAAATAAAATTGCATTTGCTGCTTTGAACTACTACAATTTAAAATGGTTTAATGTTTTAAATATTATTAATGCAATTCAGGAGCATATTAGACTGAATTAAAAGAAGCAAAATGGCTGCAACACTGATGTCCTTTAGTCAGCTACTGGGAAGTCTGCAAGATCCCTCAAATCTTGCACCCTGAAATTGCAAGGAAGTATGTTCTCCCAGCCTTTTTGTAACTCTAGATCCCTCCCTCTTAACACCACAGAGGGGTTTTTTAGCAAGTGGTTGTATTTGAAGGCTCTTTCACAGTCTTATTCTGTTGACTGTGAAAACATTCTGCTTCCAGCTAATATGCATTTGGGGCTGCTCTGTATTTTAATAAACTAACTGTTGCCTTTCTCCTGCACTGTTATTTATAACCTGTGCTTTGGACTTTCTATTTGACTGATAAGTAATAAAATCTGATGTAGCAAAGAATTGCAGCTGACTTTTCCCAAATTCATCACTTTGAATACCCCAAACCATCCTTTAAACAACTTCATCCAGAAGCAGTCTTTTTCCTCTGTCACTTCTATTTTTGGCATCCTTAGTTTTTCTCAGATATTCTGTTAAAATTGTCTCAAAAGTCATTTTATACTCTTAAATATCATTCCATTTCCTTCTTTCATGTCTCTCTCTGCCAGTAAATGGTGTCCTCTTCCATGTCTTTTCTCATCACCCAGAACAGTTCTTACATTCCTCATGTATATCTTTTTGCAAAGTACATTTTTTTTCTTGTACAGTCTTTCAGGTATATCTTTTGCCCTATGAAAATTAGGACTGGTTTACTCTTTAGAAAAATAGCAGTTTCACTCCTACCACTGGATTTACTCTGTTTGATTAGTCAGATTAGTGCTTTTAAATATTTGTGAATATCTGATATGCTGGTCCCATTCAAACTGTATTCAGCATCTTTATCCCCACTTCCCATTTTTTCAGATGGCCGTTCAATAAAACCCTCAAAAATGTAAAACAACCTGCCTGCTACTCTCCCCTAGATAGTCTGTGCAAAGAAGGATAAGCTCTTCTAAAACCACTAAAATGTAAAAGCCAAAGTCAAGTCCCAGCTGTTCAATATTCTCAGCCTCTCATTAAGTGTGAGGAACTGCTTATGAAATATGAGAGACATAAGAGAGAGGAGACATGAGAGTAGCTTTGCCTGTGACAAGTGTAACAAGAGCAGTAGGCTTCAGTCACACCCATATGGCCTGGGAAAATGTTATGGGCCATGGCCTATTATGGGTCATGATAGAGTGTGCATAGCCATGCAGACAAAAACTTACTAGGCTCAAATTTTTAAGCTAAGTTCCTTCTCAGATCTTTAAGCTAATTGTAGAAACACTGTAAGGAAAATAAGCCTAGATTTATTCCTGAACATTGTATGTGAGCATCCCTGCATGGCTAAAAGGGAGAGAAAACCAGGAAACTGAAAACAGTGTTTAGGAGATAATTTGCAATCTGAAGTCAGGAAGGAGACATGAAGATTATTTAAACCACCATGACAGCCTTAGAGGATTTATTTAGAATTTATTTAAAATACTCTAAATATGCAAAAAAAAGTTGTTCCGAAGCAGAGTTAAAGAGATCACTAGGAATAAAGATCATAAGAACAGGCACTCTGAGACAAAGGAAGTGAGCATCTAGCCCAGTATCTTTTTGCTAGCCAGTAGCTTATTCCTGTGAAAAAGTGGAGAAGATAATCTGATGCATCTGCTTCCCCAGTGATCTGTCTGAGCACGAGGCAGTCTGTGGTTCAGTTACTTAATGAACAGAATTGATGTGGCATTTAACCGATTTTGATACCCATAAGTTAAGTGGCACACTTTTTCCAGCTCAGCTGTGTAAGGTGTGAAAAATAATTTGCATAAGGTGTGAAAAAATAATTTCCTTTCCTTTTGTTTGTTTTAGTCATTGCCTGCATAGTTTTATTTCGTGACCGCTTCAGTAAGTCGCAAATAGTATAAAGCTCAGATCACTGTGTGCCTGTTTTAAAATTTCTTCTTGCTACTTTTATTGGATTTTTCAAGTTCAGCAGGTATCAGCTTTCTCATTATAGGTCATCAAATGTGACTACTCAAGCAGGAAGACGGTACTAAATTTGTGTAGCCTTTTTTTAATTTTCTCCTTTTAGCAGATAGTGGAAATTTACTGTAGTGATGACTTTACACAGGATAATGAATTTTCAGGCTCTAATGGTGTCTAACAAGCCCAAACTTTCTTGAAACATTGAATAGGAAGTTTCCTGTAGTATTTAAAGAACAGTGTCATATGTGGTGGGTTAGCTATGGCTTGGAGCCAAACTCCTACATAGCTACTAACACACTTCCCCCAAACCCCAGCAGGAAAAGGGGAGCAAATGGGGGGGGGGGAAGAAAACAGGCATGAGGAAGCTTGTGGGTCAAGACAGGCAAATCACTAACCAATTTCTGCTGTGGGCAAAACAGCCTGAACTTTGAGAGAATTAACTTCCTGACCCTTAACACAACTGTGGCTAATTAGAAGCAAAAGAGACAG
The DNA here is from genome assembly GCA_035047865.1 of Dendrocincla tyrannina. Classification (NCBI taxonomy): domain Eukaryota; kingdom Metazoa; phylum Chordata; class Aves; order Passeriformes; family Dendrocolaptidae; genus Dendrocincla; species Dendrocincla tyrannina. The sequence continues at coordinate 79,190,369 of JAWWMP010000081.1, read as the reverse complement.
ATAAGGCAGCCACATCTTTCCTCCCACCTTTCCAGGCTTAGCTTTACTCCTTCACTCCCAGTTCCCCTACCACTGTTCAAGCAGCATGGAGGGGAATAGAGGGGTGGTCAGCACACAGGAGTTCCTTCCTCTCTGCTGCTGCTGTTTCCTCCTCATGGTTTTCCTCTGCTTCAGCATGGGCTCCCCTGGAGGCCACAATTTCATCAGGCATATCCATCTGCTCTGGTATCGTTCTCCATGGGCAGTGTGGATATCTGCTCCAGAATGGAGCTTTTCCTCCTCTGCTGACCTTGGTGTTTCCTCAGCTGTGTCTCACTGCTTTTGTTTCCTCTTTCTCTCTGTTGTCTGCCTTTTCATGTCCTTCTTCACACACATTTTCCTATAGATACCATTGATATATAGATAACATTGCAGATGGCCTAAGTTGTTTCTGCCATGGTTCTGTGGCAGAGCCACTGACCTCTTTCCACAGAGGCCTCCTCTGCAGCTCCTCTGCTTCCAAAACACTGCCACCCACGCCCAGTGGAAACAGAGGTCTCCCAGAAGGGACTTGGGGACCCCAGTAGCTGCAGTGACAAGGCAAGCAGAAGGAGCTCTTGGTGACAACTGGTGCATGCCCTGTGTTGTGTATTGTGTGAAACCATGAACACGGTCTTCTGAAACCTTTTTTCAGCTTTTCAGTCCCATCTTTCTCCTAGTTGTTACCACTAACTTTGTATTGTCAGAAGACAAAATGGCCCTGATAATTGTTCCTGTTTATTTTGTCACTTGCCTCTAAACCTGTTCTACTGCAATAGTAATTTGTATCAACTTCTTTGATTCATACCCCAGAATTAATAGTTTTGCATCTTATCAATCTCCTCTTTTTGATAGGAGTGAAAAGTTATTGTAGATTTTTAGCAGTCTTTTTGCAGTACATTTTATGTTCCTTTGGCCTTGCCAACTTTGTGGTAAACTCCTTGAGGACAAAAATCCTTACTTTCTATTGTTCAGAGAAAGTTGTTTCTCTAGAACTTTGTTTTTCATGCTTTTTCACGATTTTATGCTCTTCTCTATTCCTTATGTTTGGAAAGAATGTCAGCTTTGGAAGACTGCCTATCTCCAGTTATATATGTGATCCTTTAGAAATGCTCTAGCCAGAGTAGATCCTGACACCTGCCTTCTATCCCAACACTAAGCTATACTGGCTACTGTGATCTTTCAAATGTGAGAGGGAAAATAAGGTTATAAATTGGTCTTGTTAAATTCCCTTTTCTTTATAGGTTACATCTGGTTCTGTTCATGATTCAGTCCATCACAGATACCTTTAATAATGCCCTTTACAGCCTTGAAGGGAACCCTCAGGCAGCCCAGGGCTGAAATACTGCAACAACAGCGGCTGCATTTCTTTTTTTGCCTAATTAAGAAAAAAGCCTGGTGCTCACAGGGATTATGTGCAGCTGTAACACTGTCCACACTGACAACACTCTTTAAAAGCACATTTACAATAAAGAGGCTTACTCCAGATCAGTAACTCCTACATACTGATTTTGCATTGTAAGGATTGCTGGCCAAACTCTGTTTGTGATAAATAGAATTTTAAATTGAGAACAGCTCAATTTTCTCCCTATATTTAGAAAAAAAATAAAAAAAAAAGTTTTTGCACCAGTAGTCTTCCTGCATTTCAAGTTATTCTTCCAGGTTATTTTAAAATACATCCTTGCACTTGCTAAGAAAGAACATTTGTTTTCTGGTACCACAGGGGGAAAAATATGTTCAGCTTGTTATAGGAGTTATAAAAATAGAAGATGGAAGTTGGTGTGCCTAGGACTGTTATTGTGACAAGCAAATACTTTGCAAATATGCCCAAGGATGTCTGGGGGTTTTTATTGTTCTAACAAGATAATTTAATCAAAATCACAATCTTTTGTTTTTCTTTTTATACCAGCTTTTTAGGTTAAACATTTCTTTTATATGTAATCTTTTGTTGCTCTATTAATATTTGCCTTTCTAATTGCTTGAGAGTTGATTGCTTGTCTTGTCTGTGTCCTGTGATAAACTTTGTCTCTGTTTTTCCTCATTTTGTGTAAACTGTAGGGCTCATTTTTCTTTTCCATATGCATTTTCTAGAGTTCTTGTAAATTAATGTGTGCATATTCAATGAGTTTGAGGAACAAACGGTATGTCACAACCCAATTTAGAATCAGTAGCATATGAATAACATACTGCTGTTAGCTGAAGCCCCATTGATTTTTGCATCTAAAATGCAATTAAATATTATTGTTGTTGTTATGTTTTTGTTCAAACTCTGTGCAAGGAGTCTTAATTATGCCAACAGACTATCATTAAAAAGCTGTGTAATTCTATAAATAGATGTACTATAACTTACATAAATCACTGTAACACAGTTTCTGCGTAATTTTTTTCATTCAGTTAAAATTTTTTTCTAGCCAGTAAAAGACAGAAGCACATTGTTGCATAGCATAGGATACATTAGCATTTTAAAGATATGACTGTCTGAAGGTGAACTGGTTGACAGGTATGAAGAGTATGAATAATGATGCACTGAAGAGAAAAGGAAGAGGCAGCACCATAGTATAATATGCCTGTAATGCAAACGTGGATGCAATAGATGATCCTCAGGAAACTCTGATGAGTTCAGTAGAACCACACATGTTTGGGATGCTTTAAAATGCAGGCAGTTGCAAGATCTGCAAAATTTCTGCTATACTGTCTGGGATGTACTATAGAAAAAGAATCAAATCAGCTTGATGCTTGTTGAGACTTAAGTAAAAAAAGTCTATGTGTAGGAAAACAGCCATCCATTTTGAGAAGGAGAGAGACTTTTCTACATTGTGATGAAAATGCAGAAGCCACGTGATAAATGTCTGTTAGTCATAGTGAGGATTTGTGGTGATTTCCAGAAAAAGCATGCTGTTATTTTCCATGCTGGTAGGAGTAAACTAAGTGATTAGAGTCTCAGTGACAAAATAAAAAATTCCAGTGCTACGAAAATAGATAAGGACTTTAACCCTTTTGGGATCTTGCATAATCAATGAGGCAGGACAACTAGACACTTAAACTGTGTCCTGTGGAGAGCCATGAGAGACATATTGGACGTGTCTTGAATTTGGGTTGGAGGGAGCTGAGGGAGTGGCCACAATTACTATTGAAAATACATTGCAAGTTTTCAAAAGGGATTCAATATCTTTTTAAACTCCAAAACCACAATAAAATATAGTCCTGCTCACTGACATCACTATTAGAATTAAGAAAGTCCTAACAGCATACAGCATACATCAAAGGATTTTTAGCCTCTACAGATGCCATGAAATGTGCTCAAGATGACTGATCCTGACAGAGTTTTATAGGGGATCCCTCAAACCTTGTTTCAGAAAGCTTCAAGCTGATCATGAATTGATCCAGTTCAGTGATACTTCTCAGATTTAAAAACATGTACATATGCAATCCTCACTGAAAATGATTGGGACATTCAGAAAACCGCATCTAAATCCTAATTAAAATCCGTGGTGCAGGGGCAAGGGGGAAAAAGACAATGTGTATGTACAGGAGGCTTCAAAACCAACTTACTCTGTGGTTTCAGATCTGGAAAGGTTGTTGTTTGTTACCTCTGGGTACCTCTGCTCTGTGTTGGATGGGTCAAACATTTAGTCCATGAAAGTACTTGACCAGAGTTCTCCCAAAGAGCTACTGGTACTCGTTTTTGCATCCTACTCTTGTTAGCTTTTGTAGCCTCTTTGTCCTCGTATGCCTGCTTCTGAGGGCACTCTACCGTATTCTCTTCTGGGAAAGAGATTTACTGTGGAATAGTAATTTTCAAGGAAGTTTTGTTTTTTTAATACTCATGAAAAATTTGATACAAGATCAGTATATGGTTCAGTCACTGTCTGTCTAGTATATCACATTTTTTAGAAAAGAGTTGCATTGCTACTGGACTCAAAGAGACAACCATTGCCAAAACTCTTCTGTCTCTTCTTGAGCATAAGCATAGACTCTACACGCCATTGTTGCCTTTTAAGTGACTCACTGCCTTCTTCCCTTTCCAAGCATAATATCTGAAACTTTCTTTCATGAAATAAACTCTTCAACATAAAAGTATCAGAACAACGAGGCACTTATCTGTAATGAAACCTGTTTTCACTAAGGGAAAAACAGTGAGTAGTGTAACTGAGAAGTCTAGCATTAGTTGACAAGAAATACACAAATTCACTTGCAGTACTTGCAGTACAGTGGCCTTTCTCAAATGATGCTGGAATTTCAACCTGTTAATATGCATAGGTAATTAGATATATTTTTAAGAAGCAGGGAAGAAAATAAATTAACTGATATGATATGATGCAAGTTTTTCATTCCATAGAAATGTTTGCTTGAGTTGGTCAGGTGATTAGCATAACCTTATTGAATTAATTGATTTCTTAGTCTGAAAAGCCCCCATATTAAAAACAAAACTAACAACAAAAAAATGCCCTCTAAAGAGCTTTGTGTTTTGTGAGGTAGATTTGGCATTGGGAACGTTCTGGCATCAGCTGCAGGGTGAGTGCAGTGAGAGCTGCTTCTGAGTTACTGACTGTGTTAACAGAGCTGCAGGGTTGTTTACCCCTCAGTGAAAGATGTGCTCTTGGGCAAATTAACAAACAGCACTGGAAGGACTGTTGTAACCACACCATACCCACGGCTTTGAGGTAATTATAAATAGTGCAGTGTTGTCACTGTATCCCCATTGCCAAAAGTTCCTACCTGTCTTGTGTCTGATATCCCTTTGTGGGGCAATACCTATGCAGGAGAATATGCTTGCAAAATTTCTTCATTCACAAAAGGAAGATTTTAGCTTTTGAACTGTAGAGTTGCAGTGTTAGGTTCTTTTTTCAAATGGAGTAGACATAAAATCCTAGAATGATTTGGATTGAAGGAACCATAAAGATCATCTAGTTCCAGCCACTGTGCCATGGGAAGGGATACCTTCCACTACATCAGGTTGCTCATAGGCCCATCCAGCCTGGCCTTGAATGATGCAGGATAACTTATATTTAGATGTTATGTAGCATCCATTGTTGAAGTGTGCTGTATTACTGAAATGAAAGGAGGTTTTTAAGATACAGATGTAAAAAAAGAGTATTTTTGTAAGGAAATAAGAAGAAGGCATGGTAGGTTCTCATTAATTTGTGTCTTGATTTCATTTGAGTTGTATTATGCGAGTCACAGCTTTAAGAAGTTGGAAAAGTGCAAATTTAAGATATATCTGTGCCCTTTGAAATTGTAAGTTGGTATGCAGTATTTAATTGTATGAATTACAAATGGAAAAAAGGCATTTGTTTAGAGAGGTTTCTCTAGATATGCCTGAAACACACTCAAGTTGCCTACTTGTGTAAGTCGTGTCAGGTGAATTCAAGTGCCTGTTGATAGGGAATACATATAAAAAAATAGTAAAATTTTTAAAAGACTAGCCTGTGTTGCATACCTTGCCTGCTTTGTCTTCTTGGAAGTTAATTAAAATGATAAAAATCAATCATAAGAAGGATACCTACGCTTCACCATTGAAACCAAAGTATTAATTGAGGTTATTGTAGACCAGCTAGTTGTTCTCACTCACTCCTCAAAAAAAAAAAAAAAAAAAAAAGTGAAAAGAAAGGAAAGAAAGGAGTATAAAGGCATTCAATTTAATGCATGTCTAATGTTTAATACTTTGTTATCATGTATGCAAAGTTGTAATAGAGTAATTTTAAATAAGTACAGAAGCATCTGAAATTTTGCTCAAATGAAAGGGGATAGTAAAAAAGTTGAAAAACTAAAAAGATATTTTTTATCTTTTTAGAAAATTAAATCAGCATTGAGAAGAGAAATTTTCCTGTAATATAAACAATTATTAGAAAGAAACACTTTACAGAAGTTAATTGATTTATCTTTTTCAGAGTAAGATCATATTCAGGAACTTTGCCATGTGATTCCCTGTAGTAAATGTAGTGAATATTTTTTTTTTCTGTGCTCATTGTGGAACAAGGGAGTTTCCTACATTAATGGAAGACCATTGCAGCATTTATCTCAAGGTGAAGTGTGAGGAGGAGAGGTCAAGCAATAGATAGACTAAATAATAAATCTTCATGTCTGTGTATTCAGCAAAGAGATCCAAAGAAGCTCAGGAACGGAATAACTGAAAGGCTGCTACCACCTCTTACGTGGAGTCTGTCACCAAGAGCTGGGCTGATACTGCAGGGCAAGAGGGAGGCAACTCTGGCAGGAGCTTTGGCAGAGCTCCAAGGGAGACCAGAGATCTACTGGCTTAGAAACCTGGTGTCTGTTTTGGACATATCAGTGGAAGTAGAATGTAACATCAGTGCACTTTTTTTGAGGGTGAGGTATGGAAGAAAAGTCAAGACAGCTTTTTGCAGAGTTAAAAATAAGAATTCTCTGATGGTTTCAAACCTTGTGGGTGCAAATGATCCACTTGATATGGGCTACCTGGATTTCTGGATGACAAGATCCCTCACGAAGGAGTCTTGAAGAAAATAAGCAGTCATGGGACAGGAAAAATGTCTTTGCATGGCCAAATATTTAAAATTTTATTAGTTCTCCCCATTGAGAATTTTTTTTAAATGTATTTTAAAAAAAATCTTTCATATATCCTTTTAATTTTCTTTTATGCTCAGATTGCTTTGTAAGTAACTTTCTGCATTGCTCCAAAAAACAAATATTTCAGTGAAAGTTGCTTATCAACCATAAAAAATCTACAAGTCCTAGAAATAATAATTTGTTGGAGCATGTTCCACCAGTCTGTAGCGTGTTATTCACAGAAGTGCTTTAGTGTCACATAACACACCATAGCGTGAAGATCTGAGTGAGCTTTATGCTGCTCAGAGAAAATCTGTAAATAAATTTGGTTTGTTATGTAAGATAGTTTTAGATTCCTATTCATGGATAAAATAAAGCCTGAGTATGCAAGTATACAGTTGGTAGTTTATGTACATTTCTAGAAAATGAAAAAGAATACTCAAAGAGTAATTTTAGTGGAATTCATAAGGTGAAGATTTACAAGGCTCTTTTGCTTGCTTTACTGTAGCCAGATAGATTTGTTTATGAAATAATGTGGATATTGAGGGTAGAACCTATTAGTGTAAAATTAACAGTAGGCATTTTCCCCATTTTTTCATAGAAGTGTTCGATGTTTTCTAGTAGCAGCTGTGTTTTCTACTCTACCTTGCAGTGTAGCTTGAGCCCCAGATTTTGGTGTAGCCCCATGTTCTCTTGACCATTTTCCAAAAAAGGAAAACTGTCAGATTTAGGTTATTGAATGTATTTCAAATCTGAGCAGCTGCCCCAACCATCTTTCCTTTCTGTCTTCTATATCAGACTGAAGAAACATGATTTATTGCTGGTCTTCCAGTTCCTCCTGGGCCAGATTTTGTTCCTTTCCGTTTACTCTCTTCTTCTGGAAGCCTGGAAGCAGAGACACGAAAATGTTGTATTGCATATGCTGTTGGATTTCTGTACCACTTCAATGGAAAAAATACATCTGGGAAGTCATCCATTCAATGTGCTTCTGTTAGATACTAGAAACAGGCATTTGAAGAATGGAAATGTGAGGAAAGCTAGCTGAAACCAGTGGAAGTTGTCAAAATGTTACCTTCCCCTTAGTGTAGAGAGAAAAACAAATTTTGAAGAAGTTGCACAGGAAGATGTGAGGTAAATTGGTCTGGGTATCTATTACTGTCCTGTATCCAGTGAATTTTGCCCTGCTGGAGGAGCTGTAGGTTTGCAAAAGAAAGACTGAGCTCTTGCTCTGAAACATATGCTGTCAGTGTTTCAGCATATGATCTCAGACCAAAGCACCAGGCGCCTTTGGAGACTGGAAAAGGATGTAGGAGAGTAACAGAGGAACTCGTATCACACCAAACAGATACCATACAGACCTCTATCTGTCAAGCATAAAATAATAATTGCCTTATGTATGTGCAGTGTCATTCTTGGAACAGCAGTTGCAAGCTAAGGGATGAGCTTCTGCAATGGAAATTTCTTTTGAATTGCCCAAATAAGACAGAACCTTTTTGCCCCCAAATAATTGCTCACTGCATGGGCTGCAGTCCATACAGAAGTAGGCATAGCTGAAGGCTTAACCTTGCTGGATCACTGAGAGAGTTTATTCAAGCTTTAAACCACACTTGGTATGACAGAACATGACTCATAGGTCCTTGGGTGGAATAGCTGCCAATCTCAAAAATAAGTTTTATTTACAGCAAAGTTAACTTACTTAGCATAAGTTAGAATAAGATGACTCTTCAGTCAAGGAAAGCTTGGAATTACCAATGAAACAGAGGAAATACCAAACATGAAAATAAATCTCTTATTGAGTCCTTGCAGGGTAGTGTCCTCCAGACTTCTTCTAGAAAGACCTTCTAGTTCAACAGCTTCCAGGGGCTTCCAGCATTGAAACAACCTCAGCAAGTCCCCTCGCAGTCTCTAGGAAATATTCCTGTCACCTTTACACTTGCTTGACATCTTACTCTGCAGAAGTCAGTTGTGCTGCAGCAGAATACTACCTTGCTTCTTCATGCTTTCTCCCTGATTGCTCCATCCGGTCTTCCAGAAGGTTCTGTCTGCTGCACCTCTTAGTGGCTCTCATTTAGGTGGATCCAGTTGACTCAGAGTGAAGCATTCCCTTCCAGTCACAGCCCTTGGAAAAAAAGTAAAAAAGGCAATTATTTTTAATACTGAGATTGCAAACTGCAAACAAGTTCTTCAATGATCCAAATTGAATATATAGGGCGTCTTTCTGTAGGAAGGCCCTGATTCACCAGAACACAACAGTGTATTTAGCACGTGTTCTGTGGATTCTTGACAGGACTCAGTATTTGCCATGTTGGTAAGCTGTGCTGGCTGTGGCAGTGCTAGTGCCACTAAGACAGCTATGAGGCTGTTGTGGGGAGGACAACTATTTTAAGGTGTACCTTGGAGGCAGGAATGAAAAGGAAACTGCATCCGTCTTGCTCATTAATAACAAGAGTGTTCTAATAAAAATCAAAAAGTGGTTTTTATAACGTTTCTTACTACAAGTGGCTGCATACACATAGAGGTCTCATTTTTTATAATTTTATTCAAAATTACACAGTGTAAATGGCAGGAACAGAAATGCAAGTGTGAAAAAAGTACATATGCAGTATCCTTTCCTAATACCATATAGAAAGACTTTTTAAGCAGTAAAAAAATTTTACTGAGAGGACTGGAGCAGGAGCCAAATACAAAAATAAACAACTTGTTACAGTAAAGATATAATTTTTTTTGTTCTTCCTTCCTTTCCAGGAATTATGGTTCCTGTAGCTTAAACAATTGGCATTATGTGCCTGCACTGCTGAGGTTTCAGTGATGAATAATAAATTATGATCTTGTGAATTACATGGTAAAATGCAATCAGTTATTATATATTACTATCTGGTTTCTTTTAATTTTATCTCTTTGAACGGCAACACAATCCTCATTGTCAACGTATTTTTCTGATGGGTAGATCTGTTAATCCGTGTTAAAAATGCAGTTTCAAAATTAATTAAATAAAGGCATGGAGTGTACTAATGATATATGCTGGAAATAATAAAAAAAAAAATAGGTAAAGAGGTCACAAGCCATTTCCAAATTTTTCAAAAGCTTGGAAAGGCAATATAAGGGCGATAGAATAGATTTAATTCATCATCATATTTTCTTTTAGAAATAACATTGCCACAATCAATCAGCCTCAGCTGTCGTATTTATTTTTTACACTAGTCATATTCATGTGTATAAATTTTCAGGCATTGGTGTGTAAATCAGCACTCCAAAACAATAGCCATAGAACTTGGAATTGGTACAAATTAAGCCTATTTAAAACCCCTCAACATGTGAAGCCAAGAATTCAGGCTTAGTCCCTCAAGGGCACAGACTGGACCCCCTCTTTTCTGGTGCTGAAGGACATTTGCCAAATGTCCCCACTGGATTGCACATCCCAAGAGAGAGAAAGAGGAAGCACAGCAGCCCTTGTGCAGGAGCCTGGGGATCAGAGAATTCTCCTGGAGTGCTGCAGTGACAGAAAATCTAGTGCTTGCTTCAGTGATCTTTAAATGTTTTCATTTTGGAGCAAATTATTTTCACCACAAAAGGCTGCAATGGCTCCACCTCTGAAATAACCTCAAGCTCACTGATAAGCATTTCTCTGTGAGGATAGAAAGAGAGGAGATCTCACTTTGGCAGAGGAGTGTTTTGAAGAAGGGCTGCTCACGGAGAGCATTGTCTAACCCGTGGATCTCCTGTTAAAGCATGAAGAGTTGCGGCGCTGACACCCCGTGTCTGCACCCCTGGTCACTGTGGCTCTGTACTGAGCCCGCGTCAGTGGCCGCAGATTGCAGGGGGCTGAGGGGGTGACCTGGCAGGGGATGTGTTGTGAACCACTACACGTCAGCCAGAGCTGCCTCCAGCCTGTCAGGAGGAACATGAGAACAGCCATGGAAAAAACCTGCTTTGTGTACAAAAACTTACCCACTGAGCATCAAAACATTATGTAACCAGAGACCCACGCTGCCTCTGCCCAAACGTGGTTCAGAAGGAAACAAGCAGCTTGCTGGAGGCTGGAGACATGCTGTTTTGTGTAGAGGACTCTCTACACCCAGGTAGGGTACCCTCACCCCTGAGAGACACAACCCATGCTGGAGCAGGGACACACCTGAGGGCACTGCAGCCCATCAGTGTCCTGGGCCAGAGCAGGGACATTGAGGAAAAGGGCAGCAGAAGGCATTCAGCACAGAGCAGCAGAAGTGGTTAAATCACACAGTGACAGAAAGAAACTGTCACAGATACTCTCAACTTCCTACACTGCCTGTCACTTCATCACAGGAATTTTGATGGACTGAGTATAATCCACATCAAAAACAGGGAAAACTGACACCAGGAAGTGCAGAGGACAGATGGTTGTGCAAGTGTCTATCTGAGTGTTTATTTTCTTTTTTTAAAAAATCTGCAATCAACAATGAGAGGTTTGTTTTTGTTCACAGTAAATTAAGTCTATTAAAATAACCTGACTCTAGACTGTTTTGCTCACAACAGAGTTCCGAGCACATAAAGGTGCCTCCCTCCAACCTGGACCTAAGAACATGGTGACTTTTAGTAGAGAATCATAAACAAAACTCTTTCCTGAGCGTATTCTAATTATGTGGCCTCCTCCTGCAGCTCTGATTTTTCTCAGCTGCATTTTTAAGATTTCTATTTTCTCTTTCACTGACGTAGTGCCTGTTCTTGTGGGATAGGCTTTCCCTAGGTCACAAGTCACTTGAAGGTCTGGTATTTACCTTCAGAAAGCTTTAAGCCTTGCTATGATTTATGCTAACTTTTGTGGTTAGGCCTAGTAATGAGTGTTAATGAATAGTTTGGCATATATTTGCCATACACAGAGTAAGTTCTTGGTTTGGCTTTTTTTCCCCCCCCCCCCCCGATCAGGTTCCTCAAAATAAAGATAATTGGTTTTCAAAATTATGTTTTTCTTGTTTATTTTCCAGAGGGAGCAAAGTTTTTAATTTGCAATTTTCTATCTTTAGTAACTGGTGAATATAATCGTTAAAGAGTAGTTGGGAGATTTTGATAAGATATATATTCTGTGACTAAGCAGGAGAGAAACTTTCATTCCTGAGACAGAGATATAATGGAAATCATTCTTGTTCCATTTTATTTAGACCATTGTAAAGAAACAGGTCTCCTTTATGAATGCAGTAACAGCATATACCCTCCAGACATCTGCCTGTTCTTTGATTTCCACCTAGTGTGAGTCAGCTTCCTCTGTCTTCAAGGCTAGGAAGTGAGCTGTTGAATGAGCAGTGATGCTGACTGCTGTTCAGAAAAGAGGTGTTAAAATGTACAGCTTGCAATATTAAAATTTATCACTCTTTCATAAGAAGTAGGACAGATCCTTACTGTAGGTTCACTTTTCATTAATATATGGGTGAAATAGACTTCTAGAATTAGCTTCTGCCTGAATAAACTTTTATCTCTATTTAAATTTGCTGTTTTATGGGCCAAACCTGTGTTTAGTTACTTCTACTCCTGACTAGTCTAATACAGATATTGTGATTTTTGATTCATTTCTATTGCTGTCTGGCCCTACTTCTGACCACATTTCTGACCCACTTTGAAGTGTTTATGAGCTCCTGGCAGGCGTAGCTGGGTGTTTGATCCTTGGTTTTGAGCCTTATTCTGTGGGGTGAGTAACATTTGTTCACACAAATGTGTGATATCTCTATAGTATCTATCAAAATATTGGAAAATCACCAGTGAAATACAGAAAGAAATCCATGCTGTGCTGGTATTCTGTAAGCAGATGGCAAGAACATCAGCCGGCAATGTCAGAGGTAAAAACAATCAGTTTCATGCTAACAAAAAGAGCATAGAGGAGAGCTGACAGTGTGCTTCAGACATGATTTTCTAACTTAAATGCAATGCTGTGCCTTAGAAATGCTCTTGGTTTTGCTTTGGGTTTGATGCTTTCAACCATGAGGTTTGGCTCCAAACGGGGCAGCTGAACAGGAAACTTCAAGCAGTACTTTGAATATCTTCCCTGACATGTTTCATGGATGGTTTGAAAGAAGGAAAATATGTGAAGAGCGAGATGTGTCTAGTGTTGTTCATTTCTGTTGAAAAATTAGCATAAAATTCCTCTCATCGAAGTGTGAAGTGAGATGTACTGGAGTTAAAGGGTTTATTGTTTTAAAGGAATAGTATTGAGCAATTGCCAGTGTTGTAATACTTCATCATTGGGTGACATAGTAATAAACATGTTAATCTCATCAAAATGACTGCAAAATGTTGCTTCTGTCTGTTCATCAGTTCTTGAAATATGTAAAACTGAAAGTAAGAGTTAACAGGATCACATGGAAAGCAAACCTTGAAAATCTGTCAGTTAATTAAGCAGCTCTGGCTGTGTATATCAGCATGTTCTGTTTACTCTATTGTTTTGCTGTTTGATGACTCATCACTTGAACAGCCGCAGGATAGGCACGTATTCTGAAGGTATAGTGAACATCATTTGCAAAATTAGTCATGAACAGCCTGCATATGCACACTGTAATCTATTCATAAACATTAAACACCCCCCAAGTTCCGTGCAGGAATTTGTTTTTGCCAAATATGTGGTGCGCCTGTGAATTTAAATGAGGTTTCAGATCCCTACACTGGAACCGTGGCAGCAAAGCAATGCTTCCGGGTAGCTTTAATGTTGTTTGGAGATGAAGGTGACCAGCAGATGCTGGCTCTACATTCACAGAGCTACTCAGCAGCAAATGAGCCGGGCACTGCGTAGTTAGCCTGAGAACCATTCAGTCAAAAGCCTGCATCAGCTGTACTGTTCTTGTGAAGTGAGCAAGTCACACCACTGATGTTTTGCCATTGCAAAATTCTTTGAAGACTACTCGCCCCTTTCTGGAGGCATGGTTGAAGCTCAGAGACAGGTTGGGGAGGGCAGCCCCTCTTCCCCAGACAGAGGCTCCTTGGCAGCACTGCGGGGACAGATCCTTCTCTGGCTCCTCCATGGGACTCACTCTGGCCCTGGTCCAGTCCCGGCACCTGGGAGAACATGTCTCATCACCATGGTCTGAGCTGGTGACCTGGGCCATTGGCAGCCACCATGGGTCTGCCCACTGGCAGCCCCCACTCAGGGCTCCCTTTCCCATGGGAGCAGCTTGTGGACACCTACATCTTGTCTTCTGCAAAGTAACTTCCTGATGACATTTGCATTCCATGACGGGAAGTCATGTGGGGACTGAGAGGATGGTGCTTTCATTCAGCTTGTGTATATTGATTTTCTAGTGTTGATATTCTGGCTCCTGGCATTGCCAGCCTGGAAATTTCACCAAAAGAGTCATAAACCAAATAATCTTACAGTGTTGTGCTTGGGGATTTAAAAAAAAAAACCCTCATTTTCCATGAATGTTATAAGCCATAAGGGGCCCTTTAGGAGAACAGATGAGAGTTCATAATTCCGTCATCAGGAAAGATGTTATCTGGGGCATAAAGCCTGTGCTAGCCATAACTGAAAGCAAAAGCAGCAATTAGATGTGTAAAAAATGGTTCAATATAGCAAAAGTTGTGACGCTTAGGAGGTTTCTACATGTCAGGAAAAATCCTTAATTCTTGTCTGGTTTTGTCAAAGCCAGTAACAGTGTTTTGGAAGTATTCCAGGAAAAACGTCAACATAATGAATGGGCTGCCACTAGATAGAAAAATTATAAACAATCAGTATGAAATAAAAGATGCTGCTGTGGTGGTTTTGCATTCGGAAAGAAACAGAGTGATGTGCTCAACAACTTGCTAGGAAATCAAGTCATGAGAACGCTTCTCAGTTTTTAATGGGGAACAGGGTAGGGTTAAGTAACCTTCCAAAATCAGAAGATTTCAGTAAGATGTTTGATTGCAGTGTGCTTAGCATAAAAGTACTGACACTCCCCATGAAAAGAGCACAGTCTAATGGATTTTGAGTGGAGTAACGGGAAATTATCAGTGGAGATGTTCAATGAATTGGCATGTGTGTCATGTTCTGCAAGAACCATGTCTCCTTGTTTATGCTATTATGTGTTTTGTATTAATGACTTAGGAGGTGTATGAAGACATTCATAGATAATCATTTTTGCAGAAAACACAAATATTGGTCTGATAGTAAATGCTGTAATGTGGAACTAATCAAGATTGTAATAACTGTCTGAAGAATCATAATTCTAGAAGCAAAGGGTATGAGCCATAGCTAGGATATTGTAAGACTGCAATTTTGAAAAATCTTTTGGATGCAATAGTAGACATGGAATGGCAGACAGGGAACTCCAGGGATGTTACAGTAGAAAGTTGTGCAGTGTAAATCATGGGCATATTGAGGGGCATAAAGCAGGGGTGTATGTGCATGCATGTCTTTGTTTACTGGAGCAAAATGTTAGGATTTGTGTCAATGAAACTTTGAAAAATGTTTGAAGGTTGTTTAGGGTTTTGAGAAGAGAGTGCAGAAAATACTTAAGAGCAGATTTCTAGAGCTGTTTACCTGATCAAAAAGAGAGTTATCTGTGTTTAACTTTACAGGTAAAAGAGTATGGACATTAATCTTAAGTTGAAAAAGATATAACAGGGCCAAGGCTTCAAAGTAAGAAATAAATAATACATTTTTAGCAGTTTTTAACTGTTTAGCTGGATAACCACTAAAGCAAACTGCTGAGGAATTGATGAATTCTCCATCTCTTGATGTTTCTGTAATCAAGACTGAATACCTTTGTATGAGTAAAATCGTATGAGTGTGTATGAGTAAAGTCAATTTATTGGCCTTAGCACAAGTAATTTCAGGGGATAATAGCATGTAATTTTTAAAAATAATCTCCCCTCCCAGTCAGGAGTCCAAGTTAGCCTGAAGAAAAAACAATTTACAACTATTTATCCTTGTAGGTGTATTTGAGAGAATTGTCTTGAGGTCTGGGTAAAACGGTAGCATAATTTGTAAAACAAATAAAGTACCCTGTTGATCACTGTCTCTGTCAGCTTCATGGCTGTTTCATCATTTTGTGATCAGGAGTCACAGGATTTCTTTCTTGTAGGTTATTTCTTTCTACATTTCAAGGGCAGATGAAAATTGAATTTTATTCCTGTTTATTCGTTAACTTTGTTGTGAAGCAGAATGCATAGATAGGCTAATTGCTTCTCGAGCTCTTACTGCCGACTTACTGACCTGGTTTGTCAAACTTGCTAAATAGATGGCTAGACATATGCCACAGGAATCTGACCACAAATCCAACCCACAGGAAATCAGAATTCAATATTCAGCGCCCTAAATGACATTGAAAGGACAAAAATATCCATATATGGGTTTACAGAGTCAAAAATTTTCCTGTAGTCCTTTACTGATATGCAAACATGTAGTTCTTCTGAAGACTGCTTGAACATCAGAAGCAGCTTAACAACACAAACATTTCTTCCAGTAAGACCAAAATTTGGCCCTGCAGTTCTCTCCATAGATATGAGAGAGAGAGAGAGAGAGAGAGAGAGAGCAAGAGAGAGAGAGCTGCTCCTTCAGGAATTCAGTATTAGATTCTGTGAATTGCCTTGAAGGACAGTAAAGCACTAAGCTAATTTTAATGTTGTATCAGACTACCTTTCTCCATAATGACATTTTATTGTCTATCTTATTCAAGAAACCAGACTAGATGGAAGAATACTTGGCCTTTAAATCTATAAATCTTTAGAATTATGCTACAGTAAAGAGTTGATAGTTGTGTAATCTCCTACAAATGAGTGAATCAGTGTTGGTAGTTTACATAACAAAACAGGAATGAGCAAATAAATAAAGCATTATTGCCTCCATGCAAGAAGAGGTTGATTTGTGAAACGTACACTTTAAAAAATGTACTGTACCAAGCACTTGAGGATATTTTGCCTGTTCGCTGCATAACAACATCGTGATATTATGCAAGATACTCAAATGCAGTTTCTACCTTGCAGAAACCAGCAGAGTGCTATGTTTTTTAAATGAGCTTTGCTAACTTACTCCAGCTAAACAAACAACTATAGTTTATCAAGCTTTAGAGGAGTGATGTGTAACTGCAAATCATTGCTAAAGTCATCCGTATGATTCAGGGAAAATTCTGACAAAGAAATAGACTTGGATGTGAAAGATTGAGAAAAGGGAACTCAAATAATAGTGTGACATGTACCATGAAAAATCTTCAGTTGGAGAATCCAGGGAGGATGACTACTTGCTATCCTTCTACGGGGATCCAGATGGAGAAGAGAGAAGTACTTAACCCTACAGTATTGAAAGACCCTATAATGTTGTATTCAGTGTAGATTGTGAGCTCTGTCTTTTAGCCCTAGGACTTAAAAGTGACCTGAGTGATTGAGAGGAAAGCAGAGTCCCTGAGAACATGCACGGTCAAGGAATATTCTTGTGTGCATGAATCCCATATATAGGCTGTAAAGTCATCTTGGTAGCATTTTAGGAAAGGCCATTTATGAGGAGATTTTCATTATTGTCATAGACCAGCAGTTTCTCTTTCACTAGAAGCAGGTATTCTTATTTTCAGTCTGAAGACTTTTAAACAGTAACTCTTGACCTGCATTCAGAATTACTTAGGGTTTTTTCTTACAGACTAGCTCTGAGAATGGTTTCTCTGTCTGCTACAAATAAGCAAGTGAAACAAGTGTTTTGTCTCTCCACTCACCTAGATTCTCATGTGTGGATTCTCTGTCTTTTTGAGAGAATAGTACAGAGTGGAATGTATTATTGAATATAAAGCCTGCATAAGTAGCAGTCTTGATTTGTGATGCACCTCTTTGTTCCATTCTGCAGGAATTTCAGTGCAGAACATCAGGAGCTACAAGCTGATATGCAATGGGTTTTGACGCTTTCATTATGCTCTTTTAAGGCACTGGAGATGACAAACCAGGAAGGAAGAGGTGCTCTTAAAAGCTTTGCATTTCTTAGGATCTTTCAGCAGAGAGGCAACAGTGTATTTGTAACTATTTTACATTTGTCTGGCTGACCAGCCCAGCGACAGTCTTCATAAGTAGTTGAGGTTCAATTTCTTTCGCAATTGTCTTTTAGTGAAAGAAATGAAAGTGAACAATCCACACTATCACACACGTGGTAACTTTAGGACTGAAATGTGAGCATTCGCAGCCTGCATGACAGAGAGGGTGGTGAAGGCTGTGTCTACAAATTGTGTTCCTCACTAATTGCACTTCTCTAAAGGCACCTCTGGTTGCCGCCTTCTCTTTGTATAGTGGAAACAGAGGAAGGAAAATGTTCTTTGAGGGGAATTCTGGTGTGGTGAACAGCTTCACCAGGATGTTTAAACAGAATGGAACAATGGTCTGTCCTAAAGAGAAAAAGGAGGGAAAATATTCTGTCTCTCCTGATGTACCCTACAAAATGAGGGCCCTTTTCTCATATGATTTGTCATACGAATTCCCTTTTCTCATATGATTCTTTGGCTTTTAACTGACTTTATGGTTCTTTCTATGAAAACTTTATCTCTTGCTTTTTCTCTTGCTTTGTTGAAAACCTTTGTTGCGTTTCTCTGCGACCTTTCTCCATCCTCTCTGGGTTTCAAACACATAAGCAGTAACCCGGACATTGACTGTCTGCATCACTGTGTGTCTGGAATCATAACAGTCATAGGAAGACAGTGAAGGAGCTTGCATTTACTAGCCATGGTATAACAAGAGTATGGTGATGTCAAATTGTAGCTAAGAGTGCTCCCCTCTTCATTAATTGTGTAATTATAATTATTAACAAGTGCTGACCCATCCTATGTATCACAAAACAACAATATTCTGTTACATAAAGAGCAATTTGGAAGAATAATCTTTCATTATGGAAAAACAAAATCGATTGGTGGTACAGATACTCTAAGTTAGCAAAATACCTCCATCAAGAACCGGTGGCAGTGAAACATTGCCAATGAACATAAGCAATGAATATACATTGATCTCTTGGAAGTAAACTTCCTAAAATGCCTAAAAATGCTAAATAAATCTTCCATTTAAGATATAAAGTCCCATTAACATTTTGATGAAAAGTCAGTTTTGTATGTACTTCTCAGTTACAATGTGTCAAAACTGAGATCCTAGCAGTAGAAAAGCAGTACATCTTATGTTACGCTTGCCTCCTTCAGTCAGGCTAGAAACAGGTATGCTTTACCTTGGACATTTTCATATCACTGTTTATGTGATATGCCTTAGTATGCAAAATAAACAACAGTCCATACCTATGTGAATCAAAATTATTTTTAGATCTCATCAAAATCGAAGAAAAAAGAAAGGTATTAGTTCAGTATTTCTCAGCAACAAAGCAAGATTCTGTTCTGATTCACTAAAATGCAGGGTTTTTTACAGAGTATGTGTAGGATCAGTTTCACAGGGCCTCATGTAAGTGCTATGCTTACAAGTGCACAAATGCTAGAGAAATGTGAAGTCCTCTTTATATATGACAGATAGCCGAGGTAGCTGCAAATATCAGAAGAGTCTGTAGCCCTGTATTGCCATGCTCTACCCAAGGTCATTAAACCTGAACAGGAGTAATTATCCCAGGTAGAGAATTGGATTAATGGTTACACTCTTCTGGTACCTTCATAAATAGAACTGCACACTTTGCAAAAATACATGTTGTGAACTAAAGAGAATGCATCATCCTGAATAACACCTGCAATCATCATGCACATTTTAGGTTATCATCTCTTCTGGCCTATCTGTCTCTGACTCTGTCAAGGACTTTTTCAGATGCCTTCTCACTCCTCACTGGTTCAGGATTCTGGTTTTTGTGCTTAGCCAGAATTAGTCTCTCTCCTGTACCTAGGAGAAAATGGATAATTCTTGTTCAGTTTCAAGATGGAGTATGATCAAAGCAAGAAGCGTTTCTTGCAGCGTTCTTGTTCATCTGTTTTCCAGAGAAATAGGAACTGAGTGTAAAGCCATCACAGGTAAAATTGGCAAATATCAAATGAATTGGTGTAAGAGACCTTTACAAGAGGAAGACCACAGTACCAAAAAATGATGAAGAAAATCACGTAGGGCTTGGAGTTCTTTTAACGTTCAATTTGCTTTTAAGTTGAAATTTAAGAAAAATATTTTGTCAAATGCCATATTAAAGTAAGGGGAGAGTACATATCAAAATGCTCTGCAAATTTTCAAGATTTTCCGTATGTTTTGTGTCACTATTTTATCTTTTATTTTCAGTCTAACAACTGCTAAAATTATGGCTAAACATTTAAAATACATTAAAAAAAAGATCTAGCCTTTTCTTGCCTGAATTGGACTGCATTTCCCTGAAAGTCCCCAAACTGGCCTTGAAGCTCTTGTTTTATTTGCTGCATACTACTCAGTTATTGAATAGATTACTATACATAACTTCTTCCAGTGTTAATTTTAGCTTGCCTTTTTCTGATACACACAAAGCCTTGAAGCAGCCAGGTATTACTTGGAAGCATGTATATATCTCTGTCATATTCTTCAAGTACTGATTAACTTTGGAGGCCATACCAGGTGCAAGCCTCATCAAAATGTTCTATAGTATTGACAACAGCATGTGCCTTGCACAGTATTGCTACCATACTAATTTTATTCTCCTTAAAGAAATTGTGGACATTTCATTTTAAACTTTAGGAGCGTCTTCTACTTTCTTTACTGCCTGCGCACATTGCCATGGAAATGAAAGCAGAGATCATTCAGAGGTTACAAGGTCCGAAGGCAGGACAGCTGGAAAACACCAACAACTTCCACAATTTGTATGTCAAAAGGCACACCAATGTAAGGTATTGTACTGTAATAAAATGTATCAAAAGCACTCAGAAAAAAAACTTGGAAAGAAAGTGTTAGGGGAACAATTAAGAAAGTAATTATTTTAATATGATTTTCAACAACTTGGTGTTTATTATCTATTAATCTGATCAAATGCTGACAATTCCATGTTCCAGAAGAGCCACAAAGGTGATAATATAATGGAGTGGTTTAGAAAAAGCCACACATTAACAGTCTCTTTTCCTAATGTCTTCATGTTCTGTTCAGCCTGGAGGAGACTGAGGGGAGACCTCAGTGCAGTTACAATTTCCTCGTGAGAGGAAGAGGAGGGGCAGACACTTATTTCTTCTCTGTGATGACCAGTGACAGGACCCGAGGGAATTGCCTGAAGTTGTGTCAGGAGAGGTTTAGGCTGGATATTAGAAGAAGGTTTTTCACTCAGAGGGTGCTTGGGCAGTGAGACAGGCTCTCCAGGGAAGTGGTCACAGCACCCAAGCCTCATAGAGTTCAAGAAGCATTTGGACAATGCCCTCAGGCACTGGTGTGACTCTTGGGGATGGTCCTGTGCAGGGCCAGGAGTTGGATTCAATGATCCTTGTGGGTCCCTTCCAACTCAGCATATTCTGTGACTCTGTGATTTTTCAAGTTAAAGTATTAGATCATGCTTTCATGCATACTAGTTGAAATTGTAATTTGTGTCAGTTGTATTATTCTGATTTTGTAAGTTTTTAAGTGGAATGATTCTCAGGCTCTATTGTGCAAATAAAGGCAACTGTATGACATATGTATTTTACACAGTACCTGCGATAAAAATATTCTGCTAAAGGATCCGATTATCTATTAATTATAAATTTCTACTAGTTGGAAAAATAACTCACCATTTATTTCAATCATTCTTTCTTCATTGCAAGGTTTTTTTGCCTGTTTTTTGATTGAACAAGTTAGTTTGAATTACATTCTTAGAACTTTTAATGCACTAACAAATATAGGTATAAAATATCTATAAATACCTATAAATATAGGTATACTATAAAGGAAATACATGAGGAGGTAATACCTATAAAGGTAAATATAGCTATATATTACCTATAGACACAGCACCTATAAAAGGTAAGTGTAGGCTTGCCTATAAATACAGTTGTATTTATTGCTCTGTGTTTAGCAGGGGCTGTTTTGGGTACGAGCATACCTCTGTGAAGTCCAGAATGCTTACCTCAGGTTTTGCTGTTGATTGATAAATCTGCGTCCTGCAGAAGGAAACTGTGGCCAAGATTCTGTTCTTTTCTATTTCTATTTAGCATCTTGTATGCGGATATTGTGGGATTCACTCGCCTGGCCAGTGACTGTTCACCAGGGGAATTGGTGCACATGTTAAATGAGCTGTTTGGCAAGTTTGATCAGATTGCAAAGGTGGGTTTCTATGGGCTGCTAACGTTTATTTAAATAAGTAAGTAATCTTTAAAATATTGTTTTCTTCTTGGGTATGTCAAGCAGTATTTCTGAGACTTTGGCAGGAAGATTGGATTTGAAATGTGAAGAAAAAAAATCTGGGTCTGGTCTGAGATTCTGCCAGTGTGAGAGTGTGCTGGTTTAAAGGTAAACCGGCAGGAGAAATGGACCCACCACAAGAGAGGTTATAAGTCAGAGTTACAATTTAA
>JAWWMP010000081.1:79158330-79168434 GCA_035047865.1 Dendrocincla tyrannina | reverse complement strand
CTGCTTGAGCAGCTGCTGCAAATGGTCCATTGTCCTTGGGAAATGAATAGAGGGGGTAGAATACATAATTTTGATCACCCCCACACAGTGATAACTTGTCCCTCCTGCTGAACTGGGACAGAGAGTCTGTGAAACCCAAGGTAGCTTTCTCTAATACGACCAATAGAGACAGCCTATGGAGCCCAATAAAGCTTTAATGGCAGATGAATTGTTCTTTAAATAGGTTTTTTACAATAACAAGGATTAAGAAACTCAAGATAAAAGAGTGTTAGTAAGTTTTCTGATCTCTGGAAAAGCATTTAAGGGACTGGAGAAGAGAGACAATATTGATCAAAGCAATTTTAATTACTGACAACAGCTTCTTGATTGCTCAAGAAAAAAATAAAATGCAATTAGATTTTTTTCTGTTTATTTAGGTGCCATTTTTATAAAAATTACATCAAACTTTAGGTGCGAAGGTGAAATCAGGAACACCAGAACATATAAAAAATTCCTGTGTTCTTTATTAGTTCAAAAACTATTTTCCAATATTGGTTTAAAAAAAAATATTTGCATTAAAATATATTGAATTATAGAAATAATATTATGATTGTTATTGCATATATATGTTCTGCAGTGAACTTACTTCCTCGATGATTTTGTCGTCGAGGACCATAACAGATGGAGGGATCATCCATACAAAACCCTAATAGCACTTCTGTTTTAGCAAGCCAAATCCTTCCCTACTGAAACAAGATTAAGTGGAATCAATTTGCTAATATCATTTAAGTCAGGCTTTGTAACAGTAACCCTACATTTATGTATTTCAAGTTGAAAGTGAC
The DNA here is from genome assembly GCA_035047865.1 of Dendrocincla tyrannina. Taxonomy (NCBI): domain Eukaryota; kingdom Metazoa; phylum Chordata; class Aves; order Passeriformes; family Dendrocolaptidae; genus Dendrocincla; species Dendrocincla tyrannina. The sequence continues at coordinate 79,167,613 of JAWWMP010000081.1, read as the reverse complement.
CATCTCACCTTACTTTTTCTTCCAGGAAAATGAATGTATGAGAATTAAAATCTTGGGTGACTGCTATTACTGTGTTTCTGGACTACCTATATCTCTTCAAAATCATGCCAAGAATTGTGTGAAAATGGGACTGGACATGTGTGAAGCCATTAAGTAAGTGTCAAACTTATTGTTAAATATTCAGCAATTAAAATCTCTATTCTCTCTGTATCTGTGCTGCTGGTTGAAACATTCAGACCTGCAGTAGTTGTCGTTTCACTTCAAGGTCCAGCGTGGTTATTTTAATCTTGGCCTCAGCAAAGAAATGTTTTAAAGTGTTGGGTTGTGCGAGGCCATGTCATCACTGCACCATAAAGATGATTAGTGGCCTGGAACATTGGTCATATGAGGAAAGGCTGAGAGAGCTGGAACTGTTCAGCCTGGAGGAGAGAAAGCTGAGGGGGAAAATCTCATCAATATATTTAAGAACCTGAAGTGAGTGCACAGAAGATGGAGCCAGGCTTTTCAGTGGTGCCCAGTGCCTAGAGGCAAAGGGCACAAACTGAAACACAGGAGTCCTTTGGACTTCAGGAAACATTTTTCATTTTGAGGGTAGCTGAGCACTGGCATGGGTTGTCCAGGGAGGTTGTGGAGTTTTCAGTCTTGGAGATGCTCAAAATCCACCTGGTACAGGCCTAAGCATCTTGCTTTACCTGGCTATGTCCTCCTGAGCAGGAAGATGGACTAGACAATCTCTAGCTGTCCATTCTGACCTCAACTATTCTGTGATTCTCAGATGGTAAATATCCCAATAGACATCTCTTAGAACATGGAAGCTTTGCTTTTTGAAGAGTCATGATGTTGCCACCCATCTGTGAGTCCGACAGCATTGTGAGAAGCCAGAGCTCCTGGCTCCTGCTGAGTTTGAAATTTAGTGGTGGTCAGGAGCAGTTGCCTGTCCACAATTAAGATGCCTCAAGCCCTGAGCCCGTGGAGTGATACTGAGCGTGCCCATCAAAGACATTTCTAATGATTTAGAGATTTCTGAACTGAGAGGTCTATTTCCCATGTTGTTAGATGAGCAATTAAATATGCCTGTCTTAGTAAACCCCAGGTTTAAGTTTACTTTCACCTTTGCTGTAAAGGTAAGGACTTCCTGAAATGTTTTTTTCAGTTAACACAGTGAGGTACAATTGAGAATGCTGTGCTTATCAACAGTATTTTGAATTTCTGCATCACTCCCTTATTTTTTTTTCCCATAAAAATTGTACTTGTTCTGCCTCAAAACAGAAAACAGAGCAAAATATTTTCAAATCCTAATATGATTGCATTTGAAATAGCAGTTGTAACTTATTTCAAGTAACTCAGGTAATAGCAGGAGGCTTGATATGCTGTGAAAGAGCAAAAAGAAATATAGTTGTATCTGATGGATTAACACTTGTAATACAGCTGAAGATACAGCTACAGGCACGCTTGGAGAATCTTCTAGCTTATTACTGTAGAGTAGGTTGAAAATGGCTTATAGGCAACTGTAGCAGTTCTGGTGATGATGGAAATGCAAAAAAGTCTTGCAAAAGGGCAGCTTTACTCCCCCTCAGCTCTACACCTGACTGCTATCAGAACTCTCAGTGCAGAGTTGAAATAACTCTTGTAAGCTGCCTGCCCAGGCTGAGTTCTGCCACCAAAGCTGGACACATTTCAGTATGAAAAATGTGAAGGGCATAGCTTGGATGTCTTCACATCATACTGAAGAATCTTAAACCTGCCTACGTAGAAACTTCAGCTCTGTATTGTTGTTTATTTGTTAAGTGAGGGTCTTATTCTGTTAGCTTATTTAGAAAACATTTGTGAGGAAAGAACAATTAAAAATCCTTCTGTGTCTTTTTTTTTCTCTCTTTTTTTTTTTTTAACCAAGTCAGAAAATTAATTGTCGGTAAGTCATACCTGAAGTTCTTTTTAGCTTTTGAGGATTAAACTACTGCAAACAATTACTTATAGCAGTTATCATTAATGGCACAAATATCTTTTCTGTAGCAAAACTAAGTTTCCTTTGACTAAAATCACAGTATATCTAGGTGAGCTGCACTTTCCCAAAATATGTAATATGTGGAGTTCTAGATATTTGGGAGTCATCTGTATGGTTTGTTTTTTCTAACCAAATGGACTTTGATTTTAAAAGTTCTATGCTCCTCTGTAAACTTAAGTTCCAGTTTTGATGCTTTGCCCAGATCACATTTACCACTGTTCAGGTAGCAAAGTAAGAAACTGGCTCATGCTTGTGTGGTATATGCGTGGTGTGCACCTCATCATGAAAAGGGTAGATCTGTTGAACAGTATTAATCTCAATGATTAAGGAGATAGCCATATAAAATTGTTCCTCTAATCCTTTAATACTACCTTCGTATGTGTGTAATTGTAGTCACAAGAGGGTTTCGGCTTTCAGTTGCCTGGTCTTGTTATTCAGTCCAGGGGGTAATTGCTGTATGGATAGGCTGAGTAACAAAAACTTGATTCTTTTCTTTTACGTGTGTTCACGGAAAAGGTGTAGTAGTTGTGGAAACCAGGATTTTGATCTCATTGCTTTAGGGATCTTTTGTAAAACTAACTTGAATGCCGAAACCAGCTTGCTGCATTTTCTGAAATGTTTTTTTCTTCATCCACATATGGTTGTACCTAACATTGTGTCCAAAAAAACATATTTTTTAAATGGTACTTGGAGTACTTCTCCTTACCAAGCATTAAAATCTGCAGAGTTGGTTGTCTCCTCAGTTGCTTTCACTGGATGCTTTCTCTTTTTCACTTAGACATGCTAGATCAATATTATAATTAAGGCATTTGCTTCTCTATCATATTAGAAACTAAAGCTACCATCCCTTCAGTAGAAGAGTTGGTTAAACGGTGTCAGACCTGAAGTTCTGACCCACCCTGTTCACTGGTTTAAAAGCACTGGGGTTTTTTCCCCAGCCTTTGAGTGAAAATGAGAGCTTTCTGGTTTAGATTTCAAAAGATATGTATGCAGTGTGAGAAATGTGAGTTGAAAGCATTTGCACAGAGTTTCTGATCAGCCTGTTTCTTTGTTGCTTAAGAAAATAAAATATAGGAGGTTACAGGCTGGTGGAGAAACACCAAGCTCAAGCCATAAAGTGCCCTTCACGAAGAACTGGAAGTATAATATCCCACATCATAATGCAATGTTTGACTGAGCTCAGAGAGCAATCTGTCAGTTCCTCACACTTCAGAACTTCCCAATTTTCTTGGAAATAACTTTCTGCTCAAGCTGCTATCAAGTATGTTCATTGTTAATGCTGTATGATCAGGTTCTCCTTGGCGAGAGCAGCCTTACAGACTAGAGAATTATATGTTAGTTGTATGGCATATTCTGATCTGACTGTATTACTGTAGTCAGAAAGCACAAAGCTCCTGTAGACAGATGCCTGATTACCACAGCCTGTTTACAGAAGAACTAAGGAATCTGTACCCCGTGATTTCAAATGCTTTTAAGGTATTATTTTGAGTGTTGCAGCCTTCAGGTGAATAAAAATTGCTGATTATTAATCAACTCCATATTTTGTTGTATGATTGCTTCATCTTTATGTGGAAGCACCTCCTGACATACATCTGTGCTCTGTAAAATAAGAAGTAATACTCGTGCTGTCGCAAGTGTGTAACAATATGTTTGACTCACTCTAAAATACCTTTTCCGTCAGATACGAATTTTTGCTGTATTCAGTCATTGAGGTGCAAACTGCCCCTTCAGTGTGTAAGCTACTGAAATAGAGGAGTTTGCTGTTTAGATTAACAGTTCTGTATAGATTTTACCACTTGAGTATGGTTTCAGTTCCAGTTCTCTTTGAAGCAAAAAAGGAGTAATTCTGCCAAATTGCCGGGTGATCTGTAGTACAAAGTCTTATTCAGTCTTGTACCTAATAATGTGTAGCTCCTTTTTCAGCAATTCAGCCTCACTATGCTATGGATTGTTTCCATTTACATATGGATTGTAGTCCCATTGATTAATTTCTTTGCTACTCTGCTCTATGTTGGAACAAATCCAGTGTTTCTTGGTAGTCTGAAGCCTGCTTGCCCAGGAGTGGGATGCTCACCTTATCAAGTCATAAATGCCAGTACTGCTTGTGATGTTGAGAGCCAGCCACCTTAATTGGGTGGAGTTTATCTGTTAGGGCAAAATATGTTTATGTGTGAATGTATATGTTATTTTTCTTCAGCCCAAACTCCACCCCCTTGTCTCTCTGGTGACTTCCTAATTCATGTGTTTCTCAGCCACGTTTCTCAAAATCGGTCTTTAATTTGGTAGCATGAAATGAGTTCCATTTCAGAGGAAAGAGAAAGAAACTGTGGGATGAGATGGTTATGCCATTTTGAATGCTATATACAAAGTAAAATAATTTTTTATGTATGATTTCATTCCTATAGGTCTCATCCAAAAGGAAACTATGCTTTTAAAGCTAGCAGTTTGTGGGGACTAGATACTCAAGGCTTACTGAATCTGGTATAGTGTGTAAGACAGGACTAAATGAATCTTAGATACCTCAGTCTGTATTAGACGTGAATAAAGCTCAGGTAAGGAGAGTAGTTGCTTTCCTAATGACCTGAACTCTTGCTTGTATAGACTAAAGTTGCTACAACTACCTGCAAGCTAACCATGCCTGTGAAAAACATAGAATCCTTACAGACTCATATTTCAGCTTGATACAGTCTTGATTTTGACTGCCCAGCCAGGGTGGGCACACAGACTGTGGTGTGCTGAGGGAAACTGCAGAGAGTGGGGAAGCAGAAAGTAAAATAAAAGTGGGAAGTTTCAGGTACACTTGTGTAGATAAGTCAGGTGTCCTATGGGGGTGTGAGAGATTACCTTCTCAAATGCATTCAGTGTCTGCATCATCATAGCAATTGTTGAAGGAGCATAGGAGGGAAGTGGTAAACCCTGATTTGGTCCAGAGTTACACTGCTATTTAAAGTTTTATATGGTTTCTTTAATTTGTGAAACAGAAGAAAAGATTCAGTTTTGGTAGATATTCTACTTGCTTCCCTCCTGAACTCCTGAGAGCTTATTATAAAGCAGACTTTATTCTGCTTTCTCTGCAGAATATGGCAGGGCAGCCTTTCGACAATCATTCCTAGAGAATAAATGTTCCTCTTCCATTTCTCCCAGTTTTGTAAAACACTTTTTTTCTGAAGTGCTAAGCTTGTGTCATATTCCTTGTGCAGAGCAAAGTGGTGTTTCTCATTTGCCAAGTGCTTACAAAGATCATTTACAGGCAGTTCATTTTCAAGTGTGTCAGCTACACAAGAGCAGTGTAATATGGCAAAGTGAAAAAAGATACTAATAAACATTTCATAGAGACGGAAGGAATTAAAATACTTTCAGTCATGCTTCTGTTACTTTAATTTTCCAGAAAAAGAACACTTGAGAACTTACTGCTTAAATGAGAATTAACCATATCAAATTAAGCTTATTAAGTTCTATGGGCCAGCTCAATTCTGTAATTCAGAAGGTACAGAGCTGAAGATTCTCATCACTGGGACTGAAGATGCTGCTAGAACTATGAACCTGACTCATATACAGGAGCCATTCGGTTCCTGATTCTGTAGTTGATTCTTTCATTAACAGCAACAGTAGTTTCAGATTTCCAAAAGCTTCCTGTAGAACAGAAGCAGTGCTTAGGATCTACAGTAAGACCAGATATTTCCACTACTTAGGTCAGCCCTCCCAAAAAATTTCAGATGAGTATAAAAGCATGAACTTCAGACATGGAGTTGAGAATGAATATTTCTACAAATTGTTGCAAATACAGGTAGTAGGAAAGGTAATATATAATCCTAGCAAAAAAAAAGAATGGAGGCAATACTATAAAGAAGTAAATGTTATTACTGTTGTTATTGCTAAATTTGTAGAATCATAACATTGTTTTGATCAGAATGGACCTTAGAGATCACATATTTTCAACCACTCTGCCAGAGGCTGGGACACCTCCCACTACAGCAGGTTGCTCAAAGCCCCATCCAACCTGGCCTTGAGCAGTTCCAGGGATGTGTCATCCACATAATTTTGACTGGTAAATTAAAAGCAAGCAAAGGACCTATTATGTGTATTAACAGAGGTTTTCTTCTCGACTGCAGGAAAGTGAGAGACGCAACTGGAGTTGATATCAATATGCGCGTGGGAGTACACTCGGGGAATGTGCTGTGTGGTGTTATTGGGCTGCAGAAGTGGCAGTACGATGTGTGGTCGCATGATGTTACTCTGGCCAATCACATGGAAGCTGGAGGAGTCCCAGGGTAAGAGGCTTTCCTGATAACCGCTAGACATGTGGATTTTTCAGTCATGGAGAAACACATAAGGTAGCATGTCTTAAGCCATCAGCTTTCGCGGAGATACCTGAACTAATTCTTAGTGCTGTCTTTAGTGGAAAAATAAATTTAAAAAATGGGGCACTCAGTATTTCCTGTGATTTTAAGGAGTATTTTTTTGATGTAGGAAAACTTCTAGATTGTTACACATGAAAGCTTCTGAAAATTAGATTAGCGGGACTGTAAATGAAGTGAGCAGCATATAAAAGGTATATCCAAAAGCCAGTAAAATGGTTGATCAGGTTCAAATTATGTTTTGATTGGTATTTGTGATTCTGTCATTCTTTTAAAATATAATTTCAGCCGTGTTCACATCACCTCTGTCACCCTGGCACATTTGAATGGAGCTTACAAAGTGGAAGATGGGGATGGAGATGTGAGGGACCCATATCTGAAAGAGCATAATGTTAAGACTTACTTTGTAATCAATCCTAAGGTTAGTACTATGTTTATTTTGTGGCCAGTCATAGTTATTTTTGAGCAGGAGCACTAATCCCTTTATTGAATAATTCACTGCCATAAGATATTGATCAGAGCTATTACTGATGCCTATAAATACATAATGTTTGCATTGCAAATGTGTTTCCTGCTCTTCAGAAATAAGTCTCTGATATTTCCCAGCAATATCATTAAGATTTGCAGGTTCTTAGCAACGTTCCATTTTTAAGTTCTTAAGCATGCAGATCTGTGGTACCAGATGATGTACTGCTGCTTCAAAAGGTCATGAATACAAAGGCTGGTATCACCTTTTATTCTCTGTCAACCAGGGAGAGAAGCGAAGCCCTCAGCACCACATCCGACCTCGACATACTCTTGATGGAGCCAAAATGAGAGCTTCTGTCCGCATGACCCGTTACCTGGAATCTTGGGGAGCAGCCAAGCCGTTTGCACACTTGCACCACAGGGACAGCATGACCACTGAAAACGGCAAGATAAGCACAACAGTAGGGGCCTACTTATGTCATTTCATACAAATTAGCAATATTTGAAAGGAAAAAAGTGCTCACGGCTAAATAGAAAGTGCTCACAGGTTCTGATAGAAGAAGATACAGGTGTTTGTACAGGGCATAAACCCAGTGAAGTTGCTGGACTCTCTTTCCATTGGCATGTGAGCTTTGGATTAGGTTTAAAAAGCCATGTGTTCCTGTAAGTGCATCTCTGAATTATAAGTCCAACATACTTACTGAAATACACCTTTTGACCCTCTGAGGTCAGACCCCCCCGTCACAGCATGTACAGTGGCTGCTATTCATCTCATGGAAAGATATTTTGAACATAAAGCCAGAGTGCAACACCTTTAGGAAGGAAAACTTCCAATACAGAGAAATCCCTTGGGATTCGTTGACTGTTTAGCTACATTCTTCACTTGGAACGTGGCCAAACCTGGAGCAAAGCTGTGAAGTTAGAATAATCCCCGTGGTAGCTGGAATGGACTTTATTCAGAGTACTCCAGGAATCAAATCAATTCTCACTGTTACATCTGCCATCTGAAGTTGCACCTACCACTCATTAGCTATGGTTGATGGCCTGACTTTTAGAGCACTATAGTGCAATCTTACATCTCTTACACTGCGCAGATTTCTTTTTAATTTTGCTAACACTGCTTTGCTGCTGTCAGTATGAGGTACAGCTTATACACTGCATTATCTTCTACTTCTAAAAAGTGAAAGCATAAAGGTAAATTTTAATACCTTTCAACACTGGCATTTTGTTTTGTTCCTGTTACATATGAGAACATAGGATTGAGCCACGTATTCTTGTTCAGTACATCTGATACAGTGCGTCAGAATGTGGATTGTGCCATGTTCATTACAGAAAGTACCCAGCTATCACTATTAATCACAAAATAAATGGGGCTGTGGTGGCTGCTGTTGCTTATTAATAAAAAATAATGACCATATCACCATATTTGGCTACTCAGGTCTGGTTTTTTTCAAAAACACTCAAGATTCTTTTTTGCTGAAGCTGTCAAGGGTTTGGGCTACATCCAAACAGTGGTGACATTGAAGTCTTTCTGATAAAGAAAAACATTCTTGGATTCAGACTGTTGTGTTAGTTGTTTAGTGTTTATAATGATAGATAGTTTTTCCCCAGGTCACTTCATCTTTACTCTTGGCTGGATTTTTCCTGTAGATAGTTTTAATCTATTGCTATGTGGTGGTTTGACCCTGGATAAATGTCTGGTGTCCAGCAAAGCTTTTTCAAGGCCTTTCTTCCCCTCCCCCCCGCCCCCTTTTTGCCTTCCAGAGGGAAGGGAAATAAAACATCTAGGAATTTACGGCTAGAGATAACGACCAAAAGAGGAGCTTTGATTAATACCACGGGAAAAGCAGAACTTAGAATAATGCATAAATTTATTCCTAACGAACTAAAAACTAAAAATAAGAAATAAAAACACGTTAGAAACACTTTTCTACCACCACCCCTTGGTCTGTCCATGCCCCCTCCTTCCCCCAGTGGTGCGGGGGACAGGGGAATGGAAGGTTTACAGTCAGTTGTTGTTGGGTCAGCCATTTGGAGATGGAAGTCCAAAACTTAAGCAGCAGTTCTGTCTCAGGGGGCTTTCCTGTGGGCTGTAAAGGGGACAGCTTGCTTCACCACAGTCGTCACCACGGTCACAGGGGAATCACAACTCTGAGTCCTTCCCCTGCACTCCATGGGGTCCCCCCCACGAGAGAGATCCTCTGCTCTCTCATGGGTCATTCCACGGGGTGCAGTCTCTCATGAAAAGCTGGCTGGACCTCCTTAGGCGTGGGTTTCTCCCTCCATGAGTCTCAGCTGCAAATCTTTGCAAGACACTGCTCCACCTTGGGGGCCTCTTGCTAAGCGTGGGCCTCTCCCTCTGTGGGTCTCGGCCACAAATCTTTGCCAGACCTCCACTCCATCTTGGGGGCCTCCCATGAGGTAACAGCTTCTTTCATGCCTCCCCCTGCTC
>JAWWMP010000081.1:79083831-79158230 GCA_035047865.1 Dendrocincla tyrannina | reverse complement strand
CCCCACGAGAGAGATCCTCTGCTCTCTTGTGGGTCATTCCATGGGGTACAGTCTCTCATGAAAAGCTGGCTGTACCTACTACTGACCTAGCATGGGTCTCTCCCTCCGTGGGTCTCGGCTGCAAATCTTTGCAAGTCTCTGCTCCACCTTGGGGCCTCCCACGAGGTAACAGCTTCTTTCATGCCTCCCCTTGCTCCGACACGGGGGTCTTTGCACCCCGATGGATCCCATGGGCTTTGAGGGGACAACTCGTAATCACCATGGTCATCACCATGTATTCAGGGAATAATAGTTTTAAGTCCTCTCCCTGATCTGTGAGGTCCCTCCCCATCCTTCTCCTCTTCTCCTCCTGCACTGACCTTGATGTCTGCATTGTGATGTTGTTAATCTAGGGCTGCCCCTTTCTAACTGCGCAACAACTTCTTAAATATGTTTTCACACAGGTTGTAACTTAATGGTTCAAAAGCAGGAAGTTTTCCTCAGAGCTGGCCCTCATTGGCTCTGCTCTATAGGATGGAGGGAAAATTCCAGAGGATTTCAACAGAAGCCAATCTTCCTGTTATTAAAAAAAAACCTAATCAGAGAATGTTAGAATTAGACATGTTAGAATTATTTCTATTGGAAACTTTTCCCCTTACTTGACCCTGTTTTCAGCACTGTTTTTAAAGCACCTTAATATTGTCAAAGTCTATTGTAATTAATAAGGGTTTTTTTGTTTTGTTGCTTTTTAGGATGTTCCCATGGGGCAATATCATTTTCAACGTTGCAGAGAGAGGTAAATTAATCTTAAAAACTTACTTATTCATATAAAGTCCATATAAATAAATATACATTTGCTGCGTGCTGCTGGGAGGACAAAGGAGACAGTCCTCAGCCGACGGGGGGTGAAAGCTGGAACGACTTTATTTGGGATACATGAGACTCTTATAGGGTGTGGGGGAGGGGTTTGGAAACTGGGAGGAGTTGGGGTGGGACATGACAAGTATGGGGAAGGAGAGGAGGGAAGGAAGGGAGGGGGGAATACAATTATGGGGGAAACGGGGAGTGGCTAGCTTTACATGATGATGCTTGGGTTTGCATCACTAGCCAGCCAATGAAAAAATAGGGATTAAACACCCAATGGGGACAGGTTACTGGGTGTCCATAGCCAATAAAACATACAAATACAGGTGAAATAACTATCTATCTATTACAAAGAGTCACTATCTATGCTATAGAAAACCTTTTAAAACATAAACTTCTGTGACTTGAGGTAGTTTTCAGTTTTCTGGCATGGATCACCCGACTGCCAGCTCTATCCACTCCTGGAATTGGTCATCCTGGTTGTTTTGGCAGTCCTCGAGGTGGGGTTCCCCCACATGCATTCATATGCTTTCAAATATTGAGGGCCATTTTTTCACAGAAAACAGTTTTTTAGCTGATACTTCTTGCACAGGGAAGGGCTATGGAAACAGATGTGGCAGGCATATTACTTATGAATTGCAAATACATTTCCTGCTGACAAAGAGCATTATTATGAACTGGTATGTTGGTGAGCTACTATTCATTTCTCCTAACAAACCAGTTACTCTATTAGTGGGAAGAAACTTATATGCAGTAAAACTGGGGGAAGCCACAAAGGAGTAAGGAAAAGGAAGACAGAAAGAGCTGTTAATAATTTGTACTACAACAGCTAATAATATATACTAAAAGAGGCATTTTATATATTTGTTTAATTGCTTTATATTTGTATTGTGGTTTGTTGCTTCAGTCTATAGTATGTTTGCAGTAATAGTGATTCAAAAGGTATTTTGTGGCCTTCCTATAGTGCTTGTGCTACACAAAATGTTTGCAAGATCACTGGACCGAGGCATTTGGAAATACTTCAGTTCTTGAAGGCACTCAAGTATTCTTGCTTGTATGTTTCTAAACTCCACTCTAAAAGAGATTGAAAAGATACAAATGTGTCAATACCATATTGTGGAAGGAGTTTCTATAACCCATTACTGGTGTCTAAAGTCCTTGGTGAGACAGACATGTAACTAGGATTCTAGATAAGCTAGTTAGTCATTCCCACATGAGACAGCTGAAATGATCAAAAGCACTTTGAAAATCAATATTTTATTAGAATATGAAAATGTAGGGTTTGAAGCCTGACTGTAGGCTTCTGTTTGTGGCAGTATTAGTTTTTATGTAATTACAGAATAGTCTTATATTGTTAAGGATCAGCCAAAATAAGTGTGATTAGACAAGGTCTATGTATTTCTCCTAGATTGTTTCCGATGTGAAAAATGAGTTGTAAGCACTTACTTACCTAAATTCAATGCTATTGAATAGGCAAGATATAAGTTGTGTTTTTCAAAGTTCCTGTAAGTACACTAGTATAGTTTGGGGGGAATAACCCAAAAACTTGATGTTGAAGAAAATCTATGTTACCTTTGGCAGGGTTCAATGTGTAGGTTAAGAACATTTTAGTAAAGCAAAGAGTCAAATTGCAAATCTTGGTTTTGACTTCTTACAAAACACTGGTTTTAAGTTAACATTGGATTTTAGTTTGCAAATACAGAGACATAATCTGCCAATATTTGAAATATTTAATTTTAAGGAGAACAGAACTACTGAAAGGATTGATGATTTTTGCAGTAACTTATGTTAGCAAAGACAAACCCATTCTGATGATCCTCTGCTGGGCTTGTGTTGAGTCCAAGCAAAAGAAAATATGCTTTTTTTATTGCAGATGAGTTACAAGATTATAAACAGAGAAACATGATGTATCTTTGAAACTAATTTCAGACAGTGCTCAGTTTTCTTATTAAAAATAATAAAGCATTTCCAAGAAAAGAAGAGTTAGCAGGATTTTGGTAGAGAATACCTATTATGTCTGAGTGCTCGTCATAAGATTCTGACAAGGTTTTTTAAAAATAACTGCAAGAAACAGGAATGTTTTATGAATTTGAGCATATTCTCATTCTTTTTCATGAATTCATAATACTGTGGAAGACTTTGACCAGAATTTATTGAGTTCTCTTGGGTTTTTTTAATAAAATATTTTCTTAGGTTTGTATTTTCAGGGCTTCCTAATAACTAAACTCTGGATTTGTGAGTGTGTGTGTGTGTGTGTGTGTGTGAGACCGTAGCTTATGCTGTTTAAGAGCTTATAACAAGGCTCGATGTGCTTGATGTCTATAGCTCCTATTGCAGTATAAATTTTAAAAACTTGTTATAACCTCACTAGTATATGCTAGCTATTGTTTTATGTTTATTAGCAATGTAATGATTTTCCAAGGTAACTTCCCACTTTTCTCATTTCAGAACAAAATCACAGAAAAGAAGGTTTGAGGAGGAACTGAATGAGAGGATGATCCAGGCCATTGATGGAATCAATGCTCAGAAGTATGTTTTTATCCACTATTGGCTCTATCTTTTCCAACTTTGGCATAAATCTGTGAGAGGGTAGTGTTTGCTATTTTTTGCTCCCCCATGCACACCAAATCTGAATACAGTAATGGTGTCAGGCATAGGAAGTTCTCCACATTGTGAAGAAAGGCTGTACAGTAACATTTTCTACTATACTGAGATAAGAAGTGCCTGATAATCATGATGTGACAGAGATTTTGAGTTCTCTTGATCTTCATGGTAAAGAGATTTTTGGTCTGTAGCTGTTTTGTATCTGTAGACTCATAGCCAGAAGTAAAGAATTAACGTACCTGAGAGCAGAGGAGTAAGACACAAGAAAAAACTGGCTCGGGAAATCAGAATGATGTGAAAATTGATGCTTCACAATTGTCACAGAAACAATTCCTCAGAATTAGAAACTTTCCCTAAACTTACAGTTTAATACCTCTTTATTTTAACTAGTTGGCTGATTTCTTAGAGAAGGCTAATTTTGCTGGCATATTGGAATTGCTGGGGGAGGCAACCTGGCATATATGTTTTCTGTGCCGTAGGAAGAGATGAAGGCAGTATTGATGTACTCTGTTTGCTGGGGAATAGATAAGACTGAGAGAGAAATCAATATCAGACCAAAATAAGTCTTCGGCCTTCTTATATTTATGTAATGAAATAAGGGAATTGCCCTTCAAAAGTGTGGCAAATAATCACGATGAATTGCTTGTTTCCCCCTACTCTGTTGCTCAGAATCTTAATCAGATGAGAATTACCCCTAATTATTAAATGTTCACATGTCACATTTGGAGGTTTTTTCATCTTTTAGCCCTATTAAATGGTACTTTGCTTTAGGAAAATATTTTTCATTTTAGAAATGAAAATTTTAGAAAAGAGAGTTGATAGTTGTAGATCATAGAAGAATAGAGTGAAAGAGAATAGGTCGTGTGGATTGTAAAAATTTTGATTTTTGATGTCAAAAGTAGTGCCTCTGTATAAATGTATTAAAATACTGATGTAGCCATATTGTATGTTGTTTTACCTCAGAGAATCCTTGTCTTATCTAATTAGTACATAAAATTCAGAGAAACTGCGGGATAAAAAAGGTTTCTGAAAAAGTTTCAGTGCATTTTGTGAATTACGTGGGGAATTGCAAAAAGGCAAGGAATGATCTTATATATCAGAGAGGCTGAATGTCACCTTCCCAAACTATATTGTCTACTTCTCTTTGTATTGATTTTCTGAATGAATCTCTTAAAAGCTACGATTCAATTGAATACCTGAGAATAAGTTGTCAAAAGTGCTGATTCCTCAAATGGCAAGTTAATTCAATAATACTATAACTATGTGAAAGCTAAGCACTCAGAACAATTAAATAAAATATTTCCTACATTAAGGACACAGAACTAATCACATTTTTGTTTTCTTTATAATTGTGCAAATTTTTGTACCTCAGTTTTTTGGCTGTAAAATGAAAATAATATTTTCAGCTACAGTAATCGAGTGGTTGTGAAACTAAATCTTTTGCTTTTGTGAATCAAGAAGCAAACTTTTAAGAAAATCTATAAGAAAACTGGTATTTCTAAATGGTTTTAAGTGTAAAGTTTGGATTGCATAGCAAATAGGTCTATGACTGAACGAAGAGAATGAAAAGAACATTATTGCACTTAAAATACGCTTTTAAAAGTACCATGCTTTTGACCTTTTTAGTTAGAAAAATGCATGAAAGTAATTCAAAAGCAAACCTTCACGTTACAGAGTCACGTTTCTTCCACTCTGAGCTGTCAGCATGGTCTGACTTTTTCATTCCTATAATGGTTCTTTGCCATGTATCATTCTGTGAAAAAACGAAACTAGTTGCAATAAAATGGTGATATTATGGAGGTTTTTGAAAATTACGTGCCCAGGTGCTTTATAGCCAGTAACTGGAAGATAAGGGAATGTAGAGTCTGGATCTTCTTAGTCCAAGATAAATCCGTAGTCCAAATGAATCACTGTCTTTACACAGTGTAAAATAGTGTGGTACATGTTGAAATGGTACCTCAAGTTTTTAAAGTCACCATAGCGTTTTCCCTGGGCTCCCTCCCTCACTGTTCCCCTGCCAGCTCCCAGGCTGGCTTAGCAGTCTTTCCACAGAACTGCCAAGCGCCACATCCACACACTCTCAGGAACTCTGTGTGTTGTTGAATTCCTTCTTCTGAAATGTAGATGAAAGTTTGGCGTCTAAAAAGCAGCCCACAGGCCTTACGGCACAGTTCAGAGTAGCAGACTTAATTGGCAATGTTTCTTGCAAAGTCTCATGTGGAAAGTTATGACCTGCTTATTCAATATTATTCTCTTAGAGCACTGCATTAAAAGATACAGAAATACAGGTTTAAAAGAGCGAGGAGCAAAGAGCTGCTGTGCCTTAGCCATTAGGGTGTAACATTATGCTTTCTCCATATGTTTCTTTTTCCTGTACCTTAAACAAAGTAAGGAAAGTGTCTATCCTGCGCAAGAGAGGGATGAGCAGCCCTAGCTATGCCATCTCCAGCCTTGGTGGTTAGGCAACTTGCGTAGGACATGTGACGGATGGCATCTGTTAGCTAAATATATACCTGCAGAGGGAGCAAACTAATTGCCAATTGGTCTTTGTTAGTAGTTACTGTGCTAAAGAGACTTGACTCTTTGCCCTGTTTTTCCTGTAAGTCACAGTGGCTGCTGTGTTCTGTGCATAATTCCTTGCTGTACTCTGTGAATCAGGACAAGCCTTATGAAAACACACACCTCTGGGTGCAGCCCGAATTGAGCTGTCTCTCTGTGTTGTTCCTGGAATTACAAAGGAATTTAAGTCAAAATTTGGTACCTAGCTTCTCAGGAGATGTATTCTCAAGAATTTCCAAATACTTTGGTAACTTTTAGGGTCATCAGGGAGTGAGGCTGGAGGCAGAATTTTTTCAGCCTTTATCTGTGTGCCAAAGGTATGTGACTTCGTGCTCTCTCTTCTGTACTTACTGTTCACTTCCATTTGTATATGTTGTACTATTTCCCTCATCTCGGACCTCTCAGCTGCTGCTGCCTAAAACCAGTATATTTTTTTTTCTCAGCTTTAGAGAAAAACTAAAATGTTCTGAAAACATGAGTTTGAGCCTGACTTCACATGCAATCAAGTGTGTACAAACTAAATTAGGCCTCTGGGAGTAGATCTGCAGACAGAACTTTTTAGCAGTGTGGTAATGGTAATGAAATCAATTGTCCTGTCAAATACCATAGGAAAAAAATGGGAAATCAGTTAACTGTTTGGAAAAGGGAGTTACTTTAAGTTTGATTTTTGTGACTAAATGGAAAAAGACTTGCATTTAACTTCCACAGTTTACCAAAAATGTTCTACAAACTGAGTGTTTTTTCCAGTAGGTTACAGCTAAACCAAAACAAAGTCATGCCATATGTACACCAGCCTACCAGATGCATTTCTTCTCAGAATCCTAGCTCGGAGCAGATATAAATGTGAGCCCTTGCAGAGCAAACTGGGAAATATATTTTTGAATTAAACGTTCCTAGAATAGAACCGAGAATGTTTGCAGCCCCTTTTTATAATGAAACTGATTGCACAAGAACAGGGACAGTCTCCCAGGCAAGGAAACAAATATTTTTATTTCACAAATCAAAGCTAATATCTTACACTGCACTCTGTCCACTCCTGTTCTCCCAGAACCTTAATTTTGGATCTATTCCAGTCTGTTTCATTACTGCTACTTATTTGCATTGCAACCTGTCAATTGAGACTGAAAGCACTACTTAGAGTCTAATTTAAAGTTATTGCTGGAAAGGTTGCAAAAAATGTCAGACCCTGCTACTATTATTCAAGCTCAAATATTGCATGTCTACAGAATTAGTCTGCTTAATTAATTTATTTTTCAGATTTGTGTATTGCCCTTGAGGTCCAAGGAGCCTAACCCTCTTGAAATTTAAATATGTTATATCTTTTCAAGTGTCCATTACAATAAATGTAGACTTTCATATTAGAGCATTTCATTTTGTAAAAGTTATGTCAAGTTTTTGTCAGGATTCACTTAGTTTAAAATAGATTTGTCATTTCAATGGAAGCACTTACACTATTTCTCATCTTTAAGCAGGAAAGAAGTTTCTATAATCAGTAAAAAGGTCAAAATCTACCTCTGTAGTACAGGGCCGTGGTCAAGAGACTGACACAGTTCAAAGGCAAAATCACTCCACCTCTTTTAATAATGTTTTTTGCAATTTTATTTGCAATAGGAGTTCGTGAAGTGTAATTTACCTACCACTCTTGCATATTGTAAGTGTGCTTCCTGAAAAAAAACTTGAGAAGGACTGTTTTTATCTCATGTTCTCTTCTTCCTGCTGGATATTTTGGACATGAGTGGAATTTCACTGTTAGAATTACATCATGTAAATCTCTCTCTTGATTCTGCTTAGGAGTGATCCACAATAAAACAATTGTTCACCTGAGCTTTTTGTTTCATGTGTATGTTGCTAATAGAAGTCAAAAAAGAGAGGGGATATGTAGTCTCCACTTTTATTGTCAGTGAAATTCACCATACACATTGCAATACACGAGAACTTGACTTATTCCAACTGATTTTCTTGTTTTGCTGCATTTCATTTATGTAAAAGGACAGGACTACTTTATTCTTATCTCATTGATAATGTTCCTTTTCTCTCCTAGGCAATGGCTTAAATCTGAAGACATTCAAAGAATATCACTTCTTTTCTATAATAAGACTCTGGAAAAAGAAGTAAGTTATTTTCAGTAAATTCAATTGCAAATTCATTGGTTGATTCCTTCTTAGACCTACCCTAAATGAGGCTTGTATCCCTTGATTTTGTGAAACAGAGCCGTGTCTACAACACATCTCCTACAGGGAGAAGTGCTCAAACCTTACAATAGTATTTTATCTAATTTACAGAACAAATCTTATGAATGTGATGTCTGGAACTACTTTCCTGTTTGTAGGGCTCTGCATTTCACTTGAATTTCTAGACATTTTCATGGGCTCACAGAAGTGTGAGGCCCTGATAGTCCAATTTTGATATAACTGGAGTAAAAAATTCCTAAGTTCCATAACCACATTCTCAAAAGGCATTTATCAAACTGCACTGGTTTTTGGGTATTTTGCTTGTTTTTTTTATAGTGTCTCAGAGACCCCACCTGAGAGACTTGTAATGATATCAGTTTCTCATTACTTTTCTCTATATACACTTGCTGCTCACAGTCATTCTCAGGAAACAATACTATAACTGTATTTTTAAGAAAAATGCCTAGCTGTCTAGGATGCAACACACCAAATGTTCTTTGGACTAATCTGTGTCATAGACACTCTTGAGACCTGTATGTAGAGATGGAGTAACTGATACTGTTTCTAGTCGTTGGAGTAAGGATGTTGGAGAATGAAAGATTCCTCCCTTTTAGGTGACTGTCATGACTAGCCTATAAAGTCAGGCTTTTCGTTGTTTTATGGCCCTGTGGACCTTAAGCATATTTCTGCATACTGACGCAGCTTCAGCAGGAAGACTGGAGAGCCTCTTTCTGCTTTCTCATAAGCATAGGGCAGCTGATAGCTGAACAGTCATGCTGTCCTTCAGGGAAGCAAGAGGTAGGTTTGACCACAACTAGCTGTATAACTGAGTGAACCTGGCGAGAATGGGTTAGAGGAAGTATTAGCATACCATGTTCACACTACAGCAAGTATCCTCTGTGTCCGTGTGTAGTCAAATACATATTTAATTTTTTTAAGATATCTTTCACTTCAAAGCATCTGAAATAATTTTCAGATTCTTTCACAGCTCTACAGAATAGTGTTCTTACAGCCAGCTGGCAAAGGCACATGTTATGTGCCCTTAGCAATGCATTAGAAAAGCCTGTTTCAAAGACTTACAAGAGAGAAGAGTCTAGGCCTGGTGTGGTCTCATCTGTAGTGTTTAAGGGGCACACTGAGTGGATCAAAGCTGTCCCTGGGAGCACACTAAGATTTTGATGTGGGTGGTACTTACCAATAAATTCTGAAAGAGAACTTGAGAGAAAACCATGACATCCCTGTAGCATCTGAAAGTACAGCAAGGTAATAAAGCAAATTAATTGTTTAACCTAAGGAGTGAGTTGCCTGCCTTCATTAGGACATGTCTGGAGAAGAGTGAAACACTGAAATAAATTTAAAAGTGGGTTGAAATTCCATGAGATTTTAGCAGCAGCTCAAGGTCCAAAAGTGTTGAACAGGATCATTATAAATGTATTTAACAGGTGGAAGAGCAGAACTTAATGCAATTGTATGCATCAAGTAAAGTACCTTGAAATTCAGTTAAATATGTGATAAGAATTGCTTTTTATTTGTCATCCAGTTCAAAAGTGAAAAAGAGCTGTAGAGTTGCCAAACTCGATTTCTGCATGTTCACCTGAAGTGTGGTGTGCTGGTTTCATGGGCAGAACTTGGCAGTAAGCACAAAGACATAGCTGTGTGCTTGCAGTTAGAAGGCACAGCTCATGCCCTTTCCATTTTCTGAAGTTTGCGTTTTGAGCACTTTGTGAAAATAATCTTTGGTATGTTTTCTTTTAGTAATTAAATCTTGAACTTTTATCCTTTGAAAAAAAAATTTGGATAGGGTAAGTAACTTTAATAGCTACTTAGATCATTTCCCTTTGAGGACTTAATTGGTTTCAGCCTAGATATATCTATCTCAAATAGCAGAACTGCTCTGATAAATATTTCATTGCTTAATTCTCATGTCTCTAGACAGACTAATTAGAGATAAATAGATTTTTCTCATGACAAAACAGATCAAATTGACTCTCTCCTAAGAATATCAAGTGTTTAGTAGTATCAGTGGACATAAGAGGCCTTTTAACACAGACGTAAAATATTTTAATTGAAGTAATAATATAGGTCCAGTAAATATCAGTGTGATTGCTAGCTATGCTCTGTAGCACAGGTTACAGTGTGCTACTTTTTGTGCTCAGAAATTTCTTGTTTAAATAAGCATTACGTTTTTTATGATTGTTTCAGCCCATTCGGTATTTGTCAACACCTGAAAATCATTTTGAGGAATTAGTGACAAAGAATCATGGAATCTCTTCAGAATGGTTGGCCATTCCTAAAAATATTTTAAAAAAAAGGTTTCAATTTTTTTTGTTTGCTTGTTAAATAAACTTTTATGATGAATTTGGGATAGTCTGTTCAGTGGAAGGATAAGTTAAAACCGTTTGATATGGCTGCTCTTCAAGAAGGAAAAGGGTTCAATACTATGCCTGATAATCCTTAGCCCTAGGTGAGTGGATGTGAAGTCATTGAAGAACAGGAAATTTACTGTTGCTGAAGACTGCCTATAGATATGTGCATCTTTACATTGAAGTTTTAGTTGGGTGATATTTTTAATTCTTTGGCAATTGTGTTTTTAATATTTGATTTTTTTTTCTTCTAGTATCGAGCAACTACTCTGCCTGCATTTAAGTATTATGTGACTTGCGCCTGTCTCATATTCTTCTGCATTTTTGTTGTACAGATTCTGGTTTTGCCAAAGTAAGTGATAATTAACGTGTACTCATTCCAATGTATATTTACTCATTAGTGCTAAAAAAAATAAGTGTAAGTAAAAACTCTTGGAATTGTCAGATTACAGAGGTCAGTTTGTAGAAATTAAACTGAACAGAGAAGACTGAGGATTTCATCCCATTTTCAAAGTTAGACTTGTTTCTGATTTTAAACAGTCACTGGCGTTGTGCCAAACATTAGTATAAATTCTTCATTCATTTTAGTTTTTCCTCTTTGCATTTCAAAATGTGATGATGATGACAGAAGTTAAATTCATTTGTGTAAAAAAGAGTAATACAAGCTATAGGTTTGTGCAACTAAAATTATATGTAAAATGTGTGACAATTGCACGTTGAAGTGGGACAAAATGGATTGCAGAGTTGGAACTGTGATAAATAAATGTTTTAAACATACCACTGTGATAATACTGCACTATTAAGCATGAAAGCAGATAATTAATATTCATAAAGTGTGTATTTTAAAAAATAATTTTAGAATGTTATAATCCATTTCTAGAATAATGATTTTCATCAGAATTTATTTATTATAAGCAGATTTATATTTGTGCATATAAATCAGCCATCTCTCTTTCTGTGCATATTCTAGAAAGGCTGAAAACTGGAAGATAGTTCTGGTAAAGAATGTTTTATTAAACTTTTTAAAATGAAATTTTGCTGTTGATTGTTTACATAGTGGAAAGTTGATATTTGTTTTATAGGAATTGTTTCTAAAGCCAACAGTGTATATTCCCTGTGATACGGTATTCTTAGCTCGGAGTTCTTTCTGCTGTACAGCACTTTCAGGAGTATGTTTTATAACCACAGTTGACTGATGGGTCTTGTTCTGCAGTATTTACTCACATTTTAATTCAAATCCAGAAGAACGGTTAGGTCACTATAAATCAACTTTTCACTCTGCAGGCTGCTTTTATAACATGCAGAAAGTTTTATGGACTTCTGTTTAGATGTCACAGCAAACAGTTTCCCAGCTAATTTCTAAAATGGAGACATAGTCTATCAAGGGACACCCTTCCAAGGGTTCAGCACTATCCATCTCGTAGTTCAGTCTGACTTTGGGTACTGCTGTTGAAAAACATGAAATTAAGACACATGGCAAATTTTATTTTACAAATTCATACCATATTTTGATAGGTACAGGAGTTTATCCAGGGAAATTCATGGTTTGTGAAATTCCAAAAGCCAAAGGTGAATCTCACTACTACCCTTCCAGCAGTATGATTTCTGAATCTGGTTTTAGGTTTTATTTCATTCATGAAAATTAATCTATGGTACATCTATCATATATGTAGTAAGATGCTTATTTTGCTCTATCCTTACTGTGTTGCTTAAACCAATTGTGTAATTCCTTAAAAAAATATCAGATTATCAGTGAACTCTGAGGAGCTTTAAGAAAAGTGTCATCTAAGCTGTAAAAACACATGCTGATATTATATGATCTCTTTGTAACATCAGAGCAAAAGACACATATTCTTTATCATTGCCATTAACAAAATGTTACATGTCTTACGATCCTTTTATAAGGCTACATATTAAATTGTAAAAGCAAAAGTGTGAAATCAGGTATTGCCAACGTGAATGGTATTCAGCTTCAAGTAGTCTGTGGATTATTTTAAGAGATGCAAAAGTGGAAGATAGAAAGTCAAGTTGTTATATAGGCACCTGCATCCTTGCTGGAAAACTGGGAGCACTGCAAATTTTTAAAAAAAAAAAAAAAAGAAAAAAAAGTTGAAAAATCACCAGTGTATGCAGTCATCACAAATGTAGCATAAATTGAATGTACTCGAACGCTGCAGATGTTATTTCCTACTAAAATTCTATCTAGCCTTTTTGTTTTCTTCCTAAAGTTCTGTAGGATTTTTAAATGGTGATCTAATGAAGACAGGGAGATGAACTACATCTGTCATTGAATTTTATTGATTCATTCTTTCATTAATCTGGTTTTGCAGTAGTGTAGTATCATTGATTTCTGTGCAGGCATGCCACCTGCTACTTAAAAGTAGATTTGGAGGTGTTTGATGGTGAATAACATCCAGCAAGTTGCAAGTACTAAGTAGTATCTTCAAGATCACAAGACATTTATTTCAAGGCTGAAATAATGCATCAGTGTTTTAATTTTCCTGGGGTCAGTAAACTGATGTGGTGTTTGAATAATAAACTGTACACAAAGTGGTAACTAAAATTTTAATCAAGTAAACAATATCATGGGGTGAAACGTATAATGAGGAGTAGATCTTTATTGTGACATTAAAATGAAAGCAAATCTTGTTCATTGCATTCCCTTGGAACAGGCCTTCAGTGGCTCTCTAGCATTCTTGGTTTATCAAGTGAGAAAAGTATCTCTAGTAATTCATGGCAACCCTACATTCTTTATTTAAGTGAACAGTCAACTAACATGGAATTGGTAGTGTTGGGTCTTCTGAAATGCAAACTGGTGAATGGATAATATTTCTATTGAACAGAAGGTACTTCTTTTGCTAATCGAGGAAGGGATTTATAGGGGTTGCATTTAAGATTCTCCATGAGTCTTCACTCTCTGAGGCTCCAGGGTTCAAGAAACTGTGTCATTTTGACCTGAGTCTTGCCAAACAATCATCTTGTTCTACCCAGGGAAGGTGGTTAGGAGGCCTTAACATAGTGTTTCCAATCAAGCACAGCTGACTTTTTTCATAGAAAAGGTAGTATTTAAAAACCCACCATTACTAGATATCTTTCTGTTGTATCTGATTTAAAAAAACAAAACAAAACCTCACATCTCAAGTGTAGTTATAAGACTCAACTGATACTTGTTTTAACACTGAAACTGCCATACAGTCTCCATACCTATCAAATCCTTCAATGGCTTAGTGAAAGTATTAGTCAAGAAATAGCTATTTTTAGATATAAAGAGAGTCTGTATATTGCCTTATATAATTGTCATTTGCAAGTTCCTCATTATGATTTCTTCACTTCAAGAGTATTTGTAGTCCTATAGTTCAAAACATGGACATTAATTGCCTGGCAAGCTAAGGAAATTCTTTACATGCTACTAAGAGACATGTGCTGTAAGCCACATACTTTCCTAAAGGTTACAGAATTATGGAAGGAATGCACATTTTTTCTGCATTTTTCACTATCTTTACCTTGATAAATAAATTTTTATTCTTCAGTTAAAATGTTACCAACAAGATATAAGTATATATAAATGCAATTTTTTTCCAGTCCTGTGCCACTTGATAAAAATGAATTATTCAAAACAGATGTTTGCTGATGAAACAAGAAAAATATTAGAAGGATATCCAAGACCATAAATTGTTTAGAAATGGAACTATCTGAAGCCTGAAAAGTTCTCATCCTCTCTCCTCAGTATTAAACTGTCCCACTGTGGGTTGTGATCAAAGGTAGTCCTGTCAGGGTTCCTGGTGGGGCAGAGTGCAGAAATGTGGTCATTCCTTGAAGCACAGAATAGGTAAAAAGTCACCTGGCTGATGTGATTTCAGGTGCTCTTCTGTCTAGTTTGCCTGAATCTGTCAATGCAAAGTATTTGGTGACCTGTGCAATGCATTTGATAACTCTACACAACAAAAGCAAGATTAGTTTACTATAAAGACCTGTACTGGTTTTATAATGTTCCAGTGACAAAAAAATAAATGCATGTTATGAATTTCCTGTGGTTGTTCCCTTAAATGAGGTTTGTTTATGGTAGCACCTAATTTTTAGCATTTTGCTTTCCTTTGTAGCATTTTCAGCCCACTTCTTTCATTCTAGGAGCAGCTTGAAACTATTTTGTTTTAGCTTAACTGAAACAGAAGTCCTACTGTTCCCAGGCAAGCATGGGCTGTAGGAAGCAAAATTATTACTTTTTTTTTTTTTCTGTTTTCACCACTCAAATCTGGATTCTAAGATACCACTTTTCCATTTTGTTATCCTCAGTCCTTTTCTCTTTGCCCTGCTCACCTTGCTATGTAATTCTTTTTCTTGTGCCTCCTCAATAACATCATTGATTATGTAAAACAGCTACAAAGACCTTTTGTTCTTGCCTGTTGCCTGGGAGATTAAGTACTTTTTGCATAAGCTCTCTTTATGCCATGTTAATTTTATTTCCCTTGCTCTCCAATTTCCCTTGCAAACATCATCGTTTCTTCTAAAAGGTTGCACCCCAAACTTGACTGATAAGGCTATTCTTGTGTTTAATTACTTTTTAAGGTGTGCAGGCTCCTTTCTGTACCCTTCGTATCAGAGAAAGAATAACAATAGTTTGAAATATAGGACTGGTTCCTTGAATGTTACTGAAGGACATATATGATTAAAAGTGTTAATGTGTATATAAAAAGTGAACCTGTTAGTTTTCTAACAGGCTTCCCTTCTAGTTTCCTAGTTGGTTTTCCTTTATTCCTTTTCTTTCATCTCTTCTGTTGCTTACTAGATTTTAAGTTCCTGAAGAGCAGAGGCTAGTTTTACATATTCTGATGCACAATGGTCCAAAATCCAATGATTAATACTTAACATATAAGAAGTTCCCTGAGAGATTGGCAGGGAAGCTCATCAATTATTCTCCAAAATGCTTTTAATGGCATCAAATTGGTTGGTGATGTTAATGCTTTTTTGTTCTTTCCTGAAAATAGCTGCTGTAATAGTGTTGTTAAAACAGATCAAAATGTTTTCCAATACTTGTATGTCATCTAAGAAAATTGATCCATAGTGTTCTATTCCTAGATTTTTAGTACTATAGTTGTGAAAATGTATACATTTGAATGCATGTGGGCTCTCTAAAGAACAGATATGTATGCTTTTATTAATAATGTATTTTAATTCTGAATCATAACGTTATGCAGGCACTAATAAAATATATATTACAGTTTTATGGAAACACAAGGGATATAAAACTTATTTCTAAAATGTCATGCCAATATTTCCAGCATATAAGGTTTGGTATAATATTTGCTGATGTTCAAAGGAGTTGAGAGATATTTTTTTAATTCTGTAAAACTGTCAAATCTGTGGTTAAAACTGAGAGCAGGTACTCAGGTGAGGGACTTCATGACAGCATCTAGTTCCCCTCCTTAAAAAATTCACTTTATCCAGAGCTTCCAGTCTCCTCTTGGCATTCATTAAACATTATTAAGTTCCGCTGCAGCTTTCCTTAGACAGATGTGCTAAGAAGCTTTCATATGGTGCCTGATGGAGCAATTATGCTCTAGTGTGGTATTCATATAGATAGAGTTCCATATTTGCAGAATGGATGAATGAATGCACTGATTGTTACTGTATCCCTGTTTCTGGTTACTGAATATCCAGGGGTGCTATTTTGGCTAGACCTTCCTGTTTATAACTCAGGAGAGAAGGATGAACTAGAACACTGAATAAGGATGATTTCAAGAAGAGTATAGATGACTCTTCCCCCCTGCCCCCTCCATTTAAAGTCTGTTGTTGGTTCTTTCTTCATAGTGTTTACTTTTCCTTCCTATCCTGTCCTCCAATACTTCAGAATCAGTCTGGCTCACCAGTCAAATCTGAGCATTCATGACACAGCAGTCACTATATTGCAGCATCACAGATACCACAGGTTCTAGCTGTGGGACACTGAAAACCAGGCATCATTGTCCCATGCTATTTTCTACTTTTTAGAGGTGAATGTACACTACCAGCAAGTTTATATATATATATATATATTACACTCTTAAATTATTATAAAATTAACAATATAAAACTAGCACAATAATGATCTTTAGTACATGCTTCCTAAAGTCAAAACAGAACAAACCATTGCTGCTGTTAATATACTCTGTCACTTAAATTATATGTAAAAATGTAAAAATTATCTTCTCACGGTAATAGCTTTGCAAAGTCAGAGGTAATACCAATTGAGGCATTCCTGAATTGAGCAAATGGTAGGGGAAGATGCCTGTCGTTCCAGTAAGGACTGGAATTGTTTTTCTGTGGTGTTGATGTTTTGAAGTTGCAACTTGCACATAGTAATTTTTCATATCATCAGTATTATAGACAAAGAAAGGTCATGTTATGAATGTGCAACAGAAAAATTAATATATGTTTTCCTTTTTTTCTAGAACATCTATTCTTGGAATTTCATTTGGGGCTGCATTTCTCCTGCTTTCCTTCATTTTGTTTATCTGTTTTGCTGGACAGCTTTTGGTAGGTATTCAAGGAAATTTAATCCATTAGTTGATGGTGTTTTTTCAATAACATGTTCTGATTTTGCCAAATCTCTGTGCCTTTGCAGAGTACCACTTAAAAGAGAGAGGCTTGCATGCTCAGGCTTTTGCAGGCATTGTTTTGTCCATGTTAATTTTTTGTAAAATGTCCTCATTTATCTGAAAACCAGAAAATGCCAATGCAGTGGTTGTCTGTATCTACACTGATTATCTCTTTCCCCTCTGAAGCTGCATCCTCTGAGAGGTTTTCATTATTGTTTGATTGATTGCCTTTTCAAATTTTTTTGCTATTTTGCTTACAAGAGGTGACTCATGAGTGGTTTCATGTGGGAGACTGTGTATTTGTTTAAGTATTGTGTAAGACCATTTTCTGAGTTTAGAGAATATTTCACCATAACACTTTAGTTTGAGATATAAAAATGTTACAGTAAATTTCCAATGTTGCCATTGAGGGCTCCAGGTGTTACTGTGAGACCTATGAATGCATGCAATATTATGCTAAATTTGAGAATTTAACTTAATTCAAGGTCTGAGCAAACCTTTCAGCATTTCACAATGGGATTTCTGAGTATTATTGTCCTCCTTTCAGTTATTCTCAAATAGGTCCAACATATAACTCCATCTAGAATAAGGAGTTTCAGGATTTGTAAGAAAGTGAATGCAACCTGAATTTGGCATTTAATCTGAAATACAACTGTCTGTATACTTCTCACTTAATGCCCACTTCTTCTCTGTGTTTCCACAAGATCCCGTAGAGAACACTGAAATATCTTTTATAAAAAAAGCAAAATATGCACATGGGAAAGACAATTACTTCGCTATGCAGCAAAACAGTAAGAAAATGTAGTTAAAGAAAGAAATAGTGGAAGTAGCATTTTGTAATTTCTCCCTCTTCTCTCGTAAGGCTTGTAATTAACCAGGACATGTTTTTAAGAAAATATAATTAATGTAAATGTCAGTTGTCTTTCCAATAAGTTAGAGATACTGCCACTACTCAAGAACCAATCTGAAATATAATGAAACAATGTTTTAAAATATTTTTAATCATTGAAGAGAGGTTTGAGAGGTATTGCTATTACTTAGCAGCAAAAATTAGTTTTCATGTAATGTCATACTTGATTGCTGTTTGTTATTGACTTAAGAATAAATGGTGATGGCAGTGTACTGCCCTTGAATTAGCAAATTTAAAAAAAGTCCTTCAAGGAAAAGCCAGCCTTTTTCCTGTAGGTAAAAGAGGTGCTAATGAAATACTATCAAGAAGTTCTGGAACATACACTCTCCTGGGGTTTTACTTGTAGTGTTGCTTAGGAGGAACATAAACATATTTTTCTGGATTTAAAGGGATGGCAAAGCAAATATCCCAAGTCAGAGTTAGGGAGTTTGCCACTTGAATAATATCTAACACCTACTTTCAATGCCTTTTTTCCTATGCCATAAAAGTACTGTAAATAGTTCCCAGAAGTGGAGACCTGTTGACTTGTTCTAACCTAAATAACTTGAAGAGAAGCTATTTATGTTTATGTCTTTATGAGTTCGGCTGTTCTAATACAGAAGCTATGCTGCTAAGAAGCCTTTCAGCAAGTTATGACCACAGTTGATGCCATGTTGCCTTTCCTTCATGAGGACAGATGTAGTTCTGTAGGGTGATGGATGAGAGGCAGCTCACAAAAGAAGCAGTGGGTTTTTCTTTCTGTTGTCCTTTCCCTAAAATTTCTTCCTTCATGTCAAAATCCAAGGATTGTTTTGCAGCTTTAACCACAGTGATAACCCTATATTATATTTCAGTAGCATACCCATTGCAGTATCTGACCCATAACTGTAAATGTTTTCTTTCTAGAAGAAAAAGTCTATATTTTCAAAGCATATAGGTGCCAATATCTGAGTTTTCACACTACAGTGCCAATGTTAACAGAAATCAGGCTTTATCATCCTAATGCTAATTTAGTTTGGATTTGTTTGGGGATTTTTTTTTGCCAGTGGGAGTTTTTCACACCTCTTTTTCTAAAGATGTACATTTTGGATTCCCTTATAGAAGGCACGTAGTAAATGCAGATGTGCTTGTGTACACATGCATCTGCATGTAATTACAGAGTTTAAAATCACCAAATATCTCTCTTCTAAAAATGCAGCAAAAAACTCAAGAATTTCTTGGGCCTGACTGACCCTGAGAGATGAGCTGTAGTGGGTTAGCCTTGGCTGTGGGCCAGACACCCATCCATCTGCTCACTCACTCTTGCCTCCCTCAGAAGGATGGGGTAGGAAAACGGGATGAAAAAGCTCGTGGCTTGAGATAAGGCAGGGAGATCACTGACCAATTACTGTCATAGACAAAGGAGACTCAACTTGAGGAAAATTAATTTAATTTATTGCTAATTAAAATGGATTTGGGTAGTTATAAACAAACCCAAATATTAAATCTGCACCATTACTCCTGCCTATCACAAATTCAGCTTTACTCCTTTGCTTCAGACTCCTCTACCTCTACTCAGGCAGCACAAGTAGGGATGGAGAGTGGTTGGTACACAGGCATTTCTCTCTGCTGCTCCTTCTGTTCACAATTTCATCCTGCTCCATCTTGGGGTCTCCACAGGCTGCAGTTCCTTCAAGAGTATCACCTGCTCCAGCATGTGCCCTCCATGGGCTGAAGTGTGGTCATCTGCTCCAGCACACAGTACCTCTTCATCCAACCTTGGTGTTCCCTCTGCTGTTTCTCTCTTTTGGTTCCCTCCTCCTCTCTCTGCCCAACGATTCTGTCCCTTTCTTGCCCTGCTGTTCCCTGGGGTGCTGTTCCCTGGGGTCCCCAGGGTCAGGCCCCACCACCAGCCTTAGTCCCTGCACCTGGTATATAAATTTGCAGTAGTAGTCAAATATTTGCAGGAAACATAACAAGATTTATAGAGTGGGACCTGTAGTGCCAGTAAAGACAGCAAAATCTAAGTTCAGGTTAGGACACCTGCCTCTCACTGCGTTATGTGCTTTATCTTGGTACTTTTGGCACTGCCCTCTCAGTCTCCACTGATGATAAATGGCTGTCACCACCACAGAGCAAGTCACAAAAAACCCAACACTGAAAAGTTTCTCTGTATGATTTTCATTTCATTGGCAAAATAAAAAAAAACATTCAGACTGTAATGCTAAAATTAGCTCTTATGGAATTTAATTACAATATTGTAAGAGAAGATTTATGCTAGCTTTTTCACTCTGAGTTTATTCTTGATTGATTCTACTGTTTAGCAGCACTGGTGTGGTCCAGCTCAATCTGGTGTGAGGTGATAACATCAGCCATTAAAGAAGAATAGAAATTTTTCCATCAAACAATGCGACACAGTCATAGCACAAATAAGAAGATTGCAGATTTCCAGAGCTTGCCTTTGTGGGCTACCATCCCCTGCTGGTCTTGGGCCATAGGCATTGAACCTTCCTCAATCCTAGCTAAAATGGCATATCCCGAAACTTGAAAGGAATTTATATATTTTGTATTCTAATTACTGCTTTGTGCCAATGTATTTGTTAGTTTTTTAGATAATCACAGTGTTTAGAGTTAAATCTTAAGATTATGAGTCTTTTTGATAAAGATACTTTGTGGTTTTTACTTCCATATTTTAAATATGGTCTTTTTTATTTATTTTGAATATTTTCTTTGTATTTTCCTTGTAATTTCCATCTGAAATTACATACAGAAATAGGACAGGGATGGTCCTTTAGCTCTCATATTTTCTGTGTCTCTTCTTTTTGTCTTCTTAACATACAGGCAAATTCATACAATGAGTGTGAAATGCCTCAGACCTGGTAACTGCTAGATGTGTTTTACCTCCTGATGTGAATGCAAGGAAGCAGACATCTGGTTACCTAAATGATACATGAGAAAACATAATGCAGTTAAAAGAAAAAAAACCCACACTAAGCATGTAAAGGAAAGATCTCTGGGGTAGCTGAGGTAGCCAGCCAAAGAAGTATTAGTCTCAAGCAGATTTTCCTTGTGCATTGATTCAAATACCATCTCAAAAATCTCTTTGCATTACCTAGGACATGTGTGCACTTAAGTGATGTAACATACTCTTTGTACTAGTTATTTTCCATTAATATGAAATGGCTTCTTCTTGTATTTGTTTATAACTTGCACATCTGTTTAACTACTACAGCTAGCAGGGAGGATAGAAGTAATATCATCTCATCTGAACATGTTTGTAGTCTCTCTTAAATACCCAATTGAACCATGGAATTAGCAGTACACAATAGTAACAAAATAAACATCAGAAAACAACTGGCTTCACCATTGAAAAGATGTTCTGTTTGGAGGTCACTGAAGCATCTGACATAGTGCAGCCAGTACATGAGCAGCCCTGTCCCTGCTGCAGAGAGGATGTTGTTTAGATCACACCACTGTACAAAGAGTGAAACACAATCTTTACCCTTTTTTTCAGGGATTGCATTTCACTCTAAAGCAATTGGCTTTGGTACTTAACAGTCAGAAAGACTGTATACACTTAAGGTATTTAAAAGCTCTTCAAGGAAAGGAAGGACTACTTGGACTACCATCTCTACTTAGAAATCATTTTTTACCTAGAATTTTACCTCTGATGTGAGTGTCTCTTAATGCCACTACAGATCAAAGATCTAGGCCCTTTAGTTTCTTCAATAGTAAGGCTTTGCTTGTAAATTGAGATTAAAACAGGCATGGGGGAAGGCAGGGAGAACTTGGAGAGGCACTTTGGCACCTACAGCAGGGTCCAGGAAAGAGGTTCATCAAAGCTAAGAGTCATTCTGATGAGTTTCTAACACAGGCACTGCTGCAGCAAATCCATCACCACTAAGTACTATGTTCCGACTTCACGAATTGTTAGAAGTGTACTGATGTCAGTAAAAAAAAAAAAAATTCCTTCTTCTTACTCAACAGCTTGAGTTACATGTTTATGACAATATATGTTTGTGACCAGCTGAAGAACTTGCCTATCTTGGTGAATAAGTTTCTTATGTCTCTTTTGCTAGTAAGTTCTCCTTTAATACTTTTTTATGAGACTATCTTGAATGTTTTTAAAATCCAGCAATGCTGCCTTTTAGTATCTTTGCTATGAGATTGTAAGTTACTTCCAAGTAAAAGGATATCCAAGTGTTCTTCCTTATACCAGCAGTCTAGTATGCAAACCATTTTTCCTGTGATTAATTAAAAATAGACAAAAGCAGAGATCATCCAGATTGCTTTTAAGGATTTTGACATGTATTACCTGAGAGTTGATATTCATGATGTATTACTGCTGCAATATGGTCACAGATCATGGCTCCTGTTGTGTGAGACAGTTTTTGGATGGTAGCATCTCATGTGGAGATTAAGACTCACTCAATATAGAATGTAGCATTTGGAACTCCTTCCTCTAGTTCCATACCCTAAGTGTTGTCTTTAAAAAGTCATTCAGGTTTGATTCTTCTCAAAACCAGTAGCTCTTTAAATATTTCATGAGAAACAGAAAAACTTTAATGGGAGGGACTGAGAATGTCTTACCTTAAAGCAGCATATAACACAGTGACTGTATGTTTTATTGAATGAGGAGAGCAGCACAGAAAGTGCCAGGACTGAACTCTGACTGCCTCAAGGCATGTTTATACAACTCACAGACATGTTCTTTCCTTTGAATGACACAGTTGAAGTGAACCATGTGGCCATTTTAATGTGACCCTTTATGAAGTATAATAAATGCTACAAAGTATGGTGAAATTCAAAATGTGATACCAACTTTATTTTTTGCTGTTATTTCTTTATTCAGAATTCTAGATTTTGTCCAGCCAGTTGCATGAAATGTAAATTGAGTAGGCTTTTCACCTGGATCCATTCTGTATGACTCAAAATGCCTGGCTTTTGCCTGGCTTAGAATTACAGGTGACACAATGGAGTTCAAAAGGTTGGTGTTACAGTACTTACTTTAGAAGTACTTTTGTCCTTTTTATCAACATTAGGACCACTAAAAAGTATGTAAAGTAAAAGCTTGTGCCTGTATAGCAAAATCCTCCTTCTTCAAGCCTATGTCTGCTGTCAGCAGTTCTTTGGGTTTGAACTTCGGTGTCTTCTTCAAGTCTGAGTGAAAATGAGCACATAAAAAAATCTGAATTTTGTTTCTCTTGACTTCATTCTTTGTAACATCAGTATTGCTTAAATATCAAGTTGTATTTGAACACAAAATGAAAAGAACAATAATAGAACTATAGAAAATGTGATTCACTGACTTTCTCTAAGTAAGGGGTCTTCACTGAAGATGTTCCAACCTCATCTAGCATGTGAAGAAATGTGACAGCTCTTGCGACACTGTCTTTCATCTGCAACAAAGCTGTCACAATTAATTCTCTCACCAGTTCCTTCATCTCACTCAGAAAGACAGCATTCATTTTATTGAATGTTGAAGTAGGTCTTTGTATGTGGAAAGACAACACAGGATACGTTTTAATGCCCTGAATATGCAAAATAAGTTATTATTCATTACCATACTGAGCTGTCATATCAGATTTAAGGTGTTCAGATGAAAAGGTAATACATTAGTCACCTGTCATACTACAAATACCTATTTCTAGTTGGTAAATGATAAACACTGATCCATATTCTGCCAGCTCCACTTAGAATAAACACAGAATCTAATGCTACTGAGGTCTGATGTCTTATCCTACTTTCATGCTTTCAAGAAATGATTACACACTTCCTTTAATCTCATTCTCCATTTTATTCAGAAAATTGCAGTGGAGACATAACATTTACAAGAAAAAGTGTATGATGTAAGTTACTGAATCAGCAAAATAAAGCTGCATAATTTGCCAGGGCTATTAAAAGTCTAAATTTAATGATCACACAACCAGTCCAATTCTGCTTCCAGAGGTTCCCTGAATTTTCAGCAGTACTGAACTGCTGCAGTTGTACTACATATGGACTGGATTTGTACTACTCAAAAGTGAAATTAAGTTCATCAAATCTATTAATTTCCTGTAGAGAATTCCTGTAAAGCATACTGTTCAACAGTATTCTTTCATATTTTCCAAGGAATGTCTACTCAATGGCTTAAAGATTTTTAGAGTTTTGTTGCAAATTGTCCTTTCAGGACCCTCATTGGCTTGACAAACTCAGTGGACATGACAGATGTACCAAATAAACAGTGGTCTTTCCCCTCCAGAACTCAGAGTTGTGCATTTAACAGCTTGGTAAGAAATACATCACTGAGCTATGGTATGTTTCTGTTTGACAAGTGAAAATACCTATCTACAACTTCATTTTGAAGTCGCCCTCTGACATCACTCACAATTTTTTTCAGATCTGAGCCACCAGTATCTGGAATTTAGCAATAGCAGTGGGAAAAATGGAATACCTTTATTGATTAATCACGTAGACTGAATGATATATTATTTCCTCAAATCTATGTTGTTCTCCAGACTTCTTCTCAGCGATAAACTTGCCTTTTTGTTTTTAATTATATCAGAAAAACAGCTTTTAAAGAGATGTAGAAATTCAGTTCAGCTGGTTCCTCCTTGATAAAATATGTTAGCAAAGTCAAGTGATGTTGATCAAAAATCTTGTAAGCAAAGTTTTGAATTATTGCAGGGAATTTTGGTACAGAAGATTTGTAAGTCTGTACCTGCTTTCCAGGTGCTTGGAAAGCAAAGGCAGTTACCAGCAATAAATGCTGTTCTCAGCATGGACATTACTAAGTAATCTCAGTGGTTCTGTACTGTACTTTTTTCCAGTGATTACTTTAAAAACTGAAGAAAGTTCAAATTTAACAATTGGAAATATTCATATTAAAGTAGAAAACTTTGAAAAGTCACCATCTCTTGACACCAACATTAATGTATTTAGATATTGGGATACAACAGAGATTTTCTGTATGAAACTTAGTTTTATCTTCAGAATTAAGGTAACACAAATTGTTCCTTTTGAGCAGAGAAAACTATCAATTTACACTGCATAGCACTAGTAAAACATGAAAGCATCTTTTTTATGACATTGGTTTGCATTTGTTACTGAGCCATGGTTTTTAATGTTCTGAAATTGAAAATAAGAGCTGCTAGAGCTTGTTGGGTCCAGTGGAGTTTAGGACCTGAGAATTGCTCCTTCCTGGCCCACTGAAATCCAGTTTGATGGAATTAAAGACCCAGGGGATCCTCCTGTCCCACTCCCATTGGTAGGAGGCTGTCTGTATTATGTCCCAGTTATAACCAGTGGTGAGGTTAAACATGTATTCCCATTAGGCACATGAGCATACACCGTACACACAGGACCAACCATGCAGATCCATGGAGAGAACAGCTCTTTTGCAGCACCCACATAATAACAAGAAGCACTCAGGTAAACATGATCAACATTGATGGTCTAGTTCCTCCTTTTGGGATGACCAGGACTGACTTTTTCTAGCGGCGCATGCACACACCCTGACATCCACAAACACACTCACACTTGTGGGTCATGCGCATGGACTTTTAGTCAATACAATATCAATGCTCAGACTCTGGCCCCTTTACAAAGTAACTAGCTCAAACCTTGGATCTTTCCAAACATAGATCTCCTACTTGCCAACCAGTCCTGTTTGACTTTTCCTAGTGGTTACACACCCCGCCCCCCCTGCCCCACATACACCCTATGGGTATCCCCAGGAACTGGTCTGAGACACTTCAGTTGCTGTTACCCAGCCTGCATCTTTCTCCAGTGGCTGGCACCCATCTTGTGCTACTTGCCATCTAGTCCAGCATGATGTTTGCTAGCATGCGCACACGTGCAGGCTCAGAATAAAAACTGCATGCAATAGACTCATTTAGACAAGTGTTCACCTATAGCCATTTCCTTTCATCCCCTCTCTTCTCCATTTACCTCTCCGTGTTCCTCTCTGAGGCACCTCCCTTTCCTCTCCTGTGTCCTATCCCCTAAACATCATGTAAGTTTTCCACATACCTGCAATGCCTTTAAAATATACCATAATGTTTTACACAATCCCAAGTTTCTCTTTGCTCCATTGCAAAATTAACTGTCCTATGCCAGACCACTATCCTTCCAGGCAGAAAACACCCTTAGTCTAGAGGGCATCCTGTAAAGGAAGTTTTTTTCCATTGAGTCTTCTTGGTAGGTTTCATCAGAAACCATGGCTGCAACATTCTCCTCCAGTGGTCTTAGAAGAAGCAGATTCAGTGGCTTATGTTCTTCATTGATTAGGTTTCTTTGGTTCCACCATCTGTCATTGCCCTGTTGATCATCACCAGATCTTTGTGTTTAATTTGATTAGCCTCTCATAAGATAACCTAAAACTATTAAAATTCATACTGAAATATATCTGGTTTAGACCAGAAAATTTATTTTCAACATTAACTTATTTTCTTGGAAATTTTTATTCTAAAGATTTCCTTACACAGTATAGCTCCCTGTAATGTAATTAAGAAAGAACACAGTGAACAGCTTTACCTATATAATTTCTTATCCACTTTATTTTCCTCATACTTTCTCAGTGTACTTGCCTAGTTTTGTCCCTAATCTGTCTTAAATTATCACAGTTGCTTCTAAATTTACAAGGAAATCACAGAACAATATAGGTGAAGTTGTAATAAAGCTCCAGGTGAGCTATAATAAAGGCAAAGAGTAATTTAAGGCATGATTTCATGACTTTTAATTCGCTGTAAATCTGCTCCCTGACTCATTGGGTTTTAGGCGACTAGACAGGTAAGTGAATGATTCATTTTCACACAGATCCATTCCCTCCGTCTATTGGAACACTCCCCTTCTGTAGCAACAGCTGCAATCAAGGCTTTGTGTTTTTTGCTTCATTAAAGTGGGAAAGACAACAAAACTTTTCTAAAATTTACATATGGATTTACATTATCTTGAAATTTGCTATGTACTTAGGGGTGAAGAACAAGGTTTCAAAGTTTAAAAAGGCTTTTGAGTAGGAATTTTTAGCTCAAAAATGCAGGTCATTTCAGTTCATGTATTTCTATTTTTCTAATATGAAGGAGTAATGTGTTTATAAAATCTTCTTGGGTTTCCCTTTTCTTTGTCCATCCTTCAGATTCCAATTCTGACCTTCCAGAAACTGCACTCAGAATCTGTCCAATGCAGTATGCAAAACTCCCTGTCATAAAAAGAAACAGTTATGTGCAGTATGGCAAAGACCTTCATGCAAAATACGTCACGTGTGTAGGGTAGTAGTGTAATTTAGCATGATGTGTCATAGCTATTGAACCTGAACTGATAGATCAGTGCTGTAAATTACATCCTATGTTTGGTACTTTTTAGTGCTTGTGTTCTCATTTCTGAGGCTTCCTATGCTTGTATTTGTGCTGATTGCTGTGGCTGGGGTGACAGCAATATGTAAAGTGATCTCTGATAATATTAAGTAAATAGAGAAGACAAGTTGAAAAAAGCAATTTCTTCTGTGGGACTGTTATGTTCCATAAGTTTTATTGCCTTTTTTTACAAAGGTTTCCCTATAACTTAATTTGACATTTTGAAAGGGCACAAGATGCTTCTAGGCAACCTTATCTCCTCATTGCTAAAGTTTTGGGAAAATTACTATTTATTGGATGTGTCACAAATTGTTGTTTATTCTGTGTGAGCCTCTTGTCCTCTAGGCACTATCCATGCATGAATGGAGGCTTTGCAATGTGTTCTTGGAAGCAGATTAAATGAGTCCGTTTTTTAATGTTAATTCTTGTCACTATATAAGAAAAATGTTCTATTCAGTAAATACTCTGTGTCAAATGTAAGTCCAGTTGTATGAAATGCTTATTTGCCTTCTTGGTTTTAGGGAAGGAGGATTTGTTTTGCTGAGTTACTTTTCACTTAAAATTAATTATCAAACAAGGCGTCGAACAAATGAAAGCAAAACCCAGAAAGTCTTCTGTTTTTTGGGCTTCCAGGGTGTATCTATTTATATGGTCTTTATTCTCTGTCAAAGACTTTGCAGAGTTATTATTTATATTTTGAAATTTCCAGAGGCTACTAAATAAGACTCGCAACTAAGGTGAGGCAGGTCGGTTCCTTTGCATGAGTTTTACAGATATTTAAGGTAATGGCACTTCTGTCAACTTTGTATTTGCTATTGTTAGTAGTATATACCAAATGCTTAATAAGGTACTTGCAAATTATAATTATTTCACAGAATTGATATTATGGCAGATATTTTAACTAAATTTGACCTTAATTTCATGTATAATCCTGTTCTGTAACTCTTGTGAGACAAGAATAGTTGAATAGTTCTGTAGAATGTTTCAAGATTAATGCTACCCTCAATATTGAGCCTTCTTAATTCTACCCTTTTTATATTAATTAAATATACTAAAGCTATTTTTTTCTCTTTTTTGTACTGTTTGCACTTAGCAATGTAGCAAGAAAGCATCAGCTTCATTGTTGTGGATTCTGAAATCATCTGGAATAATTGCAAACCGTCCTTGGCCGAGGATCACTCTTACATTGACAACCACTGCTATAATATTAACCATGGCTATATTCAACATGGTAAGGGAAGAGATGTAGTTTTTCTTTGTTTGTTTTGTTTTTCTTTTAAGATTTTGTTGTTGTTGGTTTTTTTCAGTATTTGTTTAGATGTTGAATTTATGTCCTGTGGCTATGCCAGGAACCTCCATGATAATGATTGCCAGAGACCGAAATGTAAAGCAGAGTAACAGAAAACATACTGCGCAATGGTGGCCTCTACAAACAGAATGGTCAAGAAGAGCTCAGAACATGGCTAAATATGTTAAAGAAAAATATTATTTTTAATGAATAGAAAATTATTAAATCCCAGGTATTAATTTTAAAAGTCCCTTGGTCATCTATGCATTGCTTAGAAAAACACAGCATTGCTGAAAGAATGAAGTATCTCCTCTCAGGATGTGTGGAAGACTGTGCAAAACAAACTAAGCTCTGTTTAGTTTGTTATACTCCTCCAAAATAATCATAATTATAAATTATTGATTTCACGTGCTTGTCTTTTTTTTTTAAATAATAAAAAAATTGAAAGTTACAAGAAAACTTCAAAAATACTGAACTGAAAATTTGTTAGTCCTGTTGATTCTTCATGGCTTCTTTTCCTCAGCTGACAACTATATGCTTTTTTGAATTATAACCTTTAGCCAGACAAACGTTATTTATATACAACAGAATAAAACCTAGAGATATAGCAACTTGTAAAATGAAAATCAGATTAGACTTTCTCTATAAATAAGAAAAAAAGAAAGAACCTACTTGTGTTTAAAATACACTTTGATTTAGAGTTCATGCACACGGTTTTTTAATAAGTTAAAGAATGTAACAGGAATTATGGACAGCAACTGTTTCTGGCTTAGACTAAAGTTCTACCTGTGTGTACAGCCCACTTCAAATTTGGACCTCGACTAGTAAAAGACATTCTAGCAAAAGAGCATAATTATGTTCAGTACATAATTTTTAGAAAAACGCTTTAATTTTATTGGCTCAAGTTCAATTTAGGTGGACTGAATAGTAAAACCTAGTAGGTTGTATTTTAGAGTCTTTGTAATGTTACAGTGTTGCAAATAATCGTGTTCCATGATATTCATGAGATGATAATTTTAAGTACAATTCTCTCCTTGAAACTAAACCTTAATAGTTTGACTAGCAAAAATGACTTCAAATGTGATTGTGAAATTTGCATTTCCTTAATATTAATAGCATATTGTGGGAGAGTCTCTGAAGTATCATTATTATATCTCCAAGCAACATATTCTTAATAGCAGAGTCCATTAACTGCATTTATTTCCATGAACTTTCAGTAGAAAAAGGCAAAATATAGCCATTAAGATTTAATGGTGATAGAAAGCGACTAACCATCCCATATCTAATAAATCATAATTAAGACCAAAATATCAAATAAAACTCAGTCTTTATGGTCAAGGAACACTGGAAAAGAATGGGGGTGCAATTCTATTTTGAATCAGCTGTTTCAGCAGACATCTGAATCTAGTCTTCACATTTGAGAGGCAGAGTCATGATCAGTGGAGGCAAGTTAAAAATTAGCTAATGTGGTGTTGTATCAAATACTTCTTAGCTGAAGAGAAAGAATGAGCATTAGATCTGGTGATTCACTGAGTATTAGATCTGTTGCTATATAGAGAGTAGGACAAAAATCAGTGGCTGAGGAAAACTGTTTTTGACAAGCTGACCTGCTTTAGACCAAACAAGAGAAAGTATCTGGCAGGGAGCAATCCAGACATCTCAGAGAGATGGTAGGAGTGCATGAGTGCAAAGGGTCCCTACTTGGAAGCTGAGTGAATGACTGCATGCAATACAAATGATTGTGCCTCACCATCTTCTGGGATTCATGTGATTTCAAGGAACACAGCATGATAAGAAAATCCTGGAACGGCTCTTGGTTTCAGTGACTTCTTTGTCAAATGAAGGAATGGTTCTTGGCACAGCAAGAGGATCTCAGGAAGTCCCAGGAAGGTTCTCTGACTACCAGCTAGTTTGGATAGAAAAGGACCTTAAAAGGTCATCCAGTTCACCCCCTTCTGCCATGGCGTGGAGATCTTCAACTAGATCAGCTTGCTCAGAGTCCTGACCAACGTGACTTTGTTTCCAGGAATGGGGCATCCCCCACCTCCCTGGGAAACCTGTTCCAGTGCCTCATCATAAAGTTTTTTTCTTATATTTAGTCTGAAACTACCCTCTTTTAGTTGAAAACCATTCCCCTTGTCCTGTCACAACAGATCCTGCTAAAAAGTTTGTCCCCACCTTTCTTGTAAGTGGTATAAGGTCTCCCTGGATCCGTCTCTTCTCCAGGCTGAACAACGCCGGCTGCCTCAGCCTCTCTTCATAGGGGAGGGGCTCCAGCCCTCTGATTGTCTTTGTGGCCCTCCTCAGTAAGTAAAGGCCCTCCTCCTTTACTTGTTTTCCTGTCTTTTTGTCCAGTGAATTTTTAGCAACTGGACTGTTCCCTCTGAAAGAACATGTCTTTAGGAATGTGAAGACTGACAGAGGTTTGAGTGGTTTTGATCCATTGTTATGTATGTCTGTGAGATGAGCTGCCTTAAACAATGCAAGTGTCAGCGCTCTCTAGTCATGGCTGAGATCCTGTGTTTAAACAATGACAAATAATTAAGCAAGCCTGCCTTCATTCTCGTAGTGGAAAACTGTTTTCTTTGATATACCTTCCACTTAGCGAAGCTAACTCTTAATACAGTTGCTGACCTTTTTAATAAACAAGGCCTTTGGCAGATGTGCTCTAATTATATGCCTCCACAGCACCTAGCATATTCAAGACCCAGTTTTGGAGGGTGCCTAATGCATGTCTTTCAAGAGGAATAAACAGACCCTGTGTAGAGATTGACCTGACCTGGGAACTGGAAGGAGAAAGGGGAATACCCAGCTGCAATCATGTCATTTTGGTTGTACTTGCAGGGCCTCATCACAAATCTGTTCCAGATTATAGATAGGATTTAAGAAACTTAAAAAATCAGTAGCAGTCTAGACATGCTAGACTGTCAGAGATGCAGTAGCAGGTCAGACACTGTTCTGAAATAATGTTTGCAGCGGTTCTGGTATGTGGGGAGAGATGGAGTCTTGCTGTCACATGATCGTTTGCTCCACAGACCAGCAAAGATGACCCCTTGTAAGTGAACTTCTCTCCATATCTGTCAAATACCATGGTGGGATCTGAATCTGGCAAGGCCCAGCAGGCCCCTCATCTCTCTCACCTGGTGCTGGTGGGAGCTTTGAACAAGGCAGGGGCTTGCCACTGCGTGTTGCCTCTACAGGGAGGCTGGGGTTTGAATGTGTGGGTTTTATAAAAAAAAATGAAATTACTGAGCAACTTGAATTCGATACATTTTGACTGTTAACAAGAGGCACACCACAGGACACCAAGTAGCACAGGTGCATGAACACTCTGAAGCTAAGAAATTTTGTACAAAGATAGAGAGAAAATGCTCTAAAAATTCTGCTAAATGCATTGCAGTACCTTCTGGATCTTCATCATCCTATTCCAGCTAACTGATATCTCAGCATCACCTCTTACTTCTTAAAAAAGTGCTTAACAGACTTGGTAGGTACTTAGCATTCCATGCTCTCCTTAAAATTCTGCTTATGAGCTTGTGAAGAGGAGGAATGATACCGGAAGTTGGGATTCTCCACACTATTCTTGAGGCATTCGTGTGGGGATATATGGATAAAAATCCTGACTCAACTGCCAGACCAACTGGCATTTTTTAAAGGAAGCTATTATATGCATTCAACATCTAAGTACTTTCATACATTATTGAGAGATATAGCTTTTTTTTTTCCTGTGAGATATTATGTAATTATTTTGGACGATGCACCTACTTGCTTATCCCTTGTTTTGAGTGGAGGGTCTGTCAACACATGGCTCCTACTGAAAGAAATAGCAGCACAGCAGGTATTGTCATCATGTGGGACAAAAATCTCACAACTGAGGGCTGCAGATTATACGAACACAAGAAAAGAAAAAGATGTTGGAACATATGAAGTTGAAATGAGAATTTAATGGTAGTGTGCTCAGATGTTCCCTGGAAAACATTGGTATTCATAAAAAATAGTGCTTTCATTTGAGTCATTTGAGTAGGTGTGACTGCTTAGTAGGACTGAACTGACTCTTACAAAAAATACTATGTTGAAGAACAATATATAGCAGATGTAGGTAACTGATGAGACATGAGAAAGACAAGTACAAACACATCATTCAGAAATAAGTGTTGTTTAGCTCATGGGAGGTGACAACATTTCCATATCCTTTTTTTCCCTTTTTATATCTATTAATGTATTCATAGATATACCTTATTTCACATAGTGTTCTGTTCATGCAAGTAACATTTATAGGTCAGAAATGTCCTGTACAAAGTTCAGAACCAAAATTAAAATGCTTTAATATAAATTTATATATATATATAAAATTGTGCTTGAGTTCTTCATGTTATGTATTTTTTTTCCTCTGTGGACATGTGTGGGGTGGGATTCTGAAACTAAATTGTTAATGTTTAGAGAAAAAGTATATGCACTGTTAGTGGGATGTGGGGACCCTTGGCAAATACTTCTGTTAACAACAGCTATTAAATAGTTGGAGAGAGGCAGGGAATTAAATTCCTAAAGCAATCTGAAGGGCCTTTGCGAAAATTGTTCCTTTTAAAGAAGAAGGCCAGCATGAGCTGGCTTAAAAAGTAACCAAGTGACATCAGAAAAAAATCTGAAGTAAAAAAGGAAATAGTGTGAAAAGAAGGAGAAAAGAAACATGGGAATGTGTAACAGGAGACAGAGGTATGAGTGGAAACAGCTGAGTGTCAAAACCTGTTTTGACACTGTCCTAAGTCACCCCTCCGGCATCACACCTCTGCCTCAGTCAGCAAGAGCATCCTCCCAGTCAAATACTGGGAGCTGCCTGCTCTGTAACTGGGCAGGCAACAGTGAGGGCTGTGACAAGCTGGGACCCACACCTCTGTTTTGCCTGTACAAGAACTCACAGGGTGCTCTGTTCCTAGCAAGTGCAGTAACAGTTTGTAGGGTGTTATGTGTACTAGTGCACATAAAGCTAGAGCACCCACATCTCCTTACACGAGGGTGTGCAAGTAGGTAACCTGCATTCCCAAAAGAGTGTGTGCATTTCACCCACATGTCCTGCGAGAAGAGGCAGATGTGCATATAGTTCTGCATGTGAGAGCCATCAGGGCTCTTTGAGATCACTTATAGAAAGGTGTTTCAAAATCTGTAGGTGTTTGCTAACATTTTGTAGGGTCTGGTTTCGTTGTTGTATATATATATATGTTGTACCATATATATACCATATATATTTACATAATATAATAGAGTTTGACTTCTTCATGTTATATAATTATGTTTAAATAGGACGTTCAGTTGAGGTAAACCCAGGAATTACTCATATTTAATTTATTTCCTCATTGTCTCTTGTTTGTGTCAGCTTCTGATTATGAAAGTAACGTAACAAAGAGCCTTTTGTCTTATTCAATTGGAAAGTGTCAGATGAAGGTTAACAAAGTTTTTTTTTTGTTTGAGGATGCGTCAACAAATAATTGCATGATGTCATTTTTCCTTTACTATTTCAATTTGCAGTGAAATACCAAAGTTAAATGGTTACTGGCAAGGCTTTCTTGGCTTCTCCATTTCTATTCTCTGTTTTGACCTTAAACAGCTGTCAAGCTAATGGATTATATGTTGGGGTTTTTTTCTAGTTTTTTCTGGATAATGCTGCGATAGCTTTTCCCTCTGTTCTTAATTCATCAAATGCAAGTTTTCCTAATTCAAGTAATCAGACACGGTGGTGTATACAAAACAACTGTTTTTTCCTACCGGTAAGTTCATTTTACATTTCTTTCTTTGTTTACAACAATTACACTAAATTGACTGTTGCCAGATCTGCTTGAAGTTAAACACCCACCAGTTTTTAAGACTGCAGTAAAAACTTGATTTTTTTTTCAGTCACCTGCAACTGCATTTGAAGTAAGTGGGAAGTTAAAGAACGTTGGTACTTCTGAAAATAGAGGTTTTAATGAATGTCAGATTAAAAAAGCAGGAAACAGCATGATAACTAGGAAGTGGAGCTCATCCATGTCAATGCATTACAAGATATCAGGATAAAACACAGTGTCTGCAAAACAGACTGTGCACTGAAAGTCAGGTTGGTCTGCAGAAAGGTTTCATGAGGACCAGTGGCTGACCTGAAAATATTCACCATTTTCATCACTGACAGTGTGAAATCTGTGATTGGCACATATCCATCATTGCATATTTTATTAAGAGGTGGGGTAAGAGGGGTGAAAATAAAATACTCATGTACCACTATATAAACTGCTTAAAAAGTCTGAACTGATCTGAAGAAGGTGTCTTAGTGTGAACTAAAGCACAATGGCACATACAAGAAGAGGGGGGAGGGCATTGCTGCAAAAAATGGAAACTGTGTCCTGGAGCGCAGTGATTCTTAAAAGGATTACAGAAGACCTGCAGTTGAACATAACAAGCCATATATTGTGTCAAAATAGGTCAACAGTCTTTGGATGAATAAGCTGGTGGCAGCAAGAAAAGAAGGGAGATTATTTTATCTCTTTGGTGAAATAATGAGACCATTACCAAAATGATGTATGCTGATTTCCACACAGT
Organism: Dendrocincla tyrannina; assembly: GCA_035047865.1. Taxonomy (NCBI): domain Eukaryota; kingdom Metazoa; phylum Chordata; class Aves; order Passeriformes; family Dendrocolaptidae; genus Dendrocincla; species Dendrocincla tyrannina. The sequence continues at coordinate 79,123,060 of JAWWMP010000081.1, read as the reverse complement.
ATGTTTTAAATGAAACAGCTATTCGCTCTGTCAAACTAAACAATCCCAGGCACACAAAAGCAAGATGTTAATTATGTACAGAACTCTCATGAAAGAAAAAATGGTTGCAGTAACTGCAGCACTTACAGATTTTCATCATCTCCCTGGTAAAGTTATAGTGGAGCTTTAGTTTCCGTTTCTCATTTTCAAATTTAGCTAACTTAATGCCAGCAGGTATGGATGGGTGCCTTCATCTACTTCAGGGTCTGACATCAAGTAATCCTTTTTGACAAAGAAATTGTGCAGCCCTTCTCCCATCCTCTGCATGTGTTCACACTCACATGCGCATAAATTTTTCCAATGCTTATTTATATTTACTTCTTTAGTTAGCAGGTTTTCTAGTCATCTTCTTTGCTATTTCTTGTTATAGTTTTGAACATCTTGAAAGGTCTTTCGTTCTCTTTTTTACCAGAAAGTTCTCCAACAAGCATCTGAAGGATATAGTTTTCATAAATTATACTTACTATTAAGATTCAGTCTGCTGAATCTTCTTTGTTTGTTTTCTCATATATAACTGTTTTCCAGCTCTTCTTGTGATTGGCACATTTCTAGTAAATCATGATTTATATATTTTTTAAATTATTAAAACACATTCTTTCATCTAAGTAACTTAATCTTTGATAAATTACACTAAAAATTAGGTTAAATTTCACTTCTGTGAATAATAAATTAAAAAATCAGGTTAGTCAAAGTTTTTAAAAACTTTAAAACACCTCTCAAATACACCTTTTTTTCATCCTCACACACTGCCCAACATCTAGCTTGAAAAAGCTATAAATTCCTTTTGAGATACCACTTTTGATATTTTATTTTTTTTTTGAATCTGGAAATAAAATTCCTCTGTCTTCACTGGATAAGGTATTGAATCCTTATGCTGACAACAGTTTGTTTCTTTAAATTAAATTAAAAATTCTATATTCTAGTCTGTGTGTTAGTTATAAGCTTTATTCATGTCGATAAACTTCATGTGATTTATGATAGTGGACCTGACAGATCTATTAACTATGTCATCTAAAATGAATAAATAAGAGGTTTGGGAATTATTTTAGTCCCAGTTGAAACAAGTTCATTTTGAAGCAAAGTAATTGATTCTTCTCCTTCTCCATCCCTCAAAATAGGTTTTCTGACTTGTATCGCTTGCTTTTTTAAAGACTTAGCAAAGACTCCACAGTAAGTTATAGGGACATTTTTTTATTTAGTTCTGTGTAGTTTTGCTATCATGCTTCCGTAGTTCCCATGTAATGTAAATTAAGTCTGGGAGATTTCCAGGCGTAGATGTCTGTGCCTGTGATAAATAAAGTCTGATGTCAATGCTGCCATCTCCACATGTTAAATAAAGGAAAGTTATAATAGCAACTTCTAAAAGATGCGGTTTTGGAATACCATTTATTTGACTAGGAAATTCTAAAATGACTTTGTTCTCAAGTTTTTCTCTGTAGACATATGAGAGTAGAATTCCTTCTTACTTCACTAAAGATCTTTAGACCCACAGAACTGTCGGTCTTAAATTTTAAGAGAAGAAACCAAATGACCTGGGCTGGATCTTAAGGGTGTAATGCACTGGTACAAGGCACCAGACCTATGATGCCAATATGAAAGGCACTTAGACTCTGTAAGATATTGGTTAAAATACCCTTTCTTTGAGCTAGCACAAGAAGGAAAAAAAGGAGAGAAGGAGTCATGCCCCTTTTTCAGATGCTGAAAACCCTGAATCAACAACATGAGGTTACCCAGTATTTTTCTCTTTTGAGCTGTTAGAGGATTTTCTTAAAAAGAAACTTTTCTATTCACTGTTCCTGCTGTCAGACATGACAACTTCATGAGAACTTGCCGTTGCACTGTTAGATAAATGTGAGGCCACAGGGGTGGCTCCACCGCTGCTACCAAGAGGGAACTGCCTGCAGGCTCTGTGGTTGTGACAAGTTGGCTGAACTGGCTGAGGTTATCCTGCCGCCAAGGGACACACCGTGCAGACCATGGGCCTGTGCCTGCTCAGCCTCGCTGCTATGTGGATTGCCAGCTCTACAGATCTGCTTGTTGCTTATTGAAATATTGCACTGAAATATGCAATATCACTTTTCTTTAATCCATCAACCCTTGTGTGAAATCTTAGCTGAAATTTCCAGTCTATGCTATGTATTCCTGTGGAACACTGTCAGAGACTGTTCCACTTGGAAGTTTCCTGCTTTTTGTCAAATAGCATCCAATTGTGGATTCAAGAGTACCTTTGCTTGTTTCTTTTTGGAAAACTGATTTAACCAGTAGAATGCCTTACAGAGTCAAAAAATTGATGCTGCTACTTTAATGTAGCACTGAATTTGGAGTGGCGAAATGCAGCCATCAGAGTAGTTTCATTTTCGGTGATTCTGAACAATAGTACTATCTATTTCTTACTTCAACCAGATTTTCAAGCAAATTGCAGTAACAGCAAAGATTGAGATGGCAGATCAATTCTGTCTGATAGGTGCTGTGAAAATTATTCTTCTTAGTGATCCTCCAAAATTAATATACAGTGATTCAGGTTCTATCAAAAGTACTGCCATCAACAAGTCAACAGTAGTCTGAAAATAGGACATCTAGAAATAGAATGCTTTGTAGTTTCAGAAAAGAAACTTCCTTACAAGGTGCAGGACTGTAATTTTTCAGGAAGCATTTTTGGCAAAAGTGTTGCATATTAAAGACTAAGATAATGATTCTAGTGATGATGTATTATTCCTGTTTTAGCGTTAATTTTGATGCCCTAATCATTTTTCAGAAAGTATTCAGAGAAAATATTTTTTCAGGAATTTAGCTTTAACCATACATATGTATATATATACATATGTATGACACAGGAAAGAAAAGGTTTTGGGTTTTTTTAACAAATGAATGTGTTCGTATATCGTCATAACTCAAGAGGATTTTACAGAAGGATTTTTTATATTTATGTTATGTATAGGCCCTGTTAATAACTTTGTGCTTTCTCTACCCTAGCTGTATTTCTAGAGTTTGTGAAATTGCGTATCCGTGAGGTTCATAACAACTGCGTATTGCATCAGTTTATAATTATTGCAAATATAGGCAATGAAATCATTATTTTCAGATCTTTAGACATTTTACCTTGAGCCTTATGCTAAAAATGTGTACAGGGTAATTTTTGGACTCAAGCATGAGTGAAAACTCTGCAGCGGCACAGGAATGTCTTTTGTCAGTCTGCTGACAGTAGACTCTTACATTAGATTTCAACACCAGCACTGCTGTCCCACAAATGCAGATGAGTAAATCAAAAGTGTCAGAGGGTGAAAATTACAGGGTATAAATTAGGAGCATAATCTGGATTCCTTTGAGTTTTTGGTCAATTGAAGCCAATTAATGGGTCTCTTTTCTGAAATAACAGCATCTGATTGTTATTGGCTGTCTATAAACCATAATGTCCCAGATTGGGATAGATTACATACTTCAGTGGTCAGTCAATAACTTGGTTTTTACACTAGCCTGAGCACTTTATTATGCATGATTTCCTACTCAAGAGCCAAATTCTAAATACTTTCCATTTGATTTTCTTTGCCAGTATTTTATATACAGCTGCATATTAGGGCTCATTTCCTGTTCTGTTTTCCTGAGGATAAATTATGAGTTGAAAATGGTAATAATGTTGATTGCATTGGTGGGCTACAATGTTATCCTTCTGCACACTCATGGGCCCATGCTGGATGACTACAGCAAATTTATGTATGCAATGGCTCCTCTTAGAAGGTAGGTGGATAACTCCAGTCCTGAAATTAAATACTACCTATGGCAGTTTTTATATCATGAAACAGATTTTTTTTTTCTATGTGTTTGGCTTTGTAATCTGTGAGTCAAAATTTAAAATTGTTGTCATGCTGCAGTTAATATATTCTTTAATGTCACACCTCAGACCACTAGAATAAAAGAAATAAATATGGACAAGGCATTTAAATGACATACTATAGGAAATGGAATATGGTTTAATATGGATTTTTTGTAATAAAGGATATTACAAAGAAGTCATTATCAAGGTTGTTAAGGACTCAGACTGAACACCATTAAGGCTGCTAAAGCGTATTTGCTGCAAGCCAAAGAAAACTAGTCTCCTCAGAACTAGTTATAGTTTTCAATCTTTACAAATTGAAAAAATTAGTAGACCAACAATTACTTTTTTTTTTTTTAATTTTGCTGTGCTTGTGAATTTGTATGTTAAGTTTCCATGAGACTGCTGAAATCTTTTTTACGGGTGATAATATACAAGACCAAACTTATAACTCCAATTCCAACCTTTGCCCTGTAAAACAATTTTTGGACACCTGTATTTTCTGTCTCATTTTCAAAGAAAAGAAACGATTCTCTTCTATGTAGGCCAAGTCTATGGCATATGCCACATCAAAGACTGAATATTCAGAGTATAGTTTCAGTGTAATTTTTCATGTGCTGTAATAATCATGGAAAAGGATCTGAATTAAAAAAAAAAAAAAAAAAGAAAAAGGATAGGTTTACTCTGCACTTAAATCTAAAAGATTAAATGAACAAACCCAGGTATCTGTTTCCATTGCATTAGTGGAAAGGATATATCCGTGTGATGGTATAGAGAACCATGGGATGGATTAATTTGAGCATCTGTGTCTGGCAGCTTTGATTTTGCCAGTCAAGCTCTGTGTCTGTTGGTACTTTCCTTCCTAAATTTCTCACCAAGATTCTTCTTTCCGTGGTCTCAGAGGAGAGTTCTAATGTTTCCCACTACCTCTAGTGTCTTTTTCCAAAGTAGAGTTTTTTAATAAACTCTGTACAACATCCAGTTTGTGCCTCCTGTAATTCTCAGGTAAAAAGTATCTTGGGAGTTAGGTGCTTTAGTTTCTCTTTCTCCATATTCATTGGATATGGTGAAGCTCTCCATTATGGAAATACTGTTGTTGCATTGAAAATTTCTTTTTATTCTGCCTGTACAAAACAAGTCTCAAATGCTCTCCCTTTGTAACCAAACAAGGATATTGTTTTACTAAATCCTCATCTTATTGTTGGACTTCAAAATGTAGGCACATTTGCACAGAATGTAGTAGAAGTAATTCAAGCTACATAATACGAGTAATGATATTTCATCAAATAATAAAGCATATAGTATTTAAATTGTCTTAGTTTGCATACCAAAAAGTAGTATAAATTGTGGTGTTATTTTTATGCTGGAAATAATACTGGTTTAACTTTTGTGCAGCCAGCTTTACTTATGTTTTTATTTTCTAGGCCAGGGATACTGAAAGACCTGAAGACAATGGGCTCCATTTCCTTGTTCATATTCTTTATTACATTACTGGTTTTGGGTAGACAGGTAAGATGCATGATTCTCTTCCTCTGAATCAGTGGACACAATGCCAGCCACCACATGCAGCCTGTCACTTTCTCAAAGAAACACTCTTATTCCATTCTGTCCTACACTCTTGCAAAGGAGTGTCAGAAACATCTATAAAGCTATTTTATTTATTACCTTCCAATTTGCGCTCAAAACTCACCGATAACTGTCACTGAGACATCATGCTAATAGTGTGCTGTGACTATTGCTTGTCATTCTGACCGATACTGTCTCGGAGCTTCCTGGTTTGCTCCCATCTGTCTGCATCCATCTGTTGTCTCCCCTAGTTGCTTAGTGACAAGCTATTTTCTTCACAGTTATTACAATTTGATGCAGACACAGAGACGATGTAGCATGCACACATAAGTGTACCGCATGCTGAGGCCACAGTTGCACTAAAACTGTGACCCAACAGGAAACCACTCTTTATTACCCAGTTGTGCTTTTTCAGAACGAGCCTGATGTCAATGGTCTTACTTATACACTGAGCTGAGGAAAGATGCAAGGGCAGTTCTTTCTCTAAATCCTGTCGGTGGTCCATGGCTAAAAGCTGCAATTCCAGCCAGGAATTGTGCCAGGAAGGATACAGTGCACCAGACAGGGCTCTGAGATGGAAGAGGCAATCCATGCAAGATCTCATGAACAGCCTGTGCTTCCATAGATTTTGGCCTTGAGAAGAGTCTTATCCCAGACTGTCCTTAAATCACTCATTTACATTACAATTCCTCAAAATGTAATGACTGTTATTTAAATTGCCATACAGGCCCTGCAGGTTGCTACACAAAAAATTCTTATCTGTCAGCTTCTGCAGTGTTTGCTGTAGCAGAGAACGTCTGTCTTGAGTTGGAAATAACATTCTTTGTCTGCCTTGCTGCCAGCACAGCATTAGTTTGCTCACTTAATGACAGTAACATAGAGTGGGGCTGGAGCACAGCTACTTCCACTCAGAAAGAGGGTTAAGTGCTTCTTCACACCAGCTGAGAATCTTTAGTCCTTGTCAACCAAAGTGTCAGGTGGAGGTGGTGGGTGCAACTCCAAGAAAAAAAGGAGAGAAGGACTATCATCTTCACTGGGAAAGAAGATTTCTCTGTGGGTTCGGTCCCATCAAGAAGAAAGTTTGTTTTGCATAAACTGCAAGTGTTCTGTGTCGTGCTAACTAAGAAATGATCCTCTAATGGAAAAAGTCTTCATTTGCAGAGCTGTAGGTTCAAGATCCTTGTCATGATACCACTTATTTGTAACTCATCAGTCTTTTACCTTTGATTTTTTAACTAACTTATTTTCCCTTAAAGAAGAAAGAGAAAAAACCCTGTGTTTTCAAAGACTCTCAAGGAAAGTCTAAATATTAATAGAAAATATTGTGGACTAATTTTAATACATACCATGCATAAAAATTGCCATTTTAAATTACTGTTGATGATACTAATTGGTAACAAATGCATGGAAAAAGAATAGGGAGGAAATCAACCTGCATAGAGTGACCCTCCCAGGGATATATACTTCCCACCTTTCTGCCACTTAGCATTTCTGTGGCAGTGTTTAACAGCTATTGGCTACTCTGCTTTCTGTTTCACTGTCTAATCTCTTTTTAACCCATTTTATCTTCCTGTCTTCCCAACACTGAATTTCACAGTTTGATGAAAAGTCATGTGACAGTGTCTGTCTTCCTATTTTTAAACTTTCTGTTTGCTACTTTCACTGAGTGGCACTTGCAGGACAATTTTGAGCCACCTTGGCAGTGTAGGCAAAGTGCAATTCTTCCTTCTTCCACAGAGGGCAATACAAGTGATTTCTCTGCTTGTTATTGCATTTTTCTACTTTGTAGCTAATAAGCCTTTCTTCTTCTTTTGATATCTGATTATTTTAAAAATTCTAAAGGTAATAGCCACTGATGAAAAGGGTGGCCTTTCCATTGCCCTTAAGCTGCCATTGATGCCCTCTGCCCCCAGAGTGAGTAACCAAAAAGTTTATCGAAACAAAAAGTGAATGCTTTCCTACAAGCCTAGCTCTGTGAACCTGCTGACCACTGGTCAGAGAGATGCTTGTCCTGATGCAAAAGCAGAGGTGAGAAATACGTGCCTCTGGTTCAGTGGGGATGAAGAGAGGGTGAGTTAGTGTATTATTCCATGTTCTAGAACTTAATTCTCAGGTTCAACTAATACTTTTAGCAGCACAACCAGTATCCCTGATGGAAGAAGTAGGCCTTCCATCAGCTGATCATTCTTATCCTTGTGTCTCCTCATTTGCACTGGCACAGCTTGCTGTGGAGCTGTGTAGTAGACCAAAACAGGGAAATGATCACACTTAAAAATTAACCCTGGAGAAATGGTTGGTTTTCAGCCAGATCTATTTCCAAGATTTATGGCGTGGCTGCAGCAATGCTTATGCCAAAAAAAAATGAGCATAGGATGGGAGTGAGCAGACAGAAGCGAGGTGGAGAAAGTAGAACTGTTTCTTTTTAATGCTCATGCCAGCGTAGGCTACAACCATTTCCTGACACTGAGACCAAGTGACTCATTTCATTCTGCATGTATATGCCTACTGTTATTTGAAAATAGGCTGGCAACAGGCAGACAGTGTGTTGAGAGTGGTGACTCTTGCACCCTGCCCAGGAGAGTGCAGACTGATGTGGGCTTGGCTGTTTAAGAAGTGTGCTCACATTTAAACACTACTGAGCATTAAATCTCTCTTATGACCTGCTTTGAATGACCAGTATTGACATAGCCTATGAATTCCTTTCTCAACAGTACCTAAAATAATATATATCCTATTACTCCGTAGGCTGGCTGCGTATTTTTTCCATGATTGATTATATTGTGTTTATCCACACTGAATTTCATTGGCTTTTTTACTGCTGAGGTGTTTATGGCAACTTTCCTTAGCTGTAAAAACTGGTTTTTTGTATACTCTGTTCTGGTTTTTATTGAGCTTTTACTCTGTGAGGAGATCCTCCTCAGACAATGTAGTCTTTTCAAGAGCCTCTTCTGAAAGAATTTAATGAATGCTTATTTCAAATTTGACTCCTAGTCACATGACCATTAACTTCTTCATAATAAATGGAGGCGGATTTACAGAAGAGGTCTTAACTCTTCCAATTGTATCAGCTTTAGCCAATATGTCTAAATAGCTCTTTTTCTTAGCATTGTTTTTTTTCCAAAAAAAACCTTGCTCTATTGTCCTACTTCTTATCCAAAGATTTGCATTATATCCTTAGCATTTGTCAGTTCTGTGACACTGTGTCTGTCTAATGATTAGGCTATCCCCCACAAGTTTCATATCATGCAAAAACCAAAACCAGCTTCCACAATTCAAGTAAATTACTAAGGTAATGCTTTTTTGGTTTTAAAAGTCTTATTATGAATTTTGAAAAATGATGTGTTGACTTTCCTTATTTCCAAGCAAATTGTAGAATACGTTTTGATTTATTTTTTTCTGATTTCTGAGTTCTCTTTGCCCTTTTTTGTAGCACCCTAAATTTCATTCATTAAATACTAAAGTAGTACATAAATTATATATTTAATACTAGCTCTTAAAGAGGAAATATCTTTTTGAAGACTTCAGCTTAGCTACCAGTTTTTCTTTTCAATACAAGGTTGGTACAATGTATGGATATGTAATTTCAGTAGGCATCCACTTTATAATAATTTTGACATCCCAGGTTTTTATTATATTTTTTCTACATGAATACTGTTGGTGGCATTTGAATTTATTATTCATGTGTATATATATTTAAACATTTAAGTTCTTAGATGTATAAATATCTAATACCTGTATAAAAAAGGCATGCTAAAAAAGTGCCTGCATATATTTTGCATCATGTGGCCAATTCTGAAAAAAAACCCTGTTTAGGACCTCAAGCTTTATAGGAGGGATAATTGCCATTTGATAGAGGCACGATAACGGAGCAATGATAAAATTGTATTTCCAAGTTCCTGCAGAAGTCTGTTCTCAGATTCTCTATTCCTTCATGTTTGTCTGTACAAGGATTTAAGTCTCTGCTCACTCTTCATTTGCTTATAATCTGCAAATATCCTTTAGTAACATGTAATTATTGAAAATATCCAGCTTGTTTATTTGACATTCCAAGTTAAGATTTCTGGCATGCAGGGTGATCCATTCTAAGATGTTAAGACCCATGTTACTTTCAGAAGAATGCGGTCTTTGAATCAGAAGAGCCAGAATATTTCTGTTGCATTGCATATGAGGTCTGTGTTCTGTCCTTAGTACTGTATGTATCAGCACAAAGCATGTATGTCAACAAAGAAACAAGGATTTCATGTTATGGATGTTCTCTCTCAGTTTGGTAATTAAATATCTAAATAGTACCTGGCCCTTACCAACCAAGTTAAAGGCAACCTGAGTGTATTGCTCTCTATACATTACAGAAGGAATCGTTTTCCTCTTACTGTTTCTTCATCCTGCAAGTATTTGGCAGATACATTTTTTGCTTCACCAGTTTTTACTTACATTGCCTTTTAAATCTTGCCAAATTATTTTAATACCATCTAATTTCAACTTTCTACTCAAATCTTTGGCTGTGATCTCAACAGAATATCTATGAATCATTTTGCTCTGTGACAGTCACTGTCCAGTCAGAAGGACTGCTCTCATTTTTTAAGTGAATGCTTACTGACTGCTAATAACATTAGCTAGCATTTTTAGATTTTTCTATAATAAGATTGTCATCCTAATCATATTCTCCTGGTTAATAACATACTCTTCACTGAGACTGCATGGTAGTGTTAAACTGTTAGACTGCGTTGAAATAGCTCTTTATTTATATCAGCTCAAGGGAGGTAGGCCAGAGGAGGCTTTAGTGTAGAAATAATGCCATAAAATTTATGACAAAACATTGACAATATTAAAAAAAATGTAGAGAGTGCTCCACAAAAATGTATTTTTATTAAATTTTTACCATCTTTTTAATGAAATTGGATGTCAAAATAGTCTTGATATTCCAAGAATGTTATGCATTTTCATATAGTTTCAGGTATTGTTATTGTTGTAGATACTAAAAAACTACTATGAAAGCCCTGGGACAAAAAGAAAAGAAGGATAAAGTATTATAAAAAGCAATCAACCAACCAACTAAACAAAGAGGAAAAAAAACCCACAAACAACAATTCCAAAACTCAGTTGAGTTGGCCCAACTCACCAGGCTATTTTTGATAGTCTGATCATGATTTGACAAACCAAACATATATAAATAGGCTGTTTTCTTTTTACCAGGCTGGCTGCATGACATAATTTCAAGTTGGTAAAAGTTAGGGTCTTCCTATAATGCCCATTTTTGTAAGTGAAATTCTACACTTAAAACATCATATTAAGTTGCAAAACTGTAAATTGTTTCTATTACAGGGTTTGATTTCTGGAATGAATTTCTACTAAAGCCTGAGAATAAATAAATAAATCTTCCATTTTTTAAGTCACCTTGAAACTTTTCTTTTTTCTTTCCTGGGCCTTTTTGTTGGGTTTCATGGAACATATGTCATAGTGCATGCTTGGGGTTTGATTTCTTTGGGGTCTGGAATTATACTTGAATGGCCAAATAATAGCCTTGTAGGGCTTTTATACTGTGCTTATTTTGTCTCTTAAACCTGTACTCCAGCAGGACAAGATGCCTATTGTTTCTTTACTTCTGTGTCCTCTTGTAACAGAATGAATATTACTGTAGGTTAGACTTCCTGTGGAAGAACAAGTTCAATAAAGAACGGGAGGAGATTGAAACCATGGAGAACCTAAATCGGGTGCTTCTGGAGAATGTGCTTCCAGCCCACGTAGCTGAACACTTTTTGGCAAGAAACCTGAAGAATGAGGTCAGCTGTCTCTGTATATCCTCTGCTCTGTAAGAAAGCAGTGTACCCTGGAAATGCATTTAATGCTGTTCTGAACAGTAGGTCCATACCGCGAGATTATAGATTTACGGTCTTGCCTACCTGAAAGGCTTGCTTTACAGCACTGAATGCACCTTAATACCCTAAAATAAAAAAAATAAAAAAACAAGTGAGATTATCTTAAGTCTCAATGCACTTTGCCTGTTGAAGCACGGTATAAAAAGGTGAGGAGGAAGAACAGGATGGTTGAATCAACATGGATTTAAATTGAAAACATGCATTCAGATGCTTTTTCCTCTGTGATCAGAGTAGAGTTGCAACCAGGTTCTGGATTTTCTTCTGTTGACTGGAGAGCTTGCTTATTGGTGTCAAAATTAACCTTTTCCCTGAAACAGTGGCTATGTGAATTCTGCAAAGACATTTTGAACACTGTGTTACCTGCATACTCACTCCTTATGAACCTAATCTAAGCACTAGAAAAGTCACCCAAAAGATCCATCTTTACTTTGGTGGAAATTAGATCTGCTCCTAATATTCCTTTACAGTATTAATAAAGCATAAAAGAGTGAAAATATAAAACCATTTGGAGAGAATAACAGCTCTAGGGATCTTAAATGCAAGAGTTTGAATTACTTGTGCATACCAAATCACTGTTCCAAAACTGACAAGAGGGGAGAGAGGGCAGCTTTAGAGATTCATTTTTGGTCTCCTGTGTCAAAAGGGGCAATGTTTTCCCTCTCACAGTCGTTTGCATTAAGCAGTACTAGTCAGTACTTCATATCAGTACGTTAGTATTCCCCACAAATACTCATTTGGTAGCTAACATTGAATGAAAATTACTGTGGGGTTCCTCTGAATGCAGTGAAGACTTTGGCTGCAAGCCAAGTTGACTCAGCTCCAGTTCTCAGTTAAGGCATTAAACACAGCAAACCATCAGGAGATTCCTTTCTCATTTATGTGCTATTCCACCTCAGCTCCCCAGCAGAGCAACACCATCTGCTTACCTTTGTATCGACGACTGGATTTGTCTTGTCACCCCTCAAGATTCTTAGGTTGGAATGAACTTTATTAAACACAATGTAGAACAGAAATTGTAATGTGCTGAGCTCTCCAATACATCATGTCAACTGAAATAAAAATGTATTGGTATGATTTTAATGGTATCCTTAAAAAAAATTACACCCTTAAAAGAAAAACAAACAAAAAAAAAAAAAACACAAAAAAACCCCAAAGCAAAACAAACAAAAAAATTAAACAAACAACCAAAACTCAAACCTTTAAGTTGTTTCTTGTTTGTTTCTTTAAACACAGTTTTTAAAGAAGGAAGATCCTTTCAAATCCTGGAAGTATTCAGAAATACAAGTACTTGTCATGTCTTTATATTTGTTTCAATGTCAGCAAGGTTGTGTTGAGCCTTAAAGGACATTCTGCATGTGTATGTATATACACCTAAAGATGTTAGGACGGATCAGGCCTTTATTTTCTTTTTGGGGATATGTAGGTCAACAGATACTAAATTGAAATGTGTCCACATTTTCCTTAGTTGCAAACATTCATGTTAATATGGTTTTATGTATGTTCTTTTCTGTTTAAAACAGATTATGAGATTAAAATCAAGCTAATGGATGACTAGCCTGTTTCAAAATCCTATTTCCCTTAGTTTTTTACACGTTCAGCTATATGGAGAAAAGGGAAAACAAAGTGTGCTGCTGAGGAGCAGGCAGAAGAAAGGAAAGGCAAAAAAATGAGTGGATGAATGCTAACTGGAAACAGTGGGACTGTACTTTCAGATGACCAGCAAAGTCATTTTATAACAGGATACATGTTGTCTAATGCTTATACGCAAAAAGCAAAGTTCCTTCAGAGCAAATTGTAGTAAAGGTTTATTTGCTTTACCGGAACCTCTGGAGCTGAGTTTCTGTTTATAGTCTGCATGCTGGGTACCAGGCAGGTTACTTTCCAATTGAGAGAAAGATAGGAACAAATCTAAAATCAAAAACAGGAAACAGGGCAAGATACCTGCACCTGGCTTCTGCAGCTTTCTCCTCAGTGCTGTTAGCATTCAGATTCCCTATTAGTAAAAAGTGGTCAAGAGCTTTTGTGCTGCAAGCTAACTGGCAAGCCTGTTACTGAGCAAGAGGAATCCTGTTTCGTTAGTTACAGGATGGAGTTAACACCCTACTTAGAACAACTATTCTGCCCTAGAGAAGCTGACCACCGTACCCTTCCAAGATGGAGAATTGGACTACTTTGCCTTCTCCATCCTAAGAAGATCTTCAGGCACTGGAGACAAGGGGACAGAAAGAGGAACATACTTGCAAAATTTCAGATTTTATTAAAGAGGAAAACAAAAAGATTGAATTCAGAAGACAGGATGATTTTATTTTTGTTAAAAGAAGCAAAGCTGTTACTTCCTGGAATGGTATTGCATTTAATTTTCTGATTAAACATTTTGGAGACTAATGTTACAAGAGAAATACTCATAGGAAAATTAAGACATTCAATTGCCACAGCCTTTAATATTATGAATGATGAAAATAAACTAACTGGGAATGCCTTCTTAAAATTTTTGGACATTTATTGTGACAGTCACATTTACTACTCGTCTGGTTATAAACAGTGCCGTTTGTTGTTGTTTCCATGCTGCCACTATGCTACAGAGCATCAGTGGGTATGGATATTGCCCCAGTGTTAGAGAGGAAGGAAGAGGAGTGGGATACTGTTGAATTCCTTCATCCGAAATTGAAATCAAGTTACAGGGAAGGTGACTTGAGGAAATAGGAGGAAAACTGAATTAATCACAGAATGTAATCTCTGTACCTTGTTAAGGAAACTTTCCTGTCTGATAATCCAGGAGCTGCTCAGCAGTCGCACCACCTGAGCTGGGACTGAAGTCCCTTCACAGCAGGCAGCTCCAGTGAGCCAATGGGCACCCTGCTTGACTCCCATCACACACCATGCTCACATAGTTGTTGCCTAAAAGGGAGGAAAAGAACTTTCCAGACAATATTAATATAGATAAAATAGAGAGCAGGTCCTTTAATGAAAATGCTTTCAGGTACAATAAAATACATAAGTGCACATGCAGTATAAGGTTCTTACAAATTTATAACACTAATTAATTATCATATCTAATGGATACATCCAACCTGAGAATCATTCGTCCCCAGAACTTCCTTGGATCTGCCCCTTTGGAGCTTCTCTAAGGGTTTGGGGCCTTCTATCTTGCTTTGACTACGATATATCTCCCAGATGCATGTGTCCCAAACAAGATGTCCTTGAAAATTTTTCCTTGAAAGGAACGCTAAACAGAATTTCAAGAATGTGGCACAAACCATGAGAAAGGGGTTTTAGTAACTGTCAACTGCTACCTTAAGTGTGAGAAACTATACATCTATATTAAAATTTACAAATACATAAAAATCTTAAGGCATCACAGTCAGACCAGGTTTTCCTATCAGCTTAACCCTTGGAATTCTCACAACAGAGTCTCAGACGCCTGGATCCTTAAATTAAATCATGGTGTAACAACAGAGTAACAGTTCAAGCTGTGAATTGCAATGATATATTCCATCCCTACTGCACACAGTCATGGTGAAGCTTCAGTGATGTTCTGGTTATGGAATCTTTAGAAAATATAGAAAAAAATTAGTAACAAATAATTTGCCTTGTCCAGATGCTCATGTTCCTCCTTGTTGGAGGCATTTTTTTCATATCTTCCAGAATCTTCCTTCCTTCCTCCCTTCCCCCCCTCCCTCCCTCTCTCCCTCCCTTCTTGCCTGCCTTCTTCCTTCCTGCCTCCTTCCTTCCCTCCCTCCTTTCCTTCCTTTCTTTTATGGCTTAAGAGCAGTGGAGAGGAAACTGAAGGGGGAAAGAGGGGGTGGTAATTTTTAGCAACAGAATATTCCTGTAGCGGAGAGATGCTCTCTCATTTCAGTGGTCACAGAAGACAATGCAGAATCTGACATAACTAAGTTTTAGTTCAGGTGACTTCTTTCCCTTTGCCTCAGCTCCTTGCAGAAAAGAAATTACAATTATTTTGTCCTATTAGGCATCTTGTAATTTTAGGTTAGGAATTATCAGTCAGGATTGTGTTGCATTATGCATTTGTAGTGCATTGTGTTTGTGATTTTGGTTCAGTTTTCTAGTTATTGCAATAGCACAAAAAACTAATAATAAATTAGATATTGTTTTGCAAAATTGAAGAACCAAGAAGATTTTTTAATCATTAAAATGTTTTCAGCCGCATATGTTGTCTTTTTAAAAAACCTGGTTCATACACCATTTAAAATTAATAAATGCAACTAAATGCAAAAAACACCTAACCATGGTCTCAAGGCATTCCAACTACTGCAGCACCTCCCTTTTCAGAACCTAGATACTGCATATTAATAAGGAAAATTATTTACAGCTGAGTATGATAGATTTTTTCCCCCCTCTATTCTGTTTTCTTTTGGACAGGATCTATATCATCAGTCATATGACTGCGTCTGTGTCATGTTTGCCTCTGTTCCGGATTTCAAGGAATTTTACACAGAATCTGATGTAAATAAGGAAGGCTTGGAATGTCTCAGGCTGCTGAATGAGATCATTGCAGACTTTGATGATGTATGTACTTCTAACAGTTGACATACGGTTTCAATCGTAATAACTCAGGGTATGCAACAGTAAGCAAACATACTTGAAGGAGAGAGTGAAAGACCCATCAGAAAAGAACTTTCTTGTGCCTGGTCACATGGAAAATACTTACGGGGAGTATTAAAGGAGAAAGATATTTATGTAGGATAAATCAGATACTGATCTGACATCACACTCAATTACTTTTGATTTGCTCTAATAAGTACCCTATGTGTATATCTGATAGAGAAAATTTGCCCTTTAGCTGCAGCTCATGAGGGAGTCACATTACATGCCATATATTAACAACAACTAGTCTCTAAAGTCAAATAGAACTTTGTGTTATCCCTGATCCGTGCTGTGCTCACGCAGATCACTGATCAGTTGATAAACGAAAAAATCAAAGGATTGAATAAGTTCTAATGTTCATTCTCTGAAGTTAAAAGCAAGTAAAGAGTATGACTACAGATGGATTGTGAAAAGGCAGCTCAAAAGGCCTCATTGAGAACACTATTTGTCTTTATTAATAATGAAGATGCCAGTAAAAGGTATGAAGATGCCAGTAAAAGGTATGAAGATCATGTCGTGACCCAGCGAGCACAGTCTGGATTTGTGGATCTGCAGCTATAGCGGGTGTTGTAGCAGCAAACCCATTTGAAGAACATAGGGTGTCCAGTGTTCAAACCAGCCTGAGATATGAACTAAAATCCTTGAATTTTAGTCCGATTGACATGGACCATCCCACTGGCATGGTATAGATGCTTACTTTCAAAAAGCTGCTTAAAGCTGAGCTTTTGGCTTGCTGGTGAATCAGTTCCAATATCACATGCGTACAAAGTCTATTGACCTTTAAGAGCTGTATGTACAATAAGGTGGAATTTATTCTCATTCCTATAAATTTAGTCCCTCTATAATAAAGAGGTATTTTGGACGACAGAAATTCTCTTTTGCTGGAAGTTGTAATCATTGTTTCATCCATCCTTAAATTCTTCATCCTGTATATATTTCCAAAGCCATTTGGAGTCTAGGTTGAAACTGTTCTAAGAACTCATGCTCTGAGTGATGTTAGAGTAACAAGGCTGCTGGTGTGAATAACAAATAACTGTCCTTGTTCTACAGTTATTGTCAAAGCCAAAGTTCAGTGGTGTTGAAAAGATAAAGACCATTGGA
The DNA here is from genome assembly GCA_035047865.1 of Dendrocincla tyrannina. Lineage (NCBI taxonomy): Eukaryota > Metazoa > Chordata > Aves > Passeriformes > Dendrocolaptidae > Dendrocincla > Dendrocincla tyrannina. The sequence goes on along the minus strand of JAWWMP010000081.1, from coordinate 79,106,059 downwards.
AGTACCTACATGGCAGCAACAGGACTGAGTGCTACACCCAATCAAGAACAGTGTCAGGTACAAGAAAATGTTCTTGCTCAATAAAAAATGTGTTCAAATGAAAGCTAAAATTTAGTGGTTTAAATTGCAAGTTATGTATAATACTGTGGCCTAGTTTTTTTTCTTATTAACATAGGTTATATTGCACAAGTGTATACTTTAGTAGTCTCTGTGAATTGTTCTTCCCATTGCAGTTCAAACATGCCACCTCTATATTTGCTAGAACAGGCCTTCTGCCCTAAATACAACACAGGATTTTTATTCCTACATGCTGCATCACAACTGGATTTATAGCCTGTACAAAAGACTTCAAGAATTAGCGTTTTCCATTGTAAGTTGGAAGGGATGAGTAGCTTTACTAACCATATACTTACAGAACCCTCAGACTCAGCACTGAGAATGTTCCTTTGTTTCTAGTTTATTTAATATGGTAGGATTAGGAACTGCAGTCAGTAGAAATTACGTTCTGAGAAGCAATTCATAACTTTTAAGCAAAAAATTTTGCTTTTGCCATGATCTTTAGAGTACTACAGGTTAGCGACAGAGAGACAACAATTATGAATCAACACAGTCTGTGCTAAGGATTAATGTGTTCTTGCCAAACTCATGTTCTTTCTAGACAGAAGCAATTACCACATGAACTATAGACCCTAAGGATTCTGAGGAAAAAAGAGTATTTTAAATTAGTTCTGACATTTAATACGGGGAGCTGAAGAGATGAAGGAAACGCAGAACTGTAGACTGGAGATGAGAAGACATAGAGAGCTATCAGTCTTTACTAAAACTAGTGTGCACAGGAAGAAATTTATCGAGTTATTTCCACAAATATGAATCGAGATCCATGTTTTAGCATTCCTTTGGTCATTTAGCTGTCATTTTCTAAAGAAATCCACCAGAACTCAGCAGCCTTCAGTCCAGATTCCAAAAGATGCACAGATACTGCAGTACCTAGTGTAGTGACTGACTGCTAGACATACTGCTGGGAACCACCCCCAGCTTAAAACAAGCATCCAAGAAAGACTGAGTGCCTGAGGAGGGGGTCTGAATATATCAGCTGAAGAAGAAGCCATCTGTCTTATCTAGGAGTGAACTCCAAAGGAAACAGGCTTCATTTATCTAAACAGCTGCGTCGGCAAGCACCACTACTGTCCCACCGTAGGATGATGCATCCACTCTATGAATCATCTCTGAAGTGTCATCTGTCCATCTCTTCTGTCACTTTATCTCAAGAAATGAGGACAATTCAGTAATTTCTCACAGAGATCAGTGGATCCATCTCTTGTCAAATAATTCACTTGACAGGGTCTTTCTCTGGGCTGTGGGAGACCAAAAATCAATTTTCTCCTCAACCTGAAGGGACTCAAAACAGTACTTAGAAATCAGGTTACTTTGTTGATGTATGAGGAGACATTAAGTCTATGGCCTTTATAAGCAATATAAGTTCTGAGCTAGTAAATTAGGGGGCAAAGTGGGGTTTCTCTCTTCCTCTCTTTCTCTTGTATTTTGTTCATTTTCACATCTGTTAGATGTTCTCAGAGGTGCTTGCTTATTCTGCCAGATGAGATCAGTGGAAGAACTCTTAAAATTGTGAATTTCACTGGATCGTAGGCATTTAGTAAGGGTGCTGAGCTGTACTACAGTGTGAGGGAGAGTCTTTGTGAGGCTGTCCATATGCATTATTTATTATGAAATATGATAAAATAGAAGAAGACACTTAGAGAAAATGAATTAACAAATCCTAAGCATGCATAAACATTGGGAGCCTGTGGGATTAAATAGCAGCTAACCAGTAATCTGAGATTCAAAACATTAGATTAGGCATGGTTTGGATCTATCATCTCTGACTGCTTATAAGGAAAACACATCCTGATCTCGTGGCTATTGTTTGATTCAACTGATGCTGGACAGGGTACCACCTTCTACATTACTTTTCTGCATCTTCCTGCTGGCATTAGGACATTCCTAAAGGTTCAAGTGCCTTCAAGTGTTCAGCATATTTTGATTGTATTCTATAGTAACTAAGGCTCAGGAAAAAAATTTTACTCTGTTTGTCTTTTCAATTAAGGAACCTGAACGACAGTACATGCACATAGGAACTATGGTGGAGTTTGCATTTGCCTTGGTGGCAAAACTGGATGTCATAAACAAGCATTCATTCAATGACTTCAAGTTACGAGTAGGTAAGTATCCCAGGATTTTTACAAGAATATGTTATGGTTTTAGTTAAATGAGAAAGATTGTTTGTTGAATTTTTCATACTATCACCTAGTTCGAAGCATAGGGGCTACACCAGAAGGTGAAGGGGCTGTCCATGAAATGGAACACCATGAAAACTCAGGGTGGGGGGAGGACACCCACCACTTTTCACCACAGCTTTCTGACAGGTGCTTTGAGGAGTTCCTGCTGCTGTCACCTTTTGCCACAGCTTCTGTGTGACACCCACCATTTTCACTGTGGCAAGCCACTGCCAGCTGCCTGAGAAGTGCAAGTGCCACTGCCAACCACTGATACAGCCATGCTGAAAAAATCCATAGGTTTCCTTTTGTGAGCTGCACTTGGCTCACGATCACCTGGTTCCACCACCACTCCGACTCCATCACTGTCATGTCACACGTTCTCCATCAGGATCTGTGCTCTATCCTGGTGGCATTAGGACTTCTTTTCTTTGAATGAAGTACTCTTGCAGGTTTTTCTCATTTTAACCAAGGGGGAGGGAGATGGCTGGGTGACATTTTTTTCTGCTATTGTTTATTTTTTGTTTGTTCTGTTTGTTCTCCATTTTTTTTAGTAAAATTATAATCTTTTTCCTCCTTCATTCATCCTCCTACCTTCAAAAACTTGTCAGTATTTGTGGGGAGGGAAATAAATGAAAGAGAAGGAAGGTTTTACCATATCAGAGGTCTCACCTCCTGAACATATTGTTATTAAACCAAATCAGAATATCATGGACAAGAATTCTGTGTGAAGTACCAGCTGATTAAAATATTAGTACAACTGACCAGAAGGGCTGTAACAGTGAACAACATCATCCTTACCCTGTTTAAATGCATTGTATTGCCCATTAGCTTTATCTGCTGTTGTCACAAGGAGTGTTTCAAGGCAGGACTCAGAAAAGAACAGTATTCCTAAGTAAAGAATGGTTGAAAAACTGTGTTGGCATGGCTCTGAATAGTTTTGTGGTAACTGCAAAAATTATTGTAGAGATTGTTAGCTACATGCATTTTTTAAGTTTACCAATACCAAAAGGCACAAGAAAACTCTCAACTGGGTTTTGCAAAACTATATAAAGGGTTTCAGTGGACAAGAGCTATAACAGGCCAGTGAGGCTGAAGTTTTGAAATATTTTGCATGTACTAAACTCAAGCAAGCATACAAAAATGCAACCTTTCCTTCGCAATGTTAGACAAGGGAGAATATTTGTTATTCAGACAAGAGCAAAGATGAGTTGTTATTTATCTCTGAAAGGGGTATCCCATATGTTTCAGTTTCTAATTGTTTCTACTCGTGCATAATGGTATTTCTAAAACGAAATAGACAGCTGCAGTAAGAGATGGAAAGAATGATGAAATAAATGAATTCAGAGCTGGTCAAGAACCATATGTTCCAAAATATTTATTTCCTGATAGCACTACACAGCAGTTTTATAATGCAATATGTAACATGAAAAGTGTGAAATGAAAACAGTAAACAAATATTGGAAACCCATAAATCCTGTAAACATGTCAAAAGTATTTGATTTTCAACAGTTATTCTCCTGTCTTGTATTTTTCTTGCTGTACTTCTTGCTTTTCTTTCAGCTGCTCCTCTCATGTTTGTTTCACAGTGCCACCCACTGGCAAACCTTGCTGTCCTCTGACTTGAAATAGGTGTTCCTTAGGGCATTACTTTACCAGTAGCTCTGTATTCCTTGCTAGAGCAGAAAAATGACAAAGCAAATCTGAAGTATGCTTTCTTGTCAGAGTGTTACAGAACTTGGATTTAAAAGAAATATGTAGAGATACCATATTCTCTTCTTGCCATAGATGACATGACACATACTTGCAAATATATCAGGAGCATCAGTATGGCTAAAGAGCTGCTGTTTCTTGGGGCTACATCTGCAAACTGCTTAAAGCAATACTGACTTCATTAAATTGGGGATCATGAAGAAAACTTTCTAAGGGAAAAAAAAATTAAGACATACTTGGTATTTTTTAAAGTGCTTGCTGAATGTTCCAGAGAGCTCAGACTCCTTTGCTTCATGAAATGAGGAACATTTAACTCTACAAAGGAACACATGCCCCAATATGGTATTTTTGCCATCTTAATCCAACATTGGCACCACTGAGATACTCCCTTCCCATTTTCACTTCACTTCTTCACTTCCCACCACAACCTGATGATGAAAGCATCTGATATCCATACCAATTAGAGAGCTACAAAAACATTTGAACATCTACCTCCATCATAATCAACTTATAGCCAAACTGCCATTTGTAAAAGCCAGCATCTAACACCGGAATTTTTGCAGCTTGCTAGAGGTCTCAGCTTTCATAATTTTCTGTGAGTGCCCGAAATGTTAGTGTGCCTTAGGAGGTGCACAGCCCACTCTGTCAGGCATTCCTCCCCTTCTGTTAGCTGAGGTACTCAATTTCTTACACAAGCTTAGATATGCTTTTGCAGCAAGTTTTGCACAGACACTGCTTTTTTTCAGAAGAGAGGCTGATGTGTTGTTTTCCATATACTTCATAGTTAGAATATTTGTCTGTGTTGTAGGTGACTCGATTTGGTTCCTGATTTTGACTGAGGCCAAGCTATGAGCCCAGGCTGTTGGAGACTTTAGAATGAGATGTTCTCTGTCATTCCTGCTGAGCAGCATTTGCTATTTCATTAAATTATTAAATATCACTTTGGATATGAGAGAGGCAGATGGTATCACTCTCTGTTGGAGCATTCACCTGTGCTGAGAGTACTACTCTTCCAGCCTTACCCCAACTAACATTCGTGTGTGTCACGCAAGGAATGACATAGAGCAGGATATCCCAGAATGTCTGGGTGGCCAGAACATCCTAAGGGATAAAGGTAGAAGTCTCCTCAAAGGAGGAGGGATCTGAAGCTGGCTTTTCAGCCCTAGAGGTATTACTTAAACTATCCATGGTGGTGATTCATGAAGAAGATAAAAAATAAAAGTCCCCTCCTGCCCACTGTTATTTCTAGGAAAGTCCCACTGCACTGTCCCAGTTTCTGGACCATGGCAGAATGTATGACACACATATCTCTTCACTATTTCTTGCTAGCCAGATAGCTTTTGCGGATTCCATTCTTAGGTCCCTAGTGCTTTCTACACATTGGATGTCATGAATTAGAAAGACCCATCCATGGTTTTGTTGTTAATGCAGTGTGTTGGCAAGGCCCAAGTCCCTTTGTGCATTTACTCCCAAGCACTTGTTCTATTTGTTATCTTTTAGGGTTTGCATGTTTTCCCAATTGTCTGAATTTAACTTCTACAGTCACTTTTTCCAAGGTTTCCAAGTGAGCTTATAGTGTGGTTGTTAGCCCATGCTGCCACATTACATACTAGATGAGACAGCTCTGGGATCCCTCTCTGTCATACAATCACACTTTCAATTTTGCTGCATAGATATATCCCTAGTCATAGTTTCTGCCAAGGAATTAGTAGAAGTCAGTCATGATCCACTGAGGTAATTTTAGAAAACCAAACTACTCACTTGTACAGGGTTTATTTTTCACTAGTTCTGACTTGGCTTTCCTGCTCATCTATAGGTATAATTACAATTGTAGTACATTTTATGCTGGTTAACAATAGTACTTTTGATTTTGCCTCCAGGTTTCTTTCCCTACTAGCAGAATTACTCCCTTTACAGACCTAACATAGATTACAAACTGACTGCACGATAAAAAATACCCAGAGTCAAATGAGGGACTATATTGTTCTACACCATGCTTAATCAAATGCATATATTTATACTGCAGTTATTTAGGACAATTCTATGATCAATTCAACCTTCAGAACAGGGCTTCGAATCCTTTCAGCTCATTTGCATTCGTTTATTCTACATTTACGAAGCAAAGAGTACTATAAAAGTAATTTGATTCGGCCATCAACTATTGCAGAGAGGAGAGGCCCTTTTCACTACAAGCAGAAATGAAAAGAAATTCTTATATGTCCATTTTCCCAGAAGTTGCTGCTCTCCCAAAGTCATGCTACATAAAAAAGACAGTAATAGGTTATTACGATGCTAGTGGTTTTAAATACCAAGTTTACTCAGGATGTGAGGGAGCTGACTTTTGACGTTTTTGTAACTAACATTCTCCTGCTGTAAATGGTGGATAAACCCATGGTGAGCAGACTATTCACTGCTGCACTACCTGTTCAGCATGGGCCAAATGCTATGTTCATTGACTTGCTATGTTGCCAGATGTGCTGTGTGTGCTTGTTTGGCTGATCTTTACAGAATCATAGAATCAATTAAGTTGGAAAGGATGTCTGAGATCATTGAGTCCAATATGTGGCTGAAAGCCATCATGTCAAACACACCATGGCACTGTCATGTCCAGTCGTTTCTTATGCACCTGCAGGAACTCCACCACCTTCCTGGGCAGTCCATTCCAATATCTAATCATCCTTTCTATGAAGAACTTCCTCCTAAAGTCCACCATAAACCTCTCCTGGCACAGCTTGAGGCTATGTCCTCTCATCCTCTCAACTAGTTGTCTGGGAGAAGAGGCTGACTTCGCTGTTGCTACAAGCTTCTGTTAAGCAGCTGAAGAAAAGTGATATGGTCACCCCTGAGCCTCCTCTTCTCCAGGCTGAACAACCCTGGCTCCCTCAGCTGCTCCTCATAGGACTTGTGCTCCAGATACTTCACCAGCCCTTCTCTTAATTCCTAATATTAAGTTGTGATGTTTTCCAGGTATAAACCATGGACCTGTAATAGCTGGAGTAATTGGAGCTCAAAAACCACAGTATGATATATGGGGCAATACAGTAAATGTGGCCAGCAGGATGGACAGCACTGGTGTCTTAGATAAAATACAGGTAAGTCTTGATTTTGTACTAGAATTTATCTTATTTCTTTGAGTCTGGTTCTTAAAAACATCATATAATTTGTACACTAAACAGGTCTTTGTTTTGAAGCTATGTAAAGAATTAAAAGAAAATCATAGAGAAAATGGGAGGAGAAGGAAAACTTTGTCCTGACCCCACACAGGCATACAGTGGAACAAGTCCTGACTTGCCTGGAAATGCCTCCCTAGATTAAGAGAGATTTTGAGGGCAGTCACATTTTTATTCAGTGAATTTCTAAACTCGTAAAATACTAACTATCTTATCTCTGAAGGGCAGTTGTGATGGTAGTTATTTCTAAGTAAAGGAAATTATCATAACTCCTGTACATCAAGTTAAATCCGCAAAGTGATCATGAAACTTCCCTTGTAACGAACAATGCTGATTAATAACATTTGTAGATTATTATTTGTGTAGATTATAGATGGACCTGTATAGAGAAGACCTTCAGTTCTCTAACTTCCAGTGATTCCATAGTCAGAGATCACATTTTAAGTGTCTGCCTAGTATGTTGCCTAGCACTTTGTGATCCCAGCATGCAATTGAGAGCACTTCAAACCTGTCATTGAGAGTATTCAGAACTAAGTAATGGTAAAGTTACCAACTGTTAGTCAAAACTGACATCTTACTATCACTTAATTTACACAGCCTTAGTATTTGTAAAAAGGTGAGAAAGCTTAGGTCTACAGAAGTGAAAATAAGCTCCTGAAGTTGAGCAAAGTGCACTGTGAGGAAAAGTGTTGTCTCGAGTGCCATTTGTGTATCTACAAGCTGTTTGCAACCGTAGGTATAGAAGTGGTTACACCAAATTTGATGCTTGATGTAAGTGATTAGAATAGGCATCCAGCAACAGACTATTAGAAAGCTCAGGTCCTCAAACCTCACTTGAGACCCTTAAAGGCCTTGTAAGCATTATAGCAAAAGCCTTATAATTGTGTGGAACATATGGCCTCTTCAGACCACGCTCTGGACGAAGACTCTGCTTTGCTTTGTTATCAACACTGGTTGTATTACTGTATTTTTGCAGGTTACAGAGGAGACAAACAACGTCTTGCAAACACTGGGGTACATGAGCACTTGCAGAGGAATAATAAATGTAAAAGGAAAAGGAGAATTGAAGACATACTTTGTACATACTGAAATGACAAGATCCCTTTCCCAAGGGAACGTGGCATCTTGAAGATGCTTGTACGTGTCATCAATACCATATTTTCAGGAAAGTATCACGCACTTTTTAACTACATTTTGGCCCTTAACATGCGTGCTATTTTCTGGTATGTGGCACTTATTTTAATATGGCTGCAGAATAGTCCCATGAGCCATCATTTTGCACCTTGATATTCCTATGTTCAAGGACAGTTGCAGTGTACGCTAGAGGACTGGAAGATTGTACTGCTACTTGCACTGTTATTCAAAGACAAGAAAAGAAGGAATAGGAATCAAAAGGAGATATCGCATCCTGGAAGGACTAAGAGAGATGTTAGTGACAAATGTGGGGAAAAAAGGCAATAAAGCTAGGGGTGCATACTATTTTCTGATGCATGGTGTTTTCTGGAAAATACAGTCGCTCCCCAATAGCATCCACTAATCTGGTATTAAAGTATACAGTATTTGTAAATAGGTTTACCCTGTCCACACATGATTTGGATGTGATCACCAGTTGCATCTCATAGCCAGGGACACGTTGGGTGGCTTGCTGACATTCTTTCTGAAGAGAGAACTAACAATGCTGGAATAGTTTTGTACAAACGTGTCAAATGTTTTGAAGCTATTGTCTTTTGTAAGGTTAATTCATTAAAAGTTTATATGTACTTTGTCTTACTGTTGCTGTCTCTTAGTTATGCTTCCTTCCATAGCTTCTGTCGCTCTAACCCTGGGTGTCTTCTGCTGCTGCTGCTGCTGTTGCTTTTTATTCAGCAGTTAGACATTGAGGCAGGCTATGGCCAGCTGTCTCAATAGCCTTGGTCAATAATACCTGCTAGGCTTACTATTGTCTTTCAGAAACGAAATCACCTCTACTGTCTTCAGTCATAGGTGGCATCCTAAGCACTTTGCAGTCATTTACTCCCTAGGTGATACAGAAGACTTATTTCAAATGCATAAACACAAGCAAAGTGGAGCATACTGAAAACAGTTGTAGTGTTGCTACTTCACAACTGGCCCACAGTGCTCAAACAATAACTAGGAGAAGCTGTACAAGGGAAGAATAGTTTTGTTTGTTTTGCACTTTGACAACTTCTTTTGCCCTCGCATACCTTTCACTTAACCTTTGCAGTGTTCGACTTCATGGGGTATTTAAAGTAATAGTCTTATTTTTCAGGACATGAGTATAAGCAAAAGATGCAAAAAATGCTGTTTTGTGGATATTTGGGGTTAATTTAAATTCCATTGAATTAAAAAGTATCACACTTGCAGAGTTTCATAGATGAGCCAGGTGAAAGTCAGAAAAAGCAAGTAATTGTACTATCTGTGCTCCTTTGAAGCACAGAAAGTAACAACTAATTTTTGCTTTGTTGTAATCCGTACTTGAAATTAACAAGACCAAATTAATAAAACCATCCTGTTTACAAAATAACATATAATTACGAGATTTTTTTCTGACTGATACCATATGAATATGGACGTCAACTTATGTACTATTAGCTCTGGCATGTTATTGAAATGTAAAAAGTATTCAGATTTCTCATTCATGAAACATATATATATATATGCATTTATATAGCATTGGTGTCCTTTCAGAAGAAGTTCCCATAACTGTGGGTCATAAATACATGGCATCAGGCCACAGTCTTACTGACTGTGGCACAGTTTATTCACACCAGCCATCTGCCCACTAGCAAATTGGAATTACAGTAGATTTTTAAGTGCCTACATTTGCTGTAAAACAGACAATCTGAATTTTGGTCCTTTTAAGTTAGTCTAAAATAAAAACATAAGTTATTTCAGTTATGTTCAGCACAACACACTTCATTTTTCACACAGAGTTGGAGACTTTTAATTAGTAATTCTTAAGATAGGTGCTCAGTCTAATAAAATCTCATGTAAAATATTTTGTGGTTTTATTTCTTCCTTTTAAGTAATAAGATAAATATTTTCCAGTGGAATTAAAGACTTTCCAAATAGCTCACATGGCAGCCAAACCAGTGCCCCAGTCATTGCCTAAAGCAAGCTGTCACTTAAGCTATGCTTAAGACTTCTCCTAAATCCCTCCTTACCACTTACTATGAATCTGTCCTAGGAACACTTTAAAAAGTTATTGATCTCCTTCTTAGAATTTGAATGTACTCCAGGCCTTTAAAATCGTTGTGGTATTACCACAGGTCAACACAATCACTTCTTACTGTGGATGAAAACCCTTTATGTAAAGTTGGCTCTATTATACTGTCATATATATGTGCAGCTTTCAGGTAGAACCTGTACATTCAGGATTTTGCTTTCATTTGTATTCTTGCACATCATTAACAAACCTTGTACTTAGCTCAGTAGCTTTCTTTCTTTGATTTTTATAAAAGTTAAACAATATTATTTCTGTAAACTATGAAATGTTATAACATCTGAATGGAGAGGAGCAGACTAGTCCAATGAAATATAAAGAAAGATATACATGTGCCATCCAAGAGCATGTTGAAAATGCCCATGTTCAGAGCACTAATATTTCACTGGTATTCTTCTCTCATTTTGTAATTGCATTTGGATTCTTGCAGCCAAATCCTGCAAAAGAACAAGAAAGTGGGCAACAGATATATCTCATACATGCAGTATGATGCCCAAAGAAAGCTGCATACTGTTCTCCCTCTAGCCTTCAGTTACTGAGTATTATTATTATCTTTCTAGTGCCGAGAAGCTATTTGTATTTAATAAATACCTCTTGTCTTCCAATGCATTTTACATCTACAGTTTATACTGTTTTATTTTTCCGCTGTCTAGATTCACCCACAGTTCTTGTATGCTCTTTCTTCCTCCTCCTGCAGCAATTGCAGGCTCAGTAACTGGATATAACACTACTCATGTATCAGTGTGTAAGTTGAAAAACTTTATGATAATCATACAAATCAGTATTTGACATTCCATATATTGTACATCACAGTAAAGTCCATCAAGTTCTACAACTTCCATGTTGGTGACATAGTTCACAGGTTGCCAGCGAACCACAGAGTGTGACTTCCAAAAGTACAATGCTAATGCATTTCACACTGTGAGGCAGCAGCCAAAAGATCAATATAAGACTGATTCACTGTAGTCTGGGAAGAAGCAATTCAAATGGGAACACCTGGGAAGCCAGCTGGAATTCTTTTTCAAAGTCAATGCTTTGCTCCAATTTGTGGAGGGCTACCAAAGGACAAGAAGAAAGATTAGAACTTGCAGGTATTTTTATTAACTATGAAAGTAGTTGAGAATACCTGTAAATTAATGCTATTTCGCTGCTGTTTCTAAAGAGAGACAGTAGTGTCTTATTTATGTTATGTGAAAGGCATTTTTCATTCTTTTTATATTTCTTTTTGTTTCCTCTATTTTGTAAAATATCTACAGACCTTCCCCTTTTCCATGAGACACAGGTAGTTCAATCTGTTTCTAAAGCAACAGCTGTGCGTATGTGAAGGTAGAGCTGTTGCCAGTCTGTCCTGTTTTGTTTTGAGAACCTCCTATCAGGACAAATAATAAAGCTATGTTATCAAGATGCTTTATATAGCAGAAGATTTACTCTTAAAAGATATGATTATCTTGTACTGTGATATGCAGTTTTCCTTTTGGTTGTGGTTATGTATGAACATACCTTAATTTTTCATTTCAGATAGCAGATTCTCCTTCGCCTGATGTAGATACTACCCTTCAACACTTTTTACAGGTGGATCCCAAACAATTTTAATTCTAAAGATTTTTAGTTGTATTCTTTATTTCTTGTCTAAAATAGTGGTTCTGAGGAGGAAACAAATGTAGAATATGTGTGCCTTAAATAAAACATGTAATTAAAAGACAATTTTTTGTTCCTCAAAGTAATTCAGATTTTTATGGATTTGTCAAAAGTGGGTATATAAATCAATTGTAACTGTTTCACCATAAAGTTTGCTACATATTAATTTTAAGCATTTTCAAATTTGGAGGCAGTAGTTATTCAGGTCAATATAGTTTTTGATATGTCAAAATGCAAGGTAAAGGCATTTTATTTGTGTTTGCAACTATGAGGATATGAACCCCTTTATGTTGTAGGATGTCCTGCTTAAAGACTCTGCCAAGGGTTGTTAGAAATTTTTTTGATGGGGCATTTTTCAAATCTATTTGTAGACACTGAGATGCTCTTCCTGAAAATCTCAGTTTTGACAGGAAAAAGTGCATGTGAAGAATTTTGAAAGGTTGACATTCCTGGGCTAGAATTTTTCATGTTTCCATTCCAAAACAGTGTTACAAATAGCAATTGTTATGAGAGTAATGTCACCTCCTGTATAAAAATGTGTATTACTCTACTTACTAAGAGGGTTATTGAACGGAATATTCATCTGAATTAGAGCAGATATCAGTCAGCTATAGTGGCTTGTGTGGCAAGGTTTTGGTAGCAAGGAGGTGGGTGCAGGGCTACAGAGATGGCCTCTGTAAGAAGCTGCCAGAAGCTTCCCCCATGTCTGACAGAGCCACTGCCAGATGGCTCCAAGACAGATGCGCTGCTGGCCAGAGCTGAGCCCATCAACAATGGTGGTAACACCTCTAGGATAAAGTATTTAAGAAGAGGGAAAAAATGCTGCAAAAACAGCCACCGAAGAGAGGAAACAACTCTGCAGACACCCAGGTCGGGAAGGACACGAAGATGTTGCAGGCCCTGGAACATCTGTCTGCAGTGCAGAGACAGGTTGTGCCCCTGCAGCCCATAGAGGTCCATGGTGGAGAAGAGAAGCACCTGCAGCCCATGGACAACCCCACACTGGAGCAGGTGAATGCCCAAAGGAGGCTGTAACTGTTGGAAGCCCACACTGCAGCAGGCTCCCAACAGGACTTGTGGGCCCATGGAGAGAGGAGCCTATGCTGTAGCAGGTTTGCTGACAGGACTTGTGACCCTGTGGGTGACCTGCAGTGGAGAAACCTGTTCCTGAAGGATTGCACTCCATGGAAGGGACCCACGCTGGAGCAGTTCCTGAAGAACTGCAGACCTTGGGAAGAATCCACATTGGAGAAGTTCATGGAAGACTGTCTCCTGTGGGAGTGATCCCATGCTTCTGAAAAGCCTTCCTGTTTAAGATGGGCAGTCAGTCAGTAATTAGGATCTAGAAGAAACAAGCAACTGGCTTGACCCAGAGCTATGGTAATGGAAAGGAGAGAGTTTTTGAGCACTTTTGTTGCAGCCTCTCAGGGGCCATCAAAAGGAATATTTTTGTCAAAAACTCTCTCTCCTTCATGACTCAGCTGAAGGTCAGGACTACAGGGCAATCTCATACATGTTGAGGTCAAACAACTAGGACAGAAGATGGATTGCTAAGCCATAATTCCACAGCAGACTAGACATCTCAGCTCTAAGTGACAGAAGCTTGAAACAGGTACCACAGCTTGTAGTAGGGAAACAGCTACTGTGTTTTGTTGTGTATCACTGACCTGTCCAGTTATATGTCATCTGTCCTCTTGTGTCCATCCTGTCTCCCTTTCCCTGTTGTCGGTGTCTCTGTTGTGTCCCCTCTCCCTGCCTCCATTACTATTTGCTTCACATATTCCTTTAAGGAAATTTTTTCAAAGTTAAGCCAGGTTGACATATCAGATCAGTGACCCTGCCTTTGAAACACTTTATGCTTGTAAAAGTACATACCAGCATGTTCGAAACTCAGGAACTGTAGCAGTGGAACTTGAGAGGGTATTACTACTCTCTAAAAAGGCAGGCAATTGAACTTCTCAGCCTTAAGATATCAAATTCAAAGCAACTTTTAACACTTCGGTCTCTTACCTCAGCTGTCTTTGAATGCATAGTTTTCACCATATAAATTAAAATTTGTTCATTGTTTACATGTTCATATTTAAGTTACTAAGGAAACAGACTGACCTTCCATGCTACTCTATAACAGAAAAATGTACTTAACAGTAGGACATTAGTAAAGTCTGGTTGCAACTGGAACAAGCCCCCTATGGTGTTCATATGCTGTTTCTGGGGAGTCTACAAAAGGTGACCAGGAAGAAAAAGCCTTTTAAAGTTTCAATTGATTATAAAAGGATTTATACCTTCATTAGGAAAGAAAAAAATAAGTGAAAATATAGTTTTTAATTATTTTGAATGGAGGGGAGTAGCATGGCAAGTCTATAACAAGCATCCAGCAATATTTTTAACAACCTGTATTGCAACCAGATGCTGTAATTCAATTTAATGCCATCAGTTTAATGTTCATCAAAATGAGGTACGTGAGAACAGTAGGGAGAAAACTGGAGAGAAACCTTTCAGATCTGACTTCAGAGCTCTTGCCTAGCTCTGAGAGATATAAACCTGAGTTTATATCTCTGGTGAACAGTTTCTTGTGGCTCTATTTATAGCTGCAGCTTCAGCTGAGCTGCTTTTTATAAATGGGCTTGCTATCTCTTCATGTTCGGACTAAACTACAAAAAAGCACTTGCACGGTGGCAAACAGGTCTCTGCGTGGGAAGCTGATGTAAGGCAGCTGTTGGATTTTCAATTCCACTGCTCACTTACACTGCGCTAATTTGGCCCATGCTACAGAAAGAGGATCTTAATTGGTAGAGGGACATTATTAGATAAGCAGATGGAAATTGTCACAAATGTTTTAAAAAAATCCACCCACACAAGTCTGCAGATTATAAATGCCTCCACACTACACTTGCAAAGAAGCAGGAGTCTATGTTGTTCAGTGGATTGGTGATGGGAGAACGGCAGCTACACAAGGATGAGACTTTTGTAAGCCTGAATTACTGCCTGGCTCCAAGATGCCTGAAACAATCAGTTGTGAAGATTTCTGGTACTCTGAGAGCTGGGGGGTTTAAAATGACTTTTGGTTGCCCAGTAAAATTCAAGGTGCTTGGAAGAGTGCTCCTGTGAAAGTGCTTGCCAGAAGATACTGGTAGCAATAATGACAGCAAATGCTGGACCTACAGCCCAGTGGCTCTACAACTGTGGCTGCAGAAAACAAAGAAAAACCAAACTTAGCTACTCACAGACCCCCAAAAGGCACAGTACGAAGCAGGCATAGTTATGTGTATTAAACCAGGATAAGCGTGGGGTGAATGTCAAAGCTACGAGCCAGGTGCTAGTAGGGCAGAGCAGTTTTACATCAGTCTGAAGTTTGCACCCAGGAGATGCAGGAGTTCTGCGTTGCCTGAAGTGGCTGAGCGTCCCATTAAAACCCGTGCCCGGGGGGCTGAGGAGCTGCTGGCCAAGGGGACCAAGCTCCTCAAGGCTCGCGATCCTCGGTCTGGTGGAAATTCCATGCTGCGGTGTGTTTTTATTCAATGTACGCACTTAAAAGGGGGTTTCGGGATTAGTGCTTCCCCGTCTTCCAGGGGCACCAGGGAGCTGGCCTGAGGGTGGGAGGTGCTGGAGCCGCTCCTCGAAAGCGGGACCGAGCGGCCCGGGCCGCGTGTCCGGGAATGCCCCTTCCAGCCGTCACTCGGCCCTGCGGAGCCCCCGGGCCCGGCCAGGCCCCGCCCGTGTGGCCGGGCCGCGCCCCACGCCGCGTTGCCAGGAGGCGGTGCGGGACGGGCCCGCAGCACGGCCATGGCCGGCCCTGGCCCAGCCGCCAAGGGGCCCCCGCGCTGGGAGCAGGAGGCGTTCGGCACCGCCGCGGCGGGGAGGCGGCCTGCCCTCGCTGCCTTCTCCGCCTTCAGCTACGTCCCCACCAGGCGGGAAGGGCCGCCGGAGCTCAGCTACTTCAACAGGGCGGCCAAGGTGAGCGAGGGGAGGCAGCGCGGCGGGGACAGCCGGGCAGCCTCGCAGGGCCGGTGGGGGACGAGCGTGCCCCGTGGGGGTCTGTGCTCGGCCCCTCTGCAGGGGCTCGGCCCCCATCAGGAGGGGCCTGGTCAGGCAGGTGCCTGGAATCATCACAGATTAGTTTGGGCTGGAAGGGACATTAACGATGATCTGGTCCCAAGCCCCTTGCCGTGGACTGGGACACTCCACTAGACCGGGTTGCCCATCCAGCCTGGCCTTGAACAATTCCAGGCATGGGGCATCCACCACTCCTCTGGGCAACCCATGCCAGTGCCTCGCCACCCCCATAGTGAAGAACGTCTTCCTAATATAGAAACACTGCACATTCACAAAACCTAGGCTAGTGCCAAAATATCAGGTTTTGCCTTCAGAGCCCTTTCCAAAGTGTGCTTGCTACTTGGATGGCCAACAACCGGACAGCAAGAGAAGGCAGACAATGCCTTCTCTTGGCAGAAGGCAGACATGGTTTGCCAAGGATCAAGGACCCACAGGCCATGTTGTATCAATGAAATGTGAGGCACCTTTAGGGAGAACAATAGGAAGGGCATCATCTGTCACTGGGGTTGGATTGCAGACCTGTGATTTTTCTGGTAGCACACCCTCCTGGGGACTCTTTAACAAGAAACTTCATTTTCTGGTAAGGCAAAATGTTTTCAATGTGCATTGCACAAATGTCGGTGTTACACTGACACTCAACATGTAGTTACTCAATTATACTGGCAAGGAGGCTCACTCCGCACTCTGTGCTACATTATATCACCCTTTTTCCTCATTCTTTCTGTCCTCATATTTAACATCAGAAACGAAAACAATCTTACACCTTCAGCCTCAGCTGAGCTATACTTGGGTGGCAAACTTTTCTTTGTGAAGTGTCATATGAGACATTGGATTTAACAGCTTCTTCCTCAAAAAATTATGTATTAAAAAGTTCTGAAATTTCTATTACATCAATGTAATATAGCAATATTATAGCAACATATATTTATTCATACCCGTAAATACACCCTGAGTATTTATCCCATCCAACGCAAGTGACAAGCTGCTGGGCAGCACTGGGCAGCACTGAGTGGTGGTTTGTGAGAGGTTGCATCCCTGCCTGGGATGTGGGCAGGGTGCAGACCACAGCACGGCATTGGGCATTAAAGGAACAGCAAATTTCCCGCGTTGACCATGTGGCCAAGCTAAAAGACAAGTAGATTTATAATGTCAAACTCTTTCATGTTGATTTCAGCATCACCTTGGGAAAGTGCTCTGAGCCAAAGGTGAGTGGGCACAGTTGGTGCCATGCTTGACAAAACATGGTAGAGAGAGCACAACAAGAGTAAGGCCAGGGCAGGTCAAAGGCTGGCATGGTGCACTTGGGGCTGGCAGAGCTCACAGTCTCCCCAGTCTGCACAGAATTAGCAACCATATGGTAGAGCTTTTGCTTATAATATAGTCTGCTTTCACACACACAATGACCTGGCTTGTGGAAAATGCTGCTCCAGGGGCATGGAAACCAAATGTGATGACAGCTGTTTAATAGGTTTCTTCACACCCCAGGCCTCTGCCACAGGGGCAAGATTCAACCCTTTCTTCTACACAATTAAGGAATTAGGTAATTTGGATCTTTTTATTTATACAACAAAAGGAATTTAATTCCTTTTTTCAGCTTAAATACATAAACCCAATTGTGTATCAGAGCCTGAAGCAGAGAGAAATAGGAAGATGTGCTCATCACATGGCTAGAAGCCAGAAATTCCTGCCTTTTAATCCCTTGGCTGGCAGGTGCTCCCTCCATTGCTTTACATAAGTCACTGTAGCCGGTTTGCCTGGTCTTCCCTCTTCCAAGATGTGGAGAAAGCTATTATTTTATGTGTGTCCAGAATATTAATGAATGTTTGCAAAACACTTAGCTTTAGTAGCAGTACACAGAGGATGCCCACCATGAGTTCGTATTTACCATCTGCTTTGTGTGACTCACTTGCTCAGATGGGTTTAAGAAACAGCTCAATTTCACCATCACCATCCAGGCCAACTAAGTTTCCATAATTACAAAGAGAAACAGTAGCAGAAAGTTATCAGTGTATTGAGCAGGGAACTGTTGCCTTTGCACATCTGACAGAACATCTCAAACATCATCTGGGAGAGAGCTAGTTTTTGACATAACAGGCTGACTGCCTATCTGCAAGTTCCACAAAGAATGAGTTTTTTGCTCTAACACAAGTAACAATAATGGACAAATAACACCACATGATTAAAAACAAAGAGCAAATAACATTCCTGATGGTGCACACAAATTAGACGCCAGCTGAAATTCTGAATAAAACTGGTAGCACGGAGAATAAAGGAGAAGCAAGGAAACACAGAAATAATAATAATCATGAGGGTGACAAATCAGGTGCAGGATGGTCTTGAAAGTGCTGAAATTCTCTGAGGCTTGATGGTTTCTGGGAAATGAAGGGATAGATAGGCTAAATACTAAATAATCTCCACACATGGCAGTACCAAGTGATGGAGATACTTTTACAAATTAAGGCTGTGATTACAGCAGTGTTCTACTAGTGCTCTTCACTATGGTTTTCTTGTAAGAGAACCATTATAGCCTTCTTGACTTGCCCTGACTTGACTACTTTTGAAAGATTGTATTGTAAATTGTAAGACTCAAAATACAGGAGTTTTTCAAAGGTTAAATTGGACACAGAGGCGGGGGGGGAAGCCCAACAAAATGCATCATTTTTTCAGTCAGCCACGCACAAAGATAGTGATGGGTTGATGTTAAATTGAATATGGACCATTTAATGAAGTTCATTGACATGTGACAGGATATTTCAGTAGGGGATTTTGCTTTTCTTTCCTTGAAAACTTTTGTTTTGAAATTCCTTTGATTCCTTTCATAGGAAGGAATCCTTGATAGGATTTCACAAATGCCCTTATTAGCAGATCAGATCTTTAATGTTGCTTATTTGGATACAACTATAGCAACAGTTATACAATTATATTCTGGCTTGAGGTATGCTATGTTTTCATTCATGACATGTGTGTCACCCATACCACTGGATCACAGGATTACCACAGTGGCATGTTTCAGAACTCAATTCTGCTTTAATCAGAAATTAAATGGTGATTACACTGCAAGATACCTTTGACTTTTTCATTCCAAATTAATTTTGAATCTGCATGTTTGCTTTTACATATTCATGCCAGTTCATTTGACAAACATATGAACTTAAGGGGAAGAATATTAAGTTCAGAAAATTCAAGCAAATAAAGAAGTTAAATTTCCAAAAGTTACAACACATTGGGGATGGAGGGGTTGGGGGAGGAGGAGGTGGGAAATGCGGTCAATTGCCATAAGGGAAACTTCAGAGCTGAATAGGCTTAAAAAAAGACATCATGTGTTGTTAGGTAATTTTGTAAACTATTACAAAGCAGTGGCCCAAACTTGGCAATAAACTCAGTAATACTACAGCTGTCATCATCTAATGCAATATGTGCACTGCTTAAGTATTGATTTGACTACATCTATTCTGTAATGTGTAAGTTAAGCAATGCTTTGAATTAGTCATTTTCCCCCTTTTCTCAAGACAGAAAATGTTTTCACCTATGACACCATTTTTAGAATACCGGAAGGTTACAACAGTTATCTTTCCCGATGTGACAGAAAACATGCAAAAGGTCGTGGTCTCAACATTAATGAGGAGGTAACCTTTGATAAATTCATAATTATCTTTGCTGAAGTTAATTTTTACTTTTTTGACATGGCTGGAGGCTATAGGCATTGTTTTACCCTTTATAGTGCAGCCTATTTGGT
Organism: Dendrocincla tyrannina; assembly: GCA_035047865.1. NCBI lineage: Eukaryota > Metazoa > Chordata > Aves > Passeriformes > Dendrocolaptidae > Dendrocincla > Dendrocincla tyrannina. The sequence goes on along the minus strand of JAWWMP010000081.1, from coordinate 79,086,253 downwards.
AGGAAAGGAATTGGAAGAGGACATCATTGGGCTCAGCCTGGAGGTTTAGGAGAAAGCACTGGCTCGTGAAGATATCTGAATTGGCTCTTGCTCTTTGGCATCCTGAAGATTTCCAGGTGGCAAGACATACGCAAGTTAAAACATGGGGAAAGAGGCAAACCCTCTGTTACAGTGTTCAGGGTGTATTCTGAACATCTGTGCCCCTCAACAGTTGTAGTTCAGGTGATCCTGCAGCTATTCCTGTGATGCTTGAAAACTTTTCTTCCCGAGAGGACTGGATTCATAGGTTCCGACTTCACTACCATCCTCTGACACTCACCCTCCCTATGCCAGCATTTGCTGTGAGAGTCCAAGTCTCTGAAGCTGTTGAGTTTGTTATGGAAACTCAAACCAGATTGCCCTGCAGGAAGGAAATTCATAGGGAGCTAGTGCAAAGGAGTGGTCAATCAGAACACCATAGACATGCCTGGAAAAGGATGGGCAAGGTGTTCAAGGCCAGCAGAATCTAGGTTTGATGTGCAGCTGAATAGCTAAACACAGCCCTGGTTTTACACAGCTGCCTTGAAAACAGAAATACTATAATGTGTATACATAACTATATACTTATGTATTTTTCCATACATTATTTCAATGATACACCTACCTACACAAGTATTTATATATATATTTACACACAAACACACACACACACACACACACAGGGATAGGGTGTCAAAAACCAAATGAAGCGTAACTTCTGTAAGTTAATGGCCTCAAAATCCCAGTGGGTTCACAGGATGTAAAGTGATGGCCAGGCTAGGAATGGCTCCCTGCCTTGAGGATTATATACGATAAGGAAGAGAAAGACAAAAGTTACTGTAAAATTACTGTAATTGCTGTGTAATAAAATTGTTATTTTGTGACAAAGGCCACTACTTGTGACTTGTCTCACTAGAAGCCATATATGCCAGACATTTCAGTGCAAGTGCATAGCCATTATACCCTTCCACTCTATCAGACAGTGCAGGAAGTATTAGAAGCTTCCAAAGGAATCTCAGGAGTGCCCATTACCATCACCTGCTTATGCCTAGTAAATCTGTGTGAGGCCAATCTGTCACCTATAATCCATGTGAAGCCAAAAGGCATGTTAATGATTACTCCAATTAGAAATGAAGTTTTTCAGTTAAACAGAACAAAGACAACCTCTCTCCCCCACTACCAAACCCAACCTCCAACTGGGAAATTTGTGGAGAAAGTTTAGCAATGCAAAGTTTAGGTTTTTTACTGAGCTCTTGTATCAACAAAACTCACTTTCCTACTAGTTTTCTTCCTAAGGCAAATACATATGGCCCAGAATTCACAGCAGCTCTGCTGGGCAGTGCACACAAGGGATGCTATCTGAACAGGTGTCCCTTAATCTAGCCCTTTAATTAGCGTGGAGACACATCAAACCCACAGCTGTTTAATGCTACAATGTGATCCTGCTGCATGTGATGACACCCAACACTGGATGTAACCATAACTAAAATGTTGGTCACATACTCAACTCCTCCTCTTTAATTATCACTGTGGCCCTCACAGACTTTTTATAATAATTATACTATAAAATATAATAAATAAAAATACCACAATTGACATCTTTCTAGTACAACACTGAAAACAGAAAGGCTGAATCCACCACAGCATACTGCTTTACTTGAAGTGGAAAAAAAATAAAAACCACTGCAAGCAAGCCCCTCATTTCCTGCAGAGCCTGGAAGCACCCCAGAAATTCAACAGCACAGTCACAGACACTCAGTTTAGCTGCATGCAGCACAGCAACTGCAGCAGTGTTTGCACAAGGCTGCCATTGCTGATTTCAAGTGTTAACAGTGCTAGAATTACACACTGTGAAGGCGTGTAGCAGGACAGCTTCCCAGCCAACTGTTGGAAAATCTGAAATCTGCTGAATGCCAAACCCACAATGATGAAATGCCAGTGTGCACAGTCAATGCTGTGCTACCAAGGATGCTGGAAATTATTTATTTAAAAGGAACACAAACTATTGGAATTATATACTGCTGCCTGTCATTAGTGCTGTAAACCCTGTATTGATAGCAAAGTCTTTCTTGATAGTACAAAGATTTTGTTATTTCTCATTTTCCAACATTTATCCACAACTAGGGCAGGGGAGAAAATGGTCTTAATTTTGCCTGCCACTCTTCCTGACTTGATTATTGTTCTGATGGGGTATTGAGCTTTTAATAACATGGAGCAAGGTAGGCAGGAGAACTGGGGGATGAATGGTTGTTTTGCAATTGGCTTTTCTCTTAAGGGGGTTTGCTTGTTTTTAAAAAATGAATAAATGAATGCATAGATTAGGTAGGTAGATAGATTAGATAGATAGATAGATAGATAGATAGATAGATAGATAGATAGATAGATAGATAGATAGATAGATAGA
>JAWWMP010000081.1:79024421-79083731 GCA_035047865.1 Dendrocincla tyrannina | reverse complement strand
AGATAGATAGATAGATAGATAGATAGATAGATAGATAGATAGATAGATAGATAGATAGATAGATAGATAGATAGGATGGTTTATAGCATCTTCCCAAGAATCTCAGGTCCTCTTCATGAGTCTGGAAATGCCTCTCAGCTGACTGCCCTGCTGAGGCCTCTCCAATCTGTGCTTCCACTTGCATCCTTGCAGGACGCATATTCTGATTTGGCTCAGAATTTTATCTACTGTGGCAACGAAGTCATTTGTTTGCACTTGAACTGTGGTGTGGCACCTGCATTTTGATTCTCCTTTTAGATAATATAAGACTAGATAAACACATTGGGAACCAAGGCTTACTGTGTTAACCAGCACACATACAAGCCGTTTGATAAACCTGAAACCTTTGGTTAGGGAAAGAAAAACAAACAAATCCTGTCTTTCCCTTCTGACTCCATAGCTCCCCGTTGCTGTAGTACAGGAAGGAACTGCAGATTGCAGATGGTGATTGCACAGTCACTTGAATTGCAGCTAAGAACAAGCTTAATATAATCTTTTCTTGGTCAGGTTATTTTTCATCAAGCCTACTTCCTATTGCAGTTATTTCTGTAATCTTACAGCTACAATCATTTTTAGTAAAACCTTTCCTTGTGCAAAAATAAAGTAGTATATGCTTTATTTCCTTCAGGGAAAGCTTGCATGGACTAGTGGTTGCTCAAGGTTTTTCTTTAGGCTTTGATTTTTTTCATGCTGTGCTTTCACTGAACTGTGCAAGCAGGGTAGGTGTTCCCTAACACAGGACACAAATTTCTCTTATTTTTCAAATGAATCACACAATTCAGTGCACAATATGAAAAAAAAATAAAACCTGTGCTTTTCAGTAACATAGTATTTAGTTTGCCAGTAATCACATGATAATCACGTGTATATATGTGTGTAAGAAGTTATCAGTCCATAGCTCCTTATCTTATTATGTCATCTAGTGATACACTCATGGTTTATTAATATACATAAAAAACTAGGGCAGGGATGAAACAGTAAGGGTGCAGATCACTGCTAAATAAATGTACATCCATATAGCAGGTGCTGTACAGTTCTGTCAGTTATTTTGCCCTTGACCACAGCACATTTAGCATTAGAAATCTGCCAAGTTTTCTATTCATTCTGTGATTTTTTTTTATAAGGCAATTTTTATATTTCCACAGGAAATGGCAAGGCCTGTTCCTGTGCGGTCATCTTCAGAGTATGGAAGACGCATAAATAAGCCCTTAGAGCAGCCAACCAAAGATCATGTAAGGGTGAATCACCTGCACGCAGCACTCTATGGGGAAAATCGCAGGACCCATGTATTGGAAAAACCTTCTCCAAGACTGGATCCATGTTAGATCTCTTGTATCTGTCATTGCCAGCAACATTTATGTGGAAAAAAACACATCAGAAAGCAATATGGTGCTTTTGCCTTTTCTTCTACATTTTAGTTAATGAGAATGATCTGGATTAAAAATAGGATGAAAGAGCAGCTGTACTTTTCCTCGTGCTAATTAAAATGCATGTCTTCTCCTTACATTCTCATAAAAATCTCACAGAGCAGCACCAACTGAACATTTTAGGCAGCAACACCGGAACTGACACCTGTTGGGTCAAAAGCCATCTCTGCAATTCTAGGCACTGCTTCTACATAACTACTGAGAGACTTAACATTTAAGTTAGTTTGTTCCTCAAGGTATCAGTGGTCACAGACTTCTTAAGCCTTACAATGTTGCTACAGGATGATGAGGCATCATTTTATCTGCACAACAGCTGAAAAACAGATTCAGCTCAGAATTCTCTAAAATGGATGGTCTTACCCATAAATGGGCAAAGAAATGATCTGACTTCCAGAAGTGCTTAGCAGTTCCAATAGGCTTCAAGTGGAAGTCAAGTTAAAAGGAACTTCTGAGCACTTAGCATTTGAATAGACAAAACCTGGGTTTAGCTGATTTCAGACATTCATTTCACTGACTTTCACTATAGGAATGGCATCTGACAGATTGATCTGATGAGAAAAATCCTTCTTGGTTCTGTATACAATGCTGAAAAAGGAGGAGGAAAACAAAAGTAATAGTAGCAGAACAAGCACTAAATAGTTTGGTAGAAAGGATGGAAAAAAACACAAGGATTTAAGCAGTAGTCATTTAAAAAGCACATTTAGAGCAAATGCCTAAAACTGCTTAAACATTTAATACCTTGTATGGTCACTGAATCCAGTACTAAAGTTTTAAGGTAATTTCAGGAGCAGTTTCCTCAGTAAGGTATGCATCAGTTTGGGCCCCAAGAGCCATTGATTCTGCTATTGTTTAAAGCTGAGGCAGTGTTGTTAAGAGAGAAAGGAACAGCCAGACTGATCATATCAAAATAATGACTTGAAGTCCACAGCTTTGACCGACACTGGTATTGTCAGTTCTTACATACAGAAAACCCATGTCATTTTTGAACATAGCAAGACTAGTGAGAAAATAACAGAAACAAAAAACTTCTTAATGTGAGACCTGGACAGGTAATAAATTAGACCATCAGTAGCACTTGTTTGGCATGTTGGGAGAAGCAGAGCACACAGAGAAGCCTATTTGGAGAGGTGTTTGCTACATTCATTATTCATGACCTGCAAGTTCTATACTCTATGGGCTAGGGACAAGATACTTAACTGCTACATTCCTTTTCAACAATAAATCCTTCATTAAACAAGCATTAAATAAAAGGAATTACAATAAGGACAGTCAGAAGGAAATATTTTCAAATACCAGAATGGTTTTTCAAAAACCAGTATCAAATGTATACCAGTAAAGAATAAGATGGAATATGGCCATATTCTTGACATGTTATTTTTATGTTGGGACAGTGAGCATAAATTACTTTTTTAAGTAGCCTTACTATATTTACATACCATCTGTGTTTGAAAAACTATTGGAAATCAAATTTGTTTGAGAACACCACCACCTTCTGGCATATGTGATAAATAGGCATCACCACTTCAATTCCACCACAGAGAAAGTTGAGTCATTGACACCTGAGTTTTCCCACCTCATTTCTTTGCTTATGTCACCACCTTCTCATCCCTCCTGTTAACAGTAACCTGTTAGGTTACTGATGTTTTGACCTTACTACTACACTGTTGGAAAGCATTTCATTACCTCTTGGTACTCCTGTCAATGTTGACATACCGTGAGTAAGGCTTTTATAGATGCAAGAAATCATGAACAGAATGTACAGCATGACACAATGTAAATCATTTTTAGGATCTGGATTTTGCATCTGGTAATCTCCAGGGATTGTTGGGACAATTGACACACCTACAAATCACAAAATATTAACAGTAGCTTCAGAAGGAACAGCCACGTTCTGTAGCTATTGGTAAAATATACAGAATGTCAACGGTGTAAAATTTTCACCTTTATTGTATCAAAACATAACAGCTAAAAATCAAACTAGGTGATGCTGGGAATTCTGCTTTCCTACTCATAAATAATAATTCCAAACAGGGAGGATCCACAAGCCAACCTGAAAATGTGTTTACAGGACAGTTCTGCAAGTACACATTATATGATTAGAACTAAGGCTATGTTGTTCTCCCTTCATCCATCTGCAAAGCAATGCATTGACCCAAGTTAGGGCACACTTGTTCTGGATTAAGTGGGTACTGGTTCTGGTTCTCAGTTCCAGAATTTCTATTCATTCATAAAAAAGCACGGCCTTAGGACACAGGTCTTCTGAGCTTCAGTGTACAGTTTCTGTAAACTGAAGGAACTCTGGAGGACATACCTGGCCCTACTTAGACAGTTTATCTAAAACTGCCACCAAAGACAAAACTGCAAATAGAATATATCCAGAACATCCGGTGGTCCCCCCGAGACAGTTGTGCAAGTCCATTATCCTGTGGCAGCTGTTACAAAGTAAAATAAATCTTTTTTTATTAAAAGCGCTCTCATTTTCTGTAAGGCATTGCTGTTTACTGAACAGCACTCTACATCTATTAAGAGCAATAAGCCAATACTGCTTCTGCAAATACTCCAGATTTTAGTTTTATGAAACACTTGGGAAATTACACAAACAGCTCCAAGTAAATTGCACAATTTCTTCTTATGCTGTCAAGAAAAGGCCCAATTAGTAGGTAGCAAGGCATATTCTGTACATTCAGACTGGCCAGTATCCTCGAATAGTCACGTGTCTGTTTGCAGCTGTGAATTAGAACCAGTGAAATGCAAGGGAAAAGTAGCACTATCTGGCACTTTTATCTGTCAACTTATAATAAATATTGACACAAAACTTAAGAAAATATGATGCTCTTTATTACTCTTTACATGTCAATTGTTCCAAATATTGGAATAATTTAAATTCAGAAGTTCAAATTATCTGAGGTGGAGTTATTTAGAAAACAGCATTTTTCTCCCATGCACAGTACAGTACAGTAGGTCAACCTGTGATTTAGTGGTATTCTCCAGTGTCAGTTGCTGAGTCCGTATGTATGAGGAAAGATTTTTTTGTGTAGATATGCTGCCATTTTCCTGCAATTTTCTATACTTTCTATCTCAAAAAATGGAATCTGGAAACAGAACAAAAATGATTGCTGGAAATACCTCTTAATACAACTGGGTAAGATAGATCTTCATTAAGCAGATGAAAAATTACACATCAAAGATTTTTCTGCTTTAAAATGAAACATTTAATTCTAAGCATATTATTGATCTGTAAATCACCTGAAAAGAGATTATTGTAAACAAAGAGCTATATCCATTATGGTTTAAACTAAGTTAACTATCAGGGAGTTAGGCTTATGTAATAAGTGATTATAAAAAGAAAATAATATTTTGAAAAACTAAAAGTATGCTTAAATGTAAAAATATACCTGTTAATTCAGCAGGCAAAATAAACATTTTATTTACAATACAAACCAGTTTCTCTTTTTTAACTCCTCTTTTTAAAGCCAATATTCAAACCTTTTAAAAAAGTATTTAAAAATGTCAATTCTACTGAACTCTTACACAGTATTTTCCTTTAAGTCAGGATTTGAATTAATCATTGCAGAGATGTACTCTTTCAAGCAGCCACTATTCAGGAGAAAACACAGACAGAATATGCAAATTGATCCAAGGAAGAAAAAGGAATTTCTGTACACCTTCAAAAAGGCAAAAGCCAGGCAGAGACAGTAACAATAATACAGAATGGACAAGACTGCATCTGCCTTAGGAATTAATTGAAACTATAGTTTTAAGCACTGTAAAATAATTTTTTTACTTGTTTTGTTAGTCAGAGTAAAAACAAATCACGGTCTTTGGACTTTACCTGCACAACTTCATAACCGAGTAACTGAAGATGTCTCTGTTTAATAGCTTCTTCTCCCAACAGATTGTGGCTATTTGCACAAAATCTATTTTGACCATCAACACAGAGGGCAATTCTAAAATCAAGCATAAGTGTAGTATGAAAGAAAAAAACATCAACAATCAGTTATTTTAATCACAAATACTGCAGTTCCTAAGAAGCATTAGACAATTCTTCCCTTCTTACTTCCTTATAGCACCTAGAATCAGATGTTGTAGGATGGGAGTTACCTACTTCAGGACAAGTTACTCAGTTTAAGGGTGAGAGGTGAAAGCCTGAAGCTTAGTGAAACTGATCTGAAAAGCTTTTTTATTCCCTCTGAACACAAATTACCATACAAGCTAATGAGAGTTTGACACTACTATTGGTAAGCTGGTTTGAATTCTTTTAGAAGGAAAACCACAAAAAATTTGCCTCAACTTGAAAGCATTTCAGCACCTAAATTTAAGTTAGTAGTTTACCTGTTAAATCCATTAGAGTTCAAGTTAAATTTAAGTTTAAGCTAAAACTGTTTAAGTTAAACTTGTACGTTTCTTTGGCAGCATCATGGATTATAACTGTATTTTTTCTCTTTGGTGATAAAAATCCCATCAACTTAAACCAAAGTTTCTATATCTACTGTTAAAAAGTTTCTTAATTTTGTAGTATGTTAAGTACATTGTGATTTTATTTAAACATAGTTATTTAAAAAAATCCCAGTAAAGCCCATTCTTAAGCATTTAAGCATGGGATTTTTGAAAAACTTTGTACTAGTCTCTGAGTCTTGTGACAGTTAAGCTGGAGAAAGCATAACCTTTTCAGAGTATTTTGCTTTATTCACAGAAGTGCAGTTGCAAATACCACACAGGCAGGTTGCTTAACCTCATCCAAGCTTTCTCAAAATTATCCTTAACATATTTTTTAAACACCTATGTATTTGTCAATTAAAAACCCCTGCATCTGTATATCCTCATTACACAGGATTCCTTACAGAAGTAAATTTGTGAACTCAAACTAGCTTAAACTATTTTAAATTCATGCAAATACGCTTGATTCAAATTTAGTTTTAACTTGAAAATTAATTACAGAAAATCTAAATACATTACTATAGGCCAGATCAGGATCACTTGATCCTGACTGTCTGGGTAAAGAGACTAGAAGTCTGACACCACATAGTCAGGTGGCAAAACAATAAGCAAAAAGCACACATTTTTAGTTTTGTCTTTTTGCCAGTGGTTTCAGTGTGAAGCCTGAACTTTGTTGAAGCCAATGAAAAAACTCCAAATCGCTTCAATTTTGCCAAGGTTTCATCCTGGATGTTCTTTTTCAATGTTAAGTAACGTTTCACCGGTGGTTTCTTTTATTCTCTTACCGTTTGTGTACCTCTTCACATTGGGCCACAGGCAATACAAAACCTTCTTCATCCAATTTAATCTCAATATCTAGTATAAATGAAAAAACAAGTGACAGAAAAACTCCTTTCATATAACAACATATTTACTGTAATTTTCATCCTCTCACCACTCATTGTTTTATAAAATAACTAAAATACTACAATTCTTTTTTTCTGAATCACAGAGCTTGCAAAAGATGTGTATAGACTTAAAGCAAATGAGCAATAATTAGTAACACTTTAGCCTTTCCTAATGCCAACCAGCAAAGTAGCATTCCAAGTCCACTAAAAACCATAATGCAGTCAAATGGCACCTTGCTGCACTGGCCAGGGCCTCTGGAATTTTATGGGCTTTGTGAAGATTCTCTCTCTCTGCCCCCATCCTTTATTTTTCTCATTAATTCCCTAACTTTATATAGACTATGTCAATTTTCAAGCAAGAGTTTTGGACCTAAACACTGCCACGTTCAACACCCACATGGAAACTGAAATGCAGAAAAATTCTGGAATCATCCCTCTCTTTTACTTGTTTTTTAAATCCCTCTGACATCCATGGCATCCAAGAGGCCCTTCCCTCAACATCTTATCATCCACCCTTCCGGGGCACACATCTCTCCTCATGGCTACCTTCTCTGTTTCCTTTCGTGTTCCATGAAACACTATTTTGCTCACTCTTTCAGCCCACAAACCCCCCTGGACCATACGCAGTCAATAGCTCTTGCTGACAGAGAGAAACCCAGTGGAGCAAGAGCACAGGGCTGACCACCTTCCAGTTCTCCCTTTCTCTACTCACCACTAAAGCGGGGAGATGAGGCAAGTGGCACTGCCTCATTTTGCTTTACATTATATAAATTGTTTAAAGGATAAGGAGCTGATAGTAAAAATACAGAATACAGGAGTGAAGACGGGCTATGCAAATTCCAAGTAATGCTGCAGTTCTTTTCTCCCCTTTTTCTTCTTTCTGACTTTAAAAATGGATTTACTTGAAGTTCCCAAGACATTTCCCCATTTCAGACCTTCTACAAAGTTCTGCATTCCAGTTTACTTCTTCTGGATTTGCAAATTTACAGTGCTCACAAAGGGAATTAAAGTTTTGGCAGCATAAACTCACATTTAATTATTAATCTAAAGAACTTACCAACTGCATAGAAATATGGTGTTGATACATCTGATGCAAAATATATTCTTTTTTTGAGTAAATAAAGTAATCCAGTCTTCACCCTTTTAAGGAGGTGCACATCATGAGAACTGTGAGGCATAGGAAAGGCCTTTACTTGATACTTTGGAAGGAGTTTCGGACCCTACATAAGGACAGAAAACCAAATCAAACCAAAGAAAAAGGAAGAGAACGTTTTTGTAATTAACTCAATTAATGTAGTAAAATGTATTCTGTGCATTTCAAAGCCAAGTCTATTAGGAGAGCTACGGTCTCAGGTATGATCTGTTGGAAACTTAAAATCTCCCAAACAACCACCAGAACATCCTCAGCAAGCTTCCATCCTGTCATGCTGAACATATGCTCAAGAGAGCATATGTGCCTGACCTTCTTGTGCTTCTTGATTTCACAAGCCAAACATAAAGAACAAATAGCTGTTAGAAAAGTATTTGGAAATACAAAAACACTTTAATAACTTAAGAGTCAAGTCAGTTTGGTAAAGCATACAAATATATCAAGTCAATCAATTGGGTAGAAATGCTTCATATTTTCACCAAGGGAAAAAACCCCTGCTATTTTGTCCAATTCCAGTATTTTTATGGAAAAAACCAGTCCTCAACTAATTATAAACAGAGCCCTAATGAACTTAAGACCTCTTGTTAACATCACTTCTGGTTTCAGATGTACTGTACCTCATAAAATGGGCACTCCAGGGTGACAGTCAGAAAAAGCTGGGTTAGCTGCGAGGTAGCAACTCTGTTCAAACCAGGTGGCTGAGCTGAAAAAACAACATCCAGGCTTTCAGGTGTACCTTCAACAAAGCATCTTTAAAATGAATGCAGGGTGGCTTGTGTAATGTGCAGAGAAGCTACTTGATCATTACAATCTTGGTAATTGTTTGAATGAACAGAAAGATCAGTGTGAAATGGCACAGAAAAATGAGGAAATTATTTACAGAAATATCAACGTAAAATATCCAAGATCTTTGTTAAAACTGTCATATTCTTTCACAAAAAAAAAATGAGGGTCTGAGAGATGGAGGACATTCTACAGAGAAGAATACATTTGAGGTCTTGGATACATATCACCTCCTGATAACACTTTCTCCTCAAGTTATAATACCAGAATTTCATTTTTTCACTTTTTTTTTTCCTAATCTGCATGCAGTGGATAATACCAAGTAATTTTTGGAGATTTGTCTGTGTCATAAAAATCAAACCCTTAAGGTATTTCATACTAATGAAAGATTAAGTGACCAAAATTTCTATCACTTTGAAAACTTGACCTAAGTTTTATTAACAGAGCAATCTTGGCTGAGATCTTAAGAACAGTATAGCTTACATCTCTCTATAATGATGTTAAAGATGCTTTACTATCTAATATAGAATTCCTTAAAATGTTGCGTTGTTCCTAATGGGTTTCTTTCTCAGAGCATTGGAATATGCAATAATTAGAGCCAAGGACAGGCTATCACATGGAAGATGTTCTAGCAGCCTTTACGAGACAAAGGACAAAAATGGGGAAAGCAGAAGGTGACTACTTTTTAGAAAAGCCAAAGGATTAACTTAAAAAAAAATAACAATGAAGGAAATTCAGGTCTCTGTTTAAGATGGTACAGTGCAATTTTCAAACTCATCTAAATGATATAACATGAATGACAACTGCAACTGTGAGAAGAAGGAAACACACTTTGGGCTCCTGATGGCTATTCTCTTAAATCATTTAAAGTCACTTAAAGAATCACAGAATATTCTGAGTTGGATGGGACCTACAAAGATCATCAGGTCATAGCTCATTTTACATATGACAGTGATAAAAAATGGGTGCTTGACATGAGACAAACCACACAATAGAAAGAAATGTGGAACATCCCAAGAGAAACACTGCTCCTTACCTTGAAGCTTTTGCAGAAAATAGGGACTAAATATTTTTGGCAGAAAATTTAGTGGATAACGTTGAATAAGAACACAGGAGTGTAGCAGGTTCAGCAAGGTGTGAGGCTTAAAGTGACTAAGGCGAGTATGCAGTACAGTTTCAAGCTTCCTAAACAAGGAAGCAGCACTTGGAGGCAGATAGTTAAGAGTCCCAAATGGTATAATATACTCAGCAATCTGGTCAGTCGTAAGTCTGTCAGCATGGGAAATGAAACCTTCTGCCACTGCATCAAAGATTGGCTTTGACAGGATTGTCTTTTTGCAGCAATACTGCATGACTTTGCAGACTGTTTGAGGATGCATGGTAAGGATGGACTTGGGGACATGTGTTTCCAGTGCTTCTGTAAAAATTTGTTCCCGATGTCCAAAGTATAGGAAGGCTTCCAGGACATTCACCAGTTCATAATCTGTGAAATGCGGAACATGTTTAACTGAATGTTTACACAGTGCAGTGACTAAGGCAACTGCCTGAGTCTGGCAAAGAACCACCAGTGAATTCAGTATTACACTTGCAAAGTTTGGGCTTAGCTGGGAAACTGCAGGTAAAGTGACACTGTTCAGTCTGTTCAGCAAGTTTTGGCATTGCTTCCCTTCCCTGACAGTCAGCTGCAGTATCTTATAAGCCATCACGATTTCCCTGGGACTCCACTCTTCAATGTCTTTTTCTTGCATGTGGTTCACAATTTGTTCTAGTGTCGCACAACTTGGGCTTTCCAACTCAAGCAAGCTCTCTCCAAGAGTGAACAGATTTTCAGCAGTCAACTGTCCCTTACCAAGCCGCTTCTCACTCTCTGAAAGCAAGCTTGCCATCAGTGTGCTCTGTGGATCTATACGTAGCTTTATCAAAGCCTGCAATGCATTGAGCAGCCCAGTGTTTGACAGTTTTGAAGACTCAAATTCAAACTGGAAGCATAATGCCCTGAAAACTTCATTCTCTAACACTCCAGGGTTTTTCAGACCACTGTCATTCACCTCAACTTCAGAAATCCTCCACAGGGCTCCTGAGGCCATAGTGTCAGACATGACTTCTAGGGAGCTAAGAAAGTCAAAAATCTCTTTTGATGTAAAAAGGTTGTTCAACTTCTTGAAAAAAAATTGTTCATCCATCCAAACATTATTAGATTTAGTAGAGTTCCCAGAATCTCCACAAAGAGGCACAATTTCGTTAACAGAGAGTGGCTGCATCCTCAGCTGCACGTGGTTTTTTCTACAGAGCATATACTGAGACTTATCCTTGACACATGGCATCCTCATGGCTACGGAGCTACACTTTTGGGGCTTTTGCTGCCCACTGCTGAAGCTCAACCTTTTGGCTAGGGTCATCAAAACACACCTGCTCGCTGCTGTGGTGGATGAATAAAACTGGAAACTTTTTTGGCTAATCAAAGCCATAGCGAATCAAGTGAGTTCTGAAATGATACCTAGGGGAAGAAAAATACATATAAATATATAGTTTGGAAAACAGCGCCAGTGCCGCTAAAATGGGGCAAAAAATAAATTAAAAAAAAAATAAAGAAAAAAAGAAGAATCCTTTATGCAGCTGGGGAAGGCTGGGACGATCGCTCTGCCACCCTCAGCATCAGCGCAAGGCGATGCAAAGAGAAGAACCTGGCGGGAGCGGCTGTACCTGCGTGACAGGCTGCAACCAACACATCCCTGCCCTTGTTTCCCCACGGCCCTTCGGGAAGGCGCGGGGGGCAGACACGGCCCTTTCCCCACGCGGGAACTGTGGGGCCGCGATCTGCCCTGCACCTCCGCGGCCGGGCGAGGCTCCCCCACCCATCGGGCTCCCCCACAGGGCTTCCCCATCAGGCTCCCCCGTCCCTCTCCTCTTCACAGCCCCAGAGCCTCCCTCCCGCCCCAGCGCCTGCTCTCCCTTCCCCTGCCGCTGCCGCTGTCCCTGCCGCTGTCCCTGTCCCTGCCGCTGTCCCTGCCCCTGCCGCTGCCCCTGTCCCTGCCCCGGCCGCTGCCCCTGCCGCTGCCCGTGCCCCTGCCGCTGTCCCTGTCCCTGCCGCTGTCGCTGTCCCTGCCCCTGCCGCTCCCGCTCCGTCCCGGGGTGTCCTGCGGTGCCGGCACGGCCGCGCCCCCCTCACCTCCGCCGCCATGACGGGAAACGCGGCGCCTGCCGGGATTTTCCGGCGCTTTCCCGGCGGCCCTTCCGCGGAGCTCCGCCCTCCCCGCCCCGGGCCCCCGCGCCCCGCCCCGCCCCGCCCCGGCCCGGCCCGGCCCGGCCCGACGCGACGCGGCTCGGCAGCGGGATTCGTGGTCCGCGTCCTGCAGTGCAAGTATTGCGGTGCCCGCCCGGGGTAGCGGGCGCCGGGCGGGGCAGGTGCCGGGGCGGGGGGTGTTTGTGGTGTTGGCTGTAGAGAGAAAGTGGCGCTGAGCAAGTCACTAGCTTGGAAAGGGGCTTGGCCTTTCCAAGCTAGTGACTTGGCCTTCTGTCTCTGAAAACACGATCCCACAGCCCAGTTCAAAGCCACAGAGAAGAAAGTAAAACCGCTGCACTGAAGTTTCTTGCTGTTTTCACGCGGTCCATGTCCACACAGCCGGACAGAATTTGGCAGAGCAGGTGCAGGGGTGCGCGGTGCGGCCGTGCGGGGCGGCGTGTTGAGTGTTGGCTCCCGGGGCAGAGGGACTGACTCCCTGCTCATCCTCGGTGCGCTGGGAGCTCTCTGGCTGTTCCGAGTGCCGCATCAGGTGACCTACAATTCGGAATTTCATCCTTAGTTTCATGTGAAGCCCTGCTTTGATCCAGCAAAGCCCAAGTTGTTTTCCTGGCCTGAAGGTTATTTTTTGATGTGTGGCTGCCAACACATCACGTTAAAGACTGCTGGTGTGGCAATACTATTAAAGTTAGAAGGATTGACTAGGAAACTCAGTAGTCAAGAATTACCATTTTCCCCCCTCTTCATTGCAGTTGAATTTGCGTCCCATAAGTGAAAGTGGCATATTGTCTTTGAAGAGTGTATAGAGCGGCAGAGCAGGAGCGTGTGGGCAGCATGTTCATCTGAGAGCAAGTGTGTTCCTGCTTTATGATTGTTCATCTGCAGGTTGGCATGATTTTTCTTTCTTTGAGCAGGTATCACTTGATCAGTTTGTGCATGAAGCATTTCTGGTTGATGGCAGAAGATCTGCTCGCAGGGTGAAACTCCACAACTTGTGCAGTTTAGAGTGAATCTTCATCAGAGGATTTTCTTGGCCTATTGATGACATGATTAACTGTTAGAGAGTTGAATTAACTTCTGTTTAGTTAGTTAATTGAATTATATATTCAAGATCAATAGCAACAATGCAACAGATACAATACTAGGTGTTTAAAAATGTTAATAAATGCCTACAAATATTTAGACAGGTCTCTATATCTAATTCCAAGGAACTGTGTAAATGTGGCCTCTCCCATTCCCACAAAGATGCACTCACACTGTTACATAGATATGCAGTACCCTCTCTCAGGAGGTCTGTATATGCTTCTCCAACGTCATCCCTTCTTCTGGCTGCGTGGATTCTCATTTCCACATGCATTCTGAAGGAAGTGTGGTTGATTCAATCTTTGTGTCTCTGTGCATAGTCCACTCACCATTGAAGAAAGCTCTCCCCAGGTTCAAATATATGTGCACAGAAAATGTTTGGCTACTTTTTACACCTTTTATTCTTGCTGTACTAGCTGGAGTGGAATGAGCTCATAATGTCTATGGAGATCCTAGCTGCTCTGCCAGAGCTAAGCAGAGGTCATTGCACTCTCAGGGGAACATCTGATCATGTCAGACCACAATGTGACTGCGCTTCTTTCTATTGCTCTCTCCGCTCCCCCTACTATTGCAAATTTTCATGCTTCTCAAGCATTAACATCTTCCCAAGCTGACTCGTTTGAAGTCTGTTGGTAATCCCGTGGCTATAATGTTGGCAATTTACCCCTCAGCTTTTTGCGTATAGAAGGCTTTTGTGCTATGGTGTGGTCCCAGTGAAAAACTGATTATCTTTCTCCCCTTTTGATTTATGAGAATGAATGCAGTAATGAAAGCTGCTTCATCTTTCTTGGTTTTATACATTTATAGTCAGGCAATGCCACCTGCTGACAAGAGAATTAGGTAAAAACACATGGATTCCTACAGGAATCTGAAGGCATTTAAATTGAATTTACACTTTTTTATATGACTTCATAATTAGCGTGTCAGCACATTTCTTTGCATTTCTTTTGGAAGAGGAAGGTGAATCATTCTCTGGATTGTTTTGTTGTATGCATCTTCTGTGCACAGGCACATGAAGCTGTTTATGTAAACAAATTTATTTAAAGCTACTTTTAAGGTAATTAATATTTTCAGGTAATATATATAATCAATTTAAGGTGAAAACTATAGCAGAAAATGGAGTATTATGGAAAATACAATGAAACCCTTAAAATTTTATAGTAAATACATTTTTCATGTAATTCATGTGTGGTAAAGGCACTGTATTCTTAAGAAGCTATCCCTTAGTTTTGCTACTTTTGCTCTTTAACTATTCTTTTTTAAAAAATCCCGATAGGAGAAACCTTCCGCAGTACTGCTGTATCACTGGAGTACAGTATTATACAATTGAGCCATGCTTGTTTTCCCTTGAAAGGCACACAGTAAAGAGATGCCTCAAATTGTGTAGCCACAGGTCTCCATAAATCAGTGTGTGCGCTCAAGAGACTGAATGCTTTCTGTAGTTGAAGCTGTGTGGGAGCAGTAGGTTAAGTACAGCAAACTGGTCCAGGCACATGAAAATTATCTCAGGTTGGGAACTGAAAATTACTCAGTTGTAATTCTGTGTATCTGAGTTCTACTGCAGCTCCTTAGCAATGACAAAATATTGACACATTAATTTGTAATATCCACACGAAAAACATTCTGCTTGTCTCTCTTGTTTGCTGCTTCGTTAAGTTTTCCTTACATCTGTTATGCTCTCCATGTCAGAATCACAGAAGAAAACTTCTTGGATTCAAACATTTATGGGATGTGTGAATGGATCAGGATATATATCTCATTCATCCTACTGCTTATGAGGGACTTTGTGAAGCAGTGTCATTTTACACTACAGCGAATTTCTCTAAGATTGTTTCTTACTTTTAGAAGAAAACCCCCCGGGTAGTCAATTCTCTAGTTCACAGAATCAGAGAGTAGCCTGAGTTGAAAGGGACCCACCAGGATCATCAAGTCCAACTCTTATGTGAATGGCCCATGTGGCGATCGAACCCATGACCTTGCCATTGTCAGCACAATGCTTTGACCAGCTGAGTTAATCTCATGGTCAAGTTGCACATGTGTAAAAAACTCCTTTTTGAAATGTGAAATTAAAATCAGTGTTTGTGCTCCAAAGTACAGACATAATGGAGAGTAAAGTGTAAAGTCATTTGGGCAAAAAATACTGATTTAAGAAAAGAAACTCAGAATGTTTTTGCCCTCAGGCTTTGTAGTTTGACTTCACTAGGTCTGTGGGTTGTTTTGTTTTGTTTTCAAATACATCTCAGAAAAGTGAACAAGGCAGTCGCTGACTTGAAATGGAAAATATAAGTTACTCAATAAAAGTAGTGTATATTTTCATAAAAATATTACCGGTTTTGTATTGTCTACAAACTAGATTCTTGATATTGGGTATATTGCAATATTACTGCGACATCAAGGCATCACCGCACACAGGACCAATGTCATGAGGGCTTTGCAATTGATCTGCAAAGTTCAGCTGTGAGAAGTGGCTTCTCTTCAGAGTAGATGCCTCATTCTCAAGTTAAACATCAATACTGCTATCTTTAAATTTTCTCTTTTGAATCTCATAAGCCAAGTAAAATCTTGCTGTTCTGCTTACAATAAATTCATCTTTTTAATTCTTTTTTCTCCTACAGTGTCTCTAAAAAAGAAATAAAACTCCTCTGTTTTGGGAAATGTGCTGTGATTCAAAATGGAGGTTTTTGCTCCTCTATGCAACACAAAAGGGGCAGGCAAAAGCCATAGCTGAGGAAATATCACAGCAAGCATATGCCCATGGACTTGAAGCTGATATGCACTGTATAAGTGAAATGGATAAGGTGAGATGCTCCGTATTGTTTTGAAAAATAAGTATTTAAGAACTGCATTTTTCACGTTCTTGAGTGGTGGCTCTTTATAATCATGAAGACTAGCTGATGCACCCACCTAAAATATACCATTGAAATTTAAATTTTTATTCCTTTCAGTCAGTAATTTGAACCAATACTCACAGTCACTTAATAACCTTCTGCCAAAGATGCATGTTTCTTGTGATTTTTCGTATTAGAACTGCAAATTAATGTATCTTTATCTCTCTTCTAGCAATGATTCAGTGATTTCTTGAAAACTATTTATGTATGCAGTAGTGAATGAATTCTGTACTTACAGATCAGGTCTCCTGTTGTCAGAAATTATGCACTTTTTCCCCTTTGTTTCTTTTGTTGCAGTGATGTTCTGTGTTCTGTTAACTGTGGGCTTTAGCATGGCGTGGAGCTTTTGTGGGGTCTTCTTGTGTTGCTTAGCATATTTACTCACTTCAATACCCACAAGATTCCCTCAAGTTATATTTTAGAAAGAAAGAAAAAGCTTGGCTGGAGCAAGGAAGTGGCTTTTTATTACTTACTGTTATCCAAGACTAAAAATGTGAAAACTATTATCGGCTAACTAAAAGCAATATGGAGTGTAATTTCCTTCATAAAGTACTTTTCAACTGTGTGTCCTCAAACAAAAGAATATAAAAACCATAAAAATCAAACAATAAAAACTTGATACCCTGGTATTTCATATGAGATGACAAGATAACACCTAAAAGAGCTTTTTCATGGACTTGAAAATGTGTGATATTTTGAATGAATGCTCACTGAGTATGTAGGTGAGTGTTAGAAAGAGACTTCTTTGCAGCCAGCCTGGAATGTGAAGATTCTCGTTATATCATTCCATTTAATTTCTCTTGCATTTGACAGGTTTGGAGATTAGTTTCAGGAAGGTGATAGACAGGATATTTCTAACTCTGTTATTGGCCTGCCTCTTGAATAAATCTATTCTGTCAAATTTGGCAAGACAACTCAGACCTGCAAGTTAATGATGAGTTAGAAAGTTGTACTGAATTGAGAATCTGAGAATTAAGCGCTGAGAAGAAAAGTAATTTCTGCAGCTTTGTAGATTTTATCACATAAGCTTCTGTTTGTCAGTTAGAAGGCCTGTCTTTATGTAGCTGTTGGGTATTTTCAGATATTGTCATGACTTTAAAGGGATTGCTGTGACGGTGTATGGATGGAGTAGGTGGCTACACAGTCAATACTCAGAACGTGATCCTCTTGCCATACAAAAGTGAATTGTCAGATGCTGCTCAGGTTTCAGAAATACTGCCTGTTTCCAAGTAGTGTCTCTCCCCTACGGATGAGAAAAGGTCATAAATCTTTGCTTGGTTATGGTGTTTGCTTTTTATGGAAGACTGAAATGAAGTGGAAGTGAGGTAGGAGTGGTAAAAAATGGGAGGCTAAATGGAGGTTGTCTTGGGTCACAGTGCGTGTAGTCAGCCTTGGATGAGTTACCTGAGAAACTACTTTATGATGTAAGTACTTGAATTATTCTGGATAAGACAAACCTGGGTGTCTGAATCCATCCTCTTCCTTCAGCAATCATTCACAGCTTGAGCATGCAGCTTGCTGTTATTGTGTGGCATTGCTGTCCTCAGCTGAGAAGAAGTTTTGAAGGAAAGGGAAAGAATGGGACAAACCTGTAACACTAAGGATATAGGAAGAAGTGGAAGGTAGAGTAAAAATCCACGTAGTTATGTTAGGTTCCTATTGGTCTAGTGATATATCAGGCCTCCCAGTAACAGACAGAAATTATTGCAGAACCTTTGTCACCAAATGTTTAGCTTCCAAAAGGTCTCTTAAGTTTGCAGATGAGAACCTGCAGTGAAGCAAGCAATAAATTAGTGAACTAATCATCCCTCTGTTCTAATACACTGCTTTATACTTTCTGAGCTTATATATTTTTTGTTTTTAACGGAACTCATTTTAGTATATAAGTAAATCTAGTAAATTCTTATGTGATACCAGTAGACTTACTTTCTCTACTTGAAGAATTTGCTTTTGTTTCTAAATGCAGTAGTCACCTGTGGCAATGCACTGCAGAAGCTGCTGTGTTTGTGCTTACCAAATCAGCTGTGGAAGCTTTGAAAATATGGGTCCTTATTGCAACAGGACCCTTAAGGCCTTTTTTTATACAACTTATAGTTCAGTTTTGGAAGCCTCAGGATTTTGTGGGTACTTGGAATTCATCTGTAAAAGACAAAACCTCTGTTTGGAATGTTCCTGGACCACACTTCATTGAAGTGTGCAAAACGCTCAGGAAATATCCTTGCATGCTTACTCTGCTATAGGCCATTGTCACAAGCAGGACTTTTTTCCAGGTAGTAATTTAAGTTGACCATACAACTGCTGTTAGGTTCTTCAGGAAGGATTTGGAAGCAATGTCAACAGCCAGAACCCCTTTATACTCTGTTTCTCTGTACTTGTAATATTTTTGGGTTGTAAGTGTCAGGTAATTTTTTACATGGCTTGACAAGGGTATGAGGTTTGAGTGAGGTGTTTAGAACGTAATGCCTCAAACTCTGAAGTTTTGTATTGCAGTCCTGAAACTGCTTTAAGTGAAACACAGCATCTGTTGCAATCTTTATTTTCTCATAACCCTATTATTTTTATTAAACTTGGAATGCTAGATGAGAATTTAAACTGCAACCTACAGGGAGCAGTAAAAGGAGCTTAGGTTGCTTATTACGGAAAAGGAGGCTAAGGAGTGATCAAATAGCAGCCAAACTCTTCTTGGCAGCAGAAAACTATATAACAGGAGGCCAAATCCACTGAGTGCCATCTGATAAACTCAGATTTCACACTAGTGGAGAAGTTCTTCTGAACGGAAGAAGCTGCCCAGAAAAGGAGAATCTACCGTTAGAAGTTTTCAAAATGCAGCTAGAGTTGTAGCTGACAGTGCAGCACTAGCAATTAGTCCCCCTTGGGGTGTGGGGTGCGACTAGGTGACCTTCAGGGGTCACTCCTGAACATGGTGTCTGTGGAGCTGTGTTTCACACAGATCATTAGGTGGCTGTGTGGTTCAAAACCCTTAGGCCATAGAGGTGCTGTGAGAGTGAGTTGAGAGGGTGACCTGACCAACAGCACACTAGCACAGTGCCCAGCCCACTATCATTGGAAAGATGGAATAATCAGAGAATCTGAATGCTTTTCACATGAAAGGTAATAAATGGTTGCATGAGACATGAATGTATGGAACTGACACACAGTGGCTAGTACAGGCAGTTCTTGTCAACCTGGTATAATAGGAGTAGCCCCATGAAACTGAGGGAAATATGGAAGATCAGCATTAGCAAAGGGGAGGGAAGTGAATTGGGGTCAGGGTAAAGGGGCCAAAATTAATCAGACTGTAGAGCGCCATGACTTACTATCACTGTTCAGAGCTACCTTAGTTTCCCCAAAGCATAGGAGTTTTTTTTGTGGGAACAGATTTAACATGGAAGTTATCAGACAGAACCAAATGATACTTAATGGAACTTGGAAATGATCCCCATAGTTTGTATTGCCACACCCCACTTTTCTGTATGGAATTCTGAGGATTAGGGCTAATTGTGCAATTTCAATCATATATACAAAATTGCTTTTTCACTTCACAAATTAAATACTGTAGGAGTTGTGTATTTAAGCTCTCTGAGTGCAGTTATGAAGTATTCTTCATGTGTGTACTAGCCTGCTCAAAATGCTGCCCTTGTATGTGTATGGGATCATAGGATATTTCCTGTTGGAAGGGACTCCATGAGGCCATCTTGCAACAAGGTCAATAGAGGTCAGAGCAGATTCCTTAGGGATTTACCCAATCTGGTCTTGAAAACTCCAGGCAGGATTATAAGTTGCTTCCCCAAAATGGCTTGTAATTACTTTAAAGACTTTCTGTGGTTTGATATAGGTAAGATGAGATGAAGCATTTTTCTGTGTATCTTTGGGAAGAGTGGGTGAGAGATAGAATATCTAAGGCACAAACAGGTATCAAATGGCACCTTGTAACTTAACTTGTTCAATTGCTTGTAGTATAACCTGGAAACAGAAAAGGATCCTGTGGTTATTGTTATTTCGACTACTGGTACTGGAGAACCACCAGACACTGCCCGCAAATTTGTAAAGAAAATTCAAGACACAACCTTGCCACCTGATCATTTTGCACATCTCCAATATGGATTACTAGGTGATGTAATATTTTCTGTATTATTGCAGAACTTGTTTGTTGGTGTTTTTGTATATTTCATTTCTGAGTAGGCTGTTTGGGGTTTTTTTAAGTGCTTATAAAACATTTATTTTTATAACATAAACACTTTTTTTGTGTAATAGCCTCTATGATCAATAATGGAAAAAGGTCACAAAAATGATCTGAACGTAAGCTACCAATGTAATTTTTTTATCATTTAATTTTCTTTGCATAAAAAGGGTATGATAAGTTGTCTATAACTGTTGAAGTTTTAATTTCATGTCAAGTCTATGATTAGTTTACTTGATTGTGTGAGACATTGGGCATTTTTCTATACAGAAAGAAAGGCAGTATAAAATATTAAAGAGAAGGTTTTTAAGATCATCCCATCCCTTTAAATTTCCATGAATATTTTAATTTTGAATGTCATACTTACCAAGACAAGGAATGTAACTTCAGCTTAAAGATGGATAAGCAAAATACAGATTTGGCAAATGCATCTGATATATCTTGAGCTGATGGTAAGGTCAGTTTGTTGAGTCTTCAGATTGTATTTGTAAGCAAACTCCAGAAATGTCTGTTTGAACCTACATTATTTTGACCTGATGAGTTTATGCTGATAGCTGGAAGTGAGAACTTCTGGGTGTCTAGTGAAGAAGGTACCCACTAGAAGGAAATTTCTACTGGATATACAATTCTGGAAGTCTGAAATATATGGATCCCAATCATGTAGCGTTTTGAGATGTTGTGCTGTTGCTTAGTTATACAGTATAGTTTGTGAAACGGTTAGGTTTTTCGTAGCTGACTAAATGCATATGTGCATGTATGAAGATAGGCATTGTAGTAATACTGACTTTCACTGTAGCAGAAATTATTATAGTGTCTAAGTTATAATATGATTCAAGTCTAATACGAGTCTTAAAATATATTCACGGTATCCATTTCATCTGGTCCAGTGAAGTGTTTTCTCATACTGTTGTACCTGGGTGAGAGCAAAGGCCTCTTAAAAGAAAGAAAAGCTGTTACAAGGAGAGAGGAGTAGTAGTCCATTATTAGGTGGCATCATGTTTAACCCCAGCTGGCAACCAAGCCCCACACAGCTACTCTCTCATTCCCCCCACCTGCTTCATTGTGGGATAGGGGAGAGAATCATGGGGGTAAAGGTGATAGAACCCATGGGTTGAGATAAAGACAGTTTAACAAAGAAAGTAATAGCTGCACATATGAGCAAAGCAAAACAAGGAATTCATTCACTCTTTCCCATGGACAGGCAGGTGTTTCAGCTATCTCCAGCAAAGCAGGGCTCCGTCACACATAATGGGGATTTGGGAAAATGAACACCAATCACTCCTTATGTCCTCCCCTTCCTTTTTCTTCCCCCAGCTTTATATGCTGACCTTGATGCCATATGGTATGGAATGCCCCTTTGGTAAGTTGAGGTCAGCTGTTGTGGCTGTGTCCAGCTTGTGCACCCCCAGCCTCTTTGCTGGTGGGGTGGGGTATGGAGCAGAAAAGGCCTTGACTCTGTGTAAGGACAACTCAGCAATAGCTAAAACATCCCTGAGTTATCAACACTGTTTCCAGCACAAATCCAAAACATGGCCCCATGCTAGCTACGATGAGGAAAATTTACTCTATCCCAGCCAAAACCAGCACAAGTGGGAATAGTAAGGATCTAGTGGATTGAAATCGCCCATGAGAAAGGGTAAGGCTGTGAAAAATTCTGATAGCAATAGTGAAGCAGTGGTGTGGATTACGTACAGAATTTGTTAAAACCACCTAACCCATGGTATTTGGGTAGTTAGACAAGCATCTGTTAAGGATTATTGATCACTTTTAAGATGGGTCAGTGTTTTAGTTGGCCTCTTAAATCCTCCATGGACATACCTCCTGAGTCCACTGACTGTTCAGCTGGTAACAAAGAGCATCTTTTAATAGAACGTCTTCACAATAGTTAAAGCGCAGAAAACCCAGTGCAGTTGAAACAAGATCTACAAAGAAATCTTTGATTCCTGAGGAGAAGGTTGTTGGCATCCTTCCTACAGATTTTCCTACTTTCTTGTTTAAAATCACTCCTATGTTTTATCTTTTTTTTCAAGTTTCCGATTTTTTTTGATTTCTTTTAATACACTCTCCCTTAAGTTGTTAATTATTATTAACAACTTCATTCTGAAAGTGAGATAATTTGTTTTGGTAATTCACACACAGTTACCAGTTTTTTTCTTTTTAATTTTTTCAGTTCCTTACTTTTTTCCTGTAGGAGAAGTTTTGTATTTTCTAAAAGCCTCAAACTAATGCAATGTTTTTCTGAAATGTGAAATATTGAAAGCAAAGTGTTTTTAGAGTTTTTCTCTGTCTTATATTTGTAAAGCAGGAGCTGCTTTTTTAGCTCCAATTTAGGACAAATAGAATTTTTTTGAAGTGCATATATATGTGCAGCATCTTACACAAGTGTGTATATATATGTAATTATATTTATCATAGAAGGCCTGTGTTGGAAGGGACCTTAAAGATCATCTAGTTCCAACCCCCCTGCCATGGACAGGGACACCTTTCACTAGATCAGGTTGATCAGAACTCCATCCACCCGCCTTTAACACTTCCACAAACATCCATAACTTCTCTGGGCGACCCGTTTCAGTGCCTCACCACCCTCACAGAAAAGAATTTCTTCCTAATATCTAATCTAAACCTACCGTCATTCAGTCTGACGTTATTCCCCCTTGTCCCCTCACTGCATGCCCTTGTAAATAGTCCCTCTCCATTCTTATAGGTTCTCTTCAGGTACTGAAAGGCCACAATTAGATCATCCCAAAGCCTTCTCTGTTCTAGACTGAACAGTCCCAATTCTCTCAGCTTTTCCTCATAGGAGAGTTGGTCCATTCCTCTAATCAACTTGGCAACCCTCCTCTGGACTCGCTCCAACATACCAGGTTCTTCCATTTGCCTGCAAGAAAATCCTGTATTGTCTTTGCAGATCTCTGTCTGTGTAGCCAGGGTGGCTGCCTGATTGACACAATTCTTCTTTCCTTGGTTTTGCTAGGTCTGGGAGATTCAGAGTACATGTTCTTTTGTAATGGTGGAAAGACAGTAGACCGACGACTTCAAGAACTTGGTGCCCAGCACTTCTATGACACAGGATTAGCAGATGATTGTGTAGGGTAAGAGCTAAATGGGTTTGGATTTTATTTCTTGGAAATGCAATATTTGCATGTGTGTTTGGCTAAATGTTCTGAACCATTTGAAATCTGTTGAACCTGGATACTCAGCACCTCACAGGACTGAGTTCCACCTGAGCACAGTATACCTTTTCAATCTCAATTGCAGTTAAATAAAACTCTTATTTTTAAAGTGTGAGCAAACATCTATAATGCCTGGAAAAATAAGGAATATTTAGCAGCTTTAGAAATTATTTAATTCAGAATAAGTGCAGGGGTTATAAACGTAGCCTGTTTTTTCTTTTTTTCTTTCTGTTTTTTTTTGTTTTGTTTTGTTTTGTGGTTTTTTTGTGGTTTTTTGGGGGTTTTTTTTTGGTTTTTTTTTTTTAGGGAGTGGGGGGAGGATCTCTGTAGAGGAATTATATAAGAAGATTTTCCTGTTTGCTGCAGAGGAATTATGTAAGAAAACAACTCCCTCCCTGTTCTGCTGCTCTTTCTGTCCAGTAGGCTGCAGTCTTGACTTAGTTATTTTGAGCTGCAGCTTATATCGGTTCTGTGCATGCTGTTGTAAGGCAGTTGAACACAACATTGTCATAACCATAAAACTTATGTCTTTTATTCTAAAAAAATAAAAATGGACCATTAGTGTAAGCTATTGATGTTGCTGTTGCACAATGAAAAGTTGCATATTCTGGTACCATTCCTTCAACCTCATATCATAAAGTTCAGCATGTGAAAATACAAATGAGAAACTGGAAGAAGAGTGAGGCTGTTACATATTTTAGATTCCACAAATTTGCATAGTGATAACAACTAAATTTTTTTTTTAAAACAAAGAAGTATTGGTAACAGCTGCAGATATATATTAAAAATTAATAGTGTTTTTAGCTTTTGTAGTATTTTCATTATTTGTGAATATACAGTCCAGAAAGTCACAGTAATTCATTTCTTCTCTTTTTTCCCCTCCATTCCCAGTTTGGAATTAGTGGTTGATCCTTGGATTGATGGACTTTGGCTTGCCCTCAGGAAAGCAATACTGCTGCAGAAAGAGAAAGAAGGCATGAACAATGTTGTCGATGCTGTTTCTAGCTCTCTCTCTACAGCTCCGCATGTTGTGCGTGAACTGAACTTAAGCTCTGAAGTGCAGAACTTGAGGCTAGAAGATGATGGAGCAAGGAGTTCTGATGTTCTGTCACAGAACCTGGATGACATCAATCTTGTGACTCCAGCTAGAAACACTGAAGCTTCACTTGTTCATTCTGTCCCTCCCATCTCTCAGTCTGCTCTTAATGTTCCCGCCCTGCCGCCAGAATACATAGAGGTGCAATTTCAGGACACCTGTGGTGAGGTGAGGACTATACTCTTGAGTGATGAAAGCCTCCAGCTCTCGTGTAGGAGTGTGTACTCCTACATACAGCTCAAAAGAGCAAGTGAATACTTACATCAGGAGGTTTTTGAATTTTAGGTAAAAGGCCCATTTATATTGTGAAAATGTGGTTGCCACCATATGAGTTCTGGACACTTAGGTCAAGATATAACTTAGCTAAATAGTAATTTGGCATTGCACTGTCAGGAAGGCAAGAATTCAAATCCTCAGTGGCTTATGTTGTGGTGGTGAAGACATCTTCCTGTACTAAGGAATACAGTACAGTTTCTGTTCAGTTTTTAGTTCTTTTAGAATGCATTGAGGCTCTAAATTACTCAAAATCTTGTTGCATACTTAATAACAGAGAAACTTGTAATTGTAAAAACATGATCATAATTTTACTATTGAAAATGGAAGATGAACTGTAGATCAAAAGCTTTTCCTAGGAAGCCATGTTGAACAAAGACCTGCTGTACAAAGAGAAGAATTAGCATGTGTTGGGAATTACCTCCAGTTGTCAAGCGTGACTCAAACTTTTCTGGTTGCCTGCAAAGGGCAGGTGTTTTGGTTATCCATGCTAGGAAGCAGTGAATTCTGGCTGCTCTTTAAATGACACAGAACCAGGAGTGAAGTGTGGTGACACAGCTGGCACAGTCCCGCAATACCCAAGCAATGCAAACCAGGAGGTTGCAGCCAGGATCAGCCAAAAATGGAGATCAACAAGCAAGTTTGTGGGAATGAGGCAGGTCTGGAGCCAAGCCAAGAATTTGGTCTGGTCTCAAGATCTGGGCCTGGGTCTGTGTCCACACACAGGCATGGCTGTAGTTGAGCTGCCGACCAGTACTCTTGTAGTGTAGCTTGGGCAGGGACTGAAGACCCAGGACTGAACTGAAATGGGATTTGTGGGCCCACTCCTCTGTTGTGGCTGCTCACAATCATGAAAGCCTTTAGTATCCTAAGGGCTGTGACACTGTTCAGAGTAGTAATGGTAATGCTGAGAGAATCACTTAGTATAGCTAATAGAATTATGTCAGAGTTACGGATTTAAACATTGGATAATTTTGCTTTTCTTATAAACTTCATATTATGTTTGGTTTTGCTCAGGTTGTTGAATTTAATAATCCCAATTAAATATTCGGAGATTTATGATTTAGAGGTACTCATCAATTAAAGATTAATAGTTGTGTTGAAAGTGGTACTGCACTGCTTAAGAGTTCATTTTCTTAAGGTCAGGATATATTCAGATTGTCTCTAAAATAATTCGTGAAGTTCTACTATTGATACCTTAATTTTTCTGTAAGTAGAAAAAAGTAAATTTTGCTTTTGAACAGCAAATGAAAAAAAATGAATCTGGTAATCTGGAATTCAGTGACAGATTAAAGATTGTAGTCCAGATTTCATGTATGAAGCTGGATTGTTGTTTTGAGTCTTGGAAAGAATCAAATGCATGTTTGGTTTTTTTTTAGTTTTGGCACTATTTTTGACATAGTTGGCTAGACCTTGACAACAAGTGGGTTCTGTGTCTTGTTTGTTTTGCAGGTATCAAACAATTCATGTCCTCCCTAGTTCTATCACATTGCAACAGCCATGAGTATTTTTTGCCAAGCACAACTGAAGTTGATGTGTTTTGAAATGCATCAACTTGAGTTTTGGATATCTCTAAAGAGAGACTCCCTGCCATTTAAAGTAGTCTGAATATATGATCTCTCTAGTTACTTACATGATCTTATATGGCTGTTGAGTCTCAGGGCTGAATTAACAAGATGCTGCTTATTAATAGCAGAGCTGTAAAGGGCTTAAGCATTTGTGGCAAGTGTAAGATAATACAATTTATCTCAGATCTTGGTTTCATTATGCCTTGAACTTGACTTGGAGGGAATACAAATGTAGATAATTACCACAGTCCAGTTGATGCACAATGAGTTGATATTGCCCAGGCCATTAATCACCATGTCAGAATTTTAAGAGAATAAAAAGAACCTTCCAACCGTTGGCCTCTAGTAATTCTCTTGTCTCCTTTTTCTAAAGAAGAAATCTTCAGATTAATGAATATTCTTGTATTCGTAGAATAATTCTTTTCCACTTGACATAGTATTGTTGTGAACATATGGTATGTCTCTCACCTCTTTGCATTTTTGTCTGCATCGATCTCACATGAAATTTGTGGACCATAGTGATGGAAAAATGAAGGCTGTAGTCTGATCTTCAAGTGACAGCCTTTGACAGATACGAGCTGAAATTATTGTTGGTGCACATTTGAAAATCTTGGGGCACATTTTTATCTGTGTAGAAATATTATGGTATAATATGATGCTGTTTGTAGTGTGGGGTTTGCTGATTAGCTTTAAATGTAACTCCTTTTATACGTTGCCCATAATAATAGCCCCATATTGACCCCAAAGTCTTAGCCTGTAAATCTGCAGTGACGTAGCTTCTGTTCTTACTTCTTATGTCCATTCTATACAGCTAGTAAGCCTTTAATTAGGCAGGAGTTTTCTGAGGTTTAACATAAATGGCATTCTCTAATTGGCTGTTTTCAAGGCAGCTCTTGAAAAATGAAACAGCTAGCTGCATTTGGTAATAAAGTAGGCCCATTAGACTGTTCAAGCCTACTGACTTCTTATAATTGAATATATGCCTGTTGCTGCTTAGATGTGATTTTTAAAAATGTAGAGCTAAACACTCCATGTATATAGAAGATTCATGTTTTTCCTCATCTTTTTGAGTTGTTTTCCAAGATTGTTTGAAAAAACCAAACCTGTACCAGCACTAATTCCTGTATGTCATAGTAAACTGTCATTCAGCTGATTTGCATTTTTAGTGTAAGTTTTTTTGTCTTCTTTTTTAGACTCCACATCTGTCCTCACTTGTCTTGGAGGGAACAACCTTTGAAGTGCCAGTTAAAAAAGCAGTTCAGCTCACTAGAGAAGATGCAATAAAAACTGCATTGCTCTTGGAACTTGATATTTCAGTAAGTTAGCGATGGCTTGTTTTCTTTAGTGGGTTAAAATAAAGGCTGAAAATCATGTGTGCTACGTATAGTAATTGAGAGGGAAAATTATCTGACTATTTAAAAAGAAAAAATAATCTCTTACAGGATGTCAGCTTATGCTGATCCATTTTGTAAATGTAAAGTTTGATTTATTCACTGAAAAATAGGACTCTGGAAGTCAAAACAGAAAGAAAGTGTCAAATTAATTGCTTTGTTGTTCCATGGATATTTTACTGACTGAAATACCTTTTTGAAGGAAATTTGCCGTGGGGATAGGCGATCAGGGAATGTTGAAAATGAGTATTTTTATGAATATTATTATGAAGAATATTCAGAAACTGTATGGTAAATTGTGACTGTTCCTTGTGGTGGGAAATCTACACAAGTAGTAATTTGACTGGTATTATAGGAGTTGTTAACTCTTGAGCAGTGTTTCTGCCTCTGGCATTCATTTTCTCTGACTTCTTAACATGCTGCTCAAACTGTCAACCTCAGTTGCCCTCAGTCAAAAAACTGGTTTAGTTTATTCAGTGAAGATCGTATTTTGTATACTGGTTTGAAGATGAAAGGCAGGCAGAGTGCTCAATATTTATAAGAAATCTTTTAAATGAAAGTATATCGCTTTTGACTGGTTTCCCAAATTTGTAAAATACTTCTTTTGGGATATTCTGATTTTGGTAGTAACTTTTATTGAACTCTCTTAGGCTAATCTGTATCAATATACATGGGACATCTTTGAATTCCAGGTATAAATAGAGTCTGTTCGGTTTTGAGCAACTGATTATCTGACCAACACGGTTTTTTGCATATATTTGTATGTATACATGCTTTCTGTCTTCAGCACCCACTCAAAATGTAAGCATCTTTTTGCCTTTTTCACCTAACATTCTTAACAGTCTGTGTATACAGGTTACCTCACCTGATGCACAAGGAAACATAATGATGCAAGTATAGTTCTGTACATTCCTTTAACAGGCAGAAGCTTGGGCTGGGTTTCATTAGTTGCCCACAAGAACCTCAGGCAACTAAGTAGAATCTAGGTCTTAAGATCTTAAGGTTTGAATTTTCACTGTGCTTATGTCTTGCTATTATTCTTTGTCCTCCAGAAAATAAAAGCAGTTGGGGTAATTTCACTCACACTTCATCAAATAGTTTAACCAGCAAATTTTCTTTTAGTGATATTGTATCTCTATACAAAGTTATATTTCTCTGCTCTTCTCAAACCAGAAAACAAAGTACATCAGTAATTAATGATCTGGGCTGATTATATAACACATCCTCTTAATATGTGTTTATTTTCCTTCTGTTAGTCTGCTCAGCAGTTCTCATTAAAGGGTGTCCAAATATTTCCTAGTTATTAAGGTTAAGCCTGGGAAAAAGCATGACTATTTCATTTCTGGTGTGTTCCAAACACTGAAGTGTTAGTACAGAGTAAGAGAACATATGACTTAATTTGAGTGCAATAATAGGAAGATTGTTGTCAGGAATGGGGATGCTGTTAGCCTTGGTTTGCGATATGATTTAATAGAAGTGATCTCTTGTTTTAAAACAGGATACAGTATTTGACTACCAACCTGGAGATGCCTTCTGTGTAATATGTCCCAACAATGCCAATGAGGTGGAAGAGCTTCTTCACATCTTGGGACTTTCTGAAAAAGGAGATGACTTTGTTTGTGTAAAGGTTAAGCAGGGCACTAAAAAGAAAGGTATGGCATGATGCACTGGTCACAGACTAATGCTCCTTTCTGTGTTGGTAGTAGTTGGTATGCATAGTTTTGAACATTTTTACCTTTAGTATTGGAACACAGCTGTCATTTCATGGAAGCATGTTGGAAGTCACTGTGATGTGTTAGAAAAGAGAGGATACATAAGAATGTTGCTGCTGATTTTATTATAGATGAGTTAGCTTTCGACTGGGAATTTGAGCCTGGCATTGGTGTTCATCCATCTCATTCTTACTCTCTGCTCCTTTATGTTTATGGAGATGAAACTTTAATCACATAACCTTTAAATCCCCCACTTGAAAGTAAAATCTCCTTGCACAGCACTTGACATCAATCTGTTTACATCCTAAGAGGGCTGCACTCCTGAAGTAGAAGCCTTAGTGACGTTGCAAGGTGCCTTTTAAGGGGCTTGTAGGTCCATGTGATCTGTTCTACTGAGTCATACCATCCCATGCTTCAGAAAGGTAGCTGCAGGTTCAAGGTACACCTGTGGCCCTGTGCAAATTCTTGCATTGCAGTTGGTGTCTTAATGGTGCTATTGAGCTGCACCTTCATTTCCACAGGATGGGGTAGGGATCATTGTTGTTCTGGTCTATATGAAAGTCAGTTCTCATGGTGAGATTCCTTGCATCATTAAGGGCAACACAAAAGCTGTCCATTAAGTGTGAGGTTTAAATGGGCTCCTTTCTTGAAATTCACAGGTAACACAAATAGGTTTTTAATGAGGTGAGTTCACGTGACAGGCTGTGTTGGAACATATAATATGGGATATCCAGATGCAGCTGGACCTTGACCCCACTCCAATAACTAACCTCTGCTGGGTAGGGTCACCAGTTATATTTGGTGCAGTCAGTGTCAGTTTCAGCCTGGTCCCTGCACTGGGGATAAGCCCTGCATCTGCAGGGCTGGTCTAGCTGTTATTCAGCCTCATTGTGATAAACCCCATGCATCTCCATCTTGAGAAACCCTCATGATCCTTGTTCCTCTGGAATGTACACCCTCCAAACACACAAACTTCCCTCCCCACTCCTACTAAAGGTCCCAGAAAGGCCCCAGCTTTTAACAATCTGCATTTGGATTGGGGCTGGTCCTGAGCACCCTTAATTTTAAGGTAATGCCACCCCATCCAGAGCCCAGCAACTGCACAGGCAAATACCGAGAGACTGGGTGGTGTGGGGGATTTCACAGGTACGCTACTTCTACTGTTCACACTATTTTACAGATTTTACAGAATCAGGCACATTGGAAAGGAAGCAATTCCAAGGGAGGGATATAGCAAAGGAGAAGGTAATGGAGAGAAAAAAAAGCATCAGATCTTTCTGGGAAGGTGGTCTTGAAATTTCGTTCCTCATAAAGACTAAGAGGGTTTGTGCAAATCTGAGCCTTGCTAGCTGGCTGCATAAAACACAACTCTGTAAAGACAATGTCCGTAGCATGTTTAAAATGAAGGTCTTCTTGAACCGGCATGGAGAGGTACTCTCTCCTTCCTGCCTACAGCAGTTCCCTTTTTTCTGCTGTACTGCTGTTGCAGGAATGATGTAAACCTGCCGTAACCGGACACTTCGAGTTCTGCGGTGTCAGAGCATTTCCTTGTGGAACCAAGTCCATATAGCCAAGTGAGCATGATTGTTGTATATGAAAAAACTGTCCTTCCAAAGCAAAGTTGATAAAATAATTGAGTGAAACTTGGAATATAATGCTCTCATCCTGTGTGTAAACCCAGGTTATTATATCTCTGCCTGCCTAATGTAGCATTAATCAGGCAAAAAAGGTGAAATTGTGTTATTTATGCAACATTTTTCCATATCTTACATGCAAAATAGCGTGCCTGTTTGTGAATCTTAATGGATGATAATGGAAAGGGAGTGTGGTGCACTGGATTGCACCACAAAGAATCAAAGTTCTTGATTCTGCTACTGAGTCTTCTCTGTGACCCAGAGCAATTCATTCTTTGATACTGTGCTGATGAGCAGAAACTCATTAAATTGCTATAACTTAATTACTTGTTGCCAGTCTGAATCAAAGAATTCAGCTCTTCCTAGAAATTGGTTCCAGAGTTCCTTTCCTTTTGAGATAGTTGTCTTTCAACTTCATTCACATTTCTGAGGAATGTGTAGTAGTTACTACAGTTAAATGAATAGAGCTGAAAAACCTGGGAGAAGAGAAGAACTTGAACAATGTGCTGTGCCTCTGTTGCATCTTTACGATTTACCAGGAATTCCACTGAATTTTGTTTGTGTCCTCTACATTCAGTCTACCTGATGAAGTAGATGAGATAAGTTAAGAGGACAAAACAAACATTTTTTGAAGTCTGTTACAAAGTCTATTGTTTAAATACTGGATTTCTGTAGTTGTTTTTTTATTCTATGTACCAACATCCAGGGAAGAGGATGAATTACTTCCTGTAACATGCGCTCAGCATATTAAAGAAGTATTTTATATAAATATGAAAACAGACACATATTTCCTGTGTTGTAATTGTGCCAATCCTCTTCTACGAGTAAATTTTCTTCTTTGTATGAAGAGTTCAGGGATAAGATGGAATGTCAGTGTACCTCCTTTGTAGATATGGAACCTGTAGAGAGTAGAGGAGAGATTATTTGCTTGTACAGAAAGCCCTCTGATCTGCTGAGCCACAGAAGCTCCAGCATGGCACTGGTTGTGTATACCTTTGAATAGCTCATTAGAAAACTTCAGCATGTTTTGGTTTTCAAGAGTTCTTATTGATGGAGGGGAAAAATGTGGATATTGCTTTTCCTGGTAAGTATTCCTCTGAATTGTTTGAAGGTGGGAAGTAGCAACAAAGCCTGGAATGGTTTAGCAATGAAATTTATTTGAACAACATATAGTAGTATCTTCTGTTTTGTGATTTCCTAACAAGTTTTGACTTTTCGTTGGAACATTGTCACTGATACTTAATTGGAAAACTTCTTGTTCTTTAACTTATAATTTCCACTAACCAGCTGGGGCTCAAACATACAGAATTAAATGCGGTTTAGCTGTCTTATTTCTTGAAGGAACAAGCACTGTGATTTCATTTTTTTTATTAATAGATGCACGTTTTGCTTTGTTCTTTTTTTTCCTCCCACTGAACTAGGAGCATCTCGTCCACAACACATCCCTGAAAGAAGCACTCTGAAATTCATTCTAACCTGGTGTCTGGAAATAAGAGCAACTCCCAAAAAGGTGTTTATGTGTTTGTTCTTTTAAAGAGAAATCCTTACTAATTTTATGCTATATGGGCTCTTGCAGATCTCTCCT
The DNA here is from genome assembly GCA_035047865.1 of Dendrocincla tyrannina. Classification (NCBI taxonomy): domain Eukaryota; kingdom Metazoa; phylum Chordata; class Aves; order Passeriformes; family Dendrocolaptidae; genus Dendrocincla; species Dendrocincla tyrannina. The sequence goes on along the minus strand of JAWWMP010000081.1, from coordinate 79,051,184 downwards.
TGCTTTGTGTGTAGTTTGTGTTTCTTGGTGTATAAGAATTGTCAGTTTTTATGCTGCTGTTTGTACTTTGACAAATTTCACTTCTGGTACTTTATCTGGCAAACATTCTTTTTCTGTACCTTGATTCCTAACTAGTCTGGAAGTAAGTAAAAGACTGTTAGATAATTCGGTGCCAGATAACTGGAAGGCTGACTGAACCTGACCCTTTAGTCATTAGAGGGGGGCCATATCTGTCAGGTTCTGTCACACATTGCTGTATGCAAATATACCACAGTGTTCTTTAAAATATTTTAAAGTTTTTATTTAGCATTTCAGTAACCTAGCAGAATTCAAAGAAAGATTTTTGCTTATATAGTATTTGTTCTCACAGCATATAAATATTATTTTCCTTTTATTCTGTGCGTATAAAAAACTGAAAGCTTGCAAATGGAAAAGCATGTGTATTTTTGGTATTGTCAAAACACATTTTAAAGATAACTTTGTATGAAGGATAAAGTCAAGCAGTTGTGTTGGTTGGGTCTCTGAGGGAAATCAGTTTTTAGAAGGACATTTTTATTCAATTTAGTGCATTTTGCAGCCAAAGACAATCTTACAGTTGTTTCAACCTTTTCAAAACGGCATTTAACTGTTTTGAAAATTTGTCTCAACAATAAAAGTAGGCAGAGGGTCTTGGCTGGGGAATATGGCCATAGCCAGTTTTGCTGTATTAACTGTTCAGCCTAAAATGTGCCTTGTGCATCTCCATACTCAAAACCTATTGTCTGGAAGCTCAGTGGTTGAGTACCCTCACATTACTTTCCAAATATTCTTTTGTGTAGAACGTGTCATCTGATTGCATTTGGTGTTTCGGTTCACTTTTCTTTTATGCACTGTGTCTATTTCCACCTTTCTTTTTGGAACAAAAACCTTGTAACTATTTACATCTGATTTGCTTTATCTTGCAATGCGCAATTTAAGTTTCTTTTAAGAAAAGTTTACAGTGCCATTTTGTAGGAATAAAGTAGGGAATCAAACAGCACAGCACATTTACATGATTCATTAAATACCATACTTTATTTAAAGTCATAGCTCTTCTAAGACACTTTATTGTTTGTTTCCTGACTTCTGTAACTTAGCAAATGGTGTTATATCTTAAATTAATTTGTGTTATGGAGCTGTCTAACTAAAGTGTAAGTATGGGAATTAAGAAGGCCTTTCAAAAATTTGGAATTTTTTAGGGAATGGCTTGTGCCTGTTTCTTTGTCTCTTCCCTGTTCAGGCTAAGTAGGATTTTTCCTAACTTGGCCCAGACATTAGAAGAGCAGTCAAAAAAAAAAAAAGAAAAAAAGTAAATTTTTGATAGTAGGTAAAAGTGTGCATTGGGAAATAAATTGTATTACCCATTTACCTGCTTTCTGTCCCCAAGCAACCCAAGTTTTTCCCAGTTTTGTGACCATTTTTCCAAAAGGACAAGTTTTTTTACCCTTCACTCTTGTTTTCTTCCCTACAGGCATTTTTGCGAGCTCTTGTAGAATGTACCAGTGATGCAGGAGAAAAACGGAGGCTTCAAGAGCTTTGCAGCAGACAAGGAGCCTCTGATTACACACACTTTATTAGAGATTCTAATGTTTGCTTCCTGGATTTACTTCATGCTTTTCCAAGCTGCAAGCCTTCACTTAACCTGTTAATTGGTAAGTGACTGATTTAGATTTAATATTAGATTTTCTGAAAATGCATCAGACTAAATGTCCAATTTCCCAAGGAAGGGGAATGACTGTTCAGTTAACTGCTTTAGGAATATTATACTTTCTATAGTGATCAAGCTGAAACTGTTATTGGGGAACAAAGCTGTCTTCTACAGTTCATAGTCTTTGGCCTTCATTCTGCATACACTTAGGTTCATACCTATACTTTCAGTGATTCTGGATTACTCCTGTATATAAATAAGCATAAGGTGGTTGCAGGATTAGGGTCTTTTTAAGTCATTTCATCAACTGCTTACAATTAAAAAGGACATGTTTTTACGACTCTGCCTACATGTTAATTTCCTGCACTTCTATTAAAACAGAATGGTTTTCCCAGTATTTCTCTGTTTATGTCTAATGCTCTTACTGGGTTCCTGGTATAAAACATTGAAAGAAGGATACTCCCAACTCTCAAATACATCTGACAATACTGGCAGTTATTTTCCAAATTAGAATCCAGAGTTTCTTAATGTTTCATAATATGAACCAAAGAAAATTGTTTTTTATGTTCTTGCAGTCATCTTCTCCACACCACCCCAAGTTTCTCCTTCTTAGTACACTGTGGGGATTTCAAAAAGTAAATATGAGCTCTGTTTCTCTTTGTACAGATACACGAATTTCCACAGTGAAAGCAAATGCACTTAACTTTTCAAAGGTGGTATGAAACGTGCTGTAGCAACTTAACTGAATAAAAGGAAATCTCAAAAGTTTTCAAAATGTGTTCCCCAAGGGAAGTAGTGTCCTCAGTGGGTTTAGTGTCTTCTTTAAGTGATTGCACTGCACTGACTTTTCTTAACTCTGCCTAGCAGCTATCTTATGTAGCAGAGCATCTTTAAAATCTGTCAGGGTGTCCATGTACTAGCAAAAAGAGTAGTTCTGTTTATGTACATACATATGTAGATACAAATTTTTTTGTGTGATATATATCTAGTGGGTTCCCTGTTGAAAAAGTGGTGAGTAAACTGTCTGTGGTTTTTAGCTGACATTTTAAAACTTTGCATAGGTACTCACAGTGGTTTGAAAGATAACTGTACATCTTAGGTACAACTGTACATTTAAGGTACATCTGCTTCTAGGACATTATATGTAGGAAGCTTTCAGCCAAGCAATTGCTGTTGTGAGAGCTTTTGGGCTCATAGGTGAAAGGTGAGGAAAATTAAATGTCAAGCTTCACCTTACCCACTAGCTACTGGCATCTCTTCTATGCACCTTACAATTGGTTTTAATTGACCAAGAACCACCCCCCCTAAAATAACTGTTTGGGCCTCATTGTATAGGATTTCTAATTGATGTTCCACAAAGTCTAAAACCCATTTAAAATGGAGTTCAAGTCTTAACAACTTATTTCTGAACCGGAAACACTGAATGTTAATGGAGTCAAATTACAGTTAAATTAAAATAATCTTGTAATCTGTTATAGCGTAAACACTAATTGTATAAGTGAATCAAATAAGTGATGCATCTTTTTTTTCTGTTCTTCAGAACATCTTCCTAAATTACAAGCCAGATCCTATTCAGTGTCAAGGTAATGAAATATTCAAATTATATCTTCTTGGTTATTTAGGTATGCTTTTTTCTTATACATGGTTGTGTATGTTATAATCTAAAGAAGAGAGAGAGGAGGGAAGGATAAAACCCAATTGTGACCCTATTACAGAAAACCAGGATGTTTGACAACTATTTCAAACAGTGTTGTTTTGAATGTCTGGTAAGGCTTTGGTAAAGTTCTCAAGAATAAGCTCACTCACATCTGGATCTGGTAGGAATTTGAATTCCCTTTTGTAGACACTGGCCACTGAGTCCAACCTAAAACATTTTCTAACGATATATAAATATGTGGTTAGCTGAAAACTGAGAATCTTGATTTAGTTGAAGTGGTTTGAGCTGCAGATGGACTGTCTGCAAGATTGTACAGCTGTCTCTCAGGTTTTGGTTTGGTTTTTTAATACTTTTGTTTTTGCAGTTCAAACTTGTATCAGCCAGGAAAGCTGTGCTTTGTATTTAATATTGTGGAGTTCCCTGCCTGTCCCGCTAGACCAGTTTCACGGAAAGGAGTATGTACAGGGTGGCTTGCTGAATTAGTTGCACCTCTACTGCACCCCAGTAAGAACACTCTGGGTACAGAAGGAGAAAGCTCCTCAACTGTAAAGGTATGAATATTAGATCAAAACTCTTTAACTGTTAAATTTAACCATGTTTGAAAAACTACAGGTTTCTTTGTTCATTGCTGTGATATAAAGCAGGTGCTCTGGTAGGATACACCTTAATTTTGCAGTTCTTCCCTACTTCTAAGTTTACCTTCCCCTCTGTAACGTATTTAGAAATTCATTTCTCAGTACTAAAGTTAAATTTTACCTATCTGGTCATACCTGAATTCTGAAACTTCCATTGCTGGAAGGACAGAGTTGTTTTCCACCCCACAGTGGTCTTAAGTACATCTTGGAGGATGTTCTCGTATACTAAACTATGGCTGTGCAATTAAATGGTTATGACTGTCTGTATTGCAAGAGAGAGGCACTTGGTCATTTCCAGGAAAGGGTGGCAGATAATAGGGGAAAAATTGTAAAGCTCACACTAATTGTTCGGTCTTGCAGAATTTGCAAAAGCCAAGTTAGTGAATATGGCACAGAGGACAGTCCTCAGTTTTTTCTGGTGTGTATCAATGATGGTTTGGCATGGTGCTTATTATTGGAAGAAGGTACATTTTTACGCCCCCCTTTTCCTTTTATGAAGAGATTCTGTGTAATTAATTGGTCTCAAAGTTATTAGGTTAAGCTAATTATTAAAAAATTGAAATTCTACTATATAATTAATATTACAAAAAAACTGCTGCCAGTCTAGTCTATATTTGATTATGAAAAATTGAAACAAGCATAGACTTTGGTTGAAAGAAAACTATGCCAATAATTCAAGGTGTCAGGCAAAATGGAAGAAAACCCCATACAAGTTATCTTCATTTTTTAAAACTAATGCAAAAGACAAACTGATTTGTATATGCATCATATATCTTATTTCAGTGTTCACATCCGCTCTTTATTTAAAATATAATTGATTCAAAGTTTATTAAAGATCCAACATGAAGAAGATGTGGTTAAAAAAAAAAAAGGGATTATCACAGAATGTGTGTGGATAAAGTTCAGAACTATTTCCATCGGCTGTGCAAGCCAGAATTCAGCATAGATCTCTGTGCAGCAATACACATAGATATGTGGAATAACAGTAAAAATAAATGAGTGTGATCTTATGCAAAAATACCTTAGATTAATTGAATACACTTTACAGTATAAATGTGTTTACCATTTGCAGTCTGTTTGAAAAGAATGACCAGGTTGGAATCACTAATAGGGAAAATAGCCTCCTAGCTCGTGTGGTTTGAAGTACATACATAAATACTATTTCCCACCAGCAAGAATATACTATTTTTTTATCATCATGCAACCAGGAAAATAATCCTGTTTAACTTTTTTGTATCTGTAGTGAATTAGAGTGTAAGAAGTGAGTAGTGCTAAGCCACTCAGGTTTACAGAGCAAAGTTTAAATAACTTGGTCTCGTGCCTCCCTCCTTCCTTAAACTTGAAATTAAATTCAAATCCTTTCATAATTAATGTGCAAAATAAATTGGATGTTTCCTTATGACTTTAATGGATGAAGCTCTGCTATCGCTGCTGCTGAGCCTAGAATAATCTTTTAAAAAGTTAAAAATAGTCTTCTCCTGTTTTCTATACATCATGTTGGCCATGTCTCATAGGATAGTTGTGGCACTCCTAAAAAAATAATATTTAGGCTTCCTTTCAGACACAGATCGGAAGAGTAGAATTACAGTTCATCAGTGTAATTATATAAAACATTTTCCAAGATCTTTGAGCTCTTGTCTGTCTCACCTCACCCATGTGCATTTTTGGAGATCATGTCAAACTTTTAGGAAAATTAAGAAAGCAAGCTCGTATCAGTAGGCTTCAATTTACTATAAACAAGTCCTGACCTCTGGTGGATTCTTTTTAGATGCCCACAATTCAAAAAGTTGAGTTGCCTGTAATAGCAATAAACTAGCTTTAATTCCCTTTCAGTACCAACACGAAACTTCCTATTAATTCTGTAACAGTATTCCCCAAATTTATGGTGCAGTCAAATTCTGTATTCAGAAGCTCACATTTGTGTGGTTTTTCTTAGTTTTCCTCCAGATAGATTAATAGGTTTGTGAATACGGTGTGAGAGGTTTTTTTCCCCAGGAACTTATGTGAGCTTTTATTCTAAATGTTTGTGTGGCATTAAAGATAAACTCTGAAGCTCAGGATTTGAAATGGTTTGTGGATATATATGCTGCATAAATATCCCGAAGGTTCTGGAAAATGTCATGGTGTTTTCACTGCTTAAGAAAATTCTTCAATTATATTTTATCTAATTTGATTTTAGATATCTATTTGTCCTCGTTCAAACAACACTTTCCACCTACCTGCAGACCCATCTGTCCCATTCATGATGGTTGGTCCAGGAACAGGAATTTCACCGTTTATTGGTTTCCTACAACATAGGTACGTACCAAGTTGGAAAGCAAGCTCTTGTGATGTTGAGAAATATAGCTTCAGGTTTTGAGTATAAATGCAGTTAGTCTTTCGGGTTTTTTTCTTTTGTCATGGTAGCATGCTGACCATAAACAGTTTTACTAAATTTAAACAAGCATTGCTTGTGGATTTATTTGTTTTTCAAATGAGTAAAACACTTTCCTATGTATTTAATATTCATAGTAGACATATGAGAAATTGAGTGAATTGCTGAGAGAGTAATAAGAAATTAAATCCTTTATCTGTGTGTTGCTGGTGGCAGTCCTGTAAGGAAATGATAGTTTATATAAACATTGTTAGTTTGCTTAAGTTTGGTATTCAAAATCCATTTCCTTCATAAATGGCATCTATATTAAAAGTCTTGGCATAATGAATGTCAAGTTTTCCCCCACACTTCCTCATTTCTGTGTGTTTTACATTTTGATGTTTTAAGATGAGGAGCTTGGCACGTGAACCCTCAACTCAGCAGCAGTCTTGGGGTTTGAGAGTTTGTGTGGGAGGGAAGGTAGATCCCTTATTTTGCCCTTCCAACTCCAGCAGCATAATCTTGCAAGGCAAAGGGATGTTTGTTCAAAAAGTGACAGATAGCACATCACCAAGAATATGTAAAAACACAGTCAATCTGAAGAAATAAAGAACAGGAAGGGTAGAGTATTTGGGTGGGAATGGTTCTAAGATTTATAGGTAACCAACACATACTACTTCTAGGTGACTCATTAGATCCAGCAAGATAACGGAGTTTCTTGGGTCCTGTAACAATTATTTTAAAAACATTTTCTTTGAGAGAAAAGTCAAGTCTTGATGTTTCTAACTCCATGCTTCTGCTTGAACAAATCATTTTGTACCATCCTTGCTCCTAAATTTTAATTCTCAAATACGTCTTTATCTCAGAAGTATTTTGTTTTTTATTATAAGGATAAATTAAATCTGTCAAAATGCAACTGGAAAGTTCCAGCTAAAACTCCTTTAAAAGAACACATTCAGCATTATTTAAAGAAAATGAAATAGCTTTTCTGATGATGTGATAGTTAATAGATTGTTATTCATGAAATCTAGCAGGTTTCTACAGCTGCTAAAGTTGCTGAGTTTTCCCAAGTGGTTTTACAGGACTTCAGTGAAGGATAAAAGGTAGTGATCTCCTTACTCAGCAGTCAGAATTATTCTGTGACATGTTTGGATGTCAGTCGTGACTATTTCAGTATGACAAAAAAAATAAAAATTTTGAAGTTGATTGATTTTGAGCTGGTCCAAAAGTGAGTAGACAAGAAAATCAAATAAGGAGGGTTTGACTTTCATTTACCTTAAGCCGTTTCACATTTCTGCCAGTCCAGAGGTTTCTTTAAAGTACTACTTTAAATGAAAATTAGGTTATAGATGTTTTAGATTCTGTACTTGATAAAACAGGATTGGAATTTTTTTTGTGTGTTTAGGCAGAAGCTCAGAGAACAACATACAGACTGGGAATTTGGAGAGACGTGGCTGTTTTTTGGTTGCCGGCATCAGGATCGAGACTATTTGTTCAAGCAAGTTCACTATTTAATATTCATTTTGTATTCATGAGGGAATGCTTACCTCCGAGCCATTGCTAACTGGGTTTTATTACCTTTCAGAGATGAGCTGAGATGTTTTCTTGAAAATGGCACATTAACTCATCTTAAGGTTTGTTTCTCAAGAGACTCTTCAACTGCAGAAGTAGCTCCACCTAAATACGTGCAAGATGTCATTAGGCTTTATGCCAAGGATGTTGCCAGAGTCCTGTTGAAAGAGAGGGGTTACTTCTATATATGTGGGTGAGTAGAGTGGAAATGGACTGTCTCTGAAAGAGAGCAGTGTTAGCAGAAGTTTGAGGCCTTAGAAAGACTTAGAACTGTCTGAAAGAAAGGACCAACATGATGTTGAAAGAGCCTTCCTGGAAACCTAGAGTTTCATCCCTGTGTCCATTGTTTTCCAGTATGGTCTTGAAAGTATAGCTTGTAACCACACAATTCCACTGATTATTTTAGTCACGTATTATTTATTGTTCTCTCTCTTTTTTTTTTTTTTATTCAGTTACATTATAGGAGGTTTCAAGCTAATAGATTTCTCTTTAGAAAATGAGATATTGTGAATACATGTGATGAGAAACTCTTCAGCTGTGAGTTAGTAACAGTCTTCTGCTGTGGTCTGGGTTTGGGTGCTCCAGAATGCTAAAGCTCTGTAATAGTAATATATTTTACAGTGGGAAATTTTATTTGTGGATCTGAACTTGCTTGGAGGTTTCAAGATTTTTAGAAAGTTTGTTGATAAATGCACAGACTGAATATAAGGGCCAGAGTCAATATGTTCTCCTGCTGACTTAAATGTCAGCTATTTATATTAAAAATAGTATCATTAAGTGAGGGTATTGATAACTTTTTTTGCTGTTCTTTTTTAATATTGGAACTGCATAGTGATATAATAATAAAAAATACTTCAGCAGGTCCAATTCCTCCTAAAAGAAATCAATTATACTGTGACAGCTCAACTAGGGTTGTAAGGTTTTATACTTACAAATTACAGCATGCTGAAAACTTGGTAATGCTTGATTGAGTGAAACCCTGGTTACTGTCAATTCTCAGCTACATGAAAACTGAGAATATTGCTGTACAGTATAAAAGCTATATTTTTGTTGGGATTTTTTTTTAATGCTTCTTTTACAATACTGTCCTGCCTCTGAAGCTACTAATAAATGGAAAATAAACTATTACACACTTCCTTCTCCATTTTTTGTTTTTCAGAGATAAGAAGCACATGGCTGATGGTGTAAGTGATGCTGTAGTAGACATTTTAAGCATGGAAATGGAAGCTGACAGATTGGAAGCAATGAAAATTCTGGCCATGCTTCGAGAAGAAAAGCGCTATTTACAGGATGTTTGGAGCTAAATATTTAGCTTTTCCTATGCCTTTTTAACACAAAAGACTTATTTTCATACATATGCTTTTGACTAAAAGTTATTGTCAAAAGTGCTGTCCGTAGTCACACAAATATTAACTTCTCTACTGACCTTTTAAACAGGAACATGAAACCTATTAAATGATGGCAAACCAGGCTGGCCTTTGAAGTGTATGAGTTTTTAGAGATGTTTCATAATGGACTGTCTCAGTGCCTTGATTCTCTCATTTTAAGATTGGTTTAATGTATGAATTAAAAAGTTCTGCACTTGTACAAGCATAATTATATCTTGACATTATATCATATATTTTTTCCTATAATGTGCACATAAAGTAAATACAGAGTAAATATGTTCCACACTGATCTGTGTGTCATCAGATACATTACTGACTTGCCAAGATTTATTTGAATACTTCCTGGGTACTTCCTGAGAATGCTTTTATTTTTTCAGCTTGCACAATGACAGTAACTGCCAAAAGGAGTGATGTTGTATGGAAAGGTTACTGAAGAATTTCAGCTCTGAAATTCTCTTTAATACTTCCCTTTTTCATTACATCATTACATCATGTCTCAAAGTTTGCTATATTCCATGCTGCCCTTATTAGATTTTCCTGCATAAGTCTTTTGAAATGGTTTTCATACCTGTCTCTGAAATGACTGTGGTTTAATTTATGAGCAAACTCGCCAGTTGGGCTGAATTTGGTTGCTTAGTAAATACTTTCTCAGGTTACTAAACTAGTTTTGTTAAATTGAAGACATAGTAAAACACAGTGTTTTGAAAACAGTTGCCCTTACGTGACAATCCACTGCAAAAATCGAGTTGTTGAAAGCAAATTATTGAAGTGTCTGGTCTTCTTTCTAATGAGGGACATTTGGTGTATAAAGTAGGTGGAAGAGTAAAAGTGTAAGTCATTCATGCTTCTCTTCAGATCCCTCCTCTTTTCCCTCTGCTTTTTCTAACTTCTTAATATCCACATTGTCTTCTTGGTTTTTTGTCATACTTAGACCTTTAAGGATAAGAAAAAACTGTGAGAGAATATATGAGACAAATCATTATTTTCTGGGGAAAATTGAGTTACACATAGACAGAACCCCAAGTCTTGTGGTTGTCTAGTGGTTATTAGTTAATTGGTAGGTTAAAAACAAAAAAAGGAAGAAAAATTAGGATGATAATTTAAAATAAAATCTTGTGTTTAAAGAAGAAGCATTTCAGTGCTGGAAGTGCCTGGAATTAAGGTTTTGATATAACCTGTGTAGTGATTATTTAAATGACCTTGTAAGAGATCAACTAAAATTTTGTGCAGAAGTTCTTCAGCAGAGTGGTTTTATCAGTCTCTGTCAAGTAACCTCTACAGCCATGGAGAGAGATGGCTTACCATAGTTGAAAACTGCCTTTTTTATCTTTGGCACATAGAAAAGAAAAGAAGTGTTTATTTTTCAGAAGTACTGCAACTTTAATGGAAATGGTGAAGACAATGCAGATGTCAACATTTTGCATCAGTCGATCAGCTTTACATGTTCTTGAAAATTGTTATTAAAAGAAAAAGCTACCAGTATTGCAGTGGTAAAGGTAAATCTCTACCTTCTGTTGGCTGGAGTTTGTTTGGAAATAGCACTTACTCTATCATGTGCTTTCTCAGATAGGACTTGGGGTTTTCAGTGCCACTTGGAAGGTCTTGGAGATGACAGAAAAAGCAATGTTTTTCTGACTTCAAGTTGCAGCTTTCCCCATACGTCTTGCAAGTATTCATTTTTGTGTTACTTACACCCCACAAAACAGAAGTTGCAATGACCATTTTAATAATACAGGTAATTGCACCATGCCCGGTGGGATATTGGCAGCTGAGTGTCCTTTCTTCATTGTATTTATTGCATTTGACAGGGTCTTACGTACAGTTGGTATCTGTGTATTTCCCCTCTCCTCTTATCAATTCTCTACAAAATTAAAACACTTGGATTATTTAGAGGTACAGTGGAAAGTCCTTAGTGAAGCACATGAGCTTTATTGTGAACTCTTAGAACAATAAAAAATAGTCGCAGGCTACTCTTAAATTTAAGACTGCATGGTGCAAAGCCCAAAGTTAAAACAAACTAAAATAATTCCAACAAAGACTGCTCTGAGGGAAGTAATTTTGCTTTCACAGTGACATTGAATGAGAAGGAAGGGCAGGGAGGAAAGGACTTCTGAGATACAAGAACCATGGAGATCGAAAAGGCTTGTGCTAAGAACTATGTTTTTCTTAATTAAAATGTATGTATCTATAATTAGGTAATGCTGATTTATGACTGCTCCTCAGTGTCTTAGAAAAGCATACAAGGGTGTATTTTACTAGTCTAAAGCTAAGCAGGGGATTTTTTTAACATCTTTTAATTTTCTTTCACTAGACAACTACCATGTGTGTGCTTTTCCTCATAATTCCAGAATTTGTTACAAAATTCCCACGTTGTTTAAATGAAATGGGGAGGTTGTGTGCTCTTTCTTGTATTTGAGAGGTGTATAATTGTTATGCTGCTAACAAGGACTGATGGTTGTCCTAAAGCTGCTGTTCCAGAGAACCATAAATGGTGAAGCATTCATTATGACCTATTTTCTCATTAGTTTTTAAATGTTATTCTGAATTTGTTTAATAGGATTACTGTCACAATTTCCATTTTAATCTACAGTTTCAAAAGAGGGTTTACTTTTCAAATTATCAAACTAATCCCAAATTTTTTCAGTTTGTTGCTTCTAAATTAAAGCTGACTTTACTGCACCTGGAAGCAGAAGTAATATTTCTGTGTTTCTTGCACCACTTTTTCCTCCTTCTCCCTTCTCTCCCAGTTTTTCAGGAAATCCAGAATACAGGCAGAAATAGAATGAACAGGCCTTTTTAGCAGTTTCTGAAAATACTGAGTATCTTGAACAAATTACTAGACCAGTGGCAAAATTACGGAACATCACTAGTGTGTCTGTTTTAATGATTGAACTTTCTGCTCATAAGTCTCTTCCCTTCTGTCTTCGGTGCTTTTGTTATTCTGAGATCCTAAAGAAAAGAAGGAAATGAAGAGAGCCTTGAGCTTCTGTCATTTCTATTACCGTGATGCTGATTTGCTCATAGATCCATCTTCTCATGCATTTCCTCAGTAATTGCACTGTCTGATGTCATAGAAAAGCTACTTTCTGAAAATGCAGAGGTATTTTTCAACAAGTTTGAGTAACTTTTTTTAATGGAGTGGAAAATCTAAGCCTCAGACTTTGTAGGAAGGTGTAGGCCCCACTGTGCTCTACACAAAATCTGTTGTGGGTCTGGTGTGTCAAGGTGCCAGCAATGCAGGGGTAAGGGTGGGTGGGACATGTGTGTCAGTGTGGGGCTGTTGGTGGCTACCAAACTGTATTCATTGAAAAAAACCCAACTCTATTTCTGCTTGTTAGATGTTCTTCAGTTGCTGCTTGTTCTTTGCCATCATTCATATTGCTGCATAGGGCAGGAGATACATGGAATGCTGAAGTTAGTGGCAGCATTGCAGGTTTTATGTGGACTCCATTAACTAGTGGCTTACTGCACTGTTATTATATTGTGTTTTGTACTCTGAAAATGCTAACTTTTTTGAAACCATCCCTGAATGTTACACAAATTCTCCAACAGTTACATTTTATGCGGCCTAATAGCAATTACTGTCACTATACAAAGATGTGCTGTCACATAAACCGTATGGAAAGTATACATTGCATGTTTTATCTAAATGTTATCTTGCAGTTTACTAAAACTGCTCCCTAAATGACAGTATTTCTATGTTGTTGAAGATAGAAATATTTTGTCAGGTTCCCATGCTTGGCTAAAGTGTGTCTGTGGTGGATAGCATATCAGAAGCCTGTACCTGAAGACTCTGCTTTTTAAAATACTGGTCAGCACCAAGCCACAGATAATTTTAAATGTATCTGACTCTCAAGTGCCCTGTTTGAATGGACAAATTCAGCTGCAGCTGTAGGTAGTGCAAAATTCCATGTAAGTAACCATATCTATTCAGCCCATTATTCAGTAGCTGATTTTTTAAAAGAAGAATAAAAGAACACTTATAGCAGGCAAATATGAAATGACCTGCCTGAAACTCAGGTTGCAGCTTTATGGTTCCCATGAAGTCATATGCTTGCCACTTTTATTTTCTGTAGTGTAAAAATTGATGTTCTAATGTATAGTCGTGCATTTAGGAGTTTGGTATATTGATTGCTTTGCACAACCAATTTATTAGGGGTCTCAGTTTCACTGGATGTCCTTCGTATAAAAGGGACTTTTTATTCTTCTGAGTAGGCTTGTCATCTTGCATCTCAACCTGACAGCTTCAAATTTTTCCCTGCTCTTCAAACGGAAACTTTATGACTCATTCTGTGGATCTCTTTCACTCCAGTTATGCATCGTCTGAGTTGGGAAGACCAAAACTGAATCCAGTAGTCTAATGTCAGACGTGACAGTGATTATATAATAAAAAAATAACAGTATTTTCAGTATTATTTTATCTTCTTTTCTGGATTTTGGGGTGTCTTGGAGGAATAAAAATGGGAGAATCACTACATGCTTGCTAGTGGTTATAGGAAGAATATTACCTTGCTGAAAGGTATGGTCTACAAGCCCTGGTCAGCTCTGGTGAACTGAGAGATGAATCTACATTGGCAGAGTGGTATGAACAATTGATTTGGATCTTAAAATTGAGCCAGTTGATACAATGGTTTAATATAAGAGCTGTAGACTTAATGAATCTTGAGAGTCTGCTTTCCAGTTGCAGAAAATGTGTAAATATAAAAGCCGCTCAGTATTATTAGGGTTGCCTAGCATAAAGAAATCAAAATGCTTTTGAATTGATGGCAAAAACAGTATATCAATTTGTTTAGTCTCAAAACCCTTTTCAAATATATTTCATATTGAAAGAATCAGTTTTATACAAATGCAAATTATAGACTTGAAAAGTTGATTCAGCACCGCTACAAATTACATTCACTTTCATTAGCATTTGAATAAATGCTTCGCTTTTGGTAGAAAAGGTTTGTCACGTTGACAAAGCACTCCAAGCCAATTGTGCTTATTAAAAAAGAAGACATTCTACTGTTAGTTTGAAAACAGCAGTTTTGTAAGTCTGCATCAGTCAGAAATATTCATTTCTAATCTGCTTTAACTATTGCTTGGATGATTGATTAGTTTTTCTTTTTTTTTTTTTTTTTTTTGTAATGCATTTTATTGTAACTTGCTAGAAGATCAACAGGGCTGCTTCCAGCATTTTCTCCTCAATGTTTTCAGTTTTTCAGGTGTTTTGAGAAAACTGTGTCACTCGCCCTTGGTTTATGAACATCACCAAACCAAAGCAGAATTACAGTGTTGTGCCTACTCAGCGTTTTTGGGTGGAGGCAGATGTTGAAACATCTGTACATTCCATTTGTAAAAACTCCTTTCTTCCAGTTAAATGCCAGCTTCCTGGTTGTAATACTTACAGACCACAGCTCCTTGAGACAGATAATACTGCACGGTCTTTCGGTGGGAACAGATTCCTGTAGAATTAGCCACTGTTTATGTCACCAGCACTCCTTTTTGTTTTCTGTAAGAATGAGAAAGGAACGGTATATGAGCTACCAAAACTGCAGTCAAATAACAGCTTGTGGCTCTCTGAAGATACTGTTTTAAAGGCAGAATTTCTTGCCCTTTTTCATGTTAAGTTCCTAAATGTGCTAGGAGGGGATGACATGCCATAGAAGCCCCAGAGGCATAGCTTGATGGTAGTAAATGTTTATGTTTTCCTTGCCTAAGAACAGCTGGAGTAAACAAAAATAGTAGGGAGAGAAAGGAATCCTATAACATTTTAAAAATAAATTAGTGGATGCTCAAAAATTTCGTCCAAGTTGGTTTTTAAAACATCTATTCCTATGAGAAGTGGAACACATTGATTTCTTTTTTAAGTTACTGTTGAAAAGATCTCAAACAAAAAGCTAATTCCTAAGTAGGAATGGCTATATTTTTCTGTCAATGGGCTACTTTCTTAAGGCTCTTAGAGCTTTGCACGTGGAGAGTATTGCTTTTTGAGGTAAATGGAAACATTTTTCATATTTGTAAAACTTCCTACAAAAGTCTGTTCAGACCTCATATGTAATGGGGATAATAATTCTTTCAGCAGTAGTTGTTTTACTACTTCTTTTTTAATGGATTGTGTAAAACATCCTTTTATTTTTCATATTCATGCATGTATGTATCTAAAGCTACGGATAGATAGACAGAGAGAGAGATGCATTGCCAAGATCTCCATATAGTTTCTGTCTTTGGTCCACAGGTAAAACATATTTTGAAATATCTGTCTGGATAACTGTCCTTCAGTTTACATAGCTGTATTTTACTATAAAATATATGTAGACCTGTATTCAGAAAATGTCAAATGAACACTTCCAATTAAAAAAAATAGCAGCTGGGTAGTTCCCTCTGTTCATTTATTGCTATCAGAAGAACAGGATTTTCTTTTTCATTTTGCAGAGAGAAAGAAACTCTTGAATGCACAAGTGGTGAATAAAAGGGAGGGCATAAGTCTGTAAACTGCTGTACAGATGTGCTAGAAATATTTATTTCTCTTATTCATATTTTTTACAGTGCCTGTAGCATTCTAGGGGCTTTGAAACACATGAAGAAACACAACTGATCTAATTCATATTAATCTCACTAACTGTAAAGGCTTTTGTATGGTTGTGTATTACAACTGACATTGCTGTCAAAATACAGGGAATGAGAGAATCTGTGTATCTTTTTAGTGTATCTCTTTATGTATTCACATGTAGATTGTGAGTCCACTCTAGATTATCTCTGAAAGGTCATGACAAGCAGGAGAGGTTCCTGAGGGCTGGAGTAAAGAAAATGTCACTTCAAGATGGACCAGAAGGAAGATCTGAATAACTATAGGCTGGTCAGCTTTGCCTTGATTCCTGGGAAGTTGATAGAGCAAATCCTCCTGGAAACCATTTCTAAGGGGAAGTTGGAGATCTGGATTAGTCATCATGGATAATGAGGAAATAGTAACTGACCAATGTGGTAGCCTTCTAAAATAAGAAAACTGGCCGCCTGAATCAGGGAAGAGGAGTGGATATCATTTGATCTCAGTTGTAGAGAGGCTTTTAACACTGTCTTACTGATGAAATAGGGACTACTAGAAGTAACAGTAAGGTGGATTGAAAACTGGCTAAACTGCTGGTCTCCAGTGGTTGTGATTAGCTCAGCTGGATGCCAGTCACTAATTTTGTGCCCCAGGTGACAATATTGGGTCCAGTCCTGTTTACCATCCTCATTAATGACCTGGACAACTGGGGTAAAGTGCACATTCAGGATGTAGGCAGATGATGCAGAACGGGTTGCAGTAGTGGTTGATAGACAAGATGACTGTGCTGCCCTTCAGGGGGTCCCTTACAGTCTGGAGCACAGAGCCAACAGGAATCTGCCTTGCAAGTGACCTTTGCAAGCGGTTGTCTGCAGCCTGACTGCTAGCACCTCTCTGATATGGAGTATAGTTTCACTCAGATGGAAAGATTCTGCCTTGAGCTTAAGAGAATAAAAACATATTCTCCAAGGAAACCTGCAAATGAAGAGGGAGTCCTGTAGAGCTTACTCAGAACTTGCACATTAGGGATTCTGGGGTGTTCTCTGATACCTTTGATATCTACAGCATTCTGAACATATTTTCTGAAATACGTGTTCAGTGTTACACATATCTGGAAGGGGTGGGTTGGGAGAGATTTAATGGACCACTGCTGCAGTCTATCCTGTAGAGCCTTTTTCCTCTCCCTGGTGCTTGCATTAAACATTATCACATTTGTTTCCTAATAAAACTTTATGTTGAAGTTCAACAGTATTTTTCCATTGTAAGATTTTCAGCAGCAGCATCTTAAGTGCTGGTATGTGACTACATGTGATTTGTGTTCCTGCTTTGTTTTGGGCCAAAGCCAGATTAATCTCCTAAAAGAAAATATTCAAGGCATGGTATGAACTTCAGCAATTCAGTACATCTGGGCAAGTTCATCCTCAACAGAGCTAAATTAAAAACAAACTGGTTGACTTACTGTGAGTCAGGCTGCTAAAAAGGATGCATGCAGGCTTAAGAAAGACAAAGGATACATGCCAGCTGGCCAAATAAACTGAATTTTGTTTTATACTTTTACAGTTGGGCTTGTGCAAAGAATTATTGCATTGCTATTTTCCAAGTAATTTATGGAGGTTCTGCAGAACTAGAGGACAGTCTGTTTTGATCTGGACAGAGATCCAGGTGGTTGTGAGTTTCAGATAATCACCTATAATTAAATTTCTAATGCATTTGAAGAGATTGGTTAATATCTACTTGTAATGCTGATGTGCAGGGTAGACAACTCTGAAAGTTTCAAGTAGAAATTACATGTTAGTATACAGTTAAACCAACTGTGACCAACCCACAAGACTCTACATTGAATCACAGGTTTTGAATCTCTGTGCTCCGATCAATGAGGCACTCTGTAAATTCTTTTATTTAAGACCTGGTGGTGGCTGAATAGAAGAATCAATTATTTCACAATTTATTTGTCATTACCTTGCACGTGCAACGTGTTTTATCATGTGCAGTAACATAGCAATTACATTACTCATACGACTTGTGGTTCATTTTTGTCTTGTTCAAAGACCTCCATGAAGTTTTTACTCCTCTCACTGACGAGTTATGGTTACTTGGAGCAACACAATTGCTTTAAATTATTTTCTAATTAAAATCCATAAATTCCCCAAAAATATATCATTTTTGTTAAATAACTAGTTTTCCATTCTGTGTAGCTCTGAGTATACATGAGAGCCACTGTGCATCAAGGTTTTTCAAATGTCATATAGTACTATGCACATTTTAATTTAACAATTTATCTCATGTCATACAATCCTGCATCATCACATTTCAAAACCACATCCTTGCCTCAGAACTCCTGTCAAGTACCTCAGTGTCAACTCCCAGCATTAATTGTATGGAAAAGCTGCACTAAGGTGGTCTTTTTCTATAATGTTGCCATGTGGTATATTTGAAAAGGTTTAGCTAATTTCTCCTAATTTCTTATTTTCTTTCTTGCTTCTTTGTCCTTGCACCTTCAGGTATACACTTCTGTCATCTGTTTATCTTCTTTTGCAGAGGCATGTATTCCTCTGATAACCTCTCCTCTCTCCTCTGCATATTCTTGTGGCTGTGTTTCTCAAGCTAGAAGCCAGCCTAACTTCTAGCTATGTGGTTTGAACATATCTGCTTCCAAAGGCGATTCTGCTCTCCTGAAGGTATGTCAGGTTTTCCATGCATATTTCTGTGTTATGGCAATAATTCCAATGGCAGCATTGAGACTGGAATTCTGTCTTTCTTTTCTGGGACTTCTGTTGCAATAAAGCATAAAGAAGAGAGGAGTGAGCAATGGAAGAACTTTTTCCTTTTCCTGTGTATTTCAGAAATGATTGCTATAAAATCCCCATTTTTTATAAGATACTTTATTTTTCTCTTAATTAATTGTCTCTGAACAAACAGAGGAATTTCTGCAGATTTTGGGCTGTCCTCTGCAGAGGATATGGCCTTCTTTTGCTCTGACAGACCATTCAGAATAGAGAAAGATATGGAAATATTATTGTTTTCTCTAGCACTGATACTTGTAAACTCCTGGTCAATATGATGCAGATGCCATGTCATACTCCAGGTTTATATAATTCCAATTTAAAAAGTCTCCTGTCATGGTAAACAAAAAAGTACACACGTACGATATACATGCCTCCAGCACTGGTCGTGGGTAAGATGACAGAAAAATGTGTGTGCATTCTCTTTCTTATCATCACCCAGGCGGGGTGTGTGGAAATCATCTGCAGGCACGCCAGCAAAGAAGCAATCAAAAATCAGTGTAGCATATAAAGACTTCTGTTGCTGTGAATCTGCCCATGGCATATCTGTCAGCCTTTTTTTAAGAAAGGAGAAGAAGGATCATTAAAGTAGGTATAATGTATCCGATGAGTCATGAGTATTAGTTTTCAGTATAGTTGGTTTTCATTCTCAGATTTTTGTCTCCTTCCTGCATTCTGGGGTTGGGAAGAATGCTTGACAGGGTGCCTGTGATTCATTGCTCGCATTGGCTTTCCTGAGACAGACTGCCCAGTTTATCTCCACTAGCAAACTGTGGCAGAGGAATACAATGAAGGCAGTTCTGTTACAGGTGGGCTTCTGAGGATGCAGAGAATGCTTTCACTGCTGTCAGCTGCTGTGAACTCTGCTGTCTTGCAGTCAGCTTTAGTTTGTCATTGAAGGTAGATAAAAATTCCACCAAAGTCAGCAATATGGGAAATGTGCTGAACTAACAGTCAATCACCTCCTTTGAAGGGTGAGTGTTTCCTGGCCAACTTATGTTCCTGGTGAGCTCGTGTTTCGGAGAGTGGCACGTGCATCTGTCTTCAGTAATTTCTTTGACCTCTTCATGAGAGTAAGCGTGTCCCCACGTTGCATACTCCTGAGTATATCAAGAGTGCCCTTCTGCTCTCTTCAAACACTTTTGGCCTGTTACATGAAGACTACATCCCTGATCGTTCATTCCCAGGGCCATGGGCAGCTGCAGTGCCATAGAATAATTTTGGTAGTGTTTATAATAGCTACCTTCCTTAAGGTGGGAAAGGATGAAAAAGACAAAATGCTTGTGGAAATATAAGCCTGTGTGATCTTAAAAGAAGTTGTCTGATGTTATCTTGTAGAAAGAAAAAAACTAAAGATAGTACAGATTTACTAGGAAGAAAAATTCTAATTGCTTTAGAGGAAATTGTTACTCAAAATAAGGCAAAATATGAATATCAGAAGTCAACAGGGATGGAACTGCTGCACAAATAATGCCGTCAATCAGCAGAAATGTGTGAATGGACATCAGTATGCAGTTCTTATGTTCTAAATTAGATTGTGGGTGGATGGCACAACCTCTCCATAACCCAAGTCTTTTGTGAAATCATTAGGGAAAAATTCATAAAGTTAAGGTGGAAAAAAAAGAAATCTATTGTGTTTTTATTACAGATGATCAAACACATAATTTGCAGCGTCCCATCCTCATTGTGTCACAATGAATAATTATTGCTATGATCCATTGTTGTCTGTCATTTGTGTCCTAGTCTAGCGAATACCCAACACCTGCTTTCTGCAAATTTTTACATTCAGTCCATTCCACTTACTTGCCTTTAACTATCTACTTGCCTTTATATACTTGTCTATCTTCTTTTTTCCCCCCCCTTTTACTAATTGGGTCAGAGAAACAATACAGGAGCTATAGCTAGTTTTTGTCTTTTTATTTTTGTGGTTGTATTCTTTGTACTATTTCTGCTCATGTGGGCATGCCGCAATAGCATCTATACCTTGCAGAGACAAGCAGAGTGCAATAAGGAGATACTCATTTTGATGACCTAAGGAGAGTTTGAAGTATCATGACAATGTCCAGAAATAAATAAAAGATCATTTTAAAAGAAAGTAGTAGGAGAGAAAGCAAGATGAAACTGTCCATTGATTTAAGATCAGAACAGTTTTAAAAGAGCTGAAAATTATTGTAGAGTCTAGAGACTTTAGCAAATTTAACCTCAAGCACTTCTATTTATCATTTTTGGCTGGTAAAATTAGCTTCATTTCAGAAGCAATGACAGATAGAGTTCTTGATTTATGATAGATTTTGGCTGAGGCCTGAAATAGCTTCTTAAAACTCTGGTAGCAGAAATCTTTTATACTGACCTATGGAAGGTCTGGTCTTCAGCAGAAGGTAAGGTGAATTCCTAGCATAGCCATGAAGTCACATCTTATAAAGGAGATTCATCCATCTTGATGCTCTAATTTTTATTTTTTTTTACAGACATATTTTTTGTAGTGAAACTGGTGCTAATAAGATGTAAAAAACCCATCCAACCAAACCATCAATGATTTTGAAAATATTTTAGAGCAACAACTTATTTTTCAAATTTGGATCTATGCTTCTTAGTATGGCTTAACTGTAGTATTTACATTTTAGGCAACAATGACTCTGAAGTCAGGCAGTGAGAGTTTGGGAGTTGGAAATTTTGGACCTGGCTGGGCTTTAGTTTAGGGAAACCTTTACAAACATTGGTCTTTCTGCTCTCCCAAGGATAGATATCAGAGCTTGGAAGGATTTTTCAAGTGAGCTCATTTATTTACACTTCTAATTGTCTTGGATGCATGTAGAAAACTGTTGCTGTCCTTAACATTTGAGTTCACTTGGTTCTCTTTTATTCTCTTTCCCTTCCCAGCCACTCTTTCTCATTGCTTTAGTGTTTAAGTATTTGTTAGATTTGTTCTTCAGCAAGAACAAACAACAAAGGAGGATTTTAGAGACCTTGCCCATTCATGTAAGAATACTATACAGAAAGTCAAAGGTCATCAGGAATTAAGGCTTGAAAGGGATGTTGAAGTCATCAAGAAAACTCTAAATTAGGAACAAATGGTTGAGCAAGGAAAACAAGGCCCATTGCTGAGTAGGGCAGGTGTTCTGTTACCATTTGAAACACAGAGTGTTGACATACTCAGTTGCTGCTTTGCCTGAGTCTTCACCAACAATGCCTTCTAGGCCACTCACCTTAAAGAGAAGGAACTGCCAGCAGTGAATGTGGATCAGGTCAGGAATTACTTGAAAGAGCTCAACTTATCCAAGCCCAGAAGACTGGACAGGCTGCATCCAAAAGTTCTCAGAGAAATTGTCATAGTGAGGCTACTCTCTGTAATCTTTGACATGTTGAATAGACTGGGAAAGATCCCCAGCGACTGAAGGATAGCAAACATTGCACTGACTTCAATGCAGACTAAAAGAACAACTACAGAAGTGGCAGACTGATTAACCTCTCTTTGTTCTGTGGAAAAATCGTGGAGCAAGTCTCCTTGGAATACATTTACACAGAAAATTCCTACAGAACTTTATTGGGAAAGTCAGCATGGATTTAACAAAGGTATACCATGCTTCACCAATGCGAGTTCCTTCTAGAATAATATAAGTGAACGTATGGATAAGCAGCGGATGTTGTTTACTTTAACTTCAGCAACGCTTTTGGCACTGTTGTCCACAATATTTCTGTATCTACGGGTTATGAGTTAACCCTGTTCAGCTGCTAACCACCACACAATCCTTCCCCAGCAGGACTGGAGAAAACACTAACAAGAGAAAAAGTGAAGAAATCAGTCAAGATAAGCAGCTAAACAAATGAAGGAAAGAAGTGGATAAAACCCCCCACAAAACAATGGTGCAAAGGCAATCACTCACCATCTCCTGCCAGCACACCAGTGTCCACCAAGCCTGTGAGCACCAGCTGCCTTGGGAGATGGAGCCTGGAGAGCAGCTCTACAGAAGAAGATTTAGGGGTCTTGGTAGATGCAAACTAAATATAAGATAGCAGTGTGCCTTGGGAGCAAAGAAGAGCCAGCACTTACTTGGCTTGTGTTATCAGCCATTAGGTTGAGGGAAGCAACTATTTCCCTCTACTCAGCACTTGTAGCAGCTATCTCATGACTCAGCAAAATATAGGACCAGATGTTTCAAAGCAGTGTTGCTTAATGGGAGGAAAATACAAGGGGAATAAATGAAAATAAACAAGGTTCAGGAAGAATATAAGGAAAGGGTTTTTTTCACTGTGAGTGGTCCCATGTGGTAGATTGGGCTGCTCAAAGAGGAACTGTCTTCATCCTTGGCTTATTTCAAGTCTGGACTGGATAAAGGCCTGACCTTTAGCTGTCCCTGCTTTGACCTGGAAGTTTGACTAGAAACCTGCTGAGATAATTTCCCATTTAAATTACCATATGAGCATAAAAATATGGCATACATTGCAGGGTTAAAATTCATTTTTAGGTCTAAACACCAGGGCAACCACCAGAAGGAGGGATCCTTCCTTTTACTGAACATGTGTAGAAGCGTGCAGCATAATGGGAAACAACCTTCTGGGCTTGGCAGGGTAATGCCAAGCGTATTGCAGTAGGAAAGGGAAGGATGAAGCCAAAGAGCTTTTCTGAACTCTGCTGCCAGAAGATACTATCCCTTGAGTGACAAGACACAACTGACCAACTGAACTGTGTCACTGTTCACTCTATGAAAAGATGTTCAGTCTAGAGTTCACCTGGAGCTGGGAATGAGGGTAATGGTTTCATCATAATGTATGTTATGTGAGTGTATGTCTATTTTCTATGATGATGTATGAATTGGGTTATGTTAATAAGATAGTTTGTAATGAAATGTAATGTGAGAATAATACAGCATGATGGAGGTGACTTTGGATCCCCATCATGATATTAATTGATAGAATTAGCTATGATTTTTCTTTTATTATGAGAAAAATTATTTGCTGAAGAGTGTGGATGTGCTACCAGCTAAGCCAAGCATTGTTTCTTCCCAGAAAGGAAGGGAATTCCTGTAGGGAATTACAAACTACTAGCACAAATAAACTTTGATACAATTTTAGAATGCCTCCTGAGTGCCATTAGATAGCTACAGACTAACTGTATCATATTTGATATATGTTTGTAGGATTGTACTGAGGCAAAACAACCAGGCATGATGCCTGTTGTTACCATAAATAAAACATGTACCTGCTGCACAAAAGCAATTGAACATTCAAATGGAAGTCTCTTTATCTACATTTATTGCTTCCTTTGTGAGAGACAATAAAAAGGTTTTTGTGTGTGTGTTTGTGTTGCCTTGGTTCTCTGAATCCAGTCAGTAAGGATGCATAGCAGGTTGGGTAAAATCCATCTAATAAACTGCTAAGGCTGTATTATGTAATTTTCTTCAAATGAGGAAGCCAACTTGCCTGATTTTTCGATGTTTTCATTTTAATCTTTGCGAAAAAAAAAGGTATGAAATTGAATAAATGACTAATACCTTGTGTTTAATTTCTAAGCTTCTGTTTATCTTTGTATGACGGCAAGCAGCTCTGGGGTGCTGCCATTGCAGCAGGCGCTGCTGGAGGCAAGGCCGGTCATCACCCCGGGTCAGCTCTCCAGATCAGAGGTAACAAAGAAAAGACTAATTATTCATCTTTTTATTGAAGTAAAGTGCCCTCAGAGTCTACCCTGGGGAGGTTTCTCCTTTACTTCCAAAAGCAAAAAAATGTTGATTTCATTACTGTCCTTGAGGGTTGAACTTTGAACCATTTCACTAGGGAAACTGGAAAATACTGTTGGTGAAATAACTGATATTCTGTATTTTATTTGACCTAATTTTTTTTCTTATTTTGAGAGAAAAAGAGATGAGCTAAACAAATTTCCTGATTATGGGAATTCTTCATTTGTTTGGAGCTGAAGGAGGGCATAATTTTGACTTCACATCAGTACTTGCCTGTTAACGTTAGTAATCCATGAAGTTCTTCCTCTGGATTCTAGATAGTAGGAACCTATTAACTATAACAACATAAAAACATAAGTGCAAAATTCAAATTTCTGTGGAATAGACTAAGTGAGTTTGTATTAATTCTTCAGAGAGCAAAAATGTTACTTGTTCAGGCTTCAGCATGAGGGACTTCAGGAGCTGTACTTTGATTTTCTCCCAGACTGCCCAGGCTGGCCAAGCGACCTCTATTAGAGCCAGCCATGCTATTGCAGGAAGTTCTGGTGCAGGTACCTGGAGCTTCTGCAGTGCTGAACTAGTCTGACTTATCTAAGCTGAATACAAGGGTGCAGCCTTTTCACGCAAGATCCTTGTTTTCAGTGAGATGACTTCAGAGACAAAGAGAGGAAAAAGCCAGCCATGAGTCAGTGACTTTCATTCGGCAAACAAAACCATAACCACCTCTCCTGTTTCCACACAGGAGACAAAAAATTTACCCACAATGTCTATTTCCACTTTTTGAGTAATGAAGAAGTGTAGTCTGCATCAGATTGTGATCTTTGCTGGTTTTACATGATTATTCTATCTGTTTTCAGTAACATTTTCAGAGCTCTGACTCTGCTCTTAACAGGACTGAAGTCTTTTGCAAGAAAAAATGTTAAAATCAACCACTGGCTTGTAGAATAAGTTTCTGCAGAAGAGCATCAGAAAACTAGTTGTTGGTTCTATTTGTTTGGACACACAGGAAAATCAGGTGCTTTCTACCTGTGACTAAAAAAAAACAAACCAAACCAAACCAACAGAAAACAAAAAGCAACCCAAATGAAGATACCCAGTTGTAGTGGATCCTATTATCTCAGCTATGGTTTTGAATAATAATAAGAAGCAACTGGTGATGCCAGAAAATCTATGGATAGTTTACAGAGAGAAGTATCTTCTTCATGTGTACATGCAGTTTGAGAGTTGGAAAAGAAAATTCCAGTATTTAAAATGTATTCTAGTTTCATTACCTCTAAATAGATCAATGTGTTTTATTGCCAAATATAATTGTTAAGGCTCGTATGCCTTCAGATACTTAAAACCACTTAATGGTAATAGTTCTGTGCAGTGTACCAGTCTGTAGGCTTCAACACTGAGCAGAGAGAAGCCCTATGTGCATGTATCCTTTTTTTTGAAAGTGACATACTCAGTTCCTTGAAATGTGAGAGGCTGGACTGAAAGCCTGAAGAAAATTACCCTTAAAATTCAGAAGCATTCACATAATCCAAACTTATTTCATATGACTTGGGAAGTTAGGTGTTCTCCATTATTTACAAAAATCTAGGTTTGGAGGTGTTAAGCATACTTCTTATGGTGAAACTTATAATGCTGCTTTCATTCACCTCTAGGATAAGAAACAAACATGCTTAATACTTGGAAAAAATAAATCGAGTTCTGAGAGGGTAGGAAGGGCTAAATATTTGTGTGTGTGTGTATTGTAATGAAATGATTACACACATTTAAAATACAATATTAGCTAAAATTCAAAACTTGAGTCTTGGCTCTTAATAACCTGAAGACATCAATCACCTTTGTAATTATTTATTTGGTATTTCTTTATTGTTTTTATTTTCTATGGTAAATGTATCAATGAATGGTATTTTCCCCTTCCTTATTTTCTCGCTATGTTTTTCAGACTCTAATGGAAGCAGTGCTGTTTAAATTAGCATTTTGATCTGTCAATTAAATCATGAGAAACACTTTGCACACAGTTGTAGGATTATCAACATAAAACTCAAGTTGATCTTTGTAAAATCTTATGTGCAAAACCTGATAAATTAAGTAATGACATTTCCTATCCATTAAAATACAAAAGCTGCACCTGAATGGGAGATGAACACATTCACCTTTTATGTTGCTGTGTGATTCTGATAGCAGTCAGTTTTGCTAATTGACTCAAAGTTTCAAGCTTCAGAAGACCTCTATTGTTCTTGAGTAGTCCCTCAAGTACTCCATGAAGAGCCTAGAACCTTCAGAGTCCTTGAAATGGCTATCTTAACTTTAGGAGTTCTAACGTGAAAAAGGTCCTCTTGGACATTCAGTCATTATTGTAGTAAAAAGTTAAGTAAGTCATGTGTCAGAGTTTCAAACCTAGGTGGAATTCCTTCCAAACAGCTTGGAGTCAACGCCTCAGCCTCGGTAAAGATGTTTAACAAAAGAGACAAAGGACATGCATATGCGGTGATTATCAGCCTGGGCCAGGTCTTT
>JAWWMP010000081.1:78873960-79022701 GCA_035047865.1 Dendrocincla tyrannina | reverse complement strand
TCTATCTATCTATCTATCTATCTATCTATCTATCTATCTATCTATCATCTATCCATCACCACTAATGTTGTTTTGAGAGTCTTTTGCTGGAATTTAGCCATCACTTTGAATTCTTGATTGTTTCCAGTTGGACATACTCTGTGAGCATAGACTAACATCTGCACTTTCTCTCTATGAGAGAGGTAATGGTACCTGTGTATAATTTCCCAAATTTTCACTTCTCTATCTCTGGTGCTGTGCTTTCTTCTGCTTTTCTAGGACATTATATTCAACCAGAACTATGAAATGCTGGTGTGAGAGAAGTTTGCAAGCTAGTTGGCAAATATCTGTTACAGCTGTATTCTGTGATTCTGTGTGGGCAAGAGAAACTACTAGTGTGAGTGGGATATCTCAAATGCTGCATTGGGTTAGGTGTGCAGAGCAGGGGAAGAATCTCTGCTGTGAGAGGTTCTTGGTGTATGCCTGACTTGGACTTTAAGCAACCTGATTTAGTTTTTGAAATTAACCCCAGAGGAAGGGCTTAAATGACAGCCATAGTTCCCTTTCATCCTAAACTCTTTGTTATTCTGTGAAGTAATCCTGTCTAAACACATAAAGCTAAATCCAAAGCAGTCATATGTACACATTCATGTGCCCAGTGTATATGGCTAAAAGATAATATAGGTGTAGAGAGAATATGCATGACTGAGCATATTTCCTATCAGCTGTCATCACTGCTGTGGGGGAACTGGTCAAGGCTGACTAAGGCAGCTCTGTCAGGGTTTTTAAGAATCTAACTCCCATAGCGAGGAAGTAGGAAGCACTGCGGTTTTTAACAACTACAGAACCTGCTTTTCTTATCAAGCCTTTTTTATTCTTTTACACTTGGAGTCCATTCTTGTTATGGAATTACATAGAAATATAGTTTATAGTCTTTTTGTGCAGTGTGGTGCACACTAGTGTGTTTCTGAAGTTCACCCCTTGGTTTTGAAAATTTTGTATATTTAAATGTGCATTTTAATTTTGTTCTGTATTTCTCCCAGCGCACAAGGGATTTGGGGAATTCAAATACTTAACAAACATTGGCAGTCAGGTTTTTGTTTTTTCAGCTTGCATGCTAAGTATTAGCACTATTCAATTTGAAATGGTTGAGATAATTATCTCTCTCCTTGTAGTGTGTCGCTATCTAGCCTGTACAGCCTATTTTTCTCTCAGACAGTCAAGTTGCATGCTATGGGAGTTTTTAATGCAGATAAATAATAAAATCAAAACACTGAGTGATTACTTTGTACCTGTGGCAAATTCAGCTTTGAAAAAATATTCTCAGATTTAAATGGGTAAGTGCAGATTTTTCATGACATTTCTTTTAAAAGTATACATTAACCAGAAAACATTGTCTTCAAAAGAAAATACACATTACCATTTTGAATTGAACTCAGACAACTATGAAATCAGTTTGATTTTGTTTTATAAAGAAAATATTAATTAGTTTAATTATATATTATATTTGAATGTGATCCTTTTATATTTGTAGCTACAGTTCAGTAAAATATTTCATTATAGTGAGGTGTTTGCTTTACTGTTCAGAAGATATAATCTCACAGTATGTTCTTCTAGAACCACTCAAAGGTGCTTAAATTAGTGGTTCCCTTTCCAACATTAATTTTTCCACAGTAAAGTAAGGTAGCATTGGGAATTATTGGTTGAAAAGCCTTTATCTGGAGTTCTCTAGTTCAACCTCCTGTTCAGAGCACTCCTTTTACCACCAGCACTACTCTGGGTTAGCTGTGCCACTGTCCTGTTATCTCAAAACTGCTAAGGATGGAGAAGAACATGTGTCTATACATACATCAGTATAATTTTTCAAAGTTTAGATTTCCATTTCAAATTCTAAAACTATTACAGTTATAGAGAGAGGATTACTGTAGGAGAGTGGAGGATGGTTTCTTTTTAGTGAATTCTGTTTTAATTTTATAAAAGTTTTACAGTTTTGATGATGGTCTTCTAACAAATTATTCAGGATATGTTCTAAACCCTTTTGAAATCAGCAAGCACTGGGGAAAAAGAGCAGATCTAAATGCAGTCAGCCACCTGCTTTAAGATCAGCAGAAATTTTCCATACAGGTACATTTCTTTCACAGAGTGCTGATGCACTGAAGGTGAAACACCCTGTGGAAATGTGTCAACACTGATAAAGTTTTCAGAGAATATTAAATATCTTTCTGCCTTCTTTCTGGCTCCTTTGGCTGCCAGCCTCTTCACTGCAGAGCAGGTCAACCACAGGCTGCTGTAACACAAGGCTTCCAGGGTCCCTTTGGAACCGAGATGATATGAAGTAGTGTTTCACTTCCATTAGATTTTCTTTTAGCCCCTTGGAATTTTGTCCTCTTTGCTGGATGTGTTTGTTTCAAGGTTTGCAGGCAAGCAGCAATTGCCTTCTAGGTCAGGCCTTGATCAGAGCTTATGTGGGCAGATGTACTCTACAACATTGTAAAATCAATAAAAAAGGTGAGAGGAGCTGCATTCCTGTAGTTTGCAGTGTACTGCCTCTTCTGAGGTGTGGAATAAGCACTGTGCAAGATGGGATGCAAAATGAACCTTGAGTATACCAAACATGGCAGAGCATAGGTACTATTTTAGAGAACAATTCTAAGCCTTTGAAACGGGAGACATTTTTGATCATAAAGAAAAAATGTGCTTTCCAGTATGTTATTTAGTTAGTAAAAAAGGGGTAAATTAATTTATGAGAGTCTGTAATATTTCAGTGTTACTTATTATGTGTGATTTCTTTCTGGTTTTACCAATGAAAAGAAAGGTTCATGACAGAAGGTCTCATTATATATTACTCAACTTCTGTAGTTTTAAGATTCAAACATCTCTGCAGTGACTTGATTTATGTAAAGAAATGGTCTTAAAAGTATGGTTATTCTTAGGG
The DNA here is from genome assembly GCA_035047865.1 of Dendrocincla tyrannina. Lineage (NCBI taxonomy): Eukaryota > Metazoa > Chordata > Aves > Passeriformes > Dendrocolaptidae > Dendrocincla > Dendrocincla tyrannina. The sequence continues at coordinate 79,019,787 of JAWWMP010000081.1, read as the reverse complement.
AACAGTTTTTCTTAGTGTCTATTGTGTCTCCTTATTTCCACCTCTTTCCTGTCAATATGACTACATTTTGTAGCATCCCATTCTTAATACGTACGAGTGGTTTTAGTGCATAATCATACATTTTCTCTACTTAAATAATAATATTTGTTAGAGAGTAATCAACTGTTATCATCTCTTTTTAAACCAGAAAACATTAGCAGAGAATGTGAAGAGTGGTTTAGAAACTGCCCCTTTTACTCCACTGCAAATGGAGAAATTGTAAGTACATTAAATTAATACAAGCGAAGTTTTTGCAAAGGAAGGGATAAAAGCTTGTTTTAAATGAAAACAAATTGTGCGACAGCCTGTTATCAGCACATCAACCCTTGCAAACTGGTTTCTCATATTAGGACAATGTGATTTTCTTGGATGGGTTTACTCTTGGTAGTGTATGTAGACGTAACTTTTCTGTTTTAATTGAAAGCAGGTTTCTTTTAAGTCTTTGGACCCTTGCTTGAAAATTACAGTTTATCCCCAGATCTCCCTCTCACAACAGATTTCTTTGCAAGTTGTCATATCATATTATCTGAAAAAGGGAAACATCACACCAGAAAGAAGCAGAGACTCTGTGGCTGCAGTTACAGGAAGAGATATTGGTTCTTACTGACATCAAAGGATGATAATGACACTTAGAAGGTGTTTGGGAGTAGTCAGCATAGCTGTATGAGGGGCAAATAGTGTCTGACAGCCTGACACAATTTGATGACTCGCTTAGCAGATGAAGGGAGAGCAGTGATGTTGTTTATCTTGAGTTTAGAGAGGCTTTCAGCATTGCCTACTATAACATCGCTCTTGAAGAAGCTGATGAGATATAGCGTAGAGGATTGTATAGTCATTGAAAACTGGCTGGTCTGCTGGGCTCAGACTGTTGTCAGCAGCAGCATGGAGCCCAGATGGAGGCCAGCCACTAGTGGTGTGCCCCAGGGGCCAATGCTGGGTCTGATCATGCTGACATTGTGAACAACCAGGACTATGAGGCAATGAACTCTCAGCACATTGATGGATCATGCAGAACCAGGCCAGAGAGGTTCATGGCTAGTTAACAACCTGAATGTGCTGCCTTTCACAGGGACCCCAACAAGATGGAGCAGGGAGACAGAAGGAATCTCACATTGCTTAGCAAAGGGCAATGCCGAGTCCTGCACATTGCGAAAAATAGCCTCATGAAGTTTAACAATAGGCTAAGGAAGATGATCAACACTGGTCAGACAGATCACAGAATCACAGAACACGCTGAGTTGGAAGGATCATCAGGCCTTTGCCCTGCACAGGGTCATCCCCAAGAGTCACACCCAAGAGTATCTGGTATGCTGTGCTTGGTTTTGGGCTCCACAGTGCAAGAAGGGCATGGACATACTGTAGCATGTCCAGCAAAGGGTCACAGAGATGATTCAGGAACTGGAGCATATCTTATAATAACAACAAAATAGTATCTGATTTACATAATATTTTTATTTGTTTCATTTGCTTCCATATATTGGTTTTGTTTATTATTTATTTTTATCTATTTGTTTTCTTTCTAATCAAAATAAATTTTGTTAGGCAAACTAGTAATATATCAAGCCAAAGCAATAGGCATGAGTAGAAATAACTGTTTTTAACTAATGTTCCTAAGAAGTGTGATATTACCTCCTTTTCTTTATTATTTTTTTTTCTTTAATTGAAAATTGTGAAAGATTTCAATGTTTTGAAAAGTGGAGAGGGCGGGCATGCCTTAAGAATTACCATCACATAATCTGTAAAACCTGAAGTGTATGACACAGCACTTGGTTTTAGAATGAGCTGCTATTACATCAAGATTGAGCACATAATAAAATAATAATGAAAGTGTTTCATTTTTGTGGCATACAGCTGAAAGATAATTTTAAATCATACAAATACATTGCTTTCTTTTGATGTCTGTGTTGGAAAAGGGAAAGATGGTGTGGAATTAGGAAAATGAGAGGTGTAGCAAGCTCTTAAATGTACTTTCCCCACTAAGCAAATAAAACCCACTTTTATTGTGCCCTAAAGCCAAATGTTAAGCCTTAACTTTGCCCTCAGATGGCAGCTAAAAGGGAGCAGCACAGTTTTAAGAAACAGGATGCTACAGGCACAGCTCAAGCTTATCAAAAGTGACTCCTTGGCCTCCCCTGTCTCATCCCAGGTAAACAAATAAGGTGAATCCTAAGGTAAGCGACCTGCTTCTGGCAATGCTCACTGTCTTAGGGTCACACTCCACTGACAAGGTTTCAATTAAAAGGTCCAAACATAAATGATTTATAAACTGCGTGAAGAAGCTTGTCCTGGAGAAACAACTTGTTTTGTCCATTTGTAATGAATTGCTGCAGATTGGCCCCTTTACAGCTGAACGTTTACACAAAGAATTAGGCAAAATTAAAGTGCTATCCAAGTTTACTTCATTATGTTCTAGAAAAACCTGACTTTGTATCTATTTGAGTACCCTGCTGTGGTACAAGGTTTGCAGTCTGCCTCTTCTGCATGATAAGCGTGCAAAAAACAGATTCAACTCTTGCTTTTCTGGAAATAGAAAACCTCATGATACTTAATACTTGCTTTCTCTCCCTGTCTGTATGCTGTGGACTTGGTTGACTGCTCAATTGAAGGTCTGTGGAGAAATTGCCATTGTTCTATGGTGATAGTGGGGAGCAGCGATGGATGCAATTGTGCTTCCACCTTCATTTGTGCAAGCACCACTCCTGGATACAAGGTACAAAAGGAGCTGGAAAGAAAGAAGGGATCTTCTCTGAGAGCCCCAGCTAGTCACCATAGTATCAGTATTTGGAAACTGCAGCTGAGCTGTGACATGACAGCATTTTGAATTCAATTCCTCTCACAGTACACTATTTGTGAATTCTCAACTTTCTAGTTTCACATAAGTCATTACGGATTTGGTTTTGAGCAAATTGATACCGGATAATCAGGCCTCAGAAAAGTAAGAAAGACCCTGTAGGTCTGTGTTTGATTATGCCTCATCTAAGTGCTAAAATTTTAGCTGAATTGGTTCAGATTTGTGAGAAGGGCACAAATGGAGCAAAATGAGAAAAAAGCATGAAGGAAAAATACAGATGACAGACAGAAAAGGATCAGAAACACCTCAAGAGGATGAGATTGTGTAAAAGAGACCGCAGAGCTCTCTGTCTAAGGCTGTCACTGACTTATGTGTGCAAAACAATGCCTTATATGCCTTCTTAATTTTCCAGAGAGGTTCTATTTGCTAGTATCTACCATAATCAGCTGTCCAGAAGAAGCCTATGGTTGTTGCCTGAGCATGTCTCATTTTTTCAAGTTTCTTTTAGCCTGGTCTCTCTCATTTTCTTGGAGAAAATTACTGAAGTTTGTTGTGCTTCACTTTGTGGACACTGTCTGCTCGGTGCGACTTTTTCACATCTGTCCCAGAGGTGATAAGTGAAAGGAGCCTCAAAGGAATGGGGAGATGGAGATCTCTAAATGACAAGTAGAAGCTGTTGCAGAATATGTTGAAGTATTGTTTATTTAGTGTATAAATGAAATTCACTTTTCACCCATATACCACTTTCTTCATATAAGATGGTCTGTAGGTTGACTGAGACAGTCTAGTTTAACTGGTACTTTCACTAGAGATTTCCCCCGCCTGAGAACTTACTATTAAAACCAAAAAGATTCCTCACATTTAATTTTGTATCCAGTTGCCTTTCTTCTGATACCTAAGTTAATAATTTGTTTGAACGATTTATATTTTGGAATAAGCTTATCCCTACACACAGAGACTTTATCAAAGTACAACATGTGTATTTGTATTAATGGGATGATTTACTGGCAGAATTTTCTGTCCAGTGCCAGAGTTATCTATATCCAGTGATTATTTCTGTCATCACATGTTTTACTTATTTATTTTTTGGCTGACCTTTTGTAGGTATCATCTTTTTTTTACTAAGTGTTAGCCAGGAAAATTGTGACTTGTAAACTACACACTCCTTCAGTACTTACAAGCTATCAGCTGTTGCTGAAAACCAGAGAAAACATGAAACAATGGCCTTGTTAGTAAGGCCTTTATACAGGACTCAAAAAACCTGTTTTACTTTGTGGTTCTGCCACACACTTCTTAGGTGGCCTCTGGAGAATTGTGTAGGTTCAGAACCCAAGCTGTGTAAACATGACAATGATAATTCCTCTACTTTGTATGTACCTCACTCTTGCATTGCAACCTTCTCAGAAAATGCTATAATTTTTTCTACTCTTGCGCAATGTGGAACAGTGGTTTGTGGGCTCCTTTGGATCCACAGTAACACAAAGAACACTGGTAGAAGCAACAAATCATCCCTCTTTTTACATATGTTCAATGGAAAACAACAAATAGGCCTGCTGTGACTTATCCTGTAGATACAGTATCAATGTCTTGTTGAGTTGTACACAGCAGCCATTTCTAATTTCTTACCATTTATCCAGAGATGGAGCTAAGAATCAAAGAAAGACAGTGAAGAAAACTTTTCTTCATATTCAATCACCCATAAATGTTGGTGTAATAGATTTGTATCTGAACTGGCAACACTTTCTTAACTCTTCGTCAGGGATAACATACTAGACCAGGATAACACTGTAAGTGTGTGGATGAGTGGAAGGCTGAAATGAGTCCCTGGTGCACCAGCTTGGAGAGAGTGTTTACAAGGTTTACATGCATTTCATGAAAATTATGTCCAGTGTTAAAAATACAAGTTGCAAGAATTACATAGAATTCCTCCAGGAAGGAAGTGATCTAATATTGATTACTACTAATTCCAATTGAAGCTTCAGACTGAAACTGAATCACATATCATATTTTTTTCCCTTAGTAAACATGAATAACATTGTATTTGTGTCACTAGGAACACATAGATTTACACCCAAAATGTAATTCCTGACTTCCTGGGGAAAGCTGTCAAATTCAAAGAGAAAATAAACCAAATCATTTCACCTTCAAGTTACTTTGAAATATTTAATTTGACTGGTCACATACTCTGTATCTAGCACTGTGAAGAGCTAATTTCCAGAAAAGTAATAAAAAGACTGCACAGTTATACCAGCCCCTATACTACCTAATATTGGGCAGAATATCCTTTCCTGACCCCCAAGGGTGAACAGTTAGCATCTGACATGAGGTAAGATCCCTGCATCCTTTGTTTGGATATTCACAAATACTGGTAATGGTCCCTGGGATTTAGCCCAGTTTGTCTCAAAAGTGAGAAGTCATGCTGTTCTTCCTGAATCTGAAGAAATCCCTATGGCTGTTTGTTTAGCAGATCATTCAAGGCACTTGCCTGGAGAAATGTATTCCACATACAGGCTGAGAACTGAGAAGTTTCACACACAGATCAATTTTGACAAGAACAGACCAGAAACAAATGCTCAGGTTAGTTTAATATTCCACCCTGGCAGCCCACATGGAGAGCTGACAGCCACCTGCCTGGCATGGACTATCATAAAGTGTCAAACAATTTTTAAAATTTGGCAGCACTTAGTGCAACTGCAATCACTGACAAGACCTGAGCCCTGATGGTTTCCTGAAGAAGAGTATCCACACTAAGTCACGGTAGAATGAAGGCTGAAGCACTTTTAAATCTGATTTAAAACTTTCAACCCTTAATGATGCAATATCTAAGACTTCATGTTATTGCAATTGAAGAAAACTGCCATAACTCTTTATTTCTTGAACTCTTAAGAGAGCTCATGGTCTAGCAAAACCATTTGACTCACATGAGATTCTAATTTTCAAAGTGTTTTTGCATTTTTGAGATTTTTTTTTCCACTGAAGAAAATGGTAAAAGGAAAGCAAAAGAGTTGCTGATGCAATTTGTCAAATCACACATGGATGGCATTGGAATTCCTTTGATTCTTTCAGAGGTCCTCTGAAGGAGAAACCTTGACTAGAGAAATCTGGGGGAGGAATCTAGATTGAGAAATCTTCTGGCATCCATAGCAGGACACAGGAGACTGAGCAAGGAATGACAAAGCACAAGGATTTAAGGAGCAGCCTGAACTTTGGAAGCAGATACTTGCACTGGCAGAAGCAGGAGCAACCCCAGCATCAAAAAGAACACCTACTGAACCGATGTGAGGAGTCATGCTGCACAGTTTCTCATTTCAGTGGCCATGTGGTCTTTGGGACAGAGAAAGATGTTTTCAAGGAAGTTGCAGAAGTAGTATAAACAAAAATAAAGGCTAATAGGTTTTATGCTTTGACATAAACTTTCTGTACCCATCTAACCTCTCTGAAAAGTCCATTTTTCTACTCAGAATACTTCATTCTAACTTTATTCTGTATTTAACCCTATGCTTCTTCATTCTTTATTTTCATTATTTCCTGTGTTATCACAGTCCTCCTGCTGTTCCCTGATAAGCTGCTTTTGTGACTCCTTTTTCCAAATCCATCCATCCTTTTGCCTGCCCTGAGCTCTGGCAACCCTATGTGCTATTCCAGGTAAGCCCAGTTTATTGTCTACAATGGATCCTGTACTCAGAACCATTCCCCCAATCCCTTCCACTACCTCATCTTACATGTCTTCATTTATCCTGTTGTACATGATGCTTGACTGTCGTGCAATGGGTGAAATTATAGATAGCAGTGAAAACCAAGGCAGCCTGGAGAAATCCCATTCAAGATACACCCTTCCGTGATGCTTTCCTAATCCTAGAAAGGTTGCTATCCAGCTGGAGGGTGATGGCTCCACTGGGAGGTGCAGTGTGCTATGCCAATAACTTGGATTTGCTGGAATCAGAGAGGCTTTCATTGGAAATGATGCACTTCAGTGTACCTGTAAGTGATATTACTAAGAGACTGTCAAAACTAATTTTGATGAAATGACCCTTTGATAAAGTTCAAATTACTTTAATAAAAATTACAGTATGGGGAAAAAGCATTTGAGACATTTTCCCAGTTGTGTGAGTGGATTCTTCCTTCCCACTCCCTGGCCAGATTAATCTCCAATTCCAAACAAGTTTGTACTGTGCAAAGCTGCTGCAGTTATTCTACATTTTAATGAAAACACATTTAAGTAAGTAAAGCAAAAGTATTGCAATCCTTCAAGAAAAAAAGAATTTTCTTTCTTACAGGTCCCTCAAAGATCTTACAAAACAATAATGTCCAGAAGGACCAGCAGTTGTTTACTGTATATTTGACTCAAGAATGGAATACTTAAATATACAAAATGGATTAAAATTTTATTTTAAGCTTTACTACATTTGTTTTCTTTGCTTTCAAGGGTGTGTTGTCTTTTCAATAGATTACAGTCCAAGTGAGAAATAAAAAATAATTTATCAGATGCACATGATGAAAGTAAGACAATACAACTCAGCCAGTTTATTGTATAAATTATCAGCAGAGAGTAGGGGAGAAATGTTCATTTCAGACAAATCATTATCCCAATAAATAGTTATTACTTCTGGCCTCTAAGAATTTTTCCTATATGGTTTTACTATAAGGCAGAAGACACAGCAACTTTATTTTTTTAAAGAAAAAGCTCTTTGAGTGCATGAAAAACGGGGAACTACAAGGATTATTTATATTGGATCATAATGCAAATTGTATCCAAGGGATTGCAGTGTGCAATGGAAAGGATCTCTCTGTTTGGTGGGTTTTTGTTTTTGTTTTCCAGTTTGTATGCTATGTTCCTTCAAAAGCAAGTAAGTGAATCAGACCCTCCAAGGTAGATCATTACTTTCTCTTGGGAGTAGTTGAGATTGTTTCTGGAGAGCTCTTGGAGCCCACAGACTGGAGGTAGAGGCAAAGAACTGGAGCCTGCATTTTACAGGGACACTCTACTGGAAGGAACAGGGAGCAGACAAAATTCGCACCTGAGATATGACAGTGAAAACCCCCAGATTAAAGAGGATGGTGCAGTTTTCTGCAGACCAGAAAGTTCTTGATTACACTGAAAGCAAGACTACAATAGATAGCAGGAAAAGCGGTTTATGAGCTTTTAAAAATTCTACTTTGCCCATTTTTATAATTTAAGTACTCTTTTCCCACCTTTTTCTATTTAGAAAGTAAAGTATTCTACATTCTGAGATGCAAGATAAAACCTGTGTTTCTTTCTTTTTACTTGTTTTTCCTTACTAATTTTTGTCTCATTTTAAAACATACCATTCTTACGAAAGTTCACTGTAAGCTCATTACTGAGATCACCTCAAAACTGTAGTTGTTTGTTTTTTTGTAGTTGTAGTTGTACATTCATAGATGGCATGAGCACTAGCACACAACTCTCTCTCTTGTTCTTCAAATAACCCAAGTATAAACAGAATGCATTCACAAAATATATAATAGGACATATATAAAAAGCAAAAAATGTAAATAAATTACCATGCAGTAAAAAACCCAAGCAATTTAAAATTCTTGCTGATTTTGTGCATTTCGGTCAGCTGAGTTATTACAAGGCACATTCTAATTTTCCAGCTCTAGCTGCCTGATTGATCAAGAGGTGTGGATTTTGCAGTCTCTCCGACATGTTATAGGTCTCTGGTGTATTCACTCACTTCATTCCATTATTCAATCACTGATACAGTAACATAATATTACTGTAAGCATTCTATTGCTCTTACTGAGGTACTGTTAGGATTAACGTCAAACTGCAAGTGGCTTAGCATCTTTTGTTGGGTTTCTGAATGTGTTCATGTCTGCACAATTCCCATTTGCCAGCCCTGGCAGGTAACATTGATTGGCATTGGCAAGATACAAAGTCTTCCATTTGTAGCGAACTGCAGAGATGTTAAAGATCAAATGAGTGTAGCTTAATAGAGCAGATGGGAATTTGCAGTCAAGTCCAAACACGCCATCATTGTATTGGCTGGGATTCTGTATCAAGGACCCTCGGAAAACTCAGACATTTGAAATCAGAGACTTGAGGCTTTCAGCCGGCAGCTGGGGTTCTTATTCCAGCTTTCTGTCCTCTTGTGCACAATTCGTTCACTCAGCTATTCTTGATCCTGCAGTTCTTCCTTCCTAAGGGGTCCTCCTGCCTTGCCTCGGCTTGTTCTCTCTCATTGTTGACTCCAGAGCTTCTTGGTTTTTTTCTGAAGAGAAAGGATAAGTTTTGTACCTTAATTTTTTATGTTTGAATGGACTTTTTCTGACCTGCAAGTTGAATGAAAGTTCTGTGAAACAGCTGCCTTAGCTTGGTACAACTTGTTGAATCTTGTACAAGCCTTTTCCTGCTCTATCCTGAGGCACTAAGAACAGAAAAGTGAAGCTACTTATTTTTCATTACAGAGTTTTAGGTTTTAAAACATCTGTTTGTGGATAACGAATTATTAGGCAACAAAGAAAATAATTCCCAGCAACACAGACAAGTGGAAACAGACTGTTCTATTGATGCTTGATGTCTATTAAAAGGAACCACTGACAAAAAAAGTTTCTTCATATTCATTTTCTGTGACAGTGTCCTCTGCTGGCTCCTGGTGATATTTAAAGTTCTGGAACACCATGCTAAAAAGAATTCCTACACTGCTTGTGATCTGAAATGGTTACAGATGAATGACAGCAAAATCTTGTTTTAGGTGTCGAAGAAAACGTACCTGATAAACATGCCATCAGTTAGAAAATCCTTAAATAAACATTTAGATATTTACCATATGTCTCCATGTGACAGGAAAACTGAGATTAAAATAAAAAAATATAAATATTTATTATTTTTGTCATGTATATGTTTATACAGATACATATTCAATATGCACAGCATTTGAAGATTGAGTGCTTTTAGCCAGTCAAACTGGACAGGTACAAATTAAGCCAAGGACCTTCTACAAACTGTATAACCTTCAGGTGAAGTGAAACATTTTCTGACATAAGGCTTCCAGAATAAGTATCCAAAAGGAGCATCGTAAGTATTCCAGAAGGAACAAACCTGAGTATGCAGTGTACTCCCCTGCTTGATTTGGTGCTATGTAGCTGGGTTTTGGGTTGCACAGGGTTGGTTGTGACTGTGGTGAAAGAGAGATGGGACTAAATTAAACAAAATCCCTTTTAGTCACCATCCTTGTGTGGTGTTTTTAGAAGGAAATTACACTTGTTGGCATGTGACACGCATGGGGACACACATTCATAATGTCACAGATTGCTTGCAGTCCAGGTGGTATGGTGACTGCCAAGACTGGATTTCCAGTTATAACAAACCTGGCTGGCCTTGATGAACTTCTGCACATCTTTTAATACTACCCCAAGGAAGTCCTCTGCAGTTGTCTCCTGTGATTAATGAGTGTACATAGATAACTTCTGCATGTATGCTGGCTTTTACTTCAGGGAATTCTAATTATATAGGAGAACAGGTTCCTCTACTAGGTGCAGACAATTTTTCTACATACCAATTTTTCTGCCAGAAAAATCTACCTTTATTAACAGAAGTGACCACCATGGCAGCAGAGATTGTTAAACTTATTACAGTCTGCCCTAAGACAGAGACATGAAATACTATTTTTTTCCCCACATAAATTGCTATTTCCAGAATTCATGTTTTTCAGAAGATCCTTAATTAATAAGGTTTTGTTTAATCAGGTCTTTAAGGATCACTTTTCTTGTTTTTATCCAAAAGAACTGGCTACTGCTGCTGCTGGGAATAAACAATAGCAGTGATGCTGTGTTTGCTCTTTAGTCCGTCTGTTGTAGTCAAAGAAAAGATGTGTTGTCATTCATTGGAAGAGTGTAAGTTCATTTTTCTTTGCTGTAGAGTGATGATAAAACTCCTTGAGACAGTACTTCTGGTAGGTCTCTAACTCACAGGAGCTCTTAATTGTGAAGATTCCTCTACCTCAAAACTACCATTATAAATAAATGGGTCAAGAATATTGCAGAATGCAACTTAGATACAGGATTTTTGAAAAATCCTTTCCCCTTACCTTCTGCTAAATTCAGAGAATCTTGAAACTCAGTCTTTGCTGCCATCATACAGCAGCTATGTGCATTTACTCATTGTGACTTGCATTTCCTATCAGCTGTAAATAATTTTCTTTAGATTGTTTAGTTTACCCTCAAAAAGATACATTCTCTTGTATTTAGTTGCAGTTATCCTAAGTCCTCCTAACCCTATGGGGTGAAGTTACTGCTCCCCTTCACCATTCCAGATCCCATTCCTTCCTCTTTGGTGAGAGTGTCTCATATGCTCTTTCTTCCTGGCAGGAGGCAACCCTCAGGAAAATGGGAACAGCTGGCCTCCCAGCACAGTGCTTTTTACCTGAGGCACAGAGGAGCCCCTCTCTTGCTTTGTTTGATCCCATTTCAGATGGCCCTGTTTTGATACTTAGAGTCCAGATGATGCTGTGTGAGCTGGGGTCCTGAGGGTACAAGCATTTCTTCTTAGGTTACTGCCCTGTAGAAACAGGCAGTAAAGCAGAGCACATTTAGAGGGCTGCTCAGCAGGTCTGGTGATCACAAATACCATGCACAAAAATCCCTGCTTTAGCTTTTTGTGGAGAAGGGCCAGTTTTCATATGCCTCTGCTTACCCTAAACCCTATGGTTTAAACCCTATGGTTTAAAGCCATACTTCAACACATAAAGATTAGAAGATACAGGTCAAATCACTGTAGCAAATCAACACAGTCCTTAAAATCTAGCAGTAGAATTTACTTAATACCAGAGAATTCATGTTTTCCTCACTGAACTGGAGAAGTTACATGTCTCTGACAGGCAGTGTGCCTGAAAGATACATGAGCCTTATTTCCAAAAGCTGCTTGAAAGCCCAAGAAATTCCAGGACCATGAGAAACAGTAAAACCCTACTTGTCACTGCAAATCCCATCAGTCAGTTTGTTTCTCCTGTCATCTTGGATGCAAAAGTGATGCAAAAGAATGCTCACAATCCCCTGTTTTCCATAACACTATCACCTGAAGCCTTCTCTGGTCTTGTGCCACATAGGGTTTAAATGACATGAAGTAATTTTAGCAAAAATCAGCAAAATTCAAGCCCTCTGTGCTTTGATGATCAAAAGACTGTCACAGATATGATCATTCCCATTTATCATGTTATCATGTTATCACATTCTCCATTTTCACCTTGTACTTCTGAATGATGGCAAATTCTTGTCTCGGTAACTTCAGTTGCAGCATTTATGATTTTTTATTTCATACCTTTCAGTCCTGAGACCTTCAAATCTAAGTGCATCACTTTTATCTGCTCACTAATAACTCTCTGGCTGACATGTTGTTACAATAGAGTGAAGCTTGAAACCACCCCCGTGGGTTTTAAAGGCTGAACATTCATATGGGGGTGTTGATGAATATAAGTTTTGTCTGCAAAATTTGAAAGTGAAATCTTTTCAGGACCTATGTTACCACAAGCCCTTTAATATTTTTCATCCCCAGAACTGAACTCATAAACTTGTCAGCCCATCATGAATATTGAAATAAACAAATATAAGTGAGACCATCTGATAAAGCACCCTATTCTCCCCTCCCAACACCCAGTGTATGAATACTTCTGTATTAAAACCTGGCATTTCAATCACAGCAGAGGCACACTGCTGATATGAAGGATCACCTAAATGGAATAAATGTAAATGAACATTTTCTCAGCCAGACATTAAATGTGCTATTCATGCAACTGATTCTTGGCCACGTGTGAGACAGATATAAATACCATTAATCAACTTTGGAGGAGAATTTTTCCTTTTCCTCTTGGTCCTTTCCTTCTTTTTAACAGCTAAAAAGGCAGGAAAAAGGGGCAAAACTAGTCTCATTTGCTGACGAGCTATAACTCTACAAATCATCAGGGAAAGAGTCCCAGTGTCTGAGCACTCAAAAAAATAACAAGGGCTACTTCTGACAGCAACATAATCCACCACATTTTTCTCAGTAAATTAACCACAGTAAGTGAAATGATGGCTGAAGACTGCATCTGTGGGAGACAAAAATGACACTTTCCTCAGACCTAAACAACACAGTTTAGACAAGCATGCAAGTTGCCTGCTGGGTTATTGCTTCACAGCCTGTGTGGGTGGTGTGTTGCTTCTCTAGATGAGTTAACTCTGTGCTGGTGTAAAATGGTCATTGACTTGAACCGCATTTAGTTACTTCTCTAGATGAGTTAACTCTGTGCTGGTGTAAAATGGTCATTGACTTGAACCGCATTTAGTTACTTTGAAAATACACATGGCAGACACATGGAATAAGGGAGCTATGGATGCTAATTAATGCTAGCCTGTACAGTGCTGAATTCCCAGAAGCATTGGGGAAGATTGTTAAAGTTCTTTGAAGGAGGAAAGACAACTAAAAATATAAGCAGCAACACTATTACACTTCTGGGAATCTGTTGTCTTGTTGAACACTCACTCTGGTGGAGAGAAGGCTACAGCTGTGCAGGCTGTCTTTCTCCATTGACAATGTGATGGGACCTTAGGTCATGTTGAATGCTTAGGCTGCGCTGCCCAGGCTGTCCTTTTGACTGTGGTGAACATCTCTGAAAGAAGGTTTGAACTCAAATTGCTTTTTCCGTCAGGTTTTCTCTCAGGCTATTTCAGAGACTATATTGGATGGTGCGAATTCGCACTCCACTTACCTTCTGCCACCCTTGTGTGTTTTCCTCTACTATCCTTCACAGCCTGGATGTCCACAGTTCTGTAGAAAGCTCCTAGCTGGCTAGATCTTTTCTACCCTACCTCCTCTGTCTTGCTGGTCTAGAAACATCTCTCTCCCAAGCACAGCTGCTCCCATGAGCTGCTGCTCCAGGGGGCACCACAGAGCATTCTTCATAGCAGCCTGAAGAAGGAAATCACTTGTGTCCCTGGAGAAGAAACACAACCCAAAGTAACTTTGAGTACAGATATTAATAACATCATTCATCTGTGGCCATGTCCCTTCATGAACTGAAATTCAGAGCTTGCGACCTTGTTAGTCATGTACCAGGAAGCTGGATATCAAAATAATCAATTTGTTATGCTATTCTGTACCTCTCTTCACTCTTTCAGAAGTGCTACATACCTGTAAAAGTTTACTTCTTCAATATTCTCCAATGACCAAAAAATATATGCTTTCCTCATCCTGATTAATAACCTACAGATACTGCATATGTTATTAAACTCTATCTATGGAAAAAATTAGCATGATAGAGCTGCTAGTAGCTCTTACACTCATACAGGAAAACGTCTCATGACACCCTCATGTCCTTACATGTGACTATGCCAACTAACTTTCAGCTAATTTAGTAGAAAAACAAATCAAGAAAAGCTTAAATAAGGAGATTCTCTAGTGACATCAAATTCCTGCCCACAAAATATTGCTTTCTTAAGTGCAGTTTGAAATCAAATGTAAGCATTTTTAAATGAAGCAGCTAATTAACTGCTCCGGTGGAGGATAATAGGTGGAAGCAATCAAGAGATTTAAGCAAAGCCAACATGCTCTCTAGCATAAAAAAAAGGCAATGTATTAAGAATGCATCAGTATTTCAGAGTCCATAAGCAAAAGATATCTTAGTTTTAAGACAGGAAATATTGTACAATCAAGTCAACAATTTCCAGTGACCATTAGCTGTCGAAGAGCCTCACAGATGTTCTCTCTAGATTCCTCATTCTGAATCAGATTCTCACCTATTTTTTCTTCCCACTAGTGGCAGTCTGTTTGTTACAAAGATAATGAAAGCAAGAACATCTTAGAAATCATGCAGTGGTTCTTACCCTTCGCTAATGAATTCTTGTTTGATTGACTGTTTACAAGTGTCGAATTAATTCCTCTGCTTGGAGGCTTATATTGACTTAAAATACCTCACAGATCAAATGTGCAACTTCTCTTTGATTTGTTTATTACACCCAACAGTATAAAATCTAATAGCATAGAAAGGTTTCAATGGCAGCTCTGGTGCAGTGAATTAAGAGAATGACTTGCAAGATTACAGTATTTAGTAGTGATCACAGCACTGCCAATTTTCAACATCCTCTGTGAGGAAACTAATTTTAAAAAAGTAGGTTTTCTGTCTTGGTCATACTGCACCGTCCTCTTCCTAAGACATACTTCCAAGAAGTTGGACCACATGAACAATGAGTAAAATTTGTGTAGAGTATTTGAAAGTGTTTTTCATATCAAACTATATAAACAAATATCTTCAATAGTTAAAGCAACCAGTGGTGATGTTTGCAACTGAAAGAAAAAGGTGCTGTGTTCTGGAAGTTCCCAGGCATGGTTTTCCTGAATAGGAAGGAGTAGACAGGTCAAAGAGTGTGAAAGGCAAAGTAAGATGTAAAGCATCAGACACATTTTCCCCCTTAAAATTCCTGGATAAAGAGAAAGATTATCATATTCTCACTGAAGAGAAAGGCTCATCCCAAATTGACTTAATCAGATCAATGAAGCAAAATCAGTATGTTGTTGAAACACAAGGCTCAGAAGAGAATTCAACTTCAGTTGAAGTTCCACCCCAGGGTTTTCCCCAGGTGGTTTGCAGTGGCATGTCCATAATGCAACAACACTGGGTAACTCAAGACAATTCTTGTTCCATTTAGGGAAGATATTTAACACAAAATGTTTAAACTAGATAAATACCTTTTCCTCCTCTCAAATGCTTCTTCAGTGATGTATGCATTTGGTTCTAATACACATTTATACATTATAGAATTACACTAAATAAAAATATTTCCTATCTTGATTCTACAGGTGCCACAATATAGGTTGGGATGGAAAATGACAGAATAAATTATATTTACTACATAAAATTTTGTTAAATAAAGCAATTTTTACTGGGTTAAAAAGTAACATAATTGTCACCCATTATGAAGAGCTTTCCAAGTTTTGCAGTGCTAATACTTCAGTGGTTAAAGTTTTCTTGTATAAGGTTACTGTCAAAGTGAGTAGGCATACACACCAGGAAGGGGCTACTTTGCTTGCTGAGCCTATTTTCCTTCTGTTCCAGACAGCCAAACTACCTGATATTCTTCATATACTGATAGAAACTCTACTTTTTAGCATGAGTTACATGTTTTCTCCCTTGTGTCATTAAAAGAGATGCTCTAGAACTCATTCAAGTAGAATTAAACCTCTAGATTCAAGCACACATTTATTGGTTAACAGAGAACCCTTTGTTCCTGTGCCAAAAGTGTCTTTTAACTTAAGTATTTTTTTCTCTCAGAGTTCATGCTTCTGATGGTGTTTTTATAGACAGTAGTCGTATCTCTTCTCATTCTCACAACTACTTTAAATTTTGCAAGCACAATAAATAAGAAGATCAGGTCTTTAGAAGAATATGTTGCCAAAGAAATTTTTGAGGTATTTGATCCTTGAAAGCACAAGACATTCAAATTGTGGAAAATAAAGTACTATATTTGCTCTTAACACTTTCAAATCTAAGATATGGTAAAATTATGTACAAAGAAAGAAATTATTGTGGACGCTTGTGATGGTGAGGTGTGTAGGAAAATATATTGGGCTTTACACATAAACTTGGATTATTGGGATATTTGTTAAATTGAAAGAGGAAATTTTGACAGAGACTACCACCTGAGCTTCTAGTACTCATGCCTTGACAAATTCCCTGAACAGAGATGTCACCAGATAAAGGGGAGAAAGCTCAGTACTCCAGACCCGATCATGCCTTCAAATTTTTCTGTTTGTCCTTTGTTACGTTACCTTTGAAAAGCTCTTCTGAAAAGTCACTGTAGAACTATTTTCAGGTGTGATTATCACTAGTACCTAGTGGCTACATGTATCTGTGCCCATGACTACCTAAATTGTATGATTTATGTCTACGGGTACAAAATTCACCAGAAAATGAAACATCGGTTTAATGCAAATTAGGGTCAGAAGTAAAATATTTCCAGATACTTTTGTTGACTTCAGTGGGCTTTGGATCTCACTTTAAGCATTTTTAATTTTCTGGATCAGCTCTTGTAGTGTTTCTGGGTGACAAGCTACATTTCTATAAATAGGAAAAGTAACAGTTCTTGAACTTTTAGTATAATATAAGATAATATTGATAATTTTATTGAAAAACACTGTTGATTTAAATTTCACCTTTAAAGGTCATGGCTGACAGGCAGAGGAGATCAGAAATCAGAGCATTCAAGTTTTGTTGGGCACATCAGATACTGAAAGTAGTAACAGATATGCATTTTAATAAAGGCTGTTCTAAAAGTGGCAATGCTGTCAGTTGTGCTTTGTTAGTTCCCTGGAGTATTAAGCATTCCTGAATGGCTGCAGTTCTTCTCAAAGCAACTTAGGTAACTTTTAGGTAAATAAGTACTAGTCTCCATCAGAAGACAAAGGCTGAGTGTACTTTTAGACATCACTTTATTTGTGGGAAAATCACCCTGGTGTATGTATTGTGTGTTGTCAGGTATTGCAAAACGAGTTTGTGGTGTTGTTTGGCTAATTTTGATTAGTACCTGTTACAAAACTCATAGTTTTGTTCAAAAGAGACTACTGAAAATGCAACCAAGATGTAATATAGTTGAAAATATATTTGTCATGGGTTTTATCCTGCAGTAGCAGGCTGGAACACAAGAAGTTAAAGACTAAAGATTTGCTATTCAGAATCACCAAAACACACCAAACCACATTTTTCCTTTCCTTTCACCAAAGCATGAACAATTAGGCAATGCATTATAGGCAGCTCTGTTCTTCAAGGGAGAATTACCTTATTGCTGTGAGATTTTTTACTGAGGTTATATAAAGCACTCATTTATTGTAGGCATTTTCCTCTCTGATTTAATAAGACAGCAAGTCTGAGCCAGAGTGAGACAATTAGAAAAACAGAGAGTGATATGTGAAGAATTTTGAAGGCCATTCCCAGCCTTGGGCTCCTTCCAGTCATCTCCACTGCTCATTTTATTTTCCTAGACAGTGCCCATGGCCTGCAATGATCAGGCACATTTCACAGAATCGCAGATGTTGTATGGCTGGAAGGGACCACTGGAAGTGCCTCATTCAATTTATTTGCAGCAAGCCTACTGCCAACACAGTAGCTGGACAAGG
This sequence comes from Dendrocincla tyrannina, assembly GCA_035047865.1. NCBI lineage: Eukaryota > Metazoa > Chordata > Aves > Passeriformes > Dendrocolaptidae > Dendrocincla > Dendrocincla tyrannina. The sequence goes on along the minus strand of JAWWMP010000081.1, from coordinate 79,001,851 downwards.
TCTGGTCAGCCACGGCTTTGTCCAGATGAATCTTGAAAAACTCCAAGGAGATTTTCCATATCACACTTACTTTGTGGAACGGTATACAGAAGATTGAGGCAATAATATGTTGCCTCATACGATTTTCAGATTTTAAGTACTTGATTTTTCAGACTAAATGCTGTGCAAAGTTTAGATTTTTTGATTTCTCAGATTTTGGAGCTCTAATTTTAAAAAGGAAATGACATCTTCACTGGTGCACTCTGCACATTAAAACAGTTCTTTCAAAGGAAGTGCAAAGTGAATATCTGGTTTTAAAGCCCACGAATTGCTTTTGATTATTTATGAAAGCAGATGCACCCATATGGATAAAAGAACTTGCAATAATAAAAAAACAGTTTCAAAATGACCTATAAAGGAAGCTAACTGGTTAAAATAATTACAAGTGATGACTCAGAAGACTGCTGTGAACTGATGCTTGTGTGCTTAGATAAGATGATGGCCTGTTGGGTCATGGTCATGACTTATAAAACTACCACTCTCTTCTGATACCTCTAGCTTTTTGCTTTTAACAACATGTTACTTAACTTCACATTTCTTTCCCACGATTTAACTATTTGAACCCAAATATAACTGCATGACCAGGGTAGTACAGAATAAATCAGCATAGCAACTTTGCATTCTGTGTTTGAGCTCGTGTACATTTTCAGGGCGCGTGAATGTAAAAACCTGTCAGGTTTAGTCCCCTCTTTGGAGAAGAATGTTTCGTCTACTTTGGCTGCTGTTCAGGTTTCCACTGAAAACCACCATTTCAGCCTAAACTCAGCAGTAGTTTCATGCTTTTGCATTTCAGTAGCTGCAGTGCTGAAAGAAGAAATCTGCAGCAAAAGTGACAGCAAATCAAAATTAGAAGTGAAATAAACTCTTACTTTATTACCAACTCTTTTTTTATTACCAGTTCAGCTTTGACCTGAGTGAAGTCTAGGCTACTGGTGCCTAAAAAGCAAGGAACTGCTCAGTTTTAAAGGCTGGTCTTCAGAACAGTGTAATTGTCTTCAGACTGTGACTATCCTGAGCCACTTTATAGTGTTTATCATTTTGAATTCTCTGGGACTTGCTGTAATATAATGTGCTAATAAAAATATACGTATTAGTTTTCCAAAGTGATTAAAAATTTAGCTACCTCAGGCAGGCCTGAGGTATTCAGCTCTGTGTCTTTTGAGCATCAATCTGATTCTTATGCAGAAAGTGATTTTCAGGTCTAGAGAAAAACCACCCTCAGTTTTGCTCATTAAATAATCATACCACATTTCATAAAAAGACTTGCACTTGTATATATTGTTTGGAAAGAGACTTAATGCTTTGAAGCTTCAAACTGCACACATTTTGATTAACTTGAGCTTATTTTAACTTCTGTTTAACTGAATAGTCTTATTTTTGAGAACTGAGAACCTGCTACATAGTTTCTCAGCCAGAAATGTACTTTATGCAGCAAAATTTTTGTCAGCATGGCTAGATTACCCTCTTGTTATATACATGCAAAAACCATGCAGATTGCAGGTCTCTGTGAAGATATTTGCCACATCATATGATAACATGAATATAAGATCTATATCTATATCTACATCTATATCTATATATCTATATCTACATCTACATCTACATCTATATCTCTATATCTCCCATACTGACCAGTGTGCAAGAAATGGCTACCACTTGTTATTATGTATCAAATTCCTCCAGTTACTGTGGTGAGTTGATCCTAACTGGGCACCATATGCCCAACAAAACTGCTTTATCTCTCCTCACCTCAGCTGGATGAAGGAGAGAAAATATAATGAAAGGGTTGTGGATTGAGATAAGGATAAGAACAGGGAGAGGTAACAGGCAAAACATGGACTTAGCAAAACTAGAGAGACGAGCAGAATGACTGTGAGAAATTTTGTTTTTTTGTAATGGTGGTGAAGGAATAAGAGATGGATTTGTGTAAATTGACCAATTTTATGAGTACGATCATGATGTCATTTCAATTTTAGTGTGAGGAATTTTTAATGTAAATTAAATTTGTGAAGATTGCTAAGATTATATGATGAACATGTGTTTTAATAGTAAGCTTAAATATGTGATTCCCAGAGATAAAGTGTGGAATGTATTGGACTTGCATGGAAAGGTTTTGGTAGCCAAGGTGCTACAGGGGTGAGTTCTGTGAGAAGCTGCCAGAAGCTTCGTCTGTCTCCAAAAAGCGAATGCCAGCCAGATCCAAAATGGACCTGTCACTGGCCAAGGCCAATCCAATCTGAGGTGGTGATAGCAGCTCTGGAATAACATGTTCAAGAAGCTGGGAAACAACTGCTGCGCAACAGCAGCCAGTGGAGGTGGGTGAGAACGTGTGAGAGGAATGATGGCGCAGACACCAAGGTTAGTGAAGAAGGAGGGGGAGGAGGTGCTCCAGGTGCCAGAGCAGAGCAGATTCCCCTGCAGCCTGTGGTGAAGACCACAAAATTTTTTGTTTCAGCTACTGCAGATTTCTCTGTCATATGTTGAAAGCAGGAATCTTACACTTGAAAAGCCTCTAAAGGCCTGAACTAGGATTTGGCTATGAAGGGATGTATATTCAGTTGGTTATATCTAGATGCTTAATAGACTGTGTGCTTATAATGGTTAACAACATAAAAATTGGAGTATATTAATGATTTATTATAATTTATCTGAATTATATTGAAAAACTACATGAATAGAAGCTAAAATGTCACTATATTGCTTTCACAATTTTCCACTTCTCTGTAAGAGCCAAGAAATTGGATATTTGATATTTGAAGGTTCAGTTTCAATTTTCAACTTCAGTTTTAAACTGAAATTTGATATTTGCTAAAATAAAGATTCCTTACTCTCCTCCAGTGTACCACATCTTCTTTCCCCAAACTCAGTTCTGAGGAGACTGATCTAGTCTCAAGGACACAAGTGAAAATATTTTGGACACCCATTCACAAAGCCAAATGCAAATACCAGAGTGTTTTTGCTTCAATAATTGTGCCATTCTGCAGAATCCTTTCTCTGCTTCTAGGTCCATTACTTATTCCAATTATTGCTTCTTTCTCTTGTCCGTCACCTAAATTCATCTCTGGTTGCACTCTTTGTTTTTCCACACTGCTGCTCTCTTTATAACTTTTAAGATAAAGGTCACAAGAGCTAGACTATTTTGTACCATCTGAAAAGCACCAGCTTCTTAAAGCTTTCCAATTTTCGGTGCTTCCTCTGTATTTTTCACTCCATTAATTATAATGTAACTTTCAGAAGTTTCCAAATTAAAAAAAAAAAAAAGTGTTTCTTCTGAGGTTTTCTGAGATGAGTATGGTTCAGTCAGAGTGTTAAGTGTAACAAAGTCATCTGCATAATGTGGCACGTGGGATCATTATATGAACACAACATCTGTGATATGACTGAGTACAAGCCAGCTTCTATGGTACAAAATAAAGAACAGTAATGTCTGAACACAGAAGAGTCTTTCTTAATTGTCAAAATTAATGCAGCTTTTATTTTACAGGTAAAAGCGTGTTAGACAGATGTTAATTTAAAAATCTGGAGTATTTCTTAAAACATTGCTGCTGCTTTATTGATGTTTCAGTGTCAGTAATTCTGTATGGTATGTCAGTGTTGCTCTGGCTTTGGATTTTACTGGCAACCTCATAGTACTCTAATGCCTGTTGAAAAATATGTTTTCTAGATTATCTTCTTGTTGTCAACTTTATTATGCCATCCCAATTCTCAGATCTTATGATATATGTTTCATGTGCTAACAGCAAATATAAATACAAGTTAAAAGCCACACTGAAGTTATGGATGAAATAAATGCATACTCTATCATGTCTGTCAATGTCCACTATGAATATGCTCCAAGATGAATATTCAGGTTTGAGGGTAAGGGGTGAACTGAACAAAATAGGCAAAATCACTTTGACAGGAAATAATTTCTCTTGTCTACTGAGCCAGTCACCTTGTCATAGAAGGTTGGTTGGTCAGGCATTTCTCCTTCACAGATCTATGCTGACTAATCCCAGTGACTGACTTGTGCTTCTACCCAGTTCAGCACTGGAGCATTCCTAGAACTTCCTAGTTTTCCCTTTGCTGCTGATTTTCCAGTGAAAGCCCTCATCATCTGTCCCCAGTCAGAGTACTCTCTGTTCCAGCTTCTCTCTGCTACAAAGGGTAACTCCTCCTATCAGAGGGTCTGTATCCTTCCTAAGGAGCATGATAAGGCTATCCCACATTCCTTGGCAAAACACAATTTCAAGATTAGTGAGCCAGTCTAAAATGCAACCATTATGTACAAGATTTCAATATGGGAAGGACAGCTTAGCTGCATCCATTGTACAGCCTTTGAATGTGCCCCTGTCTTTAGAATTAAAACAGCTGTGTGCTCGCACAGCTTTCCCCTGCACTTCCTATCTGGGGAAAGGTTAGTGACAGCAAAACTGAGAAGCATCTAGGTGTTTTTTTCTGTATTCATAATAGGTATACAAACCTTTGACAAAGAATTTTCAATATAATAATCTTTTAGACCTTGCACTGAAAAGAAACATAAAAGCCATAGTCACAAAAATCTGATTCAGCATCAGGAGTTGATAAAAAAGACAAAATCTTTGCTGCTACTCTGGTTTTGCTTCCATTCTTTTAATTTCTTTTGCTGCCCTTTCCTCCCCCAACTGTTGGTAGAACAATAAAGCATAGGTATGTGTAAATTATAAATAAACTCCTGCAGAAATATTCTTTTATTTCAATACTTGAATTATTTATATGCACTTGTATGAAAATGTGTTTTTCAGTCTTGAATAAAAAAGACTCACATTATCCCAGCTTTTGAATCAGGTATGATCTACACAGAACACAGTTGCACAGTTACGCAGTTCTCTGACATAACATAAGAAAGCGGAATAATCTGGAGGTGTTAAGTAGAAAAAACTTGGGGCAAAAAATGCTGTTTGAAAGCCAAGAAGCCAATTTTTATGTTAGTGTCTCTTTCCCATACCTCTATAGTTAATATAAACATTAGCAACTAAAAATGTTTCAATGTGCTTTCACACGCAGAAGCTGTGATTTCTGCTAATGTTTTGTTATGAGACTTATATAGTAAAACCCACTATATTTAATTTTCTGGGAAATTAAGTTTTCTTTCTATCTCCAGTTTACATTCAGTATCTGTCTTTATCTAGACTATGATTTCCAAGCAAAGTTTGGTATCAGCAGTTGACAACATTTTTCAGCATAATGCAAGACTTGGGGAAGCCTCTCACTGACTGCTGGGAAAGTCAGATATCAGAATCATAATGACATCTAGCCCTCTGCTGGAGAAAAATGAAACCCAGTGATGGGCCTTTGATGAATTTTTTGGGTTCTCAGGTAGCAGAGTGAAGGCAAGGAGCAGTGGCATCTGAAGCCCAGCAGCAGCACTCACAGACTGGATACTCTCACGGTGAATGCTAAACACAGGTCACTGGTGCAGAGTTTACTCTGACTCAGTACTGCAGTATCAATTACCTGGTCCTGTAAAAAGGTTGCAGCAGAAAACAAGTAGACATATGTGATGCTTTTTTAAAATCTCATTTACTAGGCTAAATTATACAGGAAAAGAGAATAAGATTGCTGAGATTACAGTAATGAAATGTAGCAAATGGCAACTCAAAAAGCTTTCACTCTACCAACGGGAAAGGAATTTGTTGGGGCTTAATCAGTGGTACACTGGAGCAATTCCTGGATATCTGCTCTTCTTTTTTTCTGTTCTTATAGGGACTGTGACTGTCTTTTGCCCATTTTTTTATTATCTTCTCTGTGTTTTCCCCATATACAGGATGCTGTATATATATTCCTTTTGTCTCTGTCATGTCCTGAAATCAATTCTGCATAACTTCCAGAGCTGCATTCCTTCAGGAAACAGTAACTGAGCATAGGTTGTCTGGCACGTTTAAAAGTTTTCTTTAGCACCTTCTGAGCTGGCCATCTACTGCACAGTGGCTTGCGATGGAAGTGTTTGGGGCTTAACCACCCATTTCAGGATGTCAGCTGCAGAGGGTCCAGTAAAAGACTGGAATGTCAGGGCCCAGATCACACAAGTTGTAAGGAGTAGTTAACAGAGCTGAGCTTTTTTAGTTTGGAAAACAGGAGGTTAAATCATAAGTAAACTCACAGCAGCCTACAACTCCTGGAAGGGGACTTGCAAAGAAACTCATCTTGGTTGTGGCAGGCAATATAAGGGACAAGAACCTGTAAGTTGAGTAACTTAGTTTGGGCATTTCTTCCAAGAGTCACGCAGAGAAGTGGTAGGATCTCCATGCTTGGAGGTTTTCCAGACTTGTCTCAGAAACAATATAGAATATATTCTGAGGAAACTAAGACTGAATGTGGATATAATGAGATTATTTCTGGAAGGATGGAAGAAAAGGAAAGGGAAGGATTTTACAAAAGGAATCTCTCAAGTACTGCTGACTAGGGCCAGTTCATCCTCCAATCTTTTAATTCGAGACTCTGACATGGAAAAATATGAATCACAAAAGTTAGCCTCTCACAAACATTGAAATAACAATGATTTTGTTTTAATAATGAGAGGGTTTTAATCACAAATTTTGTCTTCATTGTCTGTTTTAGTGTATCTAGTGATGCAGTGCAGCATCATTCCCAACATGTCAGAAAGATCATGATCACAAGAAGGAAACTGTTGTGATAGTAAAGATATGGTTCTTTAAAGCAAATGTCAGTCTTTAAAAAGAAGGCATATTAGAGAATGACTGAATTTAAATTGATGAATGACTTATTACCCTTGTCAAGGTTGTAGTTAGAAACAGGTCAGCAGTGATCAAATCATTATTATGTAGACCATTTGGAAAAGAACAATATAATAAGCCATTTTATTTTACAAACTAAAAAAAATCAACAGCTTTACCAAATTAAACATAACATTAATTTTTTTTTCGTGCTTTCATCAGCTCTGTCAAGTCATCAAACACAACCTCATTTTCTTTCAACACTAGAACTGCACTGAACTACCATTTTGATAAAGCCTTTCATATTAATAAACTTCTGTATTAATATTTTCATTAGCTAAAAATGAGCTTCAAGTAAATGGTCCAGAATTTTGTGTTTTTGAAAACCACAGGAACTGCGATTTTGATAAAAATAGCTCTCTGAAGGCATTCTTGTCATGTCTTTAGAACTTTTTTCAAATAAATAAGTGTATCTGATGAGAAAGCAGTGGATCAGCATGGTTTTAAGCATCAGCTCAGAGATGTAGTAACAATCAAAAACCGAAGCTTAAATTCTGGGACATTTTATGTGTTTGTTTTTTTTTTTCTAACATTTAGATCTTTGACAGCTTAAAGATCTTTGACAGCTTCAATAAGTATTCCCTCTCAAAGCTAATTATACCATTTTTAAGTAACCAAAGGACATGCTAAAGATTTTTTTCCCCCTTTTTTTTGAGGAAAGTCCAATTAAATTTAATTTTTCTATCTTCAGTGACTCATTCTCTGATGAAAAATAAATTTTATGATTTTTAAGTAAGAAGTGTATTGATATTGAGGGTTTCTCCCTTTTGGTGGAGAATATATACCAAACTACTATTATATGAATGCTGTCAAAAACATGTCTTGATAACAGATAGCATAAAATATGATTTATCTAACCCATTTTAAGGTTTATTAATTCCTGATGGGTTTATAAGAAAGCATTTAGAAGTAGTGCTGTAAAAGAAACAATTGTTACCATTTTATATAACCTTATTGAAGTTTCAAGGATTTTCCCCATGGTGAAATAAGCTAACTCAAAACCTGTCAAGGACTGCAAAACTGAATGTGACAGCACAGAAGACCTAATGACCTGCAGAAGAGAAGTCTTAGTATGAATATGATCTACAGGTTTGGATTTCTGTTTTGCCAAACTTAACCTTTAGTCTGAGGTCTAGGTATTCCTTTTCCCATGAAAAGGACTCAATTCATGTAGATATTGGGACTGGCTGAGTCTCGGTGGGTGGTGAGCAATTGCAGAGTGAATTACTTGCTTTGTGTATTCTAACTCCTTGTAGTATTATTATTATTTTCCCTCTTACCTTTCTGTCCTATTAAGTTGTCTTTATCTCAAGCCACAAATTTTACTTCTTTTCCCCAATTCTCTGTCTCATTCCCCTGAACAGGGGGGTGGAAGGGAGTGGGATGAGGACAGAGTGGCTATGTGGTGTTTGTCTGCCTGCTGGTTTAAACTACAATGGTCCTTTTTAGCGTTCAACATGAGGCAAGAAGGGTTGAGATAATGACAGATCTAACATGAACATGTTAAATCAAATTTGTGATAAGCATTCATTATATTAGTTTAGTAATTTCTGGTCACAATATTGATCAAGTTGTGCTTGTTCTCAGGGTTGTGTTATGTAGCACCTTGCTTGCAGTGTATGTTCCCTGTTGTGGTGTTTATCACATCTCCGTCTGGATTAAGGTTGTCAGCTTGCTGTGCTTTGTAACACTGGGTCATGTTCTAATAAATTGCAGGTGGTGGGAGATTACCTGATGTGTGCACTTGGCATCACCTTCATCCACCTGTTGGGAATTACTGCTGATGACACAGTTATCTTTTCTCCCTGGAGAGCCCATCTGTGGGGGAAACACCATCTATCTTTCCTTCTAGGATGATTACAATAGTTCTTGAGAATTTTGAATATCCCTGGGATGGTCAAAGCAGCATGTTCCTGTTGCTATGTCTCCCGAACCTGTTTCAGGTCTTGTTTAGGCTTAAACAGCTCTTTAGGAGCATCACCCAGCAATCTGCCCTGAGGTTGGATAGCTATGAGTGACAGGCTGAGGGATAACATGGGAAAGTGCCTAGGCCAGTGGGAATCTCTAATGTTTTGGAATTTCACCCAAGAAAAAGTGCAGAATCCCAAAAAAGAGTAAGATATTTGGAAAAGAATCCTGCCGCCGTGGCAATTCCAGAGAGACACAAATCACTGCAATGTGCAGGTCTGACCCAGGCTTGTCAAGCCCTGTTAAACACTATTAGCACCCTCAAGGAGAAAACAGAAGGTCTCTGTCTCTGACAACAAAATGACAGGCACCACAGCTGCGCCAGCCACAGCACCAGTCACTGTGGCTACTCCAACACTCAAGACAAGCACCGTGGCTACTCCAATCCCCGCAAGGGGCACCGTGGCTGCACCAATCCTCATGACAGGTTGAACTGAAGAACCAACCTGTGCTGGTACACAGCTACTACACAGAAAAAGAAATACTGGAAGTGTAGGTCAGCTTGTTTAGAAGTGTGCGAGGCAGATTACTACAAAGCAGGGCCTTCACACAAACAGGAGGAGGAAGAGGCTGCTGACCTGGGAGGAGGAAGAGATAAAACTCATAAATGAGGCAATAACCCCAGATCTCCATCCCTGAGTAATCTGTGAGGTATGCAAAAAGATTTCAGCTGTCTTCCAAGCAAGCACATTGTAGTAATCCCAACAGCCTGGAATTAGAGGGTTAGGAAGAGAAAAAGCTGGGATTCCTTCCTAGGGAAGGGGTCATTGACAAAGCAATTGGAGAAGGGGCACAAGCCAGCAGTGTCTGTAGGTGACTTGTGTCAGGCGTGAAGGAAAGGCAGTCTTGCAAGGAAGATGTTCTGTATGACCCTAGGAAGTAGAACACCGTGGAGAAATGTAACCGGTACCTGAGGAAATTAGCAAAGCTGGAGGTGATTTACGGACAACAAAGACCTGGACAACAAAGAGGTACCCAAAGTTCCAGATGAAGTCAGGTGCATGCAACCCACATGACGGAAGTTTGTCCAGAGTGCCAACTCATTGGCAGCAATGACCTGGAAAGATGAAGAGGGACAAATGGTTGATATATTGACTGGCCAACTCCAGCAGTATGAAGAAAATCTTTCTTTATACTGCTTTCTTTTTCATTTTGACTGGGGAGAAACTTGTCCAGCAACTCAAAAGGGGTAGATCCTACTCCTCACCTGTATGGACCAGTATCTCTGCTGTTGAAAGTACGCATTCTCCTGCTCAAGAAACAGCAGGTAGTGTATACACACCACGGGCCACCCAGTGGCTTTACCTGCATGACCATGGAGAGGACATGAGTGAGTAGGAAAGCTAAGTGGACCCTAGACACAGGTACATGAGTTGCAAGGAACTGTGGCTCAGCATACTGAGCTGATATTAGAGTTTGCTGTAATATCAGCTTTTGTATCACTGATACTGAGTTATAATTATTATTGTTAATAGTAATATAGCATAACATAACATAATTCTTAACAAAATAATCAGAATTCCACAGGAACATTTTTTCTCACCATCACTTTGCTGCAGAAGTGTAGTTTCAAACAGTCTTGTAGAAATCTGATTCCCTATAATTTTAAGTAAAACCTGTCAAAGAGTTTTTAGCTAACCTCAAATTTAAAAGAGACACAAAAATCTAGTGTCCCTACTGTATCTCTTCTACTGAGTTCACCAGCAACTGAGGATGTGAATACTTCAATAGTATTTTAAAAGCATATAATTTTAAATAACTTTGCTTATACATGTATTCACTTGTATCTGCACTTTGGGAAGCCCAGTCCAAACCAACATTTAAATACAGTACATCTTCTGAGCCAACACTGAATGCAGGTGTATGTTCTCATATTTAGTTATGGAACGTAAAAAAAAAAACTTTTAAGAAGCATAAGATAAATTGAATTTAATATCAGCGTTTGATATGACTAAATTTGTGCTGATTTAGTTAGTGAACTGTAGATTTAATTAGTTAAAACATTCCAGATTTGAAATATGCCTAAAGCTGCGTCACTTTTTTTTCTGATAGTGACAGAACACTAGACATATCAAAGGTACTTGCCAAGAATCAGGGGTGCAGCATGCTAAAGATTAACCTGGAAGTTCATCCAGTTCATCTAACTAGAGCAAAAATCTAATGCTTTTTGAGGATAAAAGATAAATAATCCAAGATGTCTGTAACACATTAATCTTGAAAAATCCATCCATTTTATTTCAGGTTGATTTTTAAGACAGCTTAGTGTGTCCAACTTGGCAGACATTTACTGTCTTCTTAAAAACGTATTTTACAGGGAAATATACAGTACCTTTTCCTTTCTTTCAATAATTTCAAAACAAATTTGAAGAAAAAAAAATAAATCAAGTCACACCTAAAATGTGGTCAGCTTTTTTTTCTTCTCCTGCTTTAAAAACCACAGTGACCTAGTTCACAGGCAACACACACAAGGGGCTCAGCTTCTGGAACGAAAAAGTCAAGACTCGTGTTGCAAAGATGGACTTCAGCTAGATCTGCACTGTACAGTGCTGCCAGTAGAGAAAATCACACCTTATGCTTCAACTTTCCCATTAGGAAGTTATAATCCCACTGGGCCTTTCTTAAACCCCATCCTTCCATGGGACACCAGAGATTTAAAGACACAAAGATCTGTCCTTCATATGATTTCTGCCTTTTTAAGAGAAGAAAGGAACTTACTAAGGAGAGTACCAAGTTTGCAGGTATTTTGTTTGAATATGGTTATTTACATAAGACTCACTTCTTGGCTTAAACCAGATTTTTAATTCTGTACTACTTGCTTTGATTAGATTAATACAGATGTAAATTTCAGTTTCTCTCTTTGAAGGACACATTGTAATAAGATTATCCCTAAACTGATCTTTGCTATCTGTCTGCCCCTTAGCTTCTTACTGGCAGGTGCCAAATAAATGCACGCTTTATCTTTTGAATTTGTGTCAATGTGAACTCATGAACACTGTTTGCCTAATAATAATTTTGTTCTCCAAGTGGTAGCCTTTTCCACCATTTAGCAGTTAGTCTTTACTTAATATTCACTATTACACTGGGTTTGATTTTTTTTTAAAGAAAAATGATTAAAACTGAGAGCTGGGATGAAATGCCCATATTTTGATAGCAACTCTTATCTTTATGATTCAGAGAAAAAAACCCAACACTTAAAAATAAAATAAAAAAAATTGGCTTAAAAAATGCATGGTAGAGAAGTAACATCAAGCCATTACTTCCCAGGTTAGAAGAAACCATTTTTCCTGCCAATATTGATTGTGGTCAATAAATATTATTGACCCAGGTTAGAAGAAACCATTTTTCCTGCCAATATTGATTGTGGTCCTATGTGGTTCAGTCTCTGCTTCCCATCCCTCATCTTAAAGGAGCTCACAATTCAAATTGTGGCAGACCTAGAAAGGCTTTGGACATTGAAATCTCACCTTTGGATATTTCCTCAAAGGAAATAAATAAGTAAAGAGTCTTTAGCACTGGAGTTGGAGATACAATTCAGTGCATGGTTGTCTGTCCCTCTTCATCTAAGACACCTGTGGTTCAGATACACTACCTATGCAGGCTTGTTGAGCATAACTCTGTGCTGGGACCATCTCTCACTTGTTGCGAATCCACCCTTGCAGCAGCTGAAAGGTGGCAATGTAATGGGAAGGAGAAGCACTGGGGGAAGACAATAGAGGCAGATTGCTGTCCTTGCAGTGGCACTTTCCAGGAAGGCTGTGTCATGGGCACTGTGTCATGGACTGCTGTGAGCACTACTGAGTGCTTCCATGTGCCTCTTTTTCCTGCCTGAGAAGTCTTACTCTGCTGAAAGGGTTTTTCAGGAGCTGTTCGTCTTTTCAGGTCTTGAAGTGGCACAGGAAAGGTCTGGAAGACTCTTCTCATCCTGATTCTGTCCATTTTAGGAGCAGTGGGCTGTGACATGACCTGGATGGAGTACCTGGGAAGGGTGGAAGGGGAGAATTTATCTGCAAGACTAAATCATGTTACTCAGTATCCTGTACAGTCAAATTATGAATGTGCCTTTAATCATGCAGAAGTGTCCCTTAGTTGGTGTCACAGTAATTTGCAACATGTGTGGGAAGTTTCCTCTTCAAATCTGCAACCAATAACTTTGAGTTCAAGGAGGGTTTTTTTTTCCGGGCAGATCAGTTTGGGACTTTTTATTCTTCTGTTATCAGATGTGTAGTAGCAGAACTGTCACTTAGCAGTTAACCTAGGACACACTAGCTGCCTTTGATCTCTCCAGCATTTTCCTGGGGTGCCTTAGCTCTTCAAAGATTTTGCCCTTTGTACTAGAATTTACTGAGTTTTTTTGTAGCAACATTGGAAGGGTTTTTAATTTCTTACACGTGGATAAAATGCTCTCTTGGCTTTCTTACTGTATCATTCATCACTTTGGAGGAAGGGGAAGGTGGAGAACTAAAGACCTAGATGGCCACTGATAATCTTGTGATCCTATATACAATAAATGACACTTTTGAGGGAAGATTTTCAGAAAAATAATTTGAGCTTTGTGTTGAGTAGGTTAGTGACAGCACCTCAAGCTGAGTTCTCTAAACTCATCCCTTACTGTGTACACATCAAAACACTGAAGAGGTTTTAAAACTATGAGGTTATTCAGCAACAGACCATTGGATTTTCTAAACCAGAGAAATCACAAAGTTCTTTGAAGAAGACAAAAATAATGGTCACCATGCAGAAACCTCTGTCTGTGTTGCTTTTGCAGGAAATATGTCTTGGATTTGTTTTAAAACTCCAAAATAAGTGTCTTTCTAGGTAGCAGCAGAGCGCAGTCAGTCTTGTTGCAGGAATTCTGTGGTTGCACCCCATTGGATGTCTCATGGCGTGCATGCTCCTTGCCCCTTGAAGCAATCAATATCTGTTGCTCTGTAAACTACACTCCTGGGAAGCTCTCTTTTCTCACTGCTCTCTAATAGCTTCTGTTAGTGGACAGACACTTGTCTGTCTCCAGGCAAAACATATTTTCCCCTTCTTTTCTAAAGGGTCCACCTGCTCCAAAGTGTAGTAGTAAATACTGGATGATCTGCAGTTTTTCCTGAAACATTTCACAAACTGTTATGCAAGTGCTGTCTTCCAAAACCTAGTAAATGTTTTTATGAATATACTCCAAAATGTATACACATGGGTAGATGGTGATTCCTTGAGTAATTTGGAATCATATTTTTTTACTTTTATTTACCAGTTAAATTTTCATTTACTCAACCTTTTCTCATGACAGCCATAAGGAAATGTAGTATTGTGAATTTGGGACCAAAGCAAGATTTAAATTAAAAGTTATACTTTGCTTTAGAGCTTCTCACAAGCATCCCTTAGAGCCATTGAATTGCTAACATGAACATTATGTGGAATTGCACAACCAACATGCTGCCTTTTTCTTTTTTTTTTATGAAAGGAGATATTTTCTTTATGCATTTGCTATAAAGTTTTTGCTTTTGAGTCAGCAATATCTATGCTATAGAGGATAAACTGTATTTAATAGTCCTTTAGTCACTGAAGCTGAAGCTTTCCCATTATACTTTCCCATTAATGACTTCTGGGGGATGGCTTTCTAACTACTGGTCCAGATGAAAAGGAAGGAAATTAATATTTTTTACATTCAAATTATAATTTAATTTTCTACTGTCCTTTGACACAAAGGCTTAATGAATGAAAATATTTTAAAATTAATTATGGTTTAAGAAACTCTAGCTAATGTGACCCTAGCCTCTCTGGCAGTGATATTCCATACATGTAGAGTTCCAAGTTCTAATGCCTTCAACTGAAGATAGGCTCCTTAACCTCCTTAGAAGCCTCTATTACAGCAATGTGTTCCTTAAGAGATTATCTGTTTTTTTGGTGCAATACTCAACAGTCTTGAAACTATCTTGAAGAAAATTCTAAAGAGGAGTGAAATGTTTAAATGGTACCAATAATTTCCACTGATTTTGTTACCCTTTTTGCTATTAAACCTTAATGAATGGGCCAGCTGCAGTATTGGGGTTTTTTTATTTATTTATTTTGAAATGGGACTACAGCATGGCTTTACAGGCAATGAGAGATTGCCTTTGAATTCATAATGTGTAATTGCTGAACAGTTGTGGCAGGAAGCACAGTACTTGTCACAGCAGAAATACACAACTCTGCTGCTCTAATGCAACATTATGGCAGAGGGCAGTTGTTTATATGTGAATTCACATCTTCATCTTTAACCCTATTTTTGATTTCCTATAACTTCCTCAAACCATTATATTCTTAGTTGAAGTATCTTGTCTCATATCAATCAAGAAGTGTTTAATTTTGAAAAGTGTAGATAGAAAAGACAAAAAGAAAAGTGGCTTCCACACAAGCCATTCTGAAGCACATTTTTGAAGGCAAAAATACATAGAATAAGGTTCAGCAATTTTATTTACCTGAAGACATTTCAATTTACATTTTTATTTTAAAAGTTGCCATTTTGAAAAATAAAATCCTGATGATATGAAATATGATATTTTCTTTGAAGACTCTGCAGAGTGGACTCTGAATATTTACTGGGGCGGACATCAGAATTTGTGGACATGTCAATTAAGAAATCATTGTGAACAAGACTGGAAGGACAAAGAAGGAAAAAAGAGATGAAAACTTCTAACTGAATACTGCATCACAGTGTACATCATATGTCTATACATTTGTTGCATTAGGACTTGCTTTGAGGATAAACATAAAATAGTAATAAGACAGCTTTGAAAAAGGGGAGATACCATAGGGCAAAAGAATTTTGTTGTTAGCAGCCTCATGAGGGGACTGTAAATAGTTCTTACAGGGGAAAATGGGACTGCAACAATAGAATTCTCTTGTCTGTCCTAGATGTTTGAGTTTGTAGAAAATATAAAGCTTTGTTGTCTTGAATCTGCCAGGAATTATCACAAGAAGACTTAGCGATTGAATGTAAAACATTCTCAAAGAACTAACTCTGTACTTACATTCAAATGTAACTTCCTGTGTCATGATATGTAGACTATTTCCAGGGATGTAATGACTCTTGATTGGGTTGAAGATAGAACTGGGATGAGGCTTTGGAATATCACGTTGTCAGCAGCTATTAGAAGAGATCTGAAAAGCTGGTACAATAAATCTGAGGATTATAAAGAATATGTTATGGAGAACTGTAATGGTGGGCATGTGTTTTAAGCCTGTTATTAAGACGTTATAATAATTCATGTGTTTGTTTCTACTTTACATATTCATGAAAATACTGCTGGTAACCTGTTAGAAACCTTTGAGATAGGCATAAGCAAACAGATGTGCTGATTAAGCCTTGAACCTTGCTAATGTGATCTTTACTGGCAAACAAAGAATGATTTATTGCCTAATGACTGCTGTAAGGTTTTTCTGTCCAAACTTCATACTGCGGAAGGTGAAACCTAAACCTTATTTAAGCCTTGCAAAACCTCCTTTGAACTCCTAGAACTAATGTGAGGCAACATAATAAAACTGAATGGGACAATTCTATGAAGATAGATCAATTTAGCATTATTTATTTATTTATTTTTATTTTCTTTTTGGAGGGGAGGCAGGGAACTGTTGGTTTAATTCATTGCTTCAAATTTTACTCTAACTCAGTGACAGTGGTCAGAGTGACTACGCTGAGAAACAAAATAGTGGTAAAATTGTATTGTGTTTTTCCATAGACAGGGCATATTTTGAAATGTGTTTGTTCACCTTATTCTTAATGTTACCTATTCTGCAATTTTAAAAAGCAATACATAATTTAAATAAAGTTGTGATTTCATGGTTCACTGTATGGAGATAAAATAATACTTCTTTCAATCCAAAGCACCATGTGAATCTAGGTACATAATATTTACATTCATTTTATTCAAAATCTGAAAATAGATATACCTTTGTTTGACAAGAAAATATTGGGAATAAAGTCTTAGCCTGTTTATATTTGCATTCAAAACTACATTGACAAACAAACCGTGTCATTTTTAGAAGCTAATGGGTCTGTTTGATATAGTACAATATATATCAGATGTATATTTCTACTTCAGCCTCTACTTTTTCTAATTCTATTCTACTTTTAGTTTGATTCTCTTTGATGCCTACTGTAGCACTATTTGTATAGCAACATTCAGAAGTTACGGCTGATCCAGTATTATGAACTCCAAGATTCCCTCCTTATCCAACAGTGCTTGTTTTGAGAGGTTCCTCATTCCTGAAGTTGGACATCTCTTAAAAATAACTATCTTATGCTCAGGTAGTATGAGTTGAAGAAGGCATTTTCTGGTATTTTTCCCTTGTCAGTTAAAAGGACCAATTTGACCTACAGAATACTCATCTAAGGCTTTTAACTGAAAGTTTGGGCAGAAAACCTATGAAACTGCCTAAGATTTAGTAGTCTGACACTTTGGATAAAAAATAATACTTGGCACTTAACAAATAAATTGTTATTCCAATTTATAAATCAAGTGTGAGGGATGTAGTGCTTTTTTTCCTTTCTCTTAGGTATGCTGGCACCATACAGAGAACATGAAATAAACATAGAGACTTCACATCAAATACAGTTTCAAATTTGACCTCCTCTTAGAGCTATATGGTATCACTAATCCAGTATGTTTTTCCTCTCTTTAGAAAGACAAATTGCTTAAGCAAAATTATTTCTTTATCTATACATTGAGATTTTGTGCCATAGCATTTCAAACACTTGGAAAAACAAGAACTTGCATTTGGGTGGTCCTCAAAACAGGAAATCTACATTTAATAGCAAATGGGCTTTGTAATATTGTGGTAGCCTCTTAATTTTTTCCCCCAGAATTACCCTAGATACAAAGAAATCCAGTTGAGTGTTTTTTCCTCAGTCCTGTGTGCACAAATATAAATTATAACTGTATACTAACATACCACTTTTGATGACTTGCAGAAGATATTTTCTCTTTCTTATTGGTTTTGTTTACCTCATTGTCACATATGTTTCACATTAATGTCTGAAACACTACTAACAGTCCTCCATGAATTAGCAAAATAATTCTTTATATTCTCTGAGATTTCAGTTAAACAGAAATTTAAGATTGGTTTAAATAAAACACCAGGCTTCTAAAGTGTGTTTATTTCCCTAGAGCTGTATTTGGTCTTATATTTTCAGATCTATGGTTTTGCTGTTACACATTTTAAAAATCAGAAAATAATCTTCTAAAACAGAAAGCCTACTGTTATCTAATATGATTACTAGCACACTGCATGATTTTAATCTGATGTGATAATATGATAAACTTGATTAATATAATATAATGAACCAAGATAGATCTTCTGATCCTATTACAGTTTGACATAGGAGGCTGTCCTGCAAGCTACAAAATATTCATTACTGTTGTAGCAGATAAATATCAGACAAAAACATGTTTAAAATATCCTAAGACAAGTAAGAACACACCTAGAAATTTGTTTCTGTATTAATTTCCACTCACAAAATAGAAAACTTTTTCATAGAATCAAAGAATACCTTGAGTTGGAAGGGACTCAATAGCATCATGAAGTCCAACTCTGGACTGACTGATGCCAGACTATATGACAAAGATGTTATCCAGATGCTCCCTGAGCTCTGACAGGCTTGGTGCCACTTGCTTCCCTGGGGAGCCAATTCCACTGGCTAACCATCCACTCAGTGGAGAGCCCTTTCCAAATGTCCAGCTTGAATCTACCTTGACAGATCTCATATATTATAAGCTGATACAAGTAGACAAATTCTTATGCCTGTATAAAACCCACAAGCCTGCCCTGAAAGCTCAATCCTACACAGTCTTGTGTCATCAGGTAGAAATGTGCAGGCCTTAACTATCAGGAGTCTGTGACACACCACAGTAGTTACAATGAGAATTAAACACTCCAAAATGTTTCAATACAGTGTTCAACATGGCTCAGTTGGCCTTCAATAAGATCAGGCAAATTACAGCTTCTTCTACATTCTTCTTACCCTCAGTGCAACTCAAAATGTTGCATCTGGACATGGGCTAGCTCTTGGCTAGTGCCAGATAGAAAGAGCATGCGTACTCTGCTCATGTTTGTTTGCTTTCCAGCTGGCTAATGGCTTTAGTGGGAAATAATTTTCATGCTTTTAATACATCAGGATATAAAAACATATATCTTTGTATTGATCGCCTAAAAATGAACATTGCATAAGTTTTGTTTTGACTGCTGTTCTTTCTCTAACTCTGACATCACTGAGAGAAATAAGCTTGTATCCCCAATACTTTTACAAGCATTATCGCACAGCAGATTCTTAAGGATAGAATGCTTGATTAATAAACTGACTGTAATGGTAGAAATGTAATTTTTGATTTAATGATTTATATTAAATTTACTTTTTGTCACATAACTAAGGAGGAATACAGTAGTTCTGTAAATGTAACTTTGAATGGAGTGGAAACATGAACCTTGTGATGATTTTACCATCTTGAATTAATAGAATTAGTAAATTCAGGTTAATTCAACCGTTACACAGATGAGTAACAATACCAAAATCACCATGAGGAAACTTCTGACAAAATCAGTGACCCAGACAAATAAAAACTGTCCTCCTAAGGTCCTGGATGTAATATTTTATTAGAATCATTAGAATTGCTTCGAAATACTATATAAAAATCAGTACTTCATGGATATAATGCTTCACTATTATGCTTCATTGTTACAGTCCATTATTTCTGTATGCAGGTTTAGGTACGAGTGTTTTCTCTTTGGCTGTGTTAATTAACTCAGTTCGAATTTATTCCCTACCTACATCCAAGTAGTTACAAAGAGGAAATACACTGAACACTTAATACTGCTCCCATGTCTCTTTTCTCAAACAGCATCCAGGAAACTTACAAGTACTTTTTCAAGCCATTCTGGAAAGCACCTGCTACCAATCCCCTTCTGAGGTGATCTTGGAGTATCAGTTCACCCCATGTTGAATGCATGAGCTAGAGTCGATCAAATACGCTTAGCTGACATTGTCACTTCTTATGAAACCAGATGACAAAGACTCATTCTGGTGTGATGATCTGGGAACCTTTTAACACTCTCTGCTGGAAGCCTGCTGTTTGACTTCTTGTTGAAATATCTTTATTGTTTTATCCTTTCAAAATGCAGCTTTTTAGTCACTCATGGGATGTTATCTGTCAATCATCTAAGCTTCATGCTGCTTTGGTAATTAGCTAGTTTTTGATAAGTGGCCAAGAAATAAAAGGTGAACCCTGCTGTGAACTGAAAAGAGAAGTGGAATTACTGCTGAGTGTTGGAGACCTGATTTTCCTCTGCTCAGGGTACAGCTTTAGTGCTAATGGACATATTCAGATCATAGTGACCAAGAATTCAATCCCTAACCTGGGACACCCAGGAGGGGTGGAAATATACAGGAGCTATATTTTTCCCAGGGTTAAGGAGTGCTATAGGCCATCTTTGAAATGGACTCTGAAAAAAATCTAGCTATATATAACTTCACAGAATTCATACCTTTGTTCTGTAACATGAAAATATTTTTCTGCTTCTGACTAGCTTGTCACTGACATCCTCCCTTCTGTGCCACAGGTGGTGCAAACCCTTCTTACACAAATTTTTTTAAAAAACCCAAAATATACCACACAACCCTCTAAAGAAGTTAAAAGAAATTTGAGAATGACTGTATCTGGAGAAAGTAGAGAGTTATTTAAGGAGAAAAGAGATGGAGACATAGGATGTTGTAGGGCACCTCAAAAAAGGAGGCTTGCTTAAATCATCGTCACAGAGTGATGGAGATTTAGAGAACATAAATTAGTTGTAGTTTCAAAGTCCTTTATATCCTAGTACTTTGCTTGAGCACCCACAATGTTTAACTCCAAGAGGAATGCCTGCTCATTGTGTTAACCAAAGACTTCTGAAGAGTAGACCCAGAGATGCCTAAATTTAGTATAGTCAGCTTAGAGCGAATAGTGGACAACCACAGAGGTGTGTGCATGTGTACATACATGTATACATACATGTATATATGTGCAGGTACTGTAGTCAGAGTCTATTTCAGAATTGGGAAAATTATATTGTTCAGCTATGGACCAGGAGGGACATCTAAGAGAAAGAGACTTTTTGAGTGCACTTCTAGTAACCCTAAAGGACATGAAAATTCCTCCAGTCTTGATGCCCTGAATGTATGCTACCAGGATGCTTAAAATTTTCAGAAGCCAACACTGAAAATTCATTGTATCTGTAATCTTACTCTTTTCCCCTCTTTTATTTATTCTTTTTTTTTTTAGTATGATATCTTTCAGCAAATATCTCAAAGTAATAGCAAGTAAACAAAGAAGGAAGTTTTCAGGTATCATAATAAATATTAAAGTGGCATGAGCAGGTGAGCAGATGGACACGAATCAGCTCAGTCTGGAGAACAGTAATTGCAGTTGGAGTCCAGTGATTGTACTCACTTGCAATCTTTCCTGTAATGAATAATCCCACTGAAATAAAATGAAATTCTCAACATGAATAATGCAAAGAATATGTTTTAATTTAGATGAGCTCCTAAGTCTGGGGATTTTTATTTTTTTTTTGCAGAATAACATTTTTGAGCCCATGAATAGCATTAATAATTTTAAGAATTAATGCAAGTTGAGAATTTTAATTTGAAGCCTTTATGGACGCTTTAATCAATTAAAATGCACATGGGATGTTTTGTCTTTTTAAAACATGGCAAACATTCTGAAAAGCAAGCTGACATTGCCTCTCTGTAGCTCATGCATAAATTTTAAAAGTGTTAGGCATGCCTAGGTTAACGATAGTTTGTGTAAACTCTTTAAACATGCTTCATCTGGTTTGTATATATGTATCTTGCTAGAAGGCAGGCACTCCTCTGCTATCTCTTCTGTAAAAACTTTTTGGGCTAAAACTCCTGAGAGATTTAGACTGCTGGAAATTTAGAATCGGGCAGTGTAAAGCTACCAGCCCAAAGGCTATCAGTTTAAGAGCTTCACTAGTGAAATATGATCATTCTGGGTATTCTGGATCATTTTCCATCAAAGGAGACTGGATCCTTAAAAAAGGTCACCTTGACAAACAACTTGCCCAGAGGATAGTCGTTCTGAGTTAGCCCTGATAAAGAAGTCATCCCACTCCTATCAATTGTGGGACAGCAGGGACATTCCTTAGGAACTTCTTGGCAATTCAGCCCCAGAAAAAGCTGCTGAGTGTCTGCATGGATTCACATAGAAGGTTCATTTAGATCAATAACCTGCTTCTGTCAGCAGGCTTCCCCAAATTGTTCTCTTGACTCTCAGCCTACAGTGGCTCTGAGACTTACTGGAACAGAGGTAATTTTTGTTTTCCATATCCCTCAATGGATTTTTCTGCCATCAGCCAATCCTTTATATAGACAATGTCAATTTTTTTCACCTACAGTTTCTTCAAGGTAGAAGATTCACAGCTAAGCTGTGCATTGCATGCAAAGAGAAGCTCTTCACTTTGGCTTGTGTTATGAGGCATATTTGTTGTCCCTGGAGGTCGAGTGAGCTTTTGACTGTTCACCTTTTTCATATCACACATGACTTTATAGCCACACTATTCTCAGCTCTGTCATCACTTCAGCCAAAAGAGGCTATTTAATCTATTTAATCATTCCTCATACATAATCCCTTTCAAATCCTTGACTGTTCATACCACTTGTTTTTTCTTTCAAATTCTACATATACTTTTTATGAAGAGACATAAATCCCACATTCTATCTCAGAAGGTGGTGCACCATGGATTTACACCACAGCACAATGGTGCTTTCTATTTTGTTGTCTGTTCCTTTCTTAATGATTCCTAACATTTAATTTCATGTCTTGACAGCTATTGAATAATGCTTCTCTATCCCAGCCCCACAATTGCATCAGATCAGAGCACAGCACTCCATAAAGAAAATCTATGTTGTTTTTACTAATGTGCATGTTTTCATTTATCTACATTGAATTTCATCTACTGTTTTATTGCCCACTTACACAGTATCAAGTTCTTTTTCATAATCTGTTCCCATTTTTATTATCTTGAATAACTTAATACCATCAGCAAAAATTTCTAACCTGACTATTCATCTCTTTGCTACTCCATCATGAATACACCACACAGCACAAGCAAGAATAAATGACAACTTCATAAAATGTATATTATGAAAAGCATTTAGGAAATGTAACTATTTAGGAAAACTAATCATGAGAATATTTTACTCTTTTAACACCATTTTCTAAGAATCCATAGGCAGGACAGGCTTTGTAGGCAGAGGCAGTGTTTTTTAGTAGACATGCAGATATTCTTGAGGAAGAAAAACAATCTTGGACATTGTGGTGGTTTGAGTCCTGGCTAAATGCCTGGTGTTCAGCAAAACTGCTTCAAGCTCTTTCTTCCCCACGCCCCCAACACCCCACCCCCCCCGCCTTTTCACCTTCCAGAGGGAAGGGAAAAAAAAACCAGCAAGGAATTTACAACTATAGACAACAACCAAAAGAGGAGTTTTGATTAATAACGTGGGTAAAGCAGAACTTAGAATAATGCTTAAATTTATTACTAACTAAGAACTAAAAATAAGAAATAAAAACAGGTTAGAAACACTTTTCCATCACCACCCCTCAATCTGCCCATGCCCCCTCCTTCCCCCAATGGTGCGGGGGACAGGGGAATGGAAGGTTTACAGTCAGTTCTTGTTGGGTCAGCCATTCGCAGATGTAAGTCTGAAACTTAAGCAGCAGTTCTGTCTCAGGGGCTTTCCTGTGGGCTGCAAAGGGGGTAGCTCGCTGCACCACAGTCGTCACCACGGTCACAGGGGAATCACAACTCTGAGTCCTTCCCCTGCTGTCTGTGGGATCCCCCTCACAAGAGAGATCCTCTGCTCTCTTGTGGGTCATTCCATGGGGTACGGTCTCTCATGAAGAGCTGGCTGTACCTGCTCAGCATGGGCTTCTCCCTCCGTGGGTCTCAGCCACAAATCTTTGCAGGACCTCCGCTCCATCTTGGGGGCCTCCCATGAGGTAACAGCTTCTTTCATGCCTCCCCCTGCTCCGACATCGGGTCTTTGCACCCCGATGGATCCCATGGGCTTTGAGGGGACAACTCGTAATCACCATGGTCATCACCACGGTAATCAGGGAATAATAGTTTTAAGTCCTCTCCCTGACCCGTGGGGTCCCTCCTCCTGTTTCTTCCTCCTGCACTGTCCTTGATGTCTGCATTGTGATGTTGTTAATCCATGACTGCCCATTTCCAACTGCGCAACAACTGCTTCATTCTTAAATATGTTTTCACACAGGTTGTAACTTAATGGTTCAAAAGCAGGAAGTTTTCTTCAGAGCTGACCCTCATTGGCTCTGCTCTATAGGATAGAGGAAAACTTCTAGAGGCTTCTCTTCTCTTATCTTCCACTTATCAAAAAAAAAAAGGAAAACCTAGTCAGAGAAACCCATGACAGGCATGAGCCTAAGGTGTCTTCCAGGTCTCAAAATAGCAGTAGCATCTGTCAAAACAAAACGCATGTTAAGAATAATTAATCAGAATTTACTTACTTATACTTCAGTTAAATCATCTCTGTAAAAACCAGTTCTTTTTACCTAAGAAGCAGAGAGGACATTAGGAGGGTGAAAAGAACTGAAGAGAGAGAAAAAACAGAGGTGGAAACTAAGAACAAGAGAAACTGGGAGAGATGTATGGATCCTCATCACTTAAGGGGAAGAGACACATAGTGTATAGTCTGTGGAATATAGAGAGGTGAGACTCTCTATATGCTATAGAGAGAGTTCTGAGGTTTGTCTTGCTATGTTTCCTTTGTGGAGATGAAAACATCTCCACAAGAATGGAAAGGGAGGGATTGTTTTCTGGGAAATGTTTTCCATTGACAGCTAGATATTCTGTCATGCACAGCCTGGATTTATAAGTTCACACTGGTGCCTAATATCAATTACCTATATGCCCTAATAAGATCTGGTGCACCTTGTGGAACATCATACACCTGTCCAAGTGCAGGCATAACAGCCAGAGCTGCTCATGGTTGTGTTGTAGGAAGTATTCACAGTGACTGGTACAGACAAGTTAGTGAACCTTGCTTTTGCTGCATATGTGCAGTCTGTAATCGGTGTTCTTATGATTATGGAGAATTTGCTTCTGCTGGTTGATTTCATGAGGCTGAGAAGCTGCTTAAAGTCTCAGGGATGTGGTTGTGGAAAGGTTTTTTTCCCGCATTTTCTTCCAACAGAGCCTGTAGGAGAACTCTGCCTGAGAGACTGTAAAGATAGCCAAGGTGACCAATTCCTAGAGTGGATGGAGCTGACAAGCAAGTGAACAACACCAGAAGTGGACAACTACTTCAAAAACACAGAAGTTCATGTTTTAAAAGATGTTCTGTAGCATAGATAGTGATTTACTGTATTAGATATATAGTTACTCCCCTGTACCAGTATGTTTTATTTTGATTGGTGGTGGCTACACAGTTACCGGTCTCCTATTGGTTATGTATTCCCTATTTTTCCATTGGCTGGCTTGTGATGTAACCCAGCGTCATCATGTGAAGCTGGCCACGCCCCATCTGTATTCCCCTCCTTCCCTCTTATCCCTTCCCCTACTTGCCGCGTCCCGCCCCTAACTCCTCCCACTTTCCAAGCTTCTTCCTGAACCTATATGAGTCCCATGCTCCCTGAATAAACCAGTTCCAGCTTTCACCCCACCATCAGCTGAGGACGTTTTCCTTCCTACCCTTCCGGCACGCGGCAAGAGCCTGTGTTTGATTACTTTGTATTCACGTTCCAGGATAGAATGCTATATGATAAGTGGGATTTATTTTTTTCCTTATCGCCAAATAATTCTTTATGTGGTGCTCAGGGGACTGTTAGAAATATGATCTATTTTTCTAAGTATCTTTGTTGGATAAAAATCCTCTTTTATTTACTAAGTGGACATTGCAAACCAAAGACAATAGTAGAAGAGGCTTCACCTCAACCTTTTAGCTTTTGTTTTATGTTTCAGATGGTAGCTGGTCTATATAGATAGGTGTTCTGGCATGCAGATCTTCCATGTGTCATAGTTTGTAAGTTGACATTGTTTATGCTGACTGTACTGTTTAGAAAAGTGACATTTGCATAATAGTATTTTGGAAATAATTTGACAGAGAAGTGCAAATAATAAACCTGTGGGTAAAATGGTAAAGGAGGCTGAATTTCTGAGCCAGATGATAAAGACACTTGTGTAAAGACACTTTTTGGTAATGCTTTTTGCAAACCTTTCTTGAACATAGCTCACAGACCCAGTTCACAGACTGTTGGTCTACTATAGGGCTTGCATCTATTTCAGCACCTGTCCCACAAATGACTGTCTGACAGTGACATTTGGTTTTAATTTGCCTGGAAGCTGTATTGATAAACCCCTTCAGTATCACCTTTGCAGCAAAACTGGAGCTGGTAAGCTAGAGGTAGGACTCTACATAGAAGCCACTAAACTCCCCTGTTTCCACAGAGTTCCTCTGGTCCTATAGTTCAGGAAAAATCCTTTCCCTTAAGAAATATGTGCACACAAATCACTTGTCCATCAGAAAGACAACCATATGCAGTAGAATAAGAACTTCTTGGACTTCTTCATGCAGTTTATCTACCTGAAGGAGTATGTAGTTGTCTTATGTAGTTGTTTGTTTTCCTGTGTGCCCAGATATCTTCTGGCCTCTTTTATTACTTACCTTCAGAGATGGACAGCCTGTTGATTGCTTTTCTACAGTGGCTTGTCCTTGTTTTGTTCTGTTTAGTTCCAGGGGTCTGCTTGATCCAAGCATTTTACCTCTCAAAGGTCTGTTATTTAGAATCTGCATGCTAAAATGTATTTAATGATGCAAAGATGGTAGAATTATTCTTAGTCTCTGTTTTGATCTTGAAGCAGAACAATCTGAAGGAAGAATTTGGGTCATAAAATTTTGAAAATCTGTGCCAGAGACAGTTGCCTATATTCCTTCTGTAATGAAAGTAAAACTTGCGGTGCATGATGCATCTGATATAATTCAGTAGCATACCTTGAGATGAGATATAGCAGTATGCCTTTCCTCCACTTGCTATGGAAGAGTTCTAGAAAGGTAGATCATACAGATTTTTTACATTGTAGTTGTTTTAAAATAGATGAGGCAGACAGATCCCCTTATCTGGGGCTCTGCCAGTAAACCAGCCATTTGAACGGAGAGGAACTTGGCCTCTACAAATTCCAAAAATAGCAGTGAACTTGAAGTGTGGAAATTATTAATCTTGTGCCACATGCATGAAGTTCTTACTTATAGATGTAGGGATTTTTTGTACTGAAAATAAGACCATTAATCTCACTAATGTAAAACACAAAAATACAGATAGTTCCCTAAGATGAATCCTAAAAATTCTTTATTCCCTTTTATCTCTAACTAGTCATTTCCAATTTTTACAACAAGCAAATAAGACAATAAAATAAAAATAATAAAAGGAAATTCTCCTTAGAAATCACAAGAAAAGAATTTTATGGAAATTAACTGTATTTAAGCACATTCTCGAGTAAGTAGTTAGGTAACAATGTGTATTTTCTAACACATCCAGACTGCACACAGAGAGAAGGCAGAGCAAAATAAAATTTTGTAATTTATTGAAATTTCTTATGCTTTTGTTGAGGCTTTGCGTAGCCAACATCTGTATTGTAATAAAGACTCTTTATTCAGAAGAATGGCTGTTGGAAGGCAAATTCTTTATAGTGACTATAAGACTATATTGTCTGAATATGATTCTGCACTTGTTGAAATCCACCATCAACATCAATTTCATGGTGTTAACACTTTCATCTTAGTATCTCACTCTTTCATTCTCACAGTCATGCAGTTTTAGGCTAGGGATAGATTTCAGGTTGCTGCTTCAACCTCTGGTATTTAAACAGTCTGCAAAATGGAGCTAACTAGCCTTAGACAATTTTATAATAACTTGTGCTGGGCTAAAGGAAACAGAAGTCTTGTCAAGACAGCTGCAGAATAGTTGTAGGGGTTTTTTTTGGTTTGTTTGGTTTTTTTTTTCAGTTGCATTTTTTTCCATGAGTCTGAAATGGGAAGCAGATTATGTGCTGATAAACAGATCTAGAGAGAGAGGATTAGGCACTGGACCTACTTCAGCGCATCACTAGGGAACTGGCTGATCCCAGGGTGCTTGCTCTTCAGCTCCAGTAACAGTGCCCCAGCAAACTTTAGAGAGACCTGCTTTTCTTCTGCTGCAGCGTCTGCTGCTTGTGAAATGCAGTGGGAGAATGTGGGAATGTCTGAAATATCAGCAAGCCTAAAGGTGAACTGCCTATGGCTGTGAGTCCTCTGACTGCAGATATTTAGATTAGACTTCACCCTGTTCCTCCAGGTAACTGAACTACAGAGAAATTTTTCAGTACTGCATGAAAAGGAAACAAGGTTTCTATGCTATTTTACCTTTGCATCAAGTTTCCAACCTGATTCTATCTATAGCTTACCTAAACAAAAATGTTGGGAGCTTTGGAAGTCATTGCTTTCCAGGACTGTGCAACAATCAGCACAGAATCGTGGGTGTAGAGATATTTTTTGTGAAAGCTGAATATACATACAGAACCCTTCTTGGAGATGTGCCAGTATGCGAGTTGTTTTCAGCCCAGAATAAGGGATGCAGATACAACTGTGCTTACAATGAAATAAGGTGTCTGTGAGAAATATGATAGATTGTGTATCACGTGGACTAAGCCTTGAGGGACAGTCCAGCACCGGCCAAACTGGTATCATGGTATCTTTAGAGAAGCAATGAGAAAATTACAGATATCCACAGATTTATTGAGTCAAGCCCCGCTACATTTGTAAAAGCAACAGTAGTGATCCATGGAAGAAGTGAGTCCTACTCTTTCCCACACAAAATGATGGAGAATGGATGAAGGAGTTACCAGCTGAGGAACTATTTTCTGTGAACAATTTTTGTTGAACGCCTTGAGGAGATCATGGGAAAAAGTCCTCATATAAAGCAAATTTGATGATGACATGTCTGTTTTTATCTGTGTAATTAATATATTTTTATCTAGATCACAATTTAACTGGGCCATTACAGGCAATTGTATCCTAAGTCTGTAATTGCAAATACAGGCATCTGTTCTTCACTGAATTCCATACTGTTTCAGCTGGTCTTTTCAAGCTTCTTTAGTATGATTCTAGATTATTTCTAACTTATTTTGTTTCCCTCTCCTCTTCCTTCTTCCCTCCATTGGTCGTCACTTTTTTACTAGCTCAGAAAAGAAGAGGGTAGCTCTAATCATATTATACAAGCACGTGAGGAAGTTTTTTTCATCAGACATCAGTCTGTTGATGAATTTCTTACAGCAGCTCTAATTTAAACTGATAGCATGTGCTGGAACAAATTATGGAGTGTCCAACAAGTAAGGTAGAGAACATGAACATGAGCTGATAAACAGCTTTAAAATGCATGTGATAGTTTAAATGACTTCTGGCATTCAGAGAGAGTACAACAATTTCTCTCATGTTTTGCAGGACTGCTGTAAGTTAATTTATGGAAGACATTCAGATGAATACCTCAAATAGCCAAAACTCGGAAAAGTATCAAACTAACAAAATAAAAAGTTCAGAAAGTCCAAGAAAGAATAATTAAAAAATGAGACTATGTGGATAACCTGCTCCTCCCCATATCACCCCTCTTCCCCCCCACAAAAAAATCCCAAACCCAACCAAAAAAACTAAACACACAAACAAGTGACATGGGAACCATGAATCAGGCCATGAGCTCTCAGGAGAAGGAACAATCGGAATCTCTGCAACCTGAACAACAAGAAATGGGAAGACAGTGGAAATGTCTGTTGTCAGATCAGTCATAGTCCCTAATTCTGGAAGCCAACAATGAGAAAACATGAAACTGAAGACATTCTTTATCACTGCAACAGAGGAGTCATGACATGCAGCAGTACAGGGCTCTAGTGGAGGGAAATCTGGTAGCTATACTATACAAATCATTAGTGGATTCTATATATTATTTCAATATATTTCTCTCTTTCTATAGCCAGCACTTTATAGACATCATAGTTGTCAGCTAAACTGAAAATTTGAGGAATAATCATTTCCATCATTCCACTAAAAACATCTCATTAATTGACACATCTTTAATATGAACTTTTCTCTAGATCTGCAATGTCTATGGCAGTGAATTCAATGTGAACACTTTCTAGCCCACAGGTGTGCTAACAAAATCTAGTCCCCAAAACTAGATGACCACTTTTTAACTCTCTGCTAAAAACAGCCGCTTGTCCTTTTTAATTCCTGAACAAATATGTGGAGACTGTTCAGAAGGGTTCTACTTGGCCCAGATCAAAATTATGCCATGGACCATTCAAGCAAGGTAACTCTACTGAAATTTGAAAATTTTTTGGGATTGTGTGATATAATGGTATAGGCTTGGCACTCAGACTAAGCAGAAAGGAAGTAGTACTAGTAGGCTGAAATCTGCATTAGGCTGCCTATATATAAAGGAGTTGCATAGTAAAAACTGGGAAAAGAACAGTTATTGTAACCTGAGAGAGAGAGTGGAGATAACAAATCTCACACGTTTATAATAAGTAATATTCATACAGCCTTTTTAAGCCAAAGAAAGAAATACAATTCCGCAAGAACTGATTAATGCAGTGTCTTCTCTAAAAGCCAGAAGGTGCATATAAACTGTCATTTTGTGAACAGTCCTAAGCTCTAACCAAAAAGGATGAAGAAATGTCTGCAAAGAAAGATCTAGAAAGAACTAAATGGTACTTGCAGCACAGTGGTTTTACTTTATAGATTCCTATGTCAGGTTGCCTAACAACATAGATGTCCACAATTTGGTAAGAAGTGGTACAATAATGCTTTAAGTTAAGCATGTGATTGGTGTATATATAGTAATGTTATACTACAGGTTCAGACAGACAGATCCTTCTTGAAAAGAAAGAAAATGAATGAATAAAAGAACTGTAGGAAGAGTGAGCAGGAGTGAGCAAGACAACACTGATGAGATGACATGATACTTCAGTGAATGTGAGGACATGTCTCCGAACTAATGAAGAGGTCATGTGATGGGCAATGGGAAAATAATTACTTACATAGCATGAGAATATGTTGGAAATCAATAGGAAGAAAATACACAAGGTCATTCTTTCTATTGTTCCTCTAGATTCTTACAGCACTTATCTGTCTGATCAAGTAAAATAAATCTTCCAGAATACAGTATGCTAAAGGGATATAGCATTTTTTTATCTTCATCAAATTATTTGTAGTTGAGAATTGAATATTTTAAAGCTTTTAAGGATACAAAAGGAAACAAAGTTTCTTTCACTGGTAGCTCAAAATACTTTTAGAACCACATCTGTGTTATAAAAGGGGAAAAAAAAATCACACAAGTCTATGCCTTAGGTTTCCTGTGGCAGGTTAATCCAAACATGAATCCACTGCCCACATAGTACGAATATGATTATTTAATATTAGCACCTGCCCCTGAGTCTCTTAGCATAATCATAATGTGTCCTTAGGGGTTTTAAAATTGCTGAAAGTTTAGTCTTTGCTTTATGTAAATGTATTAAATTATGAGCACAGAAAAAATTAATCAGGACATGAACTTAGCTGCTATTAATTTAGCTAAGCAAATTAAAAAGAAAAATCCAGAGACATTTTATAGTGATGGTTAGTAGTCAATTTTATTAACTCCACATTTGAAAAATTAAAGTAATTCAGGCTGTCCCATTTTTCAGTGTCACCAGAGAAACCATCAGGTGAAATCTGCTGGAAAATCTGTTGAAATGTGTTTGAAGATATACGCAGGGAACAAAGTTTCATAAAGTCTGGGGCAGATGTGAGAGCAAAGGAGATTTTGATATGCAAATTTAATATAGATTTTTCTAAATATCGGCAGCTTTTGTCAGCATTTCCTAATGAAGAATTGTGATAATGGTCAGCTTTATAAGATTTTGCAGCTATTTGAGTTTAAAGACACAAAGTTGTTCTTCTGTACTGTATTTTGAAGAAGGGAGAAGTGCAAAAACTGCTAATAAATCAGTTGCTGTTCATACTTCAAGCTACAGGAACGTCCATAAAGACTGTCAGCAGTTCTGGGGGCATATGGCCATTCTAAGCAGCAGTCAACAGAGACATTCATATGTATATACATGTATATATATATATGTATATATTTACATACGTACATATATATTCACTTTGTCTGAGCTATTTCGCACCAAGGCTCATGAAAATAGCTCATTAGCAATTAAAGGTAATATGCCTGGACAAAAAGTTCACGTTGCTAATAACTGTCTGATTGTTATATCATGTATCCACCTATAACCAACACATAAATTAAGAAAAGAGAGAGACAGAAATGCATTACACATGTTTTCTGGAATAGCCAATAGTATTTTTATGACAAAAAATGCATTCACTGAAGTTCCCTCTAAACTGGGAAGTTAATGAGAACTTTTTGCAAAATAAAACTATTTGTGATTTATTTTGGAAGGCAGTAAGAATCTGATTTTATTGATGTTAATTTTTTACAGATAAATGATACAAATCTGTATCCTGGAATAAACTGTTGTTGAATACCTAGACTACCATTTACTCACATATCAGATTAATTTGCAAGCAATTAAATTGAAAGGAAAAAAAAGGGAAGGTAACACACTGGATGACTGGGAATCACACAGTGCGTATTATGGTAATTCAGAACACCAACACCAAAAATAGCATTTGATAGGACACTTACTTTTGATGAATGTATTTATTATTAATACTTGTTCTGGAAAAGATTAAGGATCTAAAACCATTCTGCTCTAAGTTGAACACATATATAGAATGTTTAAAAATCAATGTATACCATATATATAGCCATGTATTTTAATATTGGCTTTTAGTTTGTGCTCATTCCCCCTGCCTCATTAAATATGATAGGAATAGTCAAATAGAATTGAGATATTTTATTTAAAATAATTTATTAAAATACTGTATGTCAGTGACTGCTGAATCTCAAACCTATGAGTGCACCTGCTGCCTCTGGATTATGACTTTATTAGGTTAAAATGGGTCCAGTGTTAGCCACTCCTTAAGTGTAATTAGTGTCCCTGATTCTCCATCTGTTTACTCCACATATAAATCTGATTTGAAAGCATTCACTGTGGTCACAATTACATCCTGACATATCAATCTAATTAAGAATTTGCCTGTGTATCTGATACACTTTTGATCACAGAACTCAATAGGCAAAATTAGACATTCATAGACTCAGATAGTCCATGATACTTACGCATGCTCTTCATCCAGTGCATAGCTGGTTCTAAGAAGCTATAACTACTAATTGTATTTAAATCTTTTTTGTAGTAAAATAATTTGGTTTATTACTATGTTGTGTAAAAAGAAAGAAATCCAATGATCTCTGCTCTCTTCCAAGACTGAGTCCCAAAACTCATTGCTGAGCACTAGCACTTGACAAGCATCTGCCATTTTGCAATCTTGCATTTTAATTTGATGGTTCTCCCTTTGCAGTCAGTTTACACTAGAGTGGAATTTTATTTTTTTTTCACGCTTCTCCTGGATGAGCCACCAGGTGTGAGTACTGTCTATGACTTTACTGACAATCTTTAGGAAAGAAGATTTCTTGTCATATTTTCCGTGTTATCACTCCTTTTATCATTTTCTACATTATATAAATATATAGCAGAAAAGGTATATCTAGAAGGAAAAGAATCCCAAACCATATTTTAATCTCACTACTTATTTGAGCTTTAGACTCAAAATCTTGATGTTTGGAGAAGGTTATAGCTTATTTGGGAGTTGACCTAAAGATGTCATTATTGCCTAGATAGCCAAACATATTTCACAGAAGTAACAGCTTGGTTTGTATTGCTTTCTAATTACAGCAGAAGATCCTTGTTCTTTATAAATACTTTGCAGTAGATCAGTTGAGATCTACATTGCTGTTTTTTCCGTTCAGTGATAACAGTGTCCTTTGTGCCCAAGCCACTGCAGCCTTTTGAGTACTGCTAGGATGGGGACATGCATAGAGAGGTTTATTTGCAAGTTAAATGAATTTTTTAGCTTTTCTGAATGAACTGACTCAAAAATCAAATAAGGCAGGAATGGTGTGTCTTGGCCACCTTTTCAGCTGAGCTACATATGAAAGATTAATACCCATGTTGTCTTCTGAAACCACCAATGAAAGTCCTCTCAAAGAGGAAAGCAAGCCTGCAGCCTGAAGCTTTCAGCTTTGTGATAGTGTTTACAATTCTCAGTGTGCATAGAAATCTCCATGGCATGTGTCTGAGATCAGCATTCTGTGCCAAATCCCTGGGGTATAGATTTATGTTCATCTTCCCTCAGCTTTGGATGCTAGACCAAACACTCAAACCTAGTTTTGCTCCATGATTTTGATAAAATGGCAATGGCTTGCATTCTCAAATAATTACTTTAGCTTGAAATGTGAAGGTTAATTTTAATACAATAAAAATATGAAATAGGAGATTGCATACTTTAAGAAACACTTTTGTTCAAGGTTTTCACATAAAATGCACACAAACAGATACAACTTGAATATCTGTTTCCAGGGCCTTGTGAAACAAATAGCCTATTCTCTAAGAAGTTTTCAAATTTGATATCTAAAGTAGCAGAATACTTCCACAGTACATTAATTACTGTGCTGTACTGCTGAATTCAACAAAGTATACATATATCAATCAAAGTTTATTGAAAATAAACTGAGAACAAATAACTACAGGCTTATTGTTGCTCTAGCTGAAGTTACTGGCAGAGGCAGAGCTCATTTAAGTGGAAAGGGTTCAACACTGAATGCCTTGTGAAGCTACTCCTTAGGTGTATTTTTCAGTTAAGAAAAATTATATGTTTTTATTGTAATTGTTTCCTAATAGCATGGTTAAGACACTAAATACTTATTTTTGGGCAGAGTAGTCTCAGAATACTTTTTGGGATAAAAGCAGGTTGATTTTAATGTAATACTTGTAGAACCAATTTATATGGAGAGTGGTACTTGAAGTATAAATACATAAGAAATTACAAATAATACGGCAATGACAGGTGGAACCTGTCTGACTGTTCTGGATTTTTCCAGAACAAAATTAGCAATAATCACACTGCTACATAAAACTGTGTTTGTGTCACAGGTTACCTTTAGCATTCGTTTCCTATAATGCCAGAAGTTTCCTCTAAAAATATTTTGGTTTATTATCATCTTTTATTATTAGGTTTTTTTATTACAATCTTCTTTCATTACTAGTTTTTGAAAGCCCTAGACCCATGCAGATTCAGGCATGGCAGTTATCAAACATTTCTGGAGTAAATATTGCTTCTGGTAATAATGTTTTACACACAGCAGAGTGAAATTGTTTGGACTTGATGATCTTAGAGGGTTTTTTTAACCAAAATAATTCAATGATTCTAAATGCGAGAGTTTAACTGCGTGGCCTACTGTAGTTAACATTCCTGTAAAAAAAACTCTGAAGTCCACAAAGTGGACTTTAGAAATCCAGACAAACTTTTAGTTACCCTTATATATTAATTGATAATTAATCTCTTCTAGGACCTGCAAGCTATTCCTTTTCACATTATTGTTTGGTCTTTTGACATACATGTGGACAAAAATGGATATATTTTTATTTAAACATGGGCATATACTTGTAAGCTGCATTTACTTCTACGATATAGATGGATGAATACTTCTGAGGTGTTGCTTATTAACTGAAATTCCTGGTATGCTGATCCACAGCACCAACCAACTCAGTTATGTTGTTTTCTTTAAAAACAAGTAAAAATATTTTAGGCAAAGTACAGCCTCTTCCTCCGATGTTTCATTTTGTTTCTCAGATACTCTAACATTGACTTCCTTCTTCTAAATATATATTATACATATCTACTGTTTGTAATAGCCATTCCTGCC
Source organism: Dendrocincla tyrannina (assembly GCA_035047865.1). NCBI lineage: Eukaryota > Metazoa > Chordata > Aves > Passeriformes > Dendrocolaptidae > Dendrocincla > Dendrocincla tyrannina. Next base: position 78,966,153 of record JAWWMP010000081.1, on the reverse strand, counting down.
CCAAAACCACAGCTCCATCAGCTTTCTTAATTTCAACCGAGATGGATATTGCTGATTTTCTACTGCCCTCCTGTTGCTGGGTGTCTGAGTATTGCCCTAAGCTGAAGCAGAACCCAGTAATATGTTAGATGCTATTGCATCTCAGGGAATTGGCTTTATTTCTTCTCTTTGAGAATTGTTAGCAATGTTGCTTGTGCTTGTGGGTCATTTGCTTTCAGGGTAATAGTCCATTCACTCTGTTTTCCTTTAACTGTTCTTTTATCAGCTATTTTGATGGCATCTCTTTTCTCCTATTGTCCCTGAGGTACTCCAAAATGCTATCCTTCAGTTTCTATTTCTCCCACTAAGTACATTATTTCTGCCAGTTCAACCATACACATCTGCTCTGAGGTGATTTATGTGTTTTCTAATCTCATGCTGATCGTGGCATCCCCAGTATCTCACCTGGGATGAGTCATCTGGTTTAGTGCAAGATGTTTCAGATCATGGCAGGGGCATTGGAACTAGATGATCTTTTAAGGTCCCTTCAAACCCAAACTAATCTGTGATTCTGTGACTTACCTCTGTGCATGTGTGTGTGAACCTAAACATAGTTAGAAATGCTGCACTAGATTTTCAAGAGATCAGATGCCTAGATAAAGTTACTGCACAAATTCTGAAGGTCATAATTTTCTGACAACACTGTGGTGATCTTGCCTGTCCTTTTCTTTCTTGTGAAAATCATTGACATTTCTGTTTAAGCCAGCAATCTTTGTCAGTAACATACCTTAATTTTACCTTTCTTTTGAACTTTACTATTTTTCACGCTGCCTACTTCTGCCCTTTAAAACAAATAATAAATATGGTGTAGAATGTTTTGGGGCGTTTTTGGATGCCTTACTTTAGTGCTGAAATAAAAAACATTCTTGCCACTTTTTAAGTAGTTTCACTCGGTTAGGCAATTAAAAATAAAATCTTACAGCCACCTTGAACTGCATGCAAATTTATGATCCAAGGTTTTCTGTTGCATTCATTGAGCTTTCTGCATGATCAGGATCCTCAGAACACGTTGCAATAAGATTTGACTCTTTAATGAATAAAGGATCTAATGACTATTTCTCATTATAGCCGTAGCATTCTGACTCATGCCATCATTCCAGAAGAGTGGCTTAGAGAAAGGTATGAGTTTATATGTCAATGATTTTACACACACTACAGACAGGTACTTCCCAAGGACTTTCCTCATATTGGAATAATAATGCACTGAACACCTTCAGCAAGAGGACAAACAGTTGACAGGTGTCAAGGAGAGAGGGAAGCTGATGAGGCATCTGCAAGTTGAATTATGTACCAGCAAGAAAATATGACTACTTATATCACAGAAGAAAAATGTGAGGTTTGATGAGGTGTAACTTATTTGTGTTTCATTCTCCTGGGAAGCAGCAATAAGAAAAAAAAGATGTAGTTTCATCTCAATGAGCAGGAGAATGGTGATACATTTAACAATAAACAAGACAAAATTAATAAAGACATTAAAAAAAGACCTATTAGAGCTGAAGTTTGGAGCAAACAGCTCCATGAAGATTTATAGTCTGTAAAAGTGATATGAATTGTATATTTAATCACTATTTCTGTTAGCATTTCATACCCAGCATCTTAATTTGCAAGGGGATTTCTAGTGAATAGCTGAATTGCTGTTAAACTTGATTTCAGTGAAAGATTAATGGAGTTTTAAGACTTTTGACTCTAGTCTTGTGCACGTGCATATTGTCTTCTTGTCAGATTTTAGATTTTGAATTTATCAGTTCAAGAACAGAAACCCTGTTTTTGGATTTTACATCACACAACACAGTAAGATCTGGTTCTCATTGGGCCTGATATTGCATAGGGCAGCATGAACAATAGCAACACATCAGTAGCCAAGTGTAATTAAGACCCCTGTGCATTTTTCCTCAGGTGGTAAGGGGTGGATGTGCAGAATTTGACATTGGAGTCTATCTTCTAACACACTGTTGAAATGAAAGTTGGAAAAATTAATGTAAATTAATCTATTTTTAACATCACTCACTTTCACCTTCCATCTTCTTACTGAGGAGAAAATTGTGGAGAGAACGATAACAATACAGTTCTTGAAGTCTCCTGCTGTCAGAAGTAAGGTCACACAAGACTCGCAGTGGGGTATCTTAAAGTCTATTTTCCTCACTGATACTTAATCTCTAGAAGATAAAGGCCTTGCACCCTTATTTGCTCACAGAGCTCCTCCAGCGTTCTCTTGTTTATCTTTAAAAGAGAGTCCCCACAAGAATAATAAACAACAATCAGGTTCCTTGGAGAGCTAGGTCTGTGAGACATGTCTCTGTTCTTTCCATTCTTGCCTTTCACTTTTTTTGCCTTCCTTTGGGAAGGACAGTTACACCCTTTAGTTAGACAGTTAGTTCCTTTGCTGAAACGTTGAGCAGTTTTCGGTGTTTTCATTAAACAATAAAGATCTGTATGATGTTTTTCAAATACCATAAAAGCCAAGGTAGACCTACCATATATTACAGTTACAAAATAGTGCCCTACAGAGGGCTTGAAGAATGAGCAGATGAGTTTTGGAAGTAACTTTCTGTCAAGAACCAATAACGTCCTGACTTCAGCGTTCATCTGACAACATCTATTACTTTATGTGAGGTGTGAGCTGAACAGTTTGCATTTCTTCTTTTTTTATACTATGCATATTGAATTATGTCAGACCAGCACAACCCTTTAGATTCATGGATTTATTTACTTAAGGTCGACAAGCTTTTTTTATTAATATTCATTGTAAATCATCCCAGGAGCCTCTAGCCTCTAACAATTATTTAAAGTTTGAGATGCAGTCAAATACTGTCACTTTTATTTCCTGTATTTATTAGTTTTCTCCTTCACTTTTATATCTTCTTACCTTTCTAATGATGTTAGATGGACTACTCATCTGAGCTTTCATTTTACTTTCAATCTGTACATTTTTCTCCCTTGCTCCAGAAGGTTTGCACAGCCAATACATCAGTTTTAATTTTGTTCTTTAAAGTGCTCAATAAGAAGCAACTTAATGGTGATCAAACAGAATAGCACACAGCTGTGTGACAGACTGTCACACTGTCATGTTGGGGAGCAGAAAGACACAGGTGACGCAAATGTCATATCAGGGCAGAGCAGAGACTTTGATAGCTGAGGCTCAGAAAGACAAGTTGAGAAAGACAAGACTGGACTGAGAAAGGCTGTCAGGGTCAGCCAAGGGTCCAGATCCCTAGGTAAGACTATGGTGAAAAGGCAAGTTCAAGGTCGAGCTGGGAACAGAAGTCAGGATCAGATCCAGTGATGGTAACCAGGGTCAGTTCAGCAATCATCAGGTAAACCCACAGTGATGAGGCACGTCCAAGGTCTACCTCAGAAATCAGTTCCAGGCCTCAGGGTCTGGGTCAACAACATAGATGGCCAGGCACAAGTAGAGCTGAATTGAAATATTTCTTTTCATCATAAAGAGGTGAACCCTGCAATAACTAGCTAATGATTATACGTGTTTTTAAATTCAACTGTCAGCCCTAATGAATAAGGACCCTGTTTACTTTCAGCAAGAGTCTGGAAGGAGGACTCATATCACTAGAAAATCCAAATGAGGACTGAAATTTGCCTGTTTGCTAGTTTTTTAAATATTACAAATATGGGTGGTATTACAGTGCACTGTGTTCACACTAGGATGGAAGGGGGAGGATAACAGGATCACTCACAAGCTCTGTTCAGAGGCAGAACCCCTTCTGAAGATACTTCCACAGATGCCCATGCAGAGATGGCAACTGCTCTGCACCAGGACAGGAGGTGAGAGGTAGAAACAGAGCATGTTCTTTCTTGAGCTCAATGATGAAGGCCCAGAAACAAATGGCTTAATAAAATAGCTGTTTTAATAAGATTCCAATAAAATAATAGAATTAAAAAAGGAATATAGATAGCAACTATATCTGACATCACTCCAGATGCTGGGAACCCCATATTTGTGCAGCACTGGATATACCTTGGATCTTCCCACGGCAAGATGCACAGATCTTGTCTCTAGAGGGATTCATCTGATCATGGACTAATGTGGTGAGCTGGGAAACTGAGATGGAATTATCTCAGCCCTCCACCCCTGAAGATGTTGACAGATGTTTAGAGAAGCAAGTGGTAGGACTGGGCAGAAGGAAATGAGATCTAATTAGTATCTAGATCGTGCTTTCAGTGTCTGTGGGAAAGTATAATGTGAGTGAAAGAAGGCAAGGGACTTCTAAGCATAACTGGCAAGTTTGGAGACCCATCTATACTCAAATAAACTGGAAGCCCAGTGTAAATAGAGAAAAAAAATCAGACTTTTTTTCTTTTCACAAAAGAAATCATGAAAAAATATTCATTTATTTAAGGCATACAAATGTTTGACACTTTTGTCACTAAAATAATGACCCAATTAATACCAGTACACAAATGTTTATCTGTGAAACATACACATGGATATTAAAGTGGTTTGTGGTGTTAATAGTTTATAAATTTCATAAATCACACAGAATTTTCTAGCCTGAAGAAAGGAAGGTAATAGATGTTGAGGCTGCACAACCATAGCAATGTAGACCCTATGCCTTAGTTGCACGTGTTTAGATTTCTGTCTCCTTTTTCACTTGCAAAGTATTTATTTCATTGATTAAAGAGACAGTGTGATACGAAAAATTGAATACTCTGGGAAAGTACAATTTGCAGTTCAGTAGCATGTTGGAGACACAGTATACTTCTTCCTTTTTTTAGAGCAATTTCCAGTTGATGCTTAGCCTGTGCTCTCTTCTTTCTGGTGACCAGCGATAGGACTTGAGGGAACCTCATAAAGCTTTGTCAGGGGATGTTTAGGTTGGGTATTAAAAAAAAAGCTTTTCACGCAGAGGGTGGTTAGACACTTGAACAGGCTTCCTAGAGAAGTGGTCATGGCATCAAGTCTGCCAGAATTCAAAGTGAAGATAGATATATTTTCAGAAAGAAAACCATGCAAAAGTGCAATGAAAGAAATAGTGGTGTTTCTTAGTTTTAAGCAAGGAAAATAGTTTATCATGTTGGATTTTCATGTCAGCAAATGTTTCCTTGGTATTTCATGGTTTGTCCACTTGTGTTTTAATTTTAATTTAAGAAGTGAAGTGTCTCCAGAGGAGGGGACACCAGTGCTTTCAAGGGCCAGTAAACCCTTGCTATAACTTGCTGTACACAGTCCTACTAGACAAAGATAAAAGGTTTGCTTTTTTCATATGCGACATCCATCTTGTAAGTATTTCTAAATGTTTCTTAATTCAGGAGGTAGTCACACCATGCTATGAAGAAAGAGCTCATTAAGCTTCACCAAATAAATACATAAAAATAATTTTAACCATTCTGCACGTACTAAACAGTTTCTCACATGACTGTAGCTTGCTAGAAAAATGATGAATGTTCAGAATGTGTTTCTGTTCATTTGTCTTGATTCCAGTGAGCATGTGAAAGTAGTTATTCAGCATACATTACACTAACTCAGCAAAAAAATCTGATTTCTTGAGCTGGCAAACCCAAACTCCTTCAAATTATTAATCTTTTTCATTAGCAGAGGAACATCAAGAATAATGTAGAAAGAGGTGTGGTAAAGGTCACTAAAAAAAAAGAATTAGACAGGAAATTTGAATTAGTCATTTGAGACAATACAAGTTGCACTTTCACTTGCAAGAAATTATTCTAATTTAAAAAAGCAATAATCCTCATGAAGGAAATGTAAATTTGAAGAGAAATGACACGTTAATTGCCCTCATATGTTTTATCTAGTTGAGTGTACTAACGGAAGTAATTGAAATGTTGTAACTTCATGCCAAGTCATTATAAAAATGGTTGAGGTCAAGGACCTGAATGCTGAGTGAATGACAAAGTTTGCTTTAATCTTTCTCTAGTATCTGTTTATGATGAATATAGAATTTTCTCAGGTGTTGCTCACATCATGTTTTAGTTTCTGGAGCATTTTTGGTGAGGTTTTATTTTGCTGCAATGGTATTTGTTCCCTAAGTATTTTGCATTAGTTTTATTTGCAAAATAATTGCATGCTGTTAAAAAAAAAAAAAATATTTGGAATGGACATAAGTGTTATTTCAACATGAGAAGCCCAGTTTCCATTGGGAAATAGGTGATGAGTCACTGTTCTCTAAAATTGGTGGAGTTTTGATGCATATTTTGAAATACATGAAGACTAATTTTATAGAAATCACCAAAGTTTGTTAGTGACCTGTCTTATTAAAGTTTAACTCTAACTGAAAATGTTACCTAGGGAATTAGTGTCATCTTTGTTCTCAACTTTGAAACTGTGCTAGTGATGATAACTGTAGTTTCTTTGAAAATATGATTGTTGTTGTTTTTTGTTGGTGGTGGTTTTTTGGAGGGGTTGTGGGTTTTTTTGGTTTGGTTTGGTTTGGTTTTTTTTAATAATTCAGTGACCAAGACTTCCAAAGCAATGTAGCAGAGTTGGAGGCCTAATTATCACTAGTTCTACTGGGAATTTTTTTGCCTCTAATTTCTGGGTAACATTTAAGAGTATATTCTGAAATACACTGGATAGAAGGTCTTGGATTAGAGTAACTTTTTGACTGTAGCCTGAACCAAAGGTCAGTAATCAAACTGTTTATATTCTCCTTTGTTTTTTTTAGCTTTTCTAATACTGTGAAGTGCTTCATGCATGCTCATCCTATGTCTCTATTGAAAGAAAAAAGCTGCTCATCTCAGCAAAAAGTAGTGGTTAGATCTAGTGCAGCCTAACCCACAGCTGGCATCAGGAGAAAGTTGCTTGAATCAAAACAACAGCATGAATTTGGGACTTTATTCTCCCAAATTAGTATCCTGGTGCTTTTGAAATATACAATTTACCTCTCCTCTTTCTTTCTGATATATTCTAAAGGTATCTTATGTCTTCCAGGGAGGAATTGAAACTTTCTTTATATCTAAGCATCTTCAGTAGAAGAAAAAAATCAAACCACAAAATGTGTAGTTAATTTGAGCTAAAATTATTTTGCTTATTAATTTCTCTCTGAATGTTTTACATATCAAAGCATGCTCAGAACCAAAGAAAGCATTTCATTTTGGGTAAAAGAAAGTATCTCCTTGACAGCAAAATATTTTCCTTCCACTTCCTAGTGGATTATCAGAACTCAAAAAAAATAAAATTAATTTCACACAAAGAAGAAGTCTATGTTTGCTTTTTTAATGAAGCATCAGGGAATGCAAAAGCATTTATTATTATTTCTTTTGTTATTTTTTTTCTAACCTTCATTTATATTTTTTTTCAAAGAATGTCACATAATGGGCCAGATATTTTGCTTCCTAGTGCATAGCTTTGTATTCTTCACTTTTATCTATTTGGCTTCTGTAGTTTGTTAGACAGACTACTCTGCCCCAGGCAGAAGTAGCCAGCAGGACTCTTTTCTAAGGTTTATGGACTGAGTATTGGTTTGTTTGTTTAAACATAAATATATTTGCACAGCCCAATGGAATAGAGTCAAATTCAGACTGCACAGGGAGGTTAAACAGGTAAAATCTTTCCTTAAGATTTGGAAGAAATACATCCTCTAACACCGTTGGGCTTAGAGCTCGGCAAGAGACCTGATCCAATGACAGAGCTGACAGCCTTCACAGGCAAGAGTCCTGCTTGTGCAAACATCACACAACCTACCACTGTGCATCAAGGCAATGACACAAATTCATTACCTTCATCCATCCAGTCACCCAAAGTGAAATAAATTGGCACCACATGCAGGTTCAGAGAAGTTCATAATGCTGGATACAACGGATTCATGTGACTAATATCGACTGTCACTCAGAGATATTAAACTGTCAAGACAGAATCACAAGTGGTAAGCTGAAAATTTCTGACAATGAGATAAAGTGCACTTTTTAGATGATGGAAGGGAATACAAGGAAGGAAGAAAGAAAGAAAGAATGAATTTGTACAGCCTGAAGACATTCATAATTATGGTGTATCACAGTCTTTTGAACAAGTCAGGCTAGACTTGAAATGTACTTTGATCCCCTTGCCCCATTTCCTGCAGAAGCTGGTTCTACCAATGCATCAGTTAGCAACACATCTCAGATTCCAACAGGAGAGCTTCTAACAAATAAGAAGTCTACACATGAATGCTTAATACTATCACAATAAGTATGCTTCTGGAGAGAGAGAGAAAAGTAGAAGGAAAGGAGGCATTTAAGTGCCCCATTGCTGCCAAGCTATATGTGAGAAAAGAGCTATTAGGCTAAACTTGAGCATGCTTATCATCCCAGTGAGGTGTTTGAAGACATCTTTGTTGGCCAGTCAGGAAGGGAAGCATTTCCTTGCTGGAAAGTAGTTGCTGCTGAGTTGCTGTCTTACACCAGCTCCAGCAAAGGCCAGCAACCCTGAATACTCTACTTATTGACCTGATAATTCCCAGTGATGTCCCGAGATTGACCTTCCCGATTCACCTTGTTCTGTTTTTCTTTTTTCCTTTAGATCTTGTATCTTTCCATGCTGGTGATTTCAGCCCTTAAACTTTGAGATACTGCTGATTCTGTCTCAGCAATCCTGTGCCTGTCTGTAACTTTTACTTTCCTACATGTCTGTAAGCAATCTGAGTCCAGGTTATGCAGCTGTGTCATATCAGAGCAGGGCCAGCTGATAAGACACCTGGACAGCTGTGGGTGTGTCTGTATGTGTGTGCTAGCTGACAGCAGAGTTACAGAGATAGGGAGTGAAGTCACCTTCCTCCTTATGGCTCCTCGTTTCCTCCCCAGGGAACTGGAAAAGCATCCAGCTGCTGGTACAACCAGCTGCTTACTGTAGTCAAGTGACCAAGGCTTCGTTTTGTGAGCTGGCACACTAAAAAGAGAGAAAACTGCTTATGAAAATGAGTAAAGTTGTCCAAAGAGTGAGAAAAATATCAGAAGAAGATGAACACTGAGACACAAAACAAGTTTTTTCCACTGTAAGTCTTCCCCACAGTCTTCGTACCTAGCTAGTCTACAAGGCAGGAGCAGTTCCAGATCCCTGTATTATTAGAGTTATACCAGGTTCTTAAAAATTCAGTTTGGGAAGGTCTGTATTTAGTAGATGATTTATGAGTGAGAGGGCTAGGTGCTGATTGCTACAAACACTGTAGTACTTTCTGAGCTGAAAGTCCTGAATTGAAGCTCAGTCCTACAGGAGAACTGAGATTAGCCCACATATCCAACACTGCTCAATACTGCCATGCTTTCAAGAACCCACCGCATACTGCAACAACAGATTTCTACCTGCTTGTTAAATACACCAAACAAATCACTAAACTGCGTTTCTTCTGTGAAGGTTGCTGCACAAAAGACCTACAATATCCTTTTGAATCTGATGTAATAATTTTAAGCAAGTTTCCATTCAGCAAATTTGATATTCTGCACATGAGCCAGACACATAGTTCTTTGCAGAATGTTAACATTCCTATAGCATCGGGAGGTGCACACCTAGAAGCAAACTATATTCTGGTCTTGTTTTCTGTTTAAGTTGTATATATGCATGTTAGTATACTGATCTATATGCTTTAGTTCACTGTGTTTAAGAAGTTTTCTAGCTATCTGTCCCAATTCAAGAAAATCACATATTTAATAAGGCAAAAATAGAATCAACCTCAAAGAATTTTTTTTTTTAAACTGAACATCTGGTATATGGATTACTTCTATTTCTGCAGTCAGAGGAAAACACATTTCAACAGTCTTTGGTATAAGTTTCTGATGCTATTCTTCCATAGACAAGTTTTTATTCATTTGGCAGAATATCCCCCTATTTAATTTTTTTTTTTTTTAATTTTAACATAGAATAAGCAGGTCTTCCAAAAATACAGAAAGATGAAGAAAAAAACCTCTTTAAAATAAAATCATATGTTTTGGTAACAACACTAACACATTCAGGTAAATCAAAATGGAAATTTTTGCAAAAATATTCCTAATGTGTTGTCAAGTCTGATACACTTTGTGAACTTGGAGACACCCGGTTTTGTCATTGTATTCCAATTTATATATAACAGTCATCAATGAGATATTAATGTATTGAACAGAATCACAGTAATGTGATCTGCCAGTACCTTCTGTTCTCCTTCTGTCGATGAGAAAGTTTTTACCATTCTTCCAGATTGTTCCTCCGTCAGCAGTTCTATAATCTAAAAATATACATTTGGAAGGAGTGTATTTTTTTTCTGCTATCTTAGATCTTCCTTCTTCAGCTTCTCATTATTTTGTTTATAACTTTCAAAACAGAGCAACCTCTAGTAGTCCAAACTTTTCTATCTTGCCACTTTTTATCGATCTCAGCTATTATGATATTCACTTCTAGCACATAGCAAATTATACATAGTTACTGGATCCCACTAATATCCTTAAAAATTAGTACTATATTCTGGTTTTCTGGCACTTTTATGTGAGAGGTTACAAATCTGGGTTACTAGCTCAATTGCTTTACCCTACAGTTTCTTAGGAATGCCTGGGTGATTTGATATTACTGCATTTTTTTTTCTTTGAATAGTCTGCTTATATTTCAATTTAAAGTTTATTCTTCATTTCCCAGGCCATGGCAAAGCTCTCTGTAATGCCAATCTAACCCTTATCACAAGCCCCAAACCCTATCACAAACTCTAATGACTAACCCCATTATAAACCTTATCCTATGAAAAATTCAACTCATAATTAAAACCCTAAAAACCTAATCCCAAACCAAAACCAAGTCCCTAACCTCTAACCTCCTCCACCTCATGCATGCTGTAACACCAAAGCCCTAAATTCAGTCTTGAGGATAGATCAGAATTAGAATTCAATTTATGTTTGTTTTTTTATGTTAATGCATCATGTCAAATTGAGAATTTGATTTATTGTTGGGGTAAAGATAACAGGGTATGGCTAAAGATTATTGCCAGGTTTAGTACTAGGGTTTGCAATTATGGTTACAGGTTTGGGCAGAATAGAACTGGAATATGGGATCAGTTTTAGAAGCTTGTGGCCAACAATTTGGTTTGGCTTTATGCTTAGGGTTCAGAGACAGTGTCATTCCAACTCTTTAAACAGGAACATTTATGGTTAGAATTAAGGTTCACTGTTAGTATTCAGAATTAGAAATTGGGCTAGAGTTCAGAAATTGAGTTTGGCTTTAACATTATGGTGGGGTTTGGGACTAGGGTAAATCTTAAGGTTTAGATTCTCTTGTTTAGTTAAGGTGCAAGATGAGCAAGATTAAAGCAAGGTTGAAAATTCTGGTTAGACTTAGGGCTTGGGTTAAAGTTATGTTTAGGGCTTTGTTTAATTTTAGGATTGGGGCAAGGTTAAAGATTAGGGTTTCTGTTCCACTTTTGTCAGGCATTGGGGTTTATTATTAATTGTTTTTACAGGTACTTATGATTAGAGGGATGCCACTTTTTTGCATTTTGTTTGATCCCACCAGTTTAATCAAGGCTATACTATATTGCAATTATTCTGTTTCTGGATAGACATACACTTGGAGCCTAGTATGCAGTTAAAATATTCTTATGGATAAGGAAGTCAGATATATGCCAAGTGGTTTAGGCAAGACATCTCAAGTACTCACCCAGGTGCTGTAAACATTTTTGTCTATGTTTTCCTTTCGGGCCTGTTAATGAAAAGTTTCAGCAAAACAACCATAACTTTTGGAGGCACTGTGTATTAAAAGTGGATGGTATGATAAAAGCAGAATCAGTTCAATCACAATCAGAAATGCAGGTGATGGCAAAGACCCAAATAGACTATGTGAAGTTCAATCAAGATATTATCCAGCCTGCAGAAATCTAAGTTAATCACTTGAACTCCCTTCTGCTTTTGGAAGGAATACAGCCAGATGACAGCAAAATTGAAATCATGGCCAACATAAACCATCGGCCACTAACATAAGCAACAAGAACATAACATTTCTGGAGATACTTGTAAGCAACAAGAACATAACATTTCTGGAGGTACTTGGATTGACTAAAGTTTTAGTGTGGTACATACTTTTAGAAGAAGCCTGGACTGATTTACAGAATTGATTGTTTTGTAGCATTACAGCTTGGACAGCAGTCACAAAAAAATGCAGCAACAAACACAAGCAAGACTGCTAATTAGTCAAGATACACATTTCCAGAAGCCTAGTCATCATTCAAACAAAGGAATGAAAATAACACACCATGATATACAGGAATAAAAAAAAAAGCTTTATATAAGTCAAGAGTCGAAATGGAGAATAAGCCACAGTTTTTGATAGTGTTACATGTTGCAAAAATGTTCTTCTTCATGAAAAACTGTACCTAAATATTCCTGACAGATGTCTCAAAGTAAGCACATAAGAGACAGCAGCCCCTATGGTGTTATATGAACATCTGGAATTGACGCTAATGCCTCCTAAGAGTGCAGACTGTACAAGCATCACTGGATACTGATGCCATGACACACTTGGCCTACCTACACACAGAAATAGTGTTGATGACTTACTTGATGCAGTGGATTATGGTCTCTGGTCCTCACAGAGCTGTTTGACCTTTCTCCATACAAATTAAGTTTAAATGAGCAAACTGCAGCTTACATAAGACATTGTTTCACAGTAAAGATTTAAACATAAAGATTCATTAATTCTACTTAAGTATTTACTATTAGTTAATTAATCTTAAAATTAATTGTGTGCTCAACAGAGAACATTTGCTTGAAAGGGCTCTTTTGTACAACACAACAGCTTGCTCAGGGTCTGGAATGCTAAAATATCTCTACAGAACATAGGAATTCCATGTCTCATAAACAGTGTTCTGGTTCAGTTTGGTGGTCATAATGGTACTCTGCCACATGATTGCAGGTAACCCTCCTTTTTTTCTTCTCTTATCCACTTCTGAAATTGAGGCTATATTTCTGAAGCTGTTGATGTATCTCTCAATACTAAATTCTGATAATCAGTACTGGCTTATGCTGCTCAATACAACACCAAGTAAACCTGCGAAGGTAACACTGGTTCAAACTGCGTATGTGGAAGGCAGTATTGCATCTTTGGGGCTACAGCTTTGGCAGCTCCATAAGTCCTATGCTTTGCCATAGGTAATAGGAAAACCCACTGTGTGCAGAAGACACTGTCCATATGCTGTGCTTCCTGCAGTGTTTCACCATTGTTCCTTCCCACAGGTCCACCCTGTTACAGTTTTGGACTTTTTAGGCAATTTTACACACAAACACGCAGCAAAGAGGGTGAGGGGTAAGCAAGTTTTTTCTGTCAGGGAGATATATAAGATCCCATTGTGTTCCTAGCTTGGACCTTCAAATACCAGCTGAATATCGAGGGGAGCCCCATTCCTTGTGTAGCCATGGTTGAGGGGCTGGCCTTGGGGGGTTTGTGGAGGTGAGCATGGGCAGTGAGTTTTGGACTGGGGTGAGATTTTGCTCACTTTTTTGCCCTGTCTCGGGATTGGTGTGGTGGGGATTCTCGACGTTCATTTTTTGCCAGTTTCCACAGGTCTCTGGTCCCATGGCCTGTGGTGCTCAGCTGTTGCCTTGCTGGGGCTTGCAGTAGCTCTGGGAGGGTCCTGACTCACCCCCTGACTCCACACATCCTGTGCAGTCTTCTTTGTGGACTGCCATCACTGCCTGGGCTTGCTCCAGACTCACTGGGGACCAGCGCCATCTGCAGAGGAGCTTCCAACCCCCCACTCCAGAAGATGGTGAGAAGATCCTTGAGCTGCCCCGGGAAAGGTTTCAGACCGTCTCTGCTGCCGCTTTTGGAATCAGCATTGCACCCTCAGCTGCACCTTTGCCTCAACGGAGCCCTCCAGTGCCCTGCTGGCAGTGGTTATAACTGCACCAAAGGGGAAAGTAGGACTTTGCTGTTTGAAAGTTTCTGCTACTGTGGTGGTGTTTTGTTCTATGTATTTTTAGTAAAGAACCATTATTCCTTTTTCTGTGTTTTTGCCTGGAAGTCTCTTAATTTCAAAGTTATAATAACTTTGAGGGAGTGGGTCTCCTTTCTGTTCCAGGAAGGTTTCCTGCCTTCCTTGGCAGATATTAGTCTTTTAAACCAAGACACACCCTTACAGATTGTATGGTGTGTTGAGAATTGAAGATAAAGATATTCTGTTTCTATTGATAGATACAAAATTTTCAGGCGGAAAAGGCCTGCTTTCACACTGGTTTCAGAAGTCAGGGTGAAAGACCTTTCTGGAAGACTCTACTATGAGGAGATTAGTGTTTTTCACTTAAGAAAGCTTTCCTGCCTCGAAGAGGCATCTTTCCCAGAGACAGTTTTAGATGTTTTTTCCTCCTGCATTCCAGAGAAACTCTCCCTGGTATGAGGAAAAGATAAGTCCTTGCAGACATGTTGGAAGACTGCCACAGAGTAGGGGCCAGGGATGATAAAAGCTCTGAGAAGAACAGGCGGCATGTCTTTCTCCAGGCCCAGTATTTGAAACACCATTACGGTTAATGTTCTTTAAGTCTGGCATTCTCAACTTTGGAAATAAATTTTCCTACAATCCTTCCATTGCCTGGCATTGTGGGGGTACCTGCATGTTGTTTGAGTTCACACCATGGGCATTCTGCTAACATTAACTGAATGAAAGCAATTCTAAAATTACAAAATTCAGAGAAACTTTCTTATACTGAAATTTACCTGATTGCATTTAGATTTTTTCAACATTGCATTGTGCATTGCAATAATACAGTAGTAGACACAGCACTGTAGATGTCTAATATACTATAAGTTGTATGGACTCTTTTATTGTTCTGTGTAGAAAGAAAGAATCCCAAGATTAGAGTCTTCTTATCTGAATGTGGGTTTCCAATATAATTCATAATTCCATGTCCTTGTGGCAGCTTGGTTTTTTTTTCTGTATTAAAACTGAGACACCATAGTAGTAATCTGTAGTCAAATGTGGTATTTGCTCAAATGTGTGTTGCTCTTTTTCTGTTGAATGTATTGCTAGAAGAAAAACCAAAGGATGTTTCAAATGCAGATAGATGCAGTTGCAATTCATCTTTCTATTCTTTGGATAAAATGTACATTACAAAGGCTAATACTTGTCATGTGTTTCTGCCTACATTCTATCTTCCACCTATAACTATATAAATAATGCCATGTGATGGCATGATGATAAAGATTATGATTTGATTCTTTCTCAAATTAAAAAAAAATAAATCAAAAACCAAAAGACAAATCCACTTTATGTGGATTTACAGCCGGGCTTATGTGTCAGAAGAAAAAATTTCCACAGTGATTTTCAAAGTAGTGTGTCCCAGTTTATTAGAGGTTCACCATCTCAGGACATTTTTATACTGATATTACTGTTTTTATATATCCTCTCCTATTTTAGCTGCAATCTTACACAAACTTCATCACAAAAAATATGAGCCCTAATGACATTTTTCCAAGTCACAGGCCTAGTTGGATTTTACTTGTAACTTTAGGACAAAGTCCTAAAGGGATGAAAACCCATTACACTGAAAATGTCCAAGGTCAGTTACTACAACCATGGTCAATTTTGTAAGCATGTTTTCCTGGATTAGACTCTGTAAGTTTTTCTGCCTGGGTGAAATCTAATTTTCTGTTTCAATTCTATACTGAAGAAAGCATCTCCTTCCAGTTTGTCAGTATGAATGTCAAGCTAATTTTAAAGTAATTATTTGCAGGTACACTTATTTCATCTTCTGTTTCTACTGGTTTAGATCAATGCTTTAATCAGATCTTTAATGGTTTCAAAGTTTTTCTTGTTGCAGCTGGATGATGTGAAAAAGAGTTGATGGCTTATAGTTCCAGTGCATAGGCTGTTTGGAAGTTAGTATGTATTCCTTCTGCTCTCACATCAGCCATGTGTGAACTTGCTTCTGCTAAAAGGGAAACTTTTGCTATGTTATTAACCTGAAATGGGATATAAGAGCAACTACTGGATAGATTTAGCACTCGTTAACATGCACTGTAGCTGTTGAACTGCAAACCTATTTGAGCAGCTTGGCTTGGGCAGGAAAAAGAAAAAGAAATAGAAAAGGGAACTTGTGCTCTATTCATTATGGTTTTCTCTTATATCTAGGGTCCAAAATTACTCCCAGTGAATTCATCAAGAATAATTAGTATGATGCTACTGGAAGGATCACACATGGCCTTTTCTTTTCAAAGTGTTTGTATTTCTTTAAGGTAAGAAATTTCACATACAATGGAAATATCATATTTAACTCTTTCTGATTTAATCTCCTGTCTGAACTGCTTAAAAATGGAAGGTATTTCATGTGCATATCAGTAAGATGCTGTCATCATATTTGCACCAACATTACAAAGTCATATGGCTGTGAGGCAGTTGTTTCTGGAATTTCTGTTCTTTGCACAGGATCAATATTCCTTCATACTGTATCTTATTTAAACTATTCATTTTCTTTGGTGTGTAGACAGTTAGAACAGT
Organism: Dendrocincla tyrannina; assembly: GCA_035047865.1. Taxonomy (NCBI): domain Eukaryota; kingdom Metazoa; phylum Chordata; class Aves; order Passeriformes; family Dendrocolaptidae; genus Dendrocincla; species Dendrocincla tyrannina. The sequence goes on along the minus strand of JAWWMP010000081.1, from coordinate 78,949,732 downwards.
TCCACTCAAACTTTTCTATCTGTCTGTACAGGTTAAGCTTTCCAAGACATAGCTGTTACCAAATGTGTCTTTCAGAGAAAGATGTAGGCTAAAGATCTTGAAAAACCAGGAGTTCCTCACCTATTTCATTAAGTTGATGAACCATCATTTAAATGAACAACTGATTCAAACCATAGTCTTGTAATTTTTGCATTCACTCATTGGAAAATATAATAATCTGTGTACTGACACCCCTCTAAAAATGAAGATATCCTGAACAAGCTCAATGCAGTGCTTTTTAAAAAGTATCACACATTTCCTTTGGCTCACAACCACTAAAAATATACCATAGAAGCCAGTCACAGGGCCAAAACTGTATGGTGCCTCCAGAATACTTTTGAATTAACCAAGGAAACACTCCATCACTCCATCTACTCTAGATGCCTCATTTAGCATACGATAAATTGTCTCTGGCATTAAGTCTGCCTCCACTGACTGTGAAGACTTCCCAGACGATAAACAGAATGGTGAATGCTTTTTGACGGATGAAATTGGATAAGATGAATCCCAAATATGTCATGCCCCAAGAAGTTCACAACAGACATTTTTTTATAGGGCTCCTGTAGCTTCACAGCCTCTTCAGCAATCCCACCTGGTGCTCACTGTTAGAGGGAATCCTATTCTTCTGGCAAACAATTTGCCTCTCCCTGTGTTGTGGTTTAACCTGTCTGGCGGCTAAACACCACTCTGCCATTTGCTCACTCTTTCCCAGTGAGACAGGGGAGAGAACAGGAAAAAAGATAAAACACATAGGTTGAGATGAAGACAGTTTTGTAGGACTGAAAAGGAAAGGAAAATATTAATGTTTATAAGACAATGCACAAAACAAGTGATGCACAGCGCAATTCCTCACCAACCACTGACTAACACCCAGCAGTGGGACAGCAGCCTGGCCAGCTGCCCCCAGTTTCGCTGTTCCTTTGCCCAGTTGGGGTCAGCTGTGTCCTCTTCCAGCTTCCTGTGCGCTCCCAGCCTACTCACTGGCACTGCAACATGAACTTTTTCCAGCTAAAGCCTGACCAAGTATAGCGAGAGAACCATTTACTATTCTTTCAGATTGTACTCCTATTTATACATTTGCCTCTTCCCAACAGAAACTGACTGGCTTTCTGGCACAATAACCTTCAGAGCCTTTCCTTATGGACCTTACCATGTGTATGTGTCATTGTGTAATTGTATCTAGATGCAATTTAGTTTCATTTTATCAGTCTGTTTCTCCATTTCATCAAAATCAGCAGTTCCGCCAGGGCTTATGCAGTTCTTCCTAGTTTGGTAATGTTTGCATATTGCCACTGTATTTGCAAAGCAGAGTGCAAAGCTACCTGTCTGGGCAGACTGAACAGTGATCACTGTTTAAAGAGGGAATAAAAATCTGTTCATTTCTCAGTTTCTGTAGCAGAAACAATTTTTAGTTATTCTGTGCCTCTCTGATGAATTGGACTATTTAGTTAGAAGCTCTTTCAAATCTTCCAAATCAAGACTGACATCCCATCCTTCCATGTGGTCTTTTATTATGATTTTGGATTCCAGACTTCTCTGAAAATTCTAATCATTTAACACGGGAAAGCATAACTGATTTCTGGACCACTCTAAGATATTTTAGCAAGTCTGAAAGGCCAATAAATAACAAGTAACTTTTTTTCAGATGACAGGATGCTATTTAGACTAAGGCAGATGGAGGCATTTCAGAGTGACAAAGATAACTGGTCAGATATGCAGGAAATGTGGCATTAGGTGGGATTCACAGTTGACAAATAGAGGCTCTAGAGGAATATCAACCACCAAATGTATTCTTGGAGTCTAGATTAACAGGTGGAAAGAGCTGTGGCTTGCTTTGCTTGTAGCAAATTAGAAGTCTTAGCTCAGCACAAAACCAAAGACAAGAGTACAAATAAAGAGAGGAATAAACTCAGAAATGTTAAAACAACATAAAACTATTAGCTACATTGACAGAATACATTCATGTTCTTCCCTGTGGTAATGTGATTTCTGAAAGAAATCTTCATAATTCATCCAAGATCAACAATGAATCCAAGCAGAAACAGAAAGGTTGGAAAGTGTAAAGTGTTCACTCTTTTTCACAAATCAGGAAGAAGAGACCAATTCACATGATGTGATCACATGTTCAAAACTGATCAACAGAAACTTTTGTAACTGTGAGTCTTATTATTTTGTACCATCATTTATTTCGAAAGTTTGCTAGCAACATTTATTGGCCTTTTGGATGAGAATATATGTGGTAAAAAATGGCTGAAATGTATTTAAAATATTGTTTATAAATCTACTGTCTGTAGGCATAAACACAAAGTACATTAAGAGAGACTTTCCCATCAGAAAGTTGTCCCAGCACACAAATGCGTCCTTTTAAAAATGTATCAAAAAAGAACCAAGAAGAGAGAGTAAGACTCGGAAAATCTTTACAAGCAAAAGGTTTTTGTCAGCATTAGTAAGTGGAAGATGTTGTAGACTGGAACAGTAAATTATTACACACAATTACCAAGGAGTATACACTGCTATAAATCAAATTGTTGAAAGGCTCTATAGCAATGTATTTCTTGTCTAATATAAAACTACTGCAATTAGCCTGTATTTCTGTAGAAGGGTTTGGAAGGGAAGATGAAGAGACTCAGAGATGTATTTGCAGAAACACTGTCAGATCTGAGCCAAGGCTGAACTCAGTACTGTGAAAATGAGATAGCAGGGATGGGAGTACAAAGGTATCCATTAATACAGAGGCAAGAAATAGCAGCCTGAAGTGTCTGGTTCCAGCCGCCACTGCTCTGTACAAACTGATTCCCAAACCCACCCGCATCCTGAGACAAGATTAAGAGGCTACCAGCAATTCCATCACTGGCACCAGGGAGGAAAGGGGGATACAGAAATCTCTGCAAAGGAGGAAAGAACAAACACTGAACTACTGCTTCCTCTGACACTAACAGTCTGCCATAGTTGGATCAGTATTTATGCACACATTCTTTTGACAGCACATCTGTTGCTCCCCAGAGAATCTAGATTTTTCTGCTCCTGTGGTTTGTTATAGACACAAATCTTCACTTAGAATAATCACCGTCTGATTAATGCTCAAGAGAGCCAGAGCTGATCTGTATAGAACAAAGAGGAAATGTTTTTCCTCACTTTCATATAAAGGGGAAAAGCTTCCACTCTCCCTCCCCAGTGCAGGCAATGGAGCCATGGTTCCTTGCAACTCCTCCAGCAGTATCAGCAGTAGAATTGCTGCTGGAAGCAAGGACCCAAAATTGAGCACTCATCCCACCCCACCCTCCCCTGTGTCTGGTTCATTCATCTATTCCTTTTCTCTGTCCCATTTAAGAAATAAATATTTGTTTTGATTTAAGAACAAGTTTATGAGCCTTTTTCAGAAAACTAGGAGACTGGCAAACTGGAAGCTCTTGGAAGACTGGAGAAGTCTGCTTAAATGTTTGGGGGTTTTGTGCAAGGAACTAAATGGAACCTGGGCTGTCCCCTCTTCTGGCTGAGAAACAGTAGCACTAGTGATGGCAGCTCAATACCCTGTGGCTGTATACACATTTCAGTAGTGATTGATCACTTCCTAATGAGTAGAAGAGGCAAAACCACAGTAAACTTCCAATACTGTTCAATAAGCCACAAGTCTAGTGCCAAAATTAAGAAACAAATTCCTTCATGTTTGAGGTGCAATGGTAGTTGCAGTTTAATCTATTCCTAGTTAGCAGAACATACATATGTACAGGGTACATTTTTTAGCTGGAAGTTGACGGTAAAAAACCATAAACCCTCTTCTGATGCTTCAGTTTTCATCTATTCAGTTGCATGAAATAATTTTGCATATTGTTGGAAAAGAAAAAATAACCTCTATTCTTTAGCTGTTTTGTCACGCTGTGCTACATAGATGAGGTTACAGCTCTGGTCAAGAAGCATGGATTGCTTATTTTGGTCAATGGGATTCAGAAGTGACTGATCCTTCCTGCATCGAAGCACAATGCCAGAACACAACTGACAGAAAAGTGTCTTCATAAGTAAAAAGTGGCTGTGAAAAGTCACTCTGCAAACATTATTTGCATTGGTGGAGGGGATAAAAGTTTCTACTTCAGTATTTTGTTGGCATTTTAGAAATTTGAAAGATGTTTTACCCTGTGTGAACACCGCAACTTTTTCTGAGGTGTCTTTTTAATTAAACCCCCAACATATGGCTTTAGCAAGAGCCAATCAAAATAATGTGCAAATGTGTTTATGTGTGGATGGCTGTATTCCAAAGTTCAACACTGCTAAATTGGCAGCATTTTCTGAAAAGATAAGATTTACTGTTTGGAAACTGGATGAAAGCTTAAGTTTTGCATTCCGATTACTAGCTAAAAAGAGAACAGTTTTGTTTCCATTTGCTGTTTTAGTAGTGCTTTATTTGTCTTTATTTCTTTGCTGCAATTATGAAGGCATAGAATAATACTGTCTGCAACACTTAAGAGCTACAACTTGCACAAAAATGAAAGCATTAGAAGAGGAAGGCTTCAAATGTATGAGTCAGAAAATTATTGACCCAAACAATGGCATGTTTAGACTCCCGAAGAGCTGTGCACTTTAGGCTCACCCAGGGTTGTTGGTGATTCTAGACTGGATTTGGTAACCAGGACACACAGCATTAGATAAAAAGTAGCCTCTGCCTCTCAATAATCATGCTGTTATATGTGTATCTGTTACACTTGGTACTGCCTGATGAAAACTGCTGCACTACACAAATAATGAGGACATATTATGCTAACAATTAGCTTGTCTAAAAAATGGCCTAGCTCCATTTGCATGATAATGAAATGGTCCACAAAAAGCAAACAAACCAGAAAATGAGACTTTATGCAAACTGTCTGATACTATGTGCTGGTTGCAGTCCTTAGAGTAAGACTGTTTTTTGAAAATTGCTATCCACTTTTACCAAGTCAAGGATCATGGATAAGCATTACACTGGGAAGAATAATATTTAATTAATTATAAATCAATCAGGCAGCAAGAAATGAACTTGTTTTTTATAATAAGCCAAGAATGTTAAATTTAAGAAATTGATGCTGTAAGAGGAAAGAATGCTTTATTTTGTGTGTAGATTGAAGGCAGACTACAGCTCTCTTCTGAACAAATAGAGCTGTGTCACTTCGAGTGCAGCACTACCCAGTGATTTTACAGAGATCTTATGACAGAAAAGCTGCTTTTCCTTCTCATAAAACTTTTCCCTTTTGCATTATTAGGTTGAAAATATATGTAATCTCACCCCTCTAAGTGTCCTAGCATAGGAAACCTATATGTCTACATTAGAGAACAATAGGATTTTGCAAAGTGTTTTTCTATTATGTCTGTGAATTCTTGAAGGGTACATACGACTCGTATCTCCAGGGCAAAAAACTTTTAATGCAGCAAGGGACAGACACCTGAAATACCAGAAGTACCTTTGAAAATCAAACATAATTGTATCTTGCTTATCTTACATCCTAATTTTATAGCTGATGTTACACTTGTTACCAAGTTAATCACCAATTAAGAAAAAGCTTTTAAAAAAGGACCAAAAAAGCTTTGTGAGAAATGCAACTCTGTCTCAAAGAGCTTACCCACATATGCATATGACCTTGGAGATGAGCCTGAAAAGTAATTAATCTAAATGCATACCTGCAAAATTTAACACCAAAAAGCTAGGAAGTGTTTGAAGGATGATTCTCTATGTAGATTTCCAAGCAAGAGTATCTGGGTACTGGAATAGCCTACCTGGTGGCTTTAAAGGGATCATTAATTTTAAAAACTCAAGAGGAAAGGGTCCTGAGCAACCTGTTCTGGCACTGAAGTTGGCCCTGCCTTGAGCAGAAGGTTGGGCTGCAGATCTCCAGAAGTCCCTTCAACCCAAATTATTTCGTGATTCCAGGATCCTTCCTATTTGTGTGATTATATGTTGGAAGCCTATAGACACATTTTGCTGCTAAATTTAGAGCAGATGTCTTCCTCGCCAAAGTTAGTCCACAGCTGACTGCTGTTAGCTGAAACCTTTTTGTGACAATCACTGACTTTGGATTAGGGCTTGCAACACAGAATTGATCTGCTCAAGGGAGGAACCAGCTGTCTTATATGTCTTTTTATATTCATTTGGCATGTGGCTGCATTCTTGGTTTACTGAATCACATCCAAATCCTTCTCTGACAGTAATCATTAAGTCTTTTATTTTGTGTGTGTGTGTGCACTTATCACTATGATATTCAAATGCTTAATGAATTCATTTTTATAAGCTTTAACTGACATCTTTATACTGTCACAGGAAATAGCAGTATTGCTTCATATTTTTACAGATGAGAGGTTATGAAGACAACAGGACAACTTACATGTATAAAATGTCTGCCCAAAGTTCTTACTGATCATGGACTTGAGTCCATAAAGCTAAGACAAGCAGCCTTAGGAATGAATGTCATATGCAATCTCAGGATTTGCACTGCAAGACACGACTGTCCCTTTTTCAGTAGGGTACAGAAATGTTCTGTAATGTTTCCACTTAGAAGGGCTGTGCCATTTCACTAATTACCTCACTTTTGAAATTGTTTCAGCCTTTTGTTACCTATCACAGGAAGATCTGTGAGTGACATTATGAAAGAAAATTCATTAGATTTCAAGTATCTAAAGTGGAATTTTTTTTTGTTAAATTGTTACTTATTATTGGTGGGTAAAGAGATTAAAAGAATAGAATGCTGCAAAGTGAAGAGTATAATTTTTCACTCAACTTGTGAATATAAAAGTCTAAAGCGGTACCACAAATCAAAGCACCTTTTCCAAATGCTACATTTTAAGCAGTCATCTCCAGATGTGGTGTTCAAAAGCATAATTTTATGATCTCTCCTTTCTTTTTCAGCCAATATCACTGAAAAACAAAGGTATGGAAGAATCAGATGTTGTCATAATAGTATGAAAACTGATATTTTGTTTTTAAGTTTAGCTAAGAGATCTATCAAGGTAGAGATAAATTCAAATTATTGCATTCTGTTTCAAACTGAAGCCATCTTTCAATTTTTAACTTTGAAGAACTCAAAGATGTTTAGAAATGTTTGCAGCACAAATCAACTTCTTGTAAAGACCATGGGCAAATGGAAAGGACTGTCTCTCTTTTCACACATACATACACCTCTGTGTATATACATAAGTTTCTGTCTTGCTTATTTCATCACAGAGCACAGAAAAGTACCTCCTGCTGTGGCTTGCAAGCATGTTCTGACAATGGCTGTGTCAGAGAAGCACAGAAAGTGCATGTGGAAATGATTGAAATCAATGGCAAAAATATTGATTTCCATGAAGTCTGATTTCATAAATTAAGAGCAGACAGTATAGTTTAAACATGTAAGAGGAGCGGGAAAAATTGGGGGAGAGGAATCGAACACACCACCTCCAGGAGGCAGAGGTGACTAAAGCCTTGCAAATTCCTCCTGCTCCAACTCCAAGCAAATTCAGGTCTGCTTTCATGGCAGAGGTTGTTGTCTTCTGCTTTATATTAAAACCCAAAAAACAACAACAACAACAAAACCCCCTAAAAACAAAACAAAAAACCCCACCAAACCACAAAAAAAGCAGGAAAAAATTTACCACACCCATTTGCTTCAGAGCCTTAACTTTCAGATCATGAGTATGTCATAGCACAGCCCAAGTGCTAATCCAAGGCTACTGTAAGTGCAAGCATCTCAATACTCTGCACTTACTTTGAAAAGTGTCTGAAGGTTGATTTTTCTAATCCCAGACATTATTGTAACTTCTCTACATTCATGTTTTAGTACTGAAAAAAATGCAGAGATTTTGAAACAACTCTCTCAGCCATTCCCTGTCTTTCCCTTTCTCTTGTGTATTTTATCTGCTCCCTTTCACCAGGAAATGTTGGTTTATGTCCTAAATAATGAAGTGTGGATGAAGAAGAATAGTTCCTTAGTGTTTTCTGCACTAGCAGTCAATGCTGACTAGCAGAGGTTTCCATACATCACTCTTGCAGAACCTAGAAGAGTTACTTCAGCCATGGAGAGAAACAAACATTGTTAACAGGAAAATAAGACAGCTGGGAGTACTACCTTGAGCTAAATCATCCTGCTATAACAGTGCCATGGTATTGCAATTCAGCACCAAAAATAATGAGGGTATTATTTCATCTAGTTTTCTTTATTTTCCTCCTACACAGGAAATTTTTGTTTCTTTACATTGTCAATCCGCTCAAGAGAAAAGTGTATGATCTACTCAGTTCTTAAAAAAAAAAAAAGGAAAAAAGAAAAGAAAAGAAAAAATAGGGATTTTTTTTTCTTTACCATCTTAAGTGCAATATTTCTCTGCCTATGCTGCTGACAGTATTCAGATTGGAGAGTTTTCACTTCCCTTCTGGACTGGTTATGTGGATTCATTCCTGTCTATATTGCTGCAAGCACTCTTGAGAGAAGTACTATATCCATATTGCATGGCACTTGAAGGGACATTTTTCTCTGTACCACAGCACAAAGAGCTTTGTGCCTTCTCATACAGGTGCTTTTCTAGCACAGCACACAACATCCTCGCTACTAATTATCTCCCTATATGACATGTGACTGCTTCAGTAGCCTCCACAAAGGGGTGCAGCCTCGCAATCTGTATCTGCTGCCTGCAGTTAAACCAGGCTACCTGTTGCATCTACTGTTGCTCTGCAGGCTGCTAGTAACACTGATACTTTGGGCACTGCAGCATTTCGCTAGGCTGAGTTGCACTTTTGCAGGCCATTGGCAGAACTCTCAATGCCTGCAATAGCATCTGGCAAGTAGCTTGCTGTTTGCTAGCATGCCATTTGAGCAAGACAACGAGGAGATGCAGGCTAGGCACCAGAGTGGCTGCTAAAAACACGGTGTGCCACTCATGGTCAGTAGCATCAGTTTCTGAGTTTCTGTGGCCAACAGTTTTCCCACAGTGGACAGAGATTTGGGAGCTAGAAAACCAGTATCCACTGCTCTTCAGATGGGATAGGCTGCCAGTGCTGTGAGCTCCTTGTGAGGACCTGTCAGCTCCAGCATCCCACACGAGCCACTGCTCTTGTGAGAATCCATGCTCAATATATGGACCTGGCTGGGCTTCCCTCTTGCCAGTCAGTTCACAGTGGGTCTGATAATGACAGAAGACTGTGAAGCTTTCGCCAAGACCATCTTTTAACAAGTCATCTATATTACTTACCTTCCTGAGATGGTAAGAGCCTTTGCCCACTTCAGCCACATTAACTGCACGTCCAGCCACCTACAAGGCAGCCAATGCTGAGGAGAGGCTGGACACCAAGATGTCTGAACCATACAAAGTTCTGGCTACATCTGGTATAACCTGTGTGAGAATGTTATTGCCTTTCCTTACAGACCAGTTGCTGTGGCGTTTGGCCTTCCGACTTTTGCATGTCCAGCCTGAAACTGGACAGTTGCCACAGTTCAACATGCAGCAGAGAAGACCAGTAAGTATAAAAGTACTGCATCTGAGGTTATGTACTTAACACGAACCCGTTCTCTTATTGACACAGCAGTCTGGAAAGGTTATAGAGTGGGTGCACTCAGTCCTCGCAAAGAAGATAATACAACACCTTACACAGCAAAAATGTACCATTTGCACTCTAGAAATCAAAGAGCACATAAAGAAAAAACCCTATTAATGCACAGGATGCATCCTGGACTTCATTTGCAGACCTTTCAGACTGATTGATCATTGTAAGGGCATGGGGAACGTGAGACCATCTGCTTCATTAAGTTACCTGGCTAAGCACTCTTCATTATAAATTAAATACCAAATAACAAAAAAAGGTGATAAATTGAACACACAGATACACAAACCTGACAGGTAGGTGGTAACAGACAGTAACGAAAACCAGAACTGCTCAGACAGTGAGTGATAGTTCACTGAAAAACTACGCAGGCACAGTCTTGAAGAGGGTCAACCTGAACCTTGTAACTGATAAGAAAGTGGGAACAAGACTGAATATTATGGGATGCTTGAGAGGCCCTATGGACTTTGCAACACTTATTATGAAATGCCTAAAGGAAGGGCCAAAGACTGAGAAATTATGTTCAGGGTGTATCTGGGAAGAATAAATTGAGAATATGGAAAGAAGTTAGAAAAATAGGGTGTTTAAACAGTCTGCTGCTCAGTTAGCTTGCCTGAGCCCTGTGCCTGATCATCTCAGTCTATCCTGTTTTCTTATTAAATAATTTTTTACAATCTTTTTTCTTGTGGAAAGCCACTTTTTATCCTATGTGTGAGTCCTGTAGGATATGTGTATCAGTATCTGGAGCCACTCACATGCGAGAATCCTGAGTGTCTGCAACTGCAGAAGAGACCTGAGACTACAGTGCTTTTAGCTCTGTGCTCGGCCACTGAATGGACACCAGTGTACCTGTACACGTAAGGTATCTAAATGCCAGGAACTGGAAAGAACTAAGTGTGGTTATTTTCCCCCAGTGAATCTAATCCCATATGTGTCTCAAGCTCAGAGATGGTGGGCCCTAAGTAAGCTCTGGGTTCAAGCATAGATATTAGGCAGGTTGAGAGAGTCTGTGACAGTATTTGATGTGTGTGTTTGATTGTTTGGGTGAGTGTGAGATGACTCTGTGTGTGTGTGTGCATCTGCTTTGCTAGTGAACACCAAGGTTGCCTGGGAGTGTGAAGGCAATTACGTATAGGTAATGAGGATGCCCAGAACCTGGGCATGAATATTAGACACACTGATAGCTGAGGGATCCAGGAACAGGAGTGTGCTTATAAGTCTAGAGAATGATGATGTGTATGATTTCACAAGTGAACTCCAATTCTGATGACTCAGAGAGGAAGAACAGGACTGAGCTCACTGTATTTCTCTGCTTATATTTTACGTGAGTTATACTGGTGGCACCTGGTTACTGCTAAGGGCAGATCCACTGGCGGCAGTGCAAACATGCTTGGTGTGTGTGTGTGTGAGTGTGTGTATGTGTAAACCTCTGTCCCTTCAACTCCTCATGTAGCTTCCATGCATGTTATCTAATGCCTCAAAGTATTGATTTTTATGATGTGGTCCTGGAATGGGGTAGAATTCCCTGGAGCAATAGTGTGCTGGGATAGGTTGAGAGTACCGTGACAAGTGCAACAAGATAAACTTGAGCAATCTCAACTCTGTGAGCTATATGGAGGGACCTACAGGGAGCTGGTTAGTTCAGAGTAGAACTCAGAAGCAATCTAACAGTGTAAATAACTAGGAGCCATCTGTTTCCATTTGCATCTGGGCAGTAGTCTGTACACAACCATAGTTTGCAATTGAAGGTTACCAGCAATTCATTGAAATGCCATTTAAAAACAAGTGTTTAAATACTAGAAATAGTAAAATATTATATTTCTGATGCTGTAAAGGTTATTTACAAAGACAGCTGCAGTGATAAGTCAGAATAGTGCTGCATGACATTGACATATATTTCACCTCATTTGTAATAGCTGCCATGACGAGGCCTGTTGAGGTAAATGGTGAATGCACCTTGGCATTTCCAGCTTCAAAAGCCATAGTGAAGGATTTATAAGCTCTACAATTTTCTAATGTTGCTCTGGAAGGACAAAAAAAATAGAAAAAAGGAATAGTTTAAATGACATCAAGATGGAAGTATGCTGTAAAGAGAAATAATCATTAACCCATTCAGCCTTTTCACAGGCTGTGGCAATGAAAGAATGATCCTTTCATACAGCCTGTATTAGCACACTATAACTCAGAGAAGCTGTTAAAAACATAAACAAGGACATACTATGCACTTCAAAAGTCTCCCTGAGAACAACTAGGACACAATATGATAGTTTAAACTAGCTCAGTGCCATTTCTTCAGCTAATTTCAGAGCCATAAATACAAAGCTCTACATATTTAAAAAAATAACTGCTTCATGTTTATGCCAAAAAGCAAGCCAAATTCTATAAAGAATCACTTGAATAAAAATATTTTATCTTTAGAAATGGCATGTCAGAGCTTAATAGTACCAAACTGTGTGAATGAGACTTTTTGCCAGCTGTTCCTTCAGGAGATAATCTTTGAGCTTGAAAGGCTTAGTAATGTGTTACATATTTTTAAATGTGCATGGTAAAAATTTGTTGTCTTGCAGGACTGGGTTAGAAACTGGTCAGACCAACAGTTAAACAAGGAGAACTGCAACGTGAGCTCCAGAAAGAAGCTCTGAATCAGTAACCTCCTTGCCCATCTTTCCTGAATGCAAAATATTTCATCCAGCTATAACTTACCCCTGTCATTAAAGAGAAGTCTCTGGAATATCTAGAATCAATCTGATCTTCTAAACATAACCTTTCATACCAGGACTTTAGGAAACTCAGTACTGCAGTAGCTTTTTGGAGAACAAGTCTAGGTAACTTGATGTCACTCACCTTGCCAGAGTGTCATGAATAAAAAAACCTCAACTCAGGGAATTTCACTGATTTTTTTTTATTTCCAGATAACATAAGCTTTTAATTTCTAATTCAGGTATTGATAAAAAAAAATGGATTATTTCCATCATTCCTTGCTTCTTACTCATTTTTTTTCCTACTGCTCCTTCCTTCTTCCTCATTTCCTTTGCTCTACTGTGGGTACTCTACTGGCTGCAGTCCCTTCAGGCTGTACCTGCTCTAGCAATAAGTGCCTTGTTCCAAGGCAGGGTTTCCAGCTGTGTCCTGCAAAATGTCATCCCCGACATCCCTCCCCCTGTATCTTCCTCAATGTCCCCTTTTGTGGGTGCCCTCACATCTCCTGCATCTCCTGTCATTAGCAGGAACCTTTTCTGTGTTTTCTATACCTACCCCTTAAAAACACATTTCAGCAGTGGCACTATGTTCTCCCTTGCCTGATGTTTTGGCATGCAGTGCAACAGTGCTATCTTCTGCCAAGCCAGTGGGAGCTGACTGGCTGACACAGAGTGGTTTATCACCTCTTTCTCCTCACTGTACCTGCTACCCAGACACCACTGTGTCCAACACACAGGGCCAGGAAGTAGCAGGGGCAGGCTGCTCTGATGGGACAGGCAGCCAGGAGCATAAGCAATAGCAAAGCAGTCAAAGACATGTATCTCACTAACAAGGGAACGGCCCCACAGAACTGAGCAAGGTGAGCAGAGCAGGTTTGATGACAGTCACTAAGTCCAGCCACAAGTCTGCATCACGTGAGAAGTCCATAGTGAGTATGAGGTCAAACAAAGAAGTCAAATAAGGATCAGCCACAGCTCAGTGCTTTCCAGGAAAGTGGTGAGGCAGGCTCAAGAATAAACCAGGAAACCAAGCCTGTGAGTATGTGTATGGCCTGTCACAACCACGGGTATTATTCAGGATTTCCCCATCACAGTGGCTGTTTAGTTTCTAGCTGCAGATTACGTTTTTTTTTCCATAAACATAAACAATTTGTATTCTAGAGGCCATTACTTTCTGTTTTACAAAATGACTTTAGTTTTGGTGGAAGATGGATATTTGATGACACTTGGAACTAAATTCTCCCTGCAGAGAAGTTGCTGTACTCTCGGCCAGGCAATAGCTTGACCTTAATACCCTTGCAGAGCAGTACTGCATTCAAAACATGCTTCCCAGGAAGGTACAGGCACCCTAGGAAGCTAACTGCCTGACACCATAATCTCCTTTCATAGAGCATGTTGCCTGTCTTTTGTTGATAATAACTTCTCATTGTTGTTCTCCTGACTTCAATTTAAAGGAGTGATCTAGAAATGAAAGACTGTTTTTTTCTTATCAGACTCAGGAGTCATTCAGTTTCCATCTCAGAGCTGATGGTGTTTAATAGCAATGATTTAATTTTGTGGATTTCTATAAACAACCTTAATGATGTCATTAGAATTCTCAAGGCTAAAAGGTAGCTCTCCCATTTCAAATTGTCACATTAAACACGCATGGCCTGTTCCAACTAATTGAATTAATTTGCTGTTTCAAGAGAAAACAAAAGGATCTGAAACCTGAGTTTACTTATGCTGCTACTATTTTGAGTTTGGATTTCAAAATTGAATGGACCTGGTAATTATTCTGACTGGAGAATATGGAGCAAAGGAAAGATGGGTTCCATTTCTTATATTCTTTCCTTGATTTCAGGACATTAGGGAGGGAGACAAAGATCTGGAAAGCATTCCCAATGAATTTATAAACAGATCAAGAGAAGAATGTTTTTAAAATGTTTTTGATAGTAGCCCCAAAAGAAAGGTCTAGTTCCCTTTAAAATCAAAAGTTATGCTTCTCTCACATGAACTGCTCCCGGTGCTAGACATGATTATTGCTAATGTCTTGTACAGACAAAACCTTGGTGGTCCAGCAAAAAGGAAATTTGAATGTGTGTCTACATAATATTGCTTCTCAGAAGGCATAAAGAGATGTGATGGTATCTCATCTCTGGTGCTCATGTTTAACATCCCTGAAAATCAAAGGTGAGCCAACTCACTTCTATGCTGAAATAAAATGAAATTTATTTGCTCTTGTTCATCACACTAGTGAGCCTTCTGCATCTTTGTGTGCTCACATCTTAGTCATAATCATCGAATCACCATCATTGAATGATTTAGATAGGGACGGACCTTAAAGGTCATCTAGTTCCAACCCCCCTGCCATGGACAGGGACACCTTTCACTAGACCAGGTTGCTCCAAGCCCCATCCACCCTGGTCTTGAACACTTCCAGAGATGAGGCATCCACAGCTTGTCTGGACAACCTGTTCCAGTGCTTCACCACCCTCACAGTAGAGAATTTCTTTCAAATATTTAATCTAGATTCACTCTCTCTCAGTGGGAAGCCATTATACCTTGTCCTATCAGTGCATATCCTTGCGAAAAGTTCCTCTCCAACTTTCTTGTAGGCCCCCTTTAGGTAGTGGAAGATTCCAGGCTGAACAACCCAAACTCTCTCAGCCTCTCCATAAGGAAGGTGCTCCAGCCCTCTGATCATCTTTGTGGCCCTCCTCTGGACTTTCTCCAACAGGTTCACACCTTTCTTAAACATCTTCGTTTATTCCCTAGTAAAACTTTTGAAACTCGTTATTTTGCTTGTGTAATGAGGTTGAATTATTCATCACGGTATGTAGAGTAAAGCCCATGGTATTGCAAATTCGCAGAGTTGCTGACTGTTCCTGGTTAATTTCTTAAAATGATCTTCAAATGCAACACTGAATACCTTATAGTTATGGTGTAGAAAAGAACTACTTTTAGACAAACTGATTCAAACTTAGAAATAAATTTTCTGTAGAATAGAGGAGTCAAATGCATAAAAAAGCAGCAATCCAGCAGTGGATGATTTGAATTTAAAATTAGTTTTAATTTTAGTTTGTGCCCTGTATTTCAGAAAAAGAAAATTGCAAGTACCTTTTTTTCCATTCCTCTGAGCTTTCCTAAAACATAAATGGTATTTTACTTATAGTTTTAAATTAAGCTCATTGTGAAACTATACTGCTAGATCCAAGAGCAAAATTAAATTATATATATAAAACATCAATAATAAATCGAACTGAACCTCTTGAGCTCAGTCAATTAATTGTTGTAGCAAAATAAATCGCTGTTTAATAGCTTTGAAGTTATTAATTTTACATAAGTGAACAATGTTCACTTTTGTTGTCAGTCCCACCAGACCAAGATACACATGGCCTCATTTGGTTGTAAAAAGAACCATTTGTTTCACATTTTAAAAGGCATTGCTAGAGAGCATTAAATTAATAGCTTTTATAATGTGCTAGGAAATCTGAAGGGCCAAAACAACACCTGTAGTATATAAGTTATTTCCACTGCAGTTAGGATTTGATATAGCTAAATCAATGCTAATTTGGAGACCCCCATGAATCCACACTCAGACCTTATCATTGCATTGTAGGTATATCCCAGGTTTTCTTCCTTTTTTCACCACACTATTCAGCATTATTACTTACAATGTAAATTTTTTCAG
This sequence comes from Dendrocincla tyrannina, assembly GCA_035047865.1. Taxonomy (NCBI): domain Eukaryota; kingdom Metazoa; phylum Chordata; class Aves; order Passeriformes; family Dendrocolaptidae; genus Dendrocincla; species Dendrocincla tyrannina. The sequence continues at coordinate 78,933,789 of JAWWMP010000081.1, read as the reverse complement.
TCTCCAGACTCACTGGCAGGACTCAATCTTCTGTAATACCTTTCTGGGAAAAACTATGTATTGATCTGGTTCTGGTGAAGACTGAAAATTGATGGTGCTAAACTTCTTTATGCTGTGTTCAGAGATAAAAAGGCTGACACAGATAATTGCTTACTGATGCTGATTGTCTTAACAGTGCTTGAGTTGCCTCCAGCAGTTCAACTGGATTATTTACACAGTTTCCTGTGCTGACTTTGGTTATATGTCTTTCAGGACAGACATTGTCATTCTGTATATGGCTACCTGACCATCAATTCACAGTTTCAGTACCAATACATGTAATCAGTATTACCTGCATATGTACATGCATTATAGCAGTTCAAACTGATCCTTAAAGGTGCTAAATATAGGTCTCAAGCAATAAAGACATATCCAAAGTCTGGAGAACAAAGATCTAACTCTTTTCACAGAATGTCATAGAGAAAGTCTACATAACACTTCTTTTTCTTCAATTTTCTTTTATGCTGAATGAAGACACTTTACTTTTCACTAACAAAGCCTGACTTTAGCAACAGAGGTTGGTGAACATTATAGAGTCTGACAGCCACATTTGATTGAACTTCTGAGTGAATTCACTTCTGCTGTGTTTATACATTGCCTTTCACACATGGTTTCTATAAGCGCTCATGGTGCTGTGCATAATGTATGGGACCCCTTGAAGACATCAGAATGAAATTGCAGACAGCAGTGCTTAAAGTGACCAAGTGCTTATTTTGACCAAGGTGACTGCTTAAAAAAAATCACAGATATGTATAAATATGGTTTTATATATCTTAAATGAATCTTAAGTTTTAGATATTCTCAGTAGAAAATATTGCATAATTCTCACACAGATTAAGGAAAAGTTTTTATGCACTTCCATATGTTCAGGGACAGGCACTAAAACTTTCAAAGATCAACCACCTGTAAATACTCTCCAAGTAAACTAATTATTTTGTTTGGTGAACTTATTCAAACTTATTCAAAAATATTGGAAGAATTCATGTATGTTTTGAAAAATGGTTGTTGCAGTTTAACCCCAGTCAACAACTAAGCTCCACAGAGCTGCTTGCTCACTACCTCCTGGTGAGATGGGGGAGAGAGTCACATGAATAAAAATGTTGAGATAAATACATTTATTTTTAAATACATGAGCTGTCTCATGGGTTGAGATAAATACGTTTTTATAGGGAAAGCAAAAGCTGTTCACACAAGCAGAGCAGACCAAGAAAATCATTCCCTACTTCCCATGGGCAGCAGATATTCAGCCATCCCCAGGAGAGCAGGGCTCCATCATGTACAGTGGTTTCTTGGGAAGACAAAAGTCATCACTCTAAATGCCCCCCACCCTTGCTCCTTCTTCCCCCCACTTTATATACTGAGTATGATGACATCTAGCATGGAATGTCCCTTTGATCAGTGGGGGTCAGCTGTCACCAGGACACTGGGGAAAAATTAGGTCAAAGTATTTGCTACAAGTTGGTCTCTCAGTTTATAACTAGAACCAGAAGCAATTTCTAATTCCATCAGATTTTTCACCATGTACAGAGATTGCTTCTTTCTATTATTTGGCAAAAGTAATTTGATTCATTTTGCAATTAGTTTTACTTTTTCATAGAATCATAGAATAAATATGCTGAGTTGGAAGGGACCCATCAAGATCACCAAGTCCAACTTCTGGCCCTGGACAGGAAAACCCCAATGTTGCCGTAAGGGGAAGGAAAAAACTTTCCAAGACAACATTATTTGGGTAAAGTAGAGAAGAGTTCTTTTACTTATAAGGTTTTAGGGATACAGAATATAAAGGAGTATAAAAGAGTATAAAAGTATAAGAAGAGTATAAAAGAGTACAACACGTGTTGACAAGTAACAGATAGAAAAGACCAGTGCTAGGTTGAACTCACAGCCTCAGGAATACCATGTGAGCTCTTTTCCAAGCACCACCACTTCAAAACATGCAGAGTAAATTAATCTGAAAAGTGTCCCTTTCATTTCATTCCCGGCTGTTTCCAGCCAACCCCCTGAGCCATTCTGCCATGTCTTACAGAAGCAAACGAGGGACAACAACCCGTCCCTCCCAGGTGAAAAACCCTTTCACCCACAGGCTGGGAACATGACTCTTGCAACATCTGGGCCCAAGTCAGCTCACCTCCCAGCCCACTATAAACGAGGGAGAAACTCCCTTTTTCAACTACTTCTCCAAGGGTGCTGGGCTTTGCTTTCTTGTTCTGACTAACATGGCATTTAATTGTCTTAGCTCTGGTACATGTTTCCCAGGCATGGTGTTCCAGCTATTATCTAACTCTTAAGACAGGTAGCACAAGATAGCACAAGACTGCTAGCTGCTCTAAATGTAAGAAACTACATACTTGTATAAAAAGATTTTTATACAAATACATGAAAACCCTAAGGCATTGCCAAAAATCACACCATATGCCTGAGAGCATTGTCCAGACGATTCTTGAACTCAGACAGGCTTGGTGCTATGACCGCTTCCCTGGGGGGCCTGTTTCCATGCTCACCTTCTGGGTGAAAAAACCTTTCCCAGTTATTTAATCTAAACCTCCTCCAACTCAGCTTCATGCCGTTTCCTGGTGTCCTGTCACTGGTCACAAGAGTGAAGAGATCAGTACTTGCCATTCTGCTTCCCCTTGTGAGGAAGTTGTAGACTGCAAGGAGCTCTCCCCTCAGTCTCCTCCAGGCTGAAGAGACCAAGTGCCCTCAGCCTCATAAGGTTTATGACCCTTCAGACCCTTTCATTTCTCTTTCATTACTACAATGTTGTTCTAGTTGAGATCCCAAACTGGCAAAGAAAAATTATCACACTTGTGTGGAACTCCTGTGAAAGTAATGTGTAGTGACATGGAGCACAGAATCTTGTGCTACTAAGTCAGTGCTAAAGCTACATTCTCTTAGGTGTGTCCTCCAGGGAAATTCACTTGCCACAGAATTCAGGAAAGAACTACCAGTTTCAAAAACATAGGGTTATTCCTACCTCAGTAAAGCTCCCTCCCCTCCTCACCCATCTTGTTTAAGTAATTTGTTTCTATTATATGCTCCAAAAGATAACCTGTGTTTCCATTAAGAAAATGTAAGGTATGTATATATGGTCTTAGATATTTAGTGATTCCATGCATTTCTTGAGGTGCAACAAGGGTGTCAAGACGATAGCAGCAAAACTCTGAAGTAGATTTGGATTTTAGCCAAGATGCTGAAAAGAGCTCCCAGGTTCACTTTAACTTGTGGACAGATCATACTAATATATTGTGTCCTTGAAACTTCACATATAGACTAGTAATGGGCTTTGAAGTGCTTACAATCGAAAAAGTTTTTAATTTCTCAGGCAATTTTTCATGTTTGTTTGCATTGGTTTTATCTTTATTTGCTATTCATAGAGATGATTTTAGACAAAGCAAGAAAAGAGGCTGGCTTTATAAAATGAAAGTGTAGTAAAGTAAAGCTTTGATAGTGAATGTAGAAAAAGTAGGATTTACTTTTGACATGGTGTTGGTTTCTTACTAATTGAGGAGTTGGGTCATTAATCTTATGAAGTGCCAGTTGAAGGGACTGCAGGATATTTTCATTGTGTTGTGGTACAACAGCTCAGTTGCCGAAGAAAGAGGTAAAACAGCTACTCATAGCAGAGGAGAGCAGGCAGAAGACTGTTTGGTTTGATATTAGAATATGAATTAGAATTGGACAGGGTTAAATAACATAGTGATTAATGAATGTAAATATAAATTAAATGTAAACATAAATTAAATATGCAAATAAATTAAAATTAAAATGAAGTTGTTAATGAGTTGCTTCCTGAACCTACATCCAAGATGCAAGCACTGTTTGCTGTTCATCCTGCACTGCAGTTCCATCATTGTTTCATAAAATGAACTATTTTCGTGGCTGAAATAAAATAAATTCAGATTCTGCTTGCTTTTGTGCAAATACCTTCCCCTTGCAGGAACTTTAACAGCTCTTTGGCAAAAGCTGAAGAAATATATGAATCTGAAAATAACCAACTAGAAAAAAAAAAATGCTCATCAAACCACACCATCTTAACCCCCCCTCTTTTACCTGTATCAGAAACTGTCTTTATTTTAATGTATTAGAAGTAAACAGTTATTATACTTAGTTTTAAAATCAATTGTTACCATCACTTTTCTGTCAGTGTTGCTTTGTGATAAAACTGAAGAAAAAGGGATGCCATTTAAAGCGTCTTCCATATAGAATATCAATATTCAGCACTGTATTTCAGATAAGGATGTAATTTTTAAACACCAATCGTATTTCAATTTAACATAGCTTTTCTCATGGAAATATTTTTGGAAGCACTTTCTAATGTTTGTACAGCCTACCCCAGAAATTACCTTCTCGGAATAGGTTGCTAGACATCATACTTAATTCCTAACATCAGAAAATGTTGGGGTTTTAATGTTTTAGTAACCCATTTCAAATGATTTCTATAACCAAAGGATTCCTTTCTGCTGCCAATATGAAGAGCAGCCAGATATCTAATTCTAAACAAGAAAAATCACCTGGGATTTTTGAAGGATTTTTCTTTTTTGTAAGTAAGAAATTTTAAAGTACCTGTGGGAGGAACATGAAACAGAATGGGATTTGTTTTTACCACTCCCTAGGCACAGGGAGTGCTTCACAGATCAGTAGATAAAAGAATTTGTATCCAGATGGGAATATTGAGCACAGAGAGAATCACTGTTGGTTCTAGATCATGTCCCCAAGGAAAGCCATCAAATCCTCTAGGTAGATCAAAAAATGACAGCAAGCATAACCAATGATCCCGAAGCTGTAAACATTTGGAACTGGAAGCTGAAGTGGGGTTGAGGCTGCCATTCTTCAGTTCAGGGAAGGATGAAGCAACAATAGTGACAGCCGGCCCCTGAAGATGGAGATGATGCACCATTGCTCTGACAACACCAGCTAATCATTACTGTCATCTTGGCACATCATTGTGAAGGCTGTGATAAAACATTGAAAACACCCTGTATATTTCAAGGGGTAATTACCCTGAACTTTATAAAACCTGAATGGATAGAAAAGAGGAATAATGGAAAAATAAAGAAGTTTGGAATAAGAATAAAGTTAAGAATTCCTCCATGACCAAATTAAACAGAAAACTGACAAGAAGGACTCTATAGAGAAGAGAGAATCAACCAAAGACTGTTTGCAGAGAGTGATTTAAAAGAAGAGGAATTCTATAGCAACAGCAAATGACCATACAGATATGGTGTCATATAAAAGACAAGCATAACTTCAGTACACAGAGAGCAAACAAATCCTGCTGAACTTCTCTGATTATTTTTGTTCATTGTAAGAATTATGTTTATTCTTTTCCTTTGTTTTCCTAATTTTAAAAAGTTATTTATCCAAACAAAGACCTTCCATTTCATTCTATGTTTGATTAATTGCATTAAAAGCCTGAAGGTGAGGTGCTTTGTCAGAGGCCTTTCAGAAATCCATTTTGACTCATTTATCCTCCTATTTGTTCAATAACCCAAAGAACAGCAGTGGTTTCTTCTAGTCCTGCCTTATTTTTGAAAAAAAGCTGGGTTGACTTTTCTTAACTAGATAATGTTTACCAGTGCTCACCAATTCACTACTTTATTAAATCTCCTGCTATGAGATCCTTAGAGATATCAAGTTTACAGATCTACTGTTCCCAGAGGGACACTGAAAGCTTCCTTAAAAGTTGATGTCAAAGCAAGACCTTTTCAAGCAAGAGACACTATGCCAACCTTTATAGTTCTACACTTGGCTCCATTAATTTTTTTAGAACTCTTGGATAGATGCCATCTGATCCCAATAATTTTTTTATTGTGCATTTTTTTAAGTTTGTTTCTTACCCTGTTCTACACTCTTTTCTGCTCTCAACAAATGATCTGATTATTCCCTCAGAAAAAAAGAGATCAAGCATGGGAATTTTCCTACATTCTTTCATAATAAACACATGCAGAGAACTGATTTAGTATCTGTGCAAAGCCCCGATCTTTTCTGAGCCATCTTTTTCTATGTTGTTCTCCAATTAGTTCAAAAGACTTGTAGCTAAGTTCTCTGCTCCTAATATACTGCAAGAAAAAGTTATTATCTTTTAGTCCTTCTGATAATTGCTCTTCAAAGATTTATTGTGATTTTCTATAAAGGCACTATACCATCAACAACTTCTAAGTATAAGGTAAATAGTTCAGGAGGCATTTTAAGCTAAGAAATTCAAATCGAAAACATCTAAAACTTGATTGGTCAAAATCATTAGAAGATAAAACACCTCAAATACAATTTCTTTCAAAGGAGGCATTCATAAGTTAGATACTGGTATTTAAATAATACCACACTGATCCTCAGAATTCACAGCACTTGTGAAAAAATAATCCAGTAGATAGCTTCTCCTTAGACCAACACCTAGATCATGACTGTGTCTCAGACATCCCTGAGGAATTATTAAGGAAGATATATGAAGGAAGAGGTCCCTTCTCACCTTATCCATTTTGTGATGCTCTGAAAAGACCTTTTCTTTAATCACAAGAAAAGCAAAATAAAAGCAGTGATTTGTTAAAAGTGCAAATATTAAGAAACTCTGCAAACTCTGCTAAGAAAGTTCAGTGGAAAAATAAAAAAAAAGTGCAAAATTAGTTAACTGTTCCCCTGACATAAATATAACTGGTTGTTTTCAGCAAATGAGGAGGAAATCCATTTATCACTGAAAAAATGAAATCTCACAGCTAAAAATTGATTTCTACTATTATTATATAAATCTCCAAAGTCTGATCATGTTTTAGACATCTCATAGATTTGTAGAAAATATTCAAATCCTACCATTTCAATTCAAATAGTTTAAATCAAATAGTTTAAATAAAACACATGCTACCTATAATTTTAAATACCATTTAGATAAAGAAAAGTTTAATAAAAAAGGCACTCTGAGTCACATCATGGAAACATGGATTAGTTATTTGGTGGTTTTGAATAATTTGATATGTTTCATAAGAACTGCTTTTTTTGTTTCCTAAAGTGATTCTTTTGAGGTTTTGTTTGAATTACTGAAGCATTCCCTTCATGGTATTCTCATATTTTAATTTTTTAGTTCAATTACTTGATTGCTTTCAGCTTTCTGCAGCTGAGTTTGATATATATATAGCTAGATACATATATAGACCCACAGAGACAGATACATGGCTTCTTCAGTTAAGATTTTACAGTTTAAAGAAAACTGGTAATATGAAAATCCACAAACCAGCAGCACTGCAGATAAGGAGACGACAGAAATACACAGGATTAAATATTTGTACCCTGAGGTGGAACAGGCTTCTACTTCAGTGCATCATGATTATGGCCTTGAGACTTGCAGGCACACCAACATTGACATTAACATAAAAATTCAAGGCTTTGTACCCAGAGAAGAAAACCAGAAATTTGTCTGTTGGTTAATTTACTCTGTATAGAATTTATTATTCATCACTATCATGCAGAGTCAAAGCCAGTTTCCAGCACAGTATCAGCATGGTTGCAGTTAGGCCAAACATTTTCCTTCAGAGGCAAAAACCCCTGGGTGCTCTAAAAGCAGCTTGAGCACCACTGTTTCGCTTGAGCCAGGGAACCAAGACTGATGAAGCGTAGGGCAGGCGAAAGCTACAATGTAAATCAAGTTTCCCAAAGCCTCCCTGAAGGTGGTTATAACACTGCTTGCGGCTTCGCTGTATCGTTAAGACATTCCACATACATAGCCATAACAAGTGTGAGCTATTTACTACTGTTTAGGTGCTTATACATTTTTGATAAGGACCTAAGTGATACAGCAGGCTAGAACAATGACAACGGGAGAAAATCCCATGCCACTAGATGTTTGATTAGCGCAAGCAGGGAATAAAGACGGAATACATCATATCAGATGTAAAAGAGGAGAACATATGTATTAAGTAAAGTGAGGGGACAGCTGGTCCTTCTCCCTTCCTTGTATACAAGGACAAGGATCTGTTCTGAGGATTTCCATTGTTAGAGAGGTTCTGTGTGAGATCTGAGCCTTTCCTTCTGCCTCTCTGTGTATAAATTAAAACATTAACTCTGTGCAAGTGGGGTTGTGTATATCCAGGAGGGGGCCATCTGTATGTTGTCACATTCAAAGAACATTCATTGCGTGCTCTGATTCAGCTGAAAATATCCCATTGGTCAGTATTGGTCACACCACACCTCTCCAAGCCTCCTGCACTGTAGATGAAGAGACCCAGATTTGTCATAGGGACTTTGCACCTGCTCTCCCTTACCCTTTCCGGCTGATACTGGCAACACTGTTCACTGCAAGGAACACAAATACATGCAGGAAATAAGGACCACGGAGCAAAGCACAGGAATTATTCCCCTCTTAGAATTTCCTTATGTCTGCTCCAAGCTCAACCCTTCTCCCTCCTACTAGATTGCTTCTAGAACTTAGCTGAGTTCAGTGACAAGAGTCACAGCTTCATTTCGTAGGTGGATAGGAAGAAAGTGGTATTGGCAGAGATACCTCAGAGTCCACTCCTCCCATGGACATCTGTCACCTTGAGGCATGCAATCCAGAAAGTTCCACAGGACAGCTACTCCACAATGAGTGGACTCATAGATCTACAGGAAGATAGTAAGTGTCACTGGAAGAGTCAGGAGCAATCTTAGCATCTCTGGCCCCTGCAATACTGACTCCAACTTTCTCCTAAGAAACAGACTCCCTTAACACTCCCAAAAGGAGGTTTCATAGAGCTTGACCTGTGCAGAACATTCCCTGTCATTCTGTGCCCATCGGTGAATGGATTAGTCTTGAGCATGCAGGAGACAGAATCATAGAATCTCCCTGCAGGAGGCCCATGATGGAGCATGGTCCTGGCAGGGACCTGATGACCTGTGGGGAGAGGAGCCCACACAGATTTTCCTGGCAGAACTTGTGTCCCTGTGGGGGAACCACACTGAAGCAACCTGTGCCTGAAGGTTTGCACCCTGTGGAAAAGAGACCTGTGTGGCAGCACTTTGTGAGGAACTGCTGCCCATGGGATGGACTCAAGCTGGAGAAGTTTGTGAAGGACTGTCTCCTGTGGGAGGGACCCCTCAGGGAGTAGGGGAAGGATTTCTCTCCCTGAGCTGTGGCAGAAAAAACAACTGACTGTAATCCCCATTCCCCCTCTCCCTGTGCCGCTGGGGGGCAGGAGGTAGAACTTGGAAGGAGGGAGGGATGTGGGAAAGGTGTTTTTTTAAGATTTGTCTTCTCATTCTCTTGCTCTGATTCTGTTAGTAATAAATTTAATGAATATACCCACTTTGAGTCTATTTTGCCTGTGACAGTGATTGGTGAGTGACCTCTCCCAGTCCTTATCTCAACTCTTGAACCCTTTGTTATATTTTCTCTTCTCTGTCCAATTGCAAAGGGGAGTGAGAAAGTGGCTTTAGTGAGTACCTGGAATGTAGCCCAGTGATCTGGAATGTAGCCCAGGTCAATCCACTATTGCATCAAAGATTGCATTAAATATGTTTGAAAATATGTATCAGAAATGGCTCCAATTCTCCAGGATATACCAGCAAACAGTATAAAAAAATTATATCAGTGGACCATGAATGCTTAAAAATTAAAGAGCTTTAATTACAAAATGTTGTAGATAGCATAGGAGGAAATAATATATACTTATTCCACCAACTGTTTTAACTGTCCAACTCCTCCTCCTTCCTTATTCATCTGACTTTTCAATAGTTTTATGCGTAAAGACCTGAGTTATTAAAGACTTTCTTGAATTTTCTATGGATTTGCAGCATCATCATGAGCCTTGCTCTTACATCCTCACTTGAAAGCAGAAAATAATAGAAATATATTTTTGTGCATTTTGAATATTATCTCTGTTTTGCCACACAGGAGCAAACAATAAAACTGTGTGGGAAGTATTCGGATGTAACCTCAGGCAACATATCTGAAAATGTCAGATGAATACATCAGTGTTTCACAGCAATCTCCTGCTGTGAAGGTTTCTTCATGTTTCATTTAAATGGACAGTTTTTTTGCCACATAAAACGTTAGGAATATTAAGAACTTGAGTTCTGCTTTGAGCAGAGAATCTTTCCAAAGATGCAGAAAGAATCCTTATTGAAGAGCATCACAGAGCAGCACACAAAATAGATACACATATTATATACCTACATAGGCAGAATTCTACAGATACAGTGATAACGTCACCATACTTCTGAGCCTGATATTTTTTTTTTTTTTGATAGAAGCCATAGTAGAAGTTTGCACTTACCATGTCTTCCAGCTGTAAGAACACAGATGGAACTCAGATGACTGTGGGTCCAAGTACTACTCAAAAACGTTTTGTGGGTTTTTTTTTTATGCAAACACATTGCAATACTTTGCTTATTAAACTACAATTGAGAGAAAAATGTGAAAAGCTCTCACTTAAAATGTCCTATCAAACCAGGCAAATTCATGCTTACTTTAAAGACTGTTAGGAGTATTTTGCTTGATTGGTTGGTTGGTTGGTTGGTTTTGTTGGTTTGTTTTCTTTTTTTAAATAATACACTGGGTTTAGCTGGAATAGAGTTAATTTTCTTCACAGTAGGTAGTATGGGGTCATGTTTTGGATTTGTGCTGAAAACAGTGTTGATAACTTGGGGATATTTTAGGTACTGTTAAGCAGCACTTACGCAGAGCAAAGGCTTTGCTCCTCACCCCACCCCACCAGCAAGGAATGTGGGAATGCACAGGAAGCTGGGAGGGCCCACAGCAGAAACAGCTTACCACAGCTATCCAGAGGGACATCTCATGCCATACAGCATCATGCTCAGCATATAAAGCTGGGGGGAAAAGAAGAGGGAGACATTTGGAGTAATATTATTTGTCTTCCCAAGTCACTGTTAGGCATGATGGAGCTCTGCTTTCCTGGGGATGGCTGAACTGCCTGCCTGCCTGCCTATGAAAAGCAGTGAATGAATCCCTTGTTTTGCTTTGCTTTTATACATTGCTTTTGCTTTACCTATTAAACTGTCTTTATCTCAACCCATGAGTTCTCTCACTTTTACTCTTTCTATTCTCCCTCCCATCCCACCCAGAGGAAATAAGAATATTAAGAGCTATCATTTGCCCCTTCTACTGCATAATTTTTAAATCCTGCAGGAAGCCAAAGATTAATTATTGCTGCTTAAACAGAAGACATTTAAATTCTTAGTTTCTAAATTATGTAAAGCATATTGAGGTTTGGAGAAAGGTCCTGCTATGTTTACAAACCTGTGATTTCACATAGAAAGCTTTTAATGCTGACCCTTTCTCACTGAAACAGAGTTCATGAGAGGATATATGTCTGTGTGCACATCTTTACCTTGAAGAGAGTAAAAGTTTACTACAATTTGTGCAGAAAAATGAAATAACTAGTTAATCATTGTTGCAATTGTTTTATGTTTTGTACTGCCTTGGACTTTGACTGGTCCCTAATGAATACTAATGAGATGCATCTAAAACAAATTAGTAGAAAGAAAAAGAGATGAGTAAAAAAGGGAAATTCAAAAGGCTGGGTTTAGACTCCAAAACTTGTCAGTTTTCTTAGGCACCTTTCAATCCTAAACGCAAAACTCACTGTTGCTCAGCTGTTCAGGGGGAAGAAAATGAGCATAAGAATCGCCGATACAAAGTCAGCCAGGTCATGCACAGTTGAATTAGCAAGTCTCTGGACATTCCATGTTTTTATGGGGAATGAGTCACTCTGATAAATCTCTCACAAATAATGCATCTTGCTAGCAAAGTCATTTCCACTTCAGTTGCTTTTGTTAGCAGAGCTGACTGAAAAATAAGGCTTTTGATCCATAAGAAATTGGCTTTTTGTTTAGTACCCAGGAAGTGGAAATTCCTCTGTCTAAATACAGTGAAACTGATATCTTCAAGGAAGCCTTGGGGTAGGATTTGACATTAAAATAAACCAGAAGCAAGGTTTGCCCTGCTTATAACAACTATGTTGTTATAAAACCTCATTTAATACTGAAAGCTGGGTTAGATCAAAATCCATTGGCAAAATATGCTCAGATCTCTGAATGGATTGAAGTAATTTGACAGGGAAAAAGCAAAGATCAACAATACTGACCAAACCCTGGTGATACCAAATAGCAAGTGATTCATGATTTTGTTATGTAAGATAACTAGGTAAAAGCCAAACCTGTTGTGAGTTGAACACAGCAAGAGGGTATCAGCCTCTTACTGTTCATGGCTATGGTGGATGATATCTGCAGAGGTTGTCAGCTCTACCTCAGCAAAATCTGAAAATAATAACAAAAAGGATCAAAAAGTCAAGATGAAGCAGCCAATGGGTGAAAAGATGCAGTTCCCTTATGGGGACAATACTAAATCAGGCATGAAACTTTTGGGAAAGATGGGCATAATGGAGTATGAAGGTTAAGTGAAGGTATTTCATAAGACTGCAATACAGATGTGATGATAGCTGAAATTACCATGAAACATTGAGGACTGGCAAGAGGCAAACTGACCCTGGAGTCCCCATGCTTCTCACTAACTGTATATATAGACATCAAGAAAATTGTTTCCCATGGAAAAGTCTTGTATTTGTGGACAATTGAACAAGATGTTTAAAAGGGTTTTCTACCCTCCTTTGTTTATGAGAGAGTAAGCATATTCTACCCCCAGAGTTATGATAAAATTAAAATATCTGAATTACTGTAGAGCACAAGGGCTTTGTCAATTCAGACACTCTTACATCAGTATCAACATCTTTGATATCACTATAACAGAGAGCAGAGCAGGCAGCAAGCAAATTGCAAACCTCTCTGATACCCTTTGAAAGGAAGTAGTTGTGCTTCTAAACAGAACCCTGTTGAGCAACAGGGAGTTTGCTGGTAAATACTGTTGTAAATATATAATTGAATTGCTTTCCATGGTTGCTGCAGAAGCAATCTGTGTCTTCAGTTCATGGAATAAAATGTTATATCAAAATACTTTAATAAAATACATTGCTTTCCTATGTTTCTTCTAATTTTTGTGTGTTCTCCTGGGATATTTTTTTAAAGAATGAAATTTCTTTACATTTATTAGCTTTCCAAAAAAATAACAACAGTAAGTACAAAATCGTCTTTAAGTTTCCATGTTACTCTGATTATACGTGGTGAACCTGTAGAAAATGCCTTTGCTTCCTCAGGCTTTCCTTCTACTTTTGTATCATAATGAAGACCCATAGTAAAAAAAACACAGTTAAATGTTTCATATTGAATTATGGGGAATTTCTCAAAGTGTGTATTTTCTAATAAATTTTTGTGCAATTCTTTTATTCTGTATACAGATATTAGTATTAGACTTGATAAGGCTCCTTTGAAACTGTAATTAAATCTTGAAATACTTTATGATTTTTCTCTAGATAGTTGACAACAGCTAATCTAGTGCTTGATAGGCTAAATGTTAAGGAGGAAAAATTATTACATTGTGTCCTTCTCAAGGAATCTAAGTATATCAACTTTTCATATATTTAATTCTATGTTTATTAACTAAACTGGTGTTATTGTATAATATCCTATATGAAAAAAAATGTATCCTATGTTTGTGTTAGGAAATTAACCATTCACCTTGTACCATGTTTAATAACATTTTATTCTATTCTACTCAAGAGATCACTAACAACAGCTGATATCTGGCTAAGGTGATCCAATTTTTGAGTAGTTTCAAATAATTATTGCAATAAATCTTGATGTATGTGAAATTTGAAACACCATGAGGATATTTCAGGGTAGTCTTTCATTGTGTACTAGAAAGTATTCACTGGTTACAAACACCTCTGAATTTATTTAAGCCTTTATCAGAGATGTTATGCACTATTTTGCAAATTGTATTAATTTGAAACAGTGGTTGCACTGCCTGACTGCATTTACCCTATCCTTTTCACTGTCATGCAGTTTTTGCACAAATCATAAGTTGTATGTGTTAATTTACTGGAAGTGAGTTTAAGTGCCCTGATTAACTTCATTTACTTAATGTAGTCCAATAACTGTCAGTGGTTGTATTGCATTGTTAAAAATGACCTTGAGATCTGAATTCTTGATACCATCCATATACAATCCCAGGCCTATGGCACATCAATTTGGTGAAGCAAAGTCTGGAGGCAAATATACAGGAGAGCTGGAATGGGGCACATAATAAAATGAATAATTTTGAGGGTTAGATTTAAACAATCCCAGTGAGATTCAGTAGCACAAAGATCAGTTAGTTTATTTAGCACAGTACAATGAATAGTGGGTAAACACTTTTGTACTGAATAAATAGACTCACTAATTTTTAAAAATAAAAAATATTGAACAACAGATATAAAATCACTAAGAGTAAAGGTAGTTTTGAAATTGAAGTTTGAGATAGTTCTATTAATTTTGTGAAGAGGTATTTTTAACGAAAAGAAGAAACCCAGGGGGGGTCTTCATGGGTATTTTTATTTCTGAAGGAAACAATGCATATTTTAGAGACAAAAAAGACCACAATTCTTTTTCTGTAAACACTGCTATGAAGCATTGTATAATATGGTGTTTAAAATCTTCCAAATATTTATTCTGTGTGTGCCGTGCAAAACTGTTCTCCATCAGTTTACCTCCTCCCTGATCCCTGAAGTCCAGTATATCTATATAGCATATATTTGAGCTTCAGAGAATAATTGTGAGCAGACTGACCACTGGTAAAGAAAATGGTAAAAAATTCTTTCAATGCATCTTTTCAGCAATATACAGTCACATATGAAAATTTTCATTCAACTGTGCCATAAATAGAAGTGTTACAACAAACAGAGGGTGATCAATAATATATAATTGCAAGGAAAAAGATGAATGTTTCTATTAGAAATTCTTGCTCTGGTGGCATTTTTAAAAGGTTCCTGGCATCAACTGTTAGAGCAGACAAATAAATCCTGCAAAATCAGCCTAAATTGATTGTAGTGACATTAAGGTCTACTCTTAGAATCATAGAATAGTTTGGGTTGAAAGGGACCATTAAAGGTCATCTAGTCCAACTTCCCTTGCAATGAGCAGGGTCATCTTCAACTAGATCAGGTAGGATGGGGGTCTGAGCAACCAGGACACAGTTGGCCAGATCACTTTGAGCTTCTCATCAACCAAGACCCCTTGGTCCTCCTCAGGAATGCTCTCAATCCATTCTCCACCCTGTTTGTATTTGTGCTTGGGATTACTCAGATCCAGGTGCAGGACCTTGCACTTGGCCTTGTTGAACTTCATGAGGTTTGCGTGGGCCCATCTCTCAATGACCTTCTGGACAGACTCACTTCCCTGTGATGTGTTCGCTTGGTGTCACTTGATGTTGCCTGCAAACTCACTGAGGGTGCACTCATCCCACTGGATATGTAATTGATGAAGATATTAAGTAGGACTAGTCCCAGTATGGGACCCCTGAGGGACACCACTTGTCTCGACCCTCTGGACATGGAGCTGTTGACCACTACCCTCTGGATGCAACCATCCAACTAATTCCTTGTCCACTGAACAATCTATCCTTCAAATCCACCTTTCTCTAACCTGTAAAGAAGGATGTCGTGGGGGACAATGTCAAAGATTTTACAGAAGTTCAGTTAGATGACATCTGTAGCTTTTCTCTTGTCCACTGAGTAGTCACTCCAACATAGAAGGACACTAGGTTGGTCAAGCAGGACTTTCCCTTGTTTGAAGCCATCCCATCTGTCTCAAGTCACCTCACTCTGCCTTAGCACACCTTCTAGAAGGGTGTGTTTCATAATCTTCTGAAACACAGAGGTGAGGTTGAGAGGTAGGTAGTCCCCAGGATCTTTCTCTTGGGATGTGATGGGAATTACCGTCAATGAAATGAATCATTCAAAAATGAGAAGTTCACATAAAATAAATATCTTTTTTTCTCTTCAAAAGCAAGTAGGCAAGGTCTTTGATCATAACTTTTCTAATGTGCTTTCAATGTGTTGTAAAGTTGTGGCAATATCTAACACAATATTATTGAAAAAATAAGTCAATTCAGTGTTATTTGATATTGCAAAGGTTCAAGTCTAGTGTGAAATATTTGTGAAATGAATATGTAGCAAGCATAGGAAAAAAGATAATTTACTCCTATGAGATATAAGCAAAACTCGTACAGGTGTAGATGGGATGCATAATTTTCACATTTTAATTTGGTAACACATTTAACATCCCATATTCTTGTTCTATTCATTGATTATCATCACTGTGCTTAATACTGCTTAGACCATGTGCTATGGCTCTTAGAATTATGACATGAGATAGTAAGAGTTTTGAGAGGTTTAGTAACATAACTGACAGCTCATTTGCAGTGTCCAGATTACAGTACTCTGTCTCAGTCCTTCAAAAAGAGAAACATGGACAGGTGTTAATAACTGAACACAGAGTGAGAACTTTATAGAAATGCTTGCTTTACTCAGTGCAAGGTAGAATGCTTGGGGTCTCATAATCGATAAACAATGATCAGTAACATTGCTTCCCAGAAGAAAGGGAAAAGAATGAAAACTCGTATCCTGGTCCAGATAATGCAGCTAGGGTGACACAAGCCATGCAACCTGGACTGTATGGAAAGTAGGTGTCCGTGCTACTGTGGGAGCTTATCTATGAGCTAGAAGAGGGTTTAGGATGTCAGTATTCAGAGCACAGAACCCTAGAAACATGTCTATGGATGATGCAACAAGTTGCTGTTTTTATTACCTGGCTTCTTTGACAGCACCACTTGATAATATACTCATATGGAGAGTCATGTACTACGTACTGAATGTATGTCGTGTCATGTCATGCTGTGTCAAGTCAAATTAGCTCGGGGGCTTAGTGTACTCTTGACCCCAGATGCCTTAATTCTGCATGCTGCATGTGGGCTGGAGATCATCAGGAATTAGAAGGCAGCAGAACCCAGCTGGGACAAGGCCCCTGCACACATAATGCCAGTGAGGCCACTGATACTGCAGCAGTTTGCTCCATCTGAGGAATTGTCTCTGTATCTAGAAGTCATGGCCCGTGGACCACTATGAATGAAGTACTTCTAACAGTAACATGCTGCACAAGTAATTCTAAGTATCTTACCTATAAAAAAGGGTTTCAACATGCATTCCTCTGTACCAGTGTATTAACTGAAAGTGCTTACAATATTAATTAATCCTCCTTATAAGGAGCTGTATTTCAAAAAGCTATTAACAGTTTCTGAAGTAATGAACCATTTCCAGGGATGTTTATATCTTCTAGGGTAACATCTTTATGTATTAGTTTTATTGAAATAATGGGTTTATTGCACTGATGTTGTTCTTGTGTTTTATTTAGCTCAGGTATGCTACACCTGTTGATATTTTAGTGCCACCAAAACAGATAAGGCTGATACAATACAAGAAGCATAGTTGAAGCTAAGTATCTTTAAAGTGGACAAATCATATTAATACCCCATTAACCTTCAGGCTTCCATGCACACTCATTAAATGAAAAAGCATGTTACCAAAGTTACTCAAGGCTAAGCAACAACTGTAAGAGCATAAATGAATGCCTGAATGCATAAATTAAGTGAATCAAACAAAAGTTTTTATTGGTTCTCACTGAGAAATATTTTTATTTCTATTGAGAATTTATTATCTTTCATTGGTGGTTGTCTATACTGCTGCAGTCTGCTGTAGCAGTAATAGCCTATGATACAAGCTTAATAACATTCCTGTCTCTGGGGTAAATAAATAGTTACAACTATTTTTACCTCTTTCTGTATAAGCATATTCTCCAGGTAAAGGAAACTCAAATATGCTCTAGATCAAGGGGATTTTATTCCACATGTCATTTTTACCCTAGTTTCCACCCTGTCTTCAGTTACCTACTGAAAACAGCTGTATTCTCAGTGTACGTATTAAAATATAGGGATATTCAGCTGAAGTTATATTTATTTAATTTAATCTTTTTTTCAGGTTCACTTCCTCCAACTTCATTAATAGAAGCCACAGAAATGAAGATCTGAAAAAGGCCTTGTCCAAGAGATCATATAGTCTTAACCCTATTCACTGAGGAAGGAGAAGACCATTCTTGACAGACACTGGTCTATCCTAAGCACTGAAGGACATTTTCCCTGCTTTTTCTTAGGTTTTTTGTTTCAGTCCTCTACCATCCTATGGTTTAAGTGCTTTTCCTATCACCCTGCTGTATATGTGTTTTTGTAGATTAAGCTCTTTTTTTCTTGTCACACCTTACTGGCACTCATAAAAGGCAGTTTATCTCTCCTTCCTGAGAGTTCATATTTTTTAAAGGAATCCTAATTCCTTCAAACTTCAGACTAGACAGAGAAAGCTCAATGGAGAATTTGCAATTTACATTACCCCAAACTGGACACAGAGTCAGCCAAAACTGGGCACAGTTTCAACTAAGACTTTGTGGGGAAGAGAAGAGTGAGGTCCCTACCATCTCAGTGCCTCTCTGCTAGGGCTATGTCACTGACCCCTGGGGCTTGCCTCATAGCTGCAAGGACTCCATTCTTGTTCTTGGCCCTAATAGTCAAGGCAACAAATGTACTAGAAAAGAAGGAGGGTTTGAATGGCCCCTTGCCTGAAATGATTCTTAGACGTAGTTTATGTTTTTAAGTTACAGTGGCTAAAATCATAAAATTTGGTAGAACTCTGGTCTGCTTGTTTGCAGGCACCTTATTTCCTTCATCTTGGATATTACACTCCAGTTCACACAGACCTCTGGGGAGAGAATGGAGTCTACATGTCTCCAGAATGTCACTGGACCAATGCAAGTGAAAGAAGCTCCAAGGTGGAGTAGGTAAAGGAATGGTGCAAACAGTGGAATCAGAAAGCTGGAAGACTCTGAGAGAGGTAGAGAAGACACAGGAAGCCTAGGACTGAGGTGACATGCAAAAGATTTTTCTTTAGGAATGAGTGGATCTGTGCAGATTGTGCTCCACCATCTGATGTCTGCTGACCTGGAGGAAAGGTTTTGTATGAAAAGGATTAATCAGTGGTGGGAATAAGCACCGGTTTTCAATGAATTTTATTTAGTGTAGAAAAGCAGAGTTTTGCTGCTCTCCCTTCAGACACTTATGGATGAGTTCTCTCATGTGTTGCTGAAGTAATTAAAGAAAATACTAACTGAAACCAGGTTTCTATTGGATCCTGAAAACAAGAAGGAACCAAAACATCGTGGTGTCTCACAACTGAAAATATGGTTCAGGAGGAGGACCTTGTTCCATTTACTACTTGAAACACTTCCCTAGATGTCTGACAAGAAGCTAGATGATTGAACATACAGCCACCCTTAAGAATTAATTATTTGACAGATTGTTAAAGAAGCTCTTGAGGAGAAATTTTGACAGTTGAAGAGAATTTTTCATATTCTTGCAGAGCCTAAACCTTTTATTTTATGCTTAATTATTGATTAAGATTCCGGGTAGAAAATGTGGCTGGCCCGGAGCTTCCCGTTCCTGTTGCAGTACTGCTCACAATTCACATATCAAAAATAGCTTTAAACAGTTAGTAAAGCTGTTTCTGCAGAGGTGGACAAGGGAGATGTCAAAAAAATTAAGTCAAAGAAAGGCAAGAGGGGATCCAGCAGCAAGTAGATTCGCACAACTAAGGAAATACTGACATGACAATACTGTGGAGAAAAGGTTCACACTTTTTCCTGGTGCTTACTCATTTGAAGCTAGAATGGGGAACAAATAAGATAATTGAGAGTCTTGAATATTTCACAAATTTTTGCACAAGTAAAGGAGAAAATGCTGTAATCTCCAGTCTATGTAGGGGGTCAAGATAGAATATGACCTCTAGTATTATAAAGAGGTCCAGGTGTTAATAATATTTTAGCTTAACAGGCAAAAAAGGATAAGCTTGGCATGATATAAGAACATTATGGCACTTTTCTAGGCAGTATTCATTGGCTTTAACCATCTTTTATGCTCCTGCAGTACCTCTCTCATTTGTTACCAAACCTTTAGCTTCTGCAGCAAAACAAAGATTTTACTGTTAGACATTTCCTTGCTACTCTTTAGTAAAAGTACAAATAATCAATACAATAATACTACTTCATGTACTGAGTAAGACAGCATCCTATGGAAAAAAAAAAAGGTTTCTTGATCATGTAATGAGATTGTATTGTAAATCACATGTGGAAGAGAAAATAATAACATGTTTAATAAACAGTGTTCCTGCCTAACTTTGGCTTCATATGTTCTAAATTTTGTGGGTAGTTTCTTGTATCTAAGCACTGAATGTGCTGGGGAACTTCACTTGTAGGTAGTGGTTTCAGATCCCTCTACATGACCAGTAACAATGGAATCTTGGTGTTGCATAAATCAGGTCATGTATCTTTTAAATCTGCACATCTTAATGTTCATAGCCAACTGCACCAAGCAGAACCTCACCAAAGCAAATCTGTCCACGTAAACAAAGTCTCCACATCGCCTGAGAGAGAAGTAGTTGAGCTGTGGGAAGGTGTTTGATGAACATATGTCAAGTTATGGGATAATCCAGTTACATTAACCAAAAAGAAAAAACAAAAATCTACAGGGGCAGGGGAAAAAGAAAAAAGAAAGGTAAAAAAGGCATGAGAGTACTGCAAATTAATAGTAATTTTTAAGTGGGATGATATATGTTGGGCATTTATTCTGTGTGGGTGTTTTATGAAAGTGAACATTGCAAAGTTTGGCTATTCAATTATTGTGTTAAACAAATCAGGAAAGTTACATTTTCTGTGTGTCTTCAGCAAACAGATGGGGAAATGTCAGAGCTTAATGGTACTCCAGGGCAATACCATGAACACATAACAGTGTTTCTGCAGCTTCACATTTGTTTTTCATTTTTCCTTTGTTCAATTCCTAGAGAGTTTCCAAGCAGAGGTTGATTAGGTCTGAAACAATTGCCCAAGTTTCCCTAGGAACTATATCCCTTTTACAATTTTTTGACTCTCCTTTTCCCTACTCTTACACCACCCTTTATCTGCTCCAACTTCCTTCCAAATAAACAAACTACTCCTAATTATTTCTTCCCTATAGATCCTGATTTTGCTGCACCACAATTTTGTATTTCTGATACTTTCACCTTGAACCTATCATAAATTGTATTTCTAATATGGTTACATCGGTACTGTTTGCCTTACAAGGCTCCACTCCCCAAAAGTTTTCTGATATTCCCCTTCCAAAGTTTGACCATTTTTCTCACCCGAATTTTCTTAGCCACCTGTGAAGTCCATTCATCTTTCTCAGAGTTTTCTTTACATTTTGCCAGCTTTTTATACTGTTATCTGTCCCATCCAGCAGTCTCTACTATCATATGCAGTAGTCCTTCATGTTCTGCTCAGGTAACCTCACTAACATTTGTGGGCATTCACAATTATTGTAAGATTTCAGTAATATGATAGACCGGTGAACACACAACAAAGTTAATTGTCAGGTGGAAACTGTCACTTGTTCATGTGTTTATTACCAGGCAGGTAAGTAGGAATCCACTAGTTAGGGACTTGATACCTTCAAGGAATACTGCCTGTGCTGTTCTTAATGACGAACACAGGGTAAGGGCCTGGTTTGGTGTCATGAATGTAGCAGTCATGTAGCAAACACTTACAAACTATTTGAGAGGTGACCTTGAGAGAAAACTGAGATAACATCTCAGCAGAATTTTGAAAATCTATGTATCCATTTCTTGACTCATGGATGCAAGGAAAGTTATTTTGGAATATCCTCTTTTGTACATGACGAGGATTGCAACTAGTTGTTTGACGTACCTCTGATGACAATGCGCTCAAGTGTTTTTAGTTTTTCAGGATAAAGGTGGATGGGAGCAGGCCTATATGGAATACTGCTACATCCCCTGTGGCACTTGAGAAGAAGATCCTAATGGTAACAGAATAAAACCAACTCATGACCCTGGACTTTGAGTAGGGCTCAGTGTTTTATCAATAAAAATGCAGAAACCAACTTCCCATCAGCAAGTGCTCAGCACAAACATCTTGCAGTGAATCTTGCTGCCAAGGTGGGGTACCATCAGAGGCTTGGAAGATCCATGGAAGACGATTTGGATCAACAAAAAGGGGTAAATGACTTTTCTCTTGGGGAGTAATCAGACAATGCATCATCCTGGAGGACATTGTAGAATGGACAGTTGCTTTCCTTTTTTCACTGTTTAATGTCAATTTTACTGAAAAATAGTCAGATTGTTGTCGGAAGTCATCGTTCTGCTGAGGAGCTGGATGGCTGGTTGGTAGAGCAGGGAATTTAGTTAGCAGATGGTTTTTGCACAGGGATGAAAGGAGGAAAGGGCAAGAAGGACACAGACCATGGACTTACATCTGAGGCTGCAGTCTATGGAAAAACACAACAGGGCAAGCCACAATGAATGGTGGGGCTTTTACCAGCATATAGCCATAGGTCACAGTTGAAGTGCTGACTCATTTAGATCCTGTTAGGTTGTAGGTAAGGGGAAAGGATTTTTAAGGAAATAAACTTGTTGGAGACAATATGAAAGAAGAATATATCAGTACAAAGGGCTGATCCAAGAAAAGCTGGACTAAGGACCAGAACTTTCCTCTGATGGCTTTGCAGGAGTTGAGGGCCCTCCTTAAGGTCCCTCAAGCTGATGAATATTTTCTAGAGGTGTTTTCACATTCCTTAAAATGGTTTCAAGGGGATCTGTCACTGCTTCAAATTTAAAATCAATGAGTTCTGGAAGAAGAGAACATATAAAATGTTACTGAGGAAGGTGGCTTCAGGCACTTTCTAATTAAACAGATGTAAACGTTCCCTGTGAGAACAGCATGTTAAAAACCCAATGAACTACATCAGTACTAGATAAAATTAGGTTGTATTGCCAGCATCCACACCCTTGGGATGCAGCGGTAAATGAACAGAATTGGCCCATGATTATGTTCAGCATGATGCTTCAAATGACTTGGCAATAAACGTTGAGACTCCAAGCACATGCTTACAATAGTGAATCAATACTGTGGCTGCTGTTAGATTCAACATCCTGAGATGATATTTCCTTGATAAGGTCATATTACTGATTGCTTAATATTCTCTTCAATGTTTGGGTGGTTTAACACTATGTTAGAAGGAGTACCAAAGCAGGAAATAGGCTGTCCACAGGCAATCAAAAATGTTGATAAATTTGCCATATGCCAGCAGAGTGGGAACAGTTAAGTATGACAAATTTATGACATTTTAAGCATTAGCTGGGAAGCCAGGTGTATCACTGAAAGACAAAAAGATAAGGCTTGGTGCAGAAGGTGACTTATGATGAAAATCAACACCATATGAAATCATCTACAGTGTTTTAAAACAAATTGCTGGTGAGATGGAGAAAGAAACTGGATGTTGCCTGTTCACTTAATTTTGTGCCAATAGCTTTACACTCTTCATTTGAAGGCAAACAATGTCAGAGCCAAGCGTTAGCCAGCCATGGCTATGCAAACAAGTGGAGCAAAAGTTATAACATGTAGGGTATCAAACATGAGGTTGTCCAATATTGAAAGTAACTGACAAGAAACAAATTTTCATATGCAAAAATATGACTGTAAAAGAGCAGAACACAGACTCAGCCAGTACTGTCCCTTGAGAGAGAGGTTGAAGCTCATACTCTAAATGAAAGTGAACTCGTGGGCAATACAACAACCTATTGTGAGATGACAGACTGAAGTAAAGGGAACTTCTTTCCTGACCTCTACAGACAATTAGTTTCCTCCCTTCAGCGTGAAGTTTAATAACCTGTGTCATTAGATTTCCTTGCATAGCCAGAATGTTAATGTTATTAACATTAAATTCAATCAGAGTGTTAAGTTGAAAAACTGCTTTTCAGCATGTCATGATCTGTTCAGTTATAGAAATTACTCTGTCATATCCTATTGATGCACTGATGAATAACACCTTCTGTCAACACACGTTGAGGAAAAAACATCAAAATAATTTCACAAGAAATTAAATGATCTGCATTAAATATTTCATTGATTAAAGGTATGATAAGCTGAAATTACCATTTAATCAGAGGAATAGTTACCTGTACCATTGCTGAGATGTGGAGATTTCAGAAACATTCTCACTAAATTAATTTAAAAAGTCTGAGGAAAAACATCTGTTTTTCTTGTGATGCATTTCCTTAGGAAGTGGCAATACAATGTAATTCTCAATCTCAGTCTTCCCCTCACTGAATGCAGAATGTGCTATTGCTCTTAAAAATAATGCAATTGCTCTGGGCATGACAGATGCTTTGGTTGACATGTGATACAGCAGCAAGAATATTTTGATAGCTACATCTGAAAACAGGCAGTTTTGAGGGGTTTTTTCCAGGTTAAGACTTGAGATAGGTTTTCCGACATGGCCTGTAGCTTTTTTTGTGGTCCCAGGTTTAGATCTGGGCAACCTGGACTGATTATCATTCTGCTCCCCACAACCAACAAGGGTTTGGAACTGATCATTGAAGAAGCCTTTCTAGTTTTGACACATGCTTTAGTGCAGGCAGAAACAGTTAAGATGTTTTCTTAGAATTATATATTTTTTTTACCTATAAGAAATTATTTCAATTAAGTTTTAATTTCTCCATTATCAGCACCATGGAAAAAAAAACAACACAGGGACATCTTTCTTTTTGCAAGTGTCCTATACAAGGCACTTCTTCAGTCTTTTTTTTGTGTTCTCAGAGAAGTAGACCCACTTCGTGAATTCCTTCCTAGATTTTCATCATCCTTTCATGGCCTCTTGTGCTTATCTGAAACTTGGAATTCTTTCAGCCATGTAGCATCCAGAGGTGAATTTGAGCCATCAGTGAAGGAATACATTTAAGTCATTACCTAAGCAGTTATTGTACCTATTTTTTTCTTTCAATAGAAGTTTTTCCTATTTTATTTTTCCATTTATTATGTTTGGGTTTTTTAGCACAATGCGTGGCACATTGTATTTAGTGATATGAGAGTGGAATAACAACATGAACGTCTTCAGTGGATGATAGAATCCTTCCTCCTGCTGTTTTTGATAGAATATGTTCCTATAAATACCCTGACACTTCATCTTTGCAATCTTTATTGAAAAATTATGGGAAAAGGGCACCTTTTCAAGGTGTTTTATTATTGCTCTGAGTGTTATGTCAGCCTGTCAAATATTGACTACATTAAATCTTACTGAATCCTTAACTACTCTCAGGGTCACGCTTATGGTAGAAGGAAGTATTATGCATGGACACCATTTCAGGTTAACTCTCTTGCTTTTGCAACAGACAGATTTCAAAAGAAGCTTGTACAAGCCTTACAAAATGTACCCCGTTGTCCAGTGAGATTGCTTTGATAACAGACCTTTGGCACATGTCAAGGAAGACATATTTTGCTTTCATTACTGAGAGAGCTTGACTTGGTGACCACCTCTCAGTAAATGTGCCAAGGACATGTGATGGTAACTGATAAGTTTCCTACAGAAATACTTCTACCACTTTCTTCTTATCTCCCTTCCAAAGCAGATCTAAACTCCTGTTCAAAATATATTACTTGGGGCCACCAGGAACCAAAAAAAAAAAAAGAGGAGATTTCAACTTCTACGTCTGCGAAAAGATATAATGGAGGTCACTAACAATAGAGTTATTATCCAATGATATTTTGTGTTGTTCCCTGGCAAAGAAAAATAGCCAGGCTAGGTGAGAATGACTGGATATAGAGATAAAATGTGACTATAATAAAAATATCTGATTGTAAGAAAAAGGAAAGCAGAGGTGAAACATGGCATAGGTCAGCTAAAATAAATACTTAAGGAACAACTGCAGAATTCATATTTTTCAAAAGCCCTTTTTTTGAGCTAAGAATAAGTTCTTTCTTTGTTGTGAAATGCTCTGACTATCTCATGAAGCTTAATTTATGTGAAGGTCTTAATGCAAATTAGCTATAAATTTGAAAAAACAAACCATACTGAAACATGCAAATACCATTACATTTTATAACAAAGACAGATTTTAATTACAAACAACAGACTTCTCCATTCTTGACTTTTCAGGAAATAACCAGTTTCTGTTTTCAAAAGAATATTCTGCTGATTTTTTTCTTCAGTTTTTCACAGTCTTTTAGGCAAGCTAAAACATTTAAATCAAAGTTATATGCATAAAAACATTAATGAAACCTTGCACACTGTGAAAGTCTCCCGTAGTTGGATTCTCTGATGTCTGATATGACTGTGACATGCTTTCTTGGGACGACAACTCTCTGCTCCACTTATGTCCACAACATCGGTAGAAAGACTTTAATTTTAGTATCTGGAATCAGTTCAAAAAGTACTGGGGAAAAACATGCCTCTGCATTTATGGACTGTAATTTCTTAGGAAGCTAAGCTAATAGCAGCAATGTAGGTGTCTTCCAAGAGAAAAACTATTTTGTACTGCTCATTTGATGTTCTGTTTTGTTTTTCTTCCTGTTTTTCTATTGTTCCTTCCTTCATACACTGGAATCTCATTATATTACAATTAAAAGAAACTTTAAAAAAATACTAGGACAAAATATTCTATGGTATGTGACTATTGCAAATCTTTCTGACATTGTGAGGTTTCAGGAGAGGAGACAGAATATGTGACCTTTATAGCATCAGTCATTTTTTAACTTAATTGGAAAAATCTCAGAATAGCTCCAGAGGAAAATTCTTTCAGAGCATTTTATGACCAGACTTTTAGTATTAAGTCTAGGAAATTGATGCATTTGAAGAAAGAGGTCACGAGTGAAGGAGAACTTGCAGATCTACATGACCGTAGGCAGCAGAGACATATTACTCACTCACATTAATCTTTCCAAGTGACATGAAATTGTATGAAAACGGGTTTGTAATCACAGTGCTATAGTTCAATGATCAGTAAATACTCTGGCAAATGTTCCTTTTAAAGCCGAAATGAATATGCTCTTGAAAGAATTTAAAAACAACTGTAAAAGGCAATGCAAACAAACAAGTCAGTGAGGTAACAAAGGTATAAAACTGGAAATGTAAGTATGACCCTGTTCATAGTAAGGGAATCGGTGAAGTTCACACTGAGGTTTTTTGATATCAGAGGACTTCTACAGAAAAAATCTCTGTTACAACATATGACCAGTTATCACCTCAAGTCAGGGCACCACTATACTGTCACTGAGAATGAGACGAATATGAATCACAGTGAATGTTAGTTGAAAGTCACACTGTTCTGGTTTTCCATTATTATTAAATGAAGATACTGGAAATGAAAGCAGTTGAATGCTTAATTTAGCTATCTAATATTTCTATGCTCTTCTTTCATAAATAATTTTTTCAAAGACATGCAATTTAATCCTTATTGTTAAAACAGCTACTTGCATCATTGAATATTCTCAATCCATTAAAGGTAAGAAAAGTCCATATTCTCACCACTAAGACAGGAACAGGGCTATTAATTTTGCTTTCAGCAGTAAATCCTTTATTAAGGCATAGATCAGATTTTCTGAAGTATGATGATTTATCAGACTCTAGATCAGAGAAGGAGAGTGATTTCTTGATATTAAGAATATTTTCTTGATATTAAGAATATTTTCTTGATATTAAGAATCAAAAAATCTGTAAAATTTGTACTTACTATGTAGGTAATCACATCTCTTGAACTGTCAGCTATACTGCACTTAATGCACTCCAGGATATGGTTGGTTGTTTTGGCTGCCAGCACAGACTGTTGACTCATATTGAGCTATCAACCAAAATCCCCTGAAGCCCATCAGCCATATCTCCCAGTCCTTATGTACATGCAGGATTGCTCCGTAATCAGAATCCAGACACAGATACAGAATCCAGCACTTGTTCCTGTTAAATTTCATGTGGTTGGTGATTGCCTAATTCTCCAATCTATCAAGATCTCTCTGTACAGCCTCTCTATCCTTGAGGGAATCAATGACTCCTCCTGAGTCATTATTATTGGAAAAACTGTGCACTCAACTCCAGTATCCAGGTCACTGCTGAACTCCATCTTCACTCCTAGAATTTGCTGCTTAAAAAATGCCCTAAGTCAGCTGAAAAACAAGTTGAAAGTTATACTAGCTTTAGATTTGCAGCCATATCACTGTCTCATTATTATTACTAAGTCAGCAATGGATTAAGGCATAAATCTGCAGATGCAGGAGAAGGATTCATCGCAATGTTTGCAGAAGCTGCAATGACATCCTAAGCACAACAGTTTAGAGTTCATGTCCTTTGAGACCACAGCTTCAGGGAACATTGCTATTTTCCTTTGATGCTTAGTAAATATTCACAGGAGACAGGACAAGAAGCAGTGGAAAGCACACCTTCTATCTGCACTTGAAATAAAAGCCTTGAAGAGGAGCATCATTAAATGGAATTGTCAACAGTGTGCTAAAAGCTTCTCTGCTTAAATATCATTGTTTGCATCTGAATTTTCTGTAGGGAAATCAGCAAGGTTGCAGAGATAGGAAAAGATAAACATTGAGCTGTTTTGCCTACTACCAAAAAGCTGAACAATTCTTCTCTTCATTGCTTATTTCCATGAGCAGCCTGCACCGGGCCAGAATATCTCTTTTAGTTCTGTTTCATTGAGATTCTACTGTAGGATTAAAAATTCAGTGGATTTTTAAGATTTTTGTTTCCTGTATTACACATTAGTTAATTACTTATAGCTGTGCCTAACCAGTTGAATATACATGTTCTCTGTAATACACTACCAATTTTGAGAGGACCAAAATATATAAAGGGGGATTTATCTGTTCAGATAAGATATGGGGAGGAACATTTCCTGGTAAAACCTGAAATATTTGTCTAACACTTATAAGTAAAACAGAATTTTATCTATTCTTTTAATTCTTTAAGATGTTTTATTTAATAGCTATGAAAACAGCCCATGACTACTTACATTGAGTACGTGAACACCCTGAGGGAAGTAAACTGTATTAATAATAATATAAAATTTTTCTTTAGACAGATTTACTGTTATTCATGAAGTATTGCCAGCAAGTTCAACATATTCTCCAGCTGTGACACAGATAGCTAGTTTATATATTTACATATTTTCCACAAACTTGGAGCCTGATATTCAAGCCTTCCACAGTTACCCAAGCTGACCTTGCAAAGTAAGGGCAATAAATTGCAAAAAATCAAAAACCCTAACCCTGTGCCAGCTGTAGCACCTCCCCAGTCCTAAAAAAGGAACAGGAACATCACCATTTACTTTCAGTAGGCAGAACATGAATAATATGATGACGAACAGCAGCATCATAAACCTCCTTCACAAATCTAGTTAGCTGGTGCTAAATCAAACTTCAGAACAAAATTCAAAATTTCTCTTAGTCTTGGATAGTATAATACCTCTGACTACTTTGATGTAAAGAGTAGGAAAATATAACGAAAAATTGTATTGAAAGAGTGTAGTCTTGGTCTATTCTCTCTCTTCCGCTATATTTGCTATGAATTCCTGGACTCCAGCTAAGTAAGATCTAGGTATCTTTATAGTGGGTTTATTTTCCAATAAACCAATTAACAGAACACCATCAGTTAACAGCTGCATAAATACTGAGTAGCATCACAAGAAGGATGACTGAATTGCTAAAAGTAGGGATGCACCCTAAACATATCTTAATCAAACATTTTCACTAGATGCTTGTGTAGAAAACACAGTTACTTTCAATTCATAGGTGCCAGGGAAGGAGATTCCCATTGACCTACCAACTCTATTCACAGACGTTTTATCACCTATAAAACATATGTGATAGTACCTATCACGTATTCAAGTCACACATACAAGTCGAAAACTGTTGATCCATTTGGATAAGGTATTTTGTTCAGAAAGGCAAGAAGACAGAGAGAAATACATATCATGATCAACGCTCTGTAGTACTATAGAGGATGCAGGATCTTTACAGGAAGGCAAATTAAGTTATGTCTAAAGAATAATCATTCCACTAGAGTAGACTGACAGCTGCTGAGTCAGCAACTCTTGTTCTCATATCAGACCTAAGTAAGTTCTGTGGAATCAGAGGTATAGATGCTAAAGATTATATAGAAGCATCAGATAAAAATATTTTATACTTAGTTCTTTGAGTTAGCTCTATGTATCTTTGTTGTGATGTTTATGCCCTTCTAGCCCCATCTTGCCTGTTGCCACTACCTTCAGATTATGAACATAGTATTATGCATATCCCAAAACATGAGCTGAAATAAATGTATTCAATAAGGTCTTAGAAAATGCATTTTACAATGCAGACATTTGTACACAACAGGAATATTGCTTTAGCGGTGCATGTATATCTTCAAGTTATGCAAAGGACACTACTACCTGTTAAACACAAATATACACTGTCCACTATTCTCTATAAATCCTTTTGAGTTTAAACTCTGGCAATGTCTATTTGAGTAGCATCATCTACATGATCACAATGAATATACTACAGCTATGTTTAAGCTGTTACATGCAGATCTGAAAATTATCTGTAATGAATTTTTAAATTTTGTAGTGTAGTTGAGGTGAATTATAGCTGTGCCACACCAAAGGTGTGCATGAATTTATCTATAAAAGATTGTTTTTCTTAACTAAAAGCACTGATCTTCATCAGTTCCTCATGAAGTTATAGCCTACATGGTATATAGCTGAAGATTAGGTAACAGAAAAACAAAAAAAAAAACAGCAAAAAAAAAGCAACAAAGAAAACCAACCAAACAAAACACCAAAAAAACCCAACCAAAACAGCCAAACCAAACCAAAAAAAAAACTAAAAAAAACCCCAGGCTCATACTGGAGCATAGGTAATTCAGGTGATATTTTGTAGAAAATTCACTCATCATTTCTGGGAACATTACAAAGTCTCCTATGGAGGACACAGAAAGATTTCTGTGCTGTAGTTTACCTGGCTTCTACTGTAGTCCAACTACATCCAACAACCTAAAAGGAGTGTTACATTATGAAGCTGAAACTCTAGAGTCTTTTTCTTATTTCCTACAGAGGGCTGGGAGAGGAAATTGAACTAAAAGAGTGTAACTACTTTGGATTCTGAATCTTGTCTCATGTTCTGCACTGGCCACTGCTCAGGTCACAATTTGGAAAACTAGTATGGACTGCTGTGATAATGTAGTCTGATTTCATGTCTAGGATAGTATATACTTGTATTCCTATCACAATTTAAACATTATTACAAAAAAAAGAGATCTAGCAACGCTTTTGAAAAAAAAAAGCCAGTTTAATTGTTGAATATCATAACTGCTACAATAGATCAAGTTTACTCTGGTTTGAACCTTTCCACTGCTAGCTTTCAGCCATGGGCTCCTACAATGCTATTACTAATTAAAAGATTCTTTCTCTTTGCATGTATGTAAGTATTACAATTAAGAAAATTATTATTTTTCTCATTATGCAAAACTGGAATATATATTTCTCTAAATATTTCCTAGAGATTTCATCATTCTGATTTCTTCTGTATTTATCCAGCTAAAATGTATTAACATTCATCTTTTGCTGTGAAACCATGACTGTGCTTAGCACTGGCTGCAGTGCCAATTTCAGAGGTAAGGGACTTCAGCTGCTGCCATTCGAGATTTCCATGTTTATAAATCAGAGTATTGCTCTATTCCTTTGGGATAATCATTGCACTTGGAGCCGCTGTGGTACTTCTGCACAAAGAAATTGGCCTAGAATGATAACAATATCAGATTAACCTACTCATGTACAATATTAGTTATATAACATGTATATTAAATAAATAACATTTGGCATTTCAAATGCACAGAACTCAATTTGCTTAGTTGCATAGCAACTAGCAATTTTTTCTCCTTTTTTTTTTTCAGAAGCCTTTTCAGTAAAGATGCAGATAAAGAAATTTTATCGTATTGAAGCACAGTATATGATGTAGCGATTTGTTTTTAAAACTTCTTATTATCACTTTTCAAGGAAACCAAAGGATTTGCAGCCTTTTTAATAGTAATAAGGATAGCTATAATTAGTCTTCCTGAAAAATGAGAAAGTCACTTAAAAATTACCTGGATATTGTTTTCATGGTCATTGCAAAATGATCCTGTCTTTCTTGCCGTAAAATAAACATGCACATAAAAGGATAAAACCATGAACCCTACATTAAATATGTAAACTGGTCCACCTACAACCTCCACCATTACACCTTCTCCTACAAGTTTGGTTCTGGAAACGAAGGTCTTCTGAAACCCAACAAACTTGTACCAAGGTGCTTTCCAAGATATTCTCCTTATCTGTATGCCTGCACAAAACAATAATGTAAGGAATAAGGACTTTTAGTATCTGAGGTAGGACTTTCATAATGGAGTGCAACCCGAGAGGAACCAGAGGGACCTGTGAAGAATGGAGTGAGAGCAGGAGACAAGTCTCCCTCCAGAGTGAAGGCAATATATTATATACTGGTTTTTAGATCTTTATTTCTCACTCTACCTGTGGTAGCCTAGAGTTCAGGTATTTGGCTTGGCAACTGTGAAACTATTGGCAGGTTTCTGTCAACTTAGTCGATGTTGGCTGTTACTGATGTCAACCTGTGCTGTTTCCAGAAACAAGCAAGACTCCTGAAGGGTTTTTCCAACAGTAATAGAGTCAACGTCAGTACAAGATCAACCCTGCCTGGAACAAGCCACATATTTTGTAGCTGTTAGATGATGAATAGCCTCGATGTGCTGTTCATTCATAGTACATATTTTCCTTCATAAGAAAGATTTTTTTAAAAAAATATAAGCATTTATTGTTTCTTGATTATGCAATAAATAAAGCCACAATAATATAATGCTATCAACAAGACTTGCATGGTCTAGCTGAAAGGGGTCATAATGAAAGAATCCTCTGAAAGCAGCAATATTGCCAGTTTCACCCCATTACCCTTTGTGTCATTGTTTCACTGATCTCAGTGTATTAAAAATGGAAAATCTTTCCCACATTTAGCTTATTCCCATAACTATTTAAATCAGAATTGGAATTTCTGTTAGATGAGCACCCGAAAGTATTCAAATATCACAAAATACAATGCAGACACGACTGCACTGCATCTTCTGCACAAAAGAGATGAGATACACTAATTCAGTAGAGGGGGTATTTAGGCTGTTAAATAGCTCATACATCTTGTATAGGCAGACCATTTTCAGTGATATTAAAGTAAATTGGCTTCTCCTCTGCCTAGGTACTGATTGATCAGTACTTCCAGTGGCACAGTGAAACCCACAATCTTAGGATTTCATTATTAGGTTTAATACTTAGATGTGCTAATGATATCCAGGAAAATGGAATAAAACCAGTGATGTGTCAGAAGAATTCATATTACCTGTAAGACAGTGCTGGAAGGCTGAGTGCTAGTGCTTAACTAAATGTTTTAGTACCATAAAATTTCATAACCCTTCTACAAAGCGCAGTCAATACAAATTAGGTGTTGGCAACAGTACGTTCTTATCTCAGGTGTACCCTGCAGAATCAGAAACAATGCAAAAATTATCACATAAAGAGACAAATAGAGCAAAAGATCTTATGTGATATGTTAATGGACAAAATATTAGAATTTTAATAATTAAAATGGGCATATAAGCAACCAAGTAATCAAAAGAATAACACTACGCACAGGGGCTGGACTTTTGCTGGTCAAATGCTGGGTCTTCAGAGAACATCCTTCATTTCCTTTTGTCTTTGGCTCAATGCTAGCTGAAACAGGGTGGTCAAAGTGTGACAAAAATTGTGTCCACAATGGGAAATCTGAGCAAAGTTCTCACATGAAGTCACTATATGGAGAACATCACCAGTTCTTTGAATAGTGATTGACAGTGATGATTCTTTTGATCCTGCTTGTTTAATCATTAGTCTTTGAAGCCACACTTAATGTGGTTCTCAATTCCTTTTTCTGGTGCAGTGCCTTTTGAAAATTTTAACAAAAATCATCAATGTCACTGATTTCACTTGGAAGGATCAACATTTAAGGATATTCAGAGAGTGAATTTGAACTGTATCAAGTTGCAGGTGGAGCTGGATCTGCCTCCCCTAATCTTGGATTGGTCAGGACTTTCCTAGTGCAAATTACTGCACTAAGATGAACCACCTTTGCAACTTTAAATCTCAGTCCTGGTTAGACCCATATTGCATTTTGGCTTATATTATGAATCTAAGAGCCTGCTTTGCTTCAGTAATAGCAGCAGCTTAATTGCTATGAGACCTGTATTAATGACGATATTAAAATATTCAGTTCTAAAAATTACCTTTCCACCAGGTCAGACCAGTCATTTACTCAGTACTGCTAAAAACCAGAAAATGTATATTAGTAGTTATGTTGCTGTAGCTTTCAGCAGTATCACTGTGTGTTTAATGGACAAACCAATGTATTTTAAACAATGTGCTTCTCAACTTTCTTTTTTTGCCTTAGACTTCCAAGCAAAGGATAATATCTTTGAGGTTAGTGGAAGTTCAAATTACAATCTTACCTTTTAAAAAATTAAGGTTTAACTGCAAACACTTTGCTAGATGAATGTTGGTAACCTGATATTAAAAAGTCAAGATCCTGCAATATGCTGTCTCTGATCTAATAAGAAATTGGAATTGTATTTATTCTACAGTGAGAAGTAAGCTATTAATTAGTCTTCCCACCAAAACTTCTAACATTTTTATTTCTGTGTCACTTTCTGCTTGATTTAGCTGTATCATCCTCAAAGTTTTTTTCAGGGTCTATAAAAAACTGTATCACTTGGTTGTTCTTTAAAATCAAGTGCCTATTGAACATAAGCAAATATATTCAATTGAAAATGAGCCCATTTTTTAAAAAAACTTATTGATCTGACTATGTATAAAGATGTTCATTGCCAGTGAAGTATTAAAATGAACTTTAGGGCAACACCTGCTCTTTTCTGTGAATAATAAATATTGTGATCTCTGCCATATAAATTTTGTTATTCTGTGGATTGAAGCACTGTCATCAGATTCAAGTCAAATCACAAAATCAAGCTCCTGTCCCCACTCCCCTCTTCTTATTTAAGAAGATGCAGCAGTCAGATACTCTGGCATGACAGGTCACAGCCCTTTAAAAAGCTGCTGCTTATAAGTCCCATTAGTATTCTCTAAGCTGTCTCTTCTGCCCTTCTGGCAGCAATCCTTCTAAAAACATGTTTTGGCAATTACTGCATAAATCTGGAAAGAAGTAAAGCATAATTAGCTTGGTCAAACATGAGCAATCACAGGAACAAGATAATTGTGATTATCTTCAAATACTTTGATTTAGTATATTTTTAGTTACTGGTCTGATAAATTATTTTGTAGAAAAGACTGTGACATAATGAGCAATGTGCTGACCTTTCAGTTCTGAGCTACAGAAAGAGTGAAATACTAGGAGAGAATTAATAAATCTTTTTATTATTGAGATTTAAATTTAAATCTTTGCAGTTTGCATTTAACTTCTTCACTTCCTTAATTTTATTTCATAAGAAAGCATTCATTTTAAGAGTACATGGCTGTTCATCTATATATGCTTTCGCCCTCCCTATTATTTTTAGCATTCATCAAAATGTATTAGGTTATCAGACAAAGAGGCATACTGACAAGGTAGTATTTCTCTTCACTCTTACACAGTTGAAAAACAATACATTTACAAAACAGAGTACTTCAATAGCACAGAGAGTTTGGGAGAAATTCACTGTTTCTAAAAATTTGTACATTCTTGGTCACAGAAATATTGGGAATGAAAGCAAAATACTTTTGTCAGTGCTAATCCTGCCAGTGCAAATGTCAACATTTTCTCATACAAATCGCTATGTATGGAGACATGGTTAATGGCTCACAGTCTCTCTGAGATATGAATATCCAGCTAAGTTTTATTTGGCCTTTACAAAAGCCAGCCAACAGAAGAAAGTGATGAAACCTTTTTGATTACTATAAGGCCACTGATGGATGATCTTAATATCTTATGTTGCTAGGTATGTTTCATGCATCACCAGTAAAGAGATTGATATTTATAGAAAGAAATCTTTGTATGGGCTGTGGATTTAATACCCAAACCAGAACTAGCTCATGAGAATGGGAAATCCATGCAATTTACAATCATTACAAGGCTTTGATATTTTTGTTCTAATTTGAAAAGACTGCAAGCAAATGAGATGGACACTATCATTCATGCGCAAGTGAAACTGACATTCTGTGCCTCTCCTTTGGCATAAAACGTTGATGCTCATGCTATTTGTTTCCTCTTCTTAAGGTTTTCTTAAGGTACTGGATAAGGTAGTAAGTAATAATAGCGATATATGCACTACTTTTCTTTTGTATTTTTTTTTTCTTCTTAATACACTATAAAGACCGCTTGTTTCAACTCCATTATAAAAAAGTAGGCCAGTTTCACAATTAAAGTAAACATTTGTAAGTTCCTTTGAATTCTATAAGATCCACTAATTTGCATTGTTTGGGATTACCTGACATTTTTCCTGGTTTTAATTGTAATTTTTTTATCCATCTGAAACCTTTTAGAGATTAGGAAAATTGTGAAAAACAATGAAGAAACAAAAAGACTAATAAAATCTTTCAAAACTTTAAGAACGCTCTTGTCTTAGGTCATTTGCTTTAGACAGGCCTCTTTAACCGTTCCTGTGGTAAAATGAAATATAGAACTGAATTTAAATGCAAATAGCCTCTTAGAATGATTCGATCTACTTTAGTAAATAACATGCACATGATGCATACTATGTGCTGCAATTTATCAAGCTCTTAATTCAAAATTCTTAGCCTCCTAGATAGGAACGTTTCTTATGTGCCATAATTTCCTCTTTTGCTCCTTTTGTATCTAAGTCAGTCCAATCTATTTGTAATGAAACATGAGATTTCTTCTGAACTTGAAAAGCAAGAGTGAAATGAAGTATTTTAAACACAATCTAGTCGTAGCAAAAGAGGCTTCAAAATTATATCTCTGTAAATTATTCAGGATCACAAAGACAGTCTAGAAGCACAGGAGGAGCTTAGACTTCTTATCTAATGATCTTAGAAAATCAACACAATAAATTATTCCATATTCTTTTTCTGAAACTTCTGAATGGTATAAAAGTTAATTGTTTTCAACTTTGGCTCTCAAGGTAAGACTCCTAGATTCATACTGAAAGTACTCCTGAAAGGGAGAAATATACCCGTTGTTCACTCTTTGGAACAGCTGTTGACCAACAGTGAACAAGCAGAAATGACAAAGTTGTTCCTGTGGGTCCCTGATTTTGGTCACATGGGTTTGTGACCCTTTGATCTTCTTGGCATAGGAAGATCTGAGATAGCCAGCATGGCTTCACCAACAGCAGGTCCTGAATGACCAACCTAATGGCCTTCATTGATGGAGTGACTACATCAGTAGACAAGGTGCAGATGTTGTTTATCTGGACTTCTGTAAAGCCTTTCACATGGTGCCCCATATCATCCTTTTCTCTAAACTGGAGAGAAATGTGTTGACTGCTATTAAATATCTTCGTTAGTGATGTAGACAAATGGATCACATCCACCCCCAGCAAATTTGCAGATGACACAAAGCTGACACACCTGAAGTCACACTCTGATGTCATCCAGAGAGACCTGGACAGGCTCTAGAAGTGGACCCAGGGAAATCTCATGACATTTAACAAGACCAGATGCAAGATGCTGCACTTGGGTTGGAGCAACCCCTGGTCTCAATACAGGCTGGGGGATGAGGAGATTGAGAGCAGCCCTGTTGAGAAGGACTTGGGGGTGCTGGTGGATGAGAGGCTGGACATGACCCAGCAATGTGCACTCACAGCCCAGAAAGCCAATTGTGTCCTGGGCTGCACCAAAAGCAGCGTGGCCAGCAGGGCCCCTCTACTCTGCTCTTGTGAGACACCACCTAGAGCACTGCATCCAGCTCTGGGATCCTCAGCACGGGAAGGCCATCAGCCTGTTGGAGTGAGTTCAGAGCAGGGTCACCAAGTTTATGAGAGGGATGGAGCACCTCTCATATGAGAAAAGGCTGAGAGAAATGGGATTGTTGAGCCTGGAAATGAGAAGTTTTTGGGGTGACTTAATTTTGGCCTTCCAGTAACTAAAGGGAGCCTACAAGAAATCTGGAGAGGGACTATTTAAAAGAGAATAGGAAAAGGGGAAATGTCTTCAGACTGAGGCAGGTTTAGATGACCTATTCAGAAGAAATTCTTTTCTGTGACAGTGGTGAGGTACAGGTTGCCCAGAGAAGCTATAAATTCCCCATCCCTGGATACATTCAAGGTCAGGTTGGATGGGGCTTGGAACAACTTGGTCTAGTGAAAGGAGTCTCTGTCCATGGCAGGACAGGTCAGAATTAGGTGATCCAACCCAAGCCATTCTATGATTCTATGATAATAAGGTAGTGTACTTTCAGATTTATGAAATTACCATTCTCTTTTTACTAGAAAAAGAGGAAAGAACAGGAAGAAGCAATTGAGCATAATACATAGGGAATTGCTTAAAATATCTTTATTGCTGGATGCCAGTGGTGTGAGATAGAAAATGTTAGCAACATGATAGTGCCATCATTCCTTTTCTATCTGTCCTGATCGCATAAAAATGTAAGCCATAGGGTTGTGTGATAGCTTAGAAATTGACAAATGAGATTCTTCCTTTGGTTCTACCTGTAACCAGTTATGCAAACTTGAAAGTTCTTCTGCCCTGCATTGTCACATACTTGGTAGAAGGATATTTTAAAAAAGTGTTCATAAGAATTGGCTCTGAAGTTAGAATCTACTCTAGAGACAGAGGTTTTTACCTTGAACTTAATGTAGTGTTAAAACTCCTTGCACATTGTCAGTATGTTTCTTTTTGTGCATGTATAGTTTACAGTCTTGATTTTTCTTAACCAGAGTATCTATGTGAGTCAGCTCTGCACTTAAAATGAGGAAAAGACCATTCCTCCTTCACATGGATGTTCCTTCTATGCATGAGAATAAGCCTCTTATTCAAGGATCTAGGAAAACCTTGCCTTTAACCGGTTTTACAAATTATGTTTCTTCAACAACCAGTGGCAGTTTGTGGTTTCTTGAATATCAAGAATGACACATATATATCACTGTTCTTGCTGCTGTGTCATGACAAAAAAACCACTAAAGATATCTGTGTCTTAATGCATATGAGTTATTTCTATCTATGCATCTGCATAATGAGAAAAATAGTTCATTTTTCTGACTAGATATAATTTCTTTTTAAAGTTTTCATCTTTTATTTTGTCCTGAAATGAGTGACTAAAGAAGTAAAATCAAATGTAGAAATAAAGCTAAAAAAATGCTATCATGCAGTTTCTATTACATCACAAACTTTAAATCTCTATTTTTGTGTTACATTGCCCAATTTATACATTGCTACGGGGAAAAACATGCACAATTTTGCGAATGTTTAGTTTTATCAGGAATAATAGAGACAAATCAACTATGCTGTACAGCTCCATGATGAAAAACTGATGTGAAAATGAAGCACTTATTGTAAACTAATATACTACAGCCAAGAAATGCAATCCTTGAAATACTGTCTCCTAAAAGCACACTGTGACATCCTAGAAGATGAAACATTTTGGAGGCCAACTAAAGTAAAAAAAGTTATTAAACATTTATTGTATTCTAGTTATGTGGACACACTCGGGCATTTTAGGCATTTGGGGTTTAGGTTTCACTATGTGCTGTATTGCAAGTGTCTTTTAGTTTTCTTATACTCTTTTGAGTTTTCATAATTTCCAGTGTGCATATCCTCCCATCAAGACTGATCTCATAAAAATCATTCTCAATTCATGCTCTAGTCTTCCCATTCCTGAGACTGTGTGACTATTTCTAACAGACATTTTCGCAGAATCCCTAATCCTTTACATTCCTGAGGTTTCACTACCTTCAATTAGTGGTTGAATAATCTTATTAGGTAGCAATTATGTATACAGCAAAGGGGTTTTACGGATCACATATTTTGCACATTATATTCTTCACAAAAACCTCAGGTGTAAAATGATCACTCCACAGATTTTGTTTCCTTTTACACTTTGTGCAAAACTATATTGAAAACATCAGTAAATAATATGGGAGTGCATTTTCATACTAAATACTAAAGATTTATGGAAACATTATAATTTCAATTCAGTAAAGTCACTATACATAATTTTTTTAGCCATGCAGGTTTCAGTGCAGTTCCTAATGGCAAAATGCAAGGGCTGTATTTACAGATTGTAGTAATAATTGGGCCAGATAAAACTGCTGAGTGTAAGAGAAGTTTATTGCAGGTACAATGGGAATAGAAACGTAATTTCAATAGATGAATCATTTTGAAATTTGTAGAGTTGGGAGTAATGTCGCTTTAGCAAGACTGCTTAACACAAAAGATGAGTAAATAATTTACTCAGTTAAATTAGCTTCTTTGTTAACTGGGTGTAGGTAAGCAAGATCTTAAGTTTTCTGTATTTACCCACTGTTCAAATTCACTCCAACCTCTAAGTTTTGTGTTGATTTTTTTAAACAGCTCTGTGAAATCCTTGCAAATGTGCAAATCTATTTTTCAAGGAATAAATGACTGTCATGTTCAGGTCACTGCCTGCACAAATTCACAAATAAAAAATAGTGTCATTGGATCTATATTTTCTAGATCTAGTTATTAGGAAAAAAATTGCATACTATAAATATCTAGCTAACAAGATAACACTAAAATGCATTTTTTTAAGAAAGATCAGTAAACTCCTATCCTCAAATTAGAAATTTTTATTCCCACTTCACTTTTCTTTCTCTGTTTTTTGATTTTTGATTTTCATATTTTGTATATTTGGAATAGCTTTATATATAGTGGACAAAACTTTTGCTTGCTTTTACAAAACAGGAAAGAACTAAGCAATATTTATAAATGTAAAGAGGTTTTGTTTTCATTTTCCTGGTGATGTTTTTCTGTCTATTTTCTTATTGCACCATCATTGAGGCAGTGACTTTCCCTTTCAAAGCAGCTTGAGGTAACTTTACAATTGCTATCTAATGAATGTGCTATCTAATTCTGTCCTATTAAACCTGTTCTCATTTGCTCTTTCCAAATGAGTGGTGTCTACAGATAGGGAGGTCTTCTAATTAGTAAATTAAAATTGAAATTATTAAAGATTTTTTCCTGTATGGATCTAACTCTGGGCTTAATATTTCCTACGTTTAGTAATATTCACTGGGGGAGTAATTCTATTCAGCTCCAGCAAAAAAAAAATAAAAAATCCCACATATGGAATGAAGAATATTTTTACCCTTTTCACCAGATTTTTTGTAAAGACACAGTTGTTCAGAAAGATACACATGATATATCTGTAACTTAGGTTACTGATGATGAAGGATACAAAGGTTTGTCTCTGCTTAACAATCATGTGCAGCTTGAAGTGATGCAGCATGAGTTAAAAAATCTACTATCTCTGTGCATATGCAACAGTTCTTCCTAGTGAGTAGGTATAGAGGCAAGTACTGGTTTTTAGGTTGTTGATATGTATAAATCCTTTTCAGTTCTTGTGGTGGGTTATCCTTGCCTAACTACGAAATGCCCATCCAGCTGCTTGCTGCCTCCACTTCTCTGCGAGGCAACCCATGCAGTTACATACAGTGATTCACTAAAAACAGAGCTTAACACTGGGACTAACTATAACTCTACCCTTTATTGAATGCCAGAAAGGTAAATAAACTCTTTCTACTCTCACTTTTCATGTTGTACCAAGTAAAAAATAATTTTAAATAATTATGGAAAAAAAAAGAATAGGCAAATACACTGTATCTCTCTGTCTGACTGGACCCTTACATAAAATTACAAGAGGTCATTTCATCTACCTAAATTTCCTGTAAGTAACTAATAGAAGAGAGAAAGAAATCAAGAGGTTAAGATGCAAAACCCAGACTTATGGTATACCCTCTTTAAGTTGTGAAATGGGTTCCACATAGAGGTGAATTCAGCCCTGCAACCTTGTATTAATAATATTTCAATTATATTTAGGCTACAGGTGAAAGAATATGATCTGCCACATAGCAAAACAATACCTTCATTCAGCCACGCAAAAGAACAATTTTGTGCCAACATATGTTAAAGAACATAGAGGAACATTGAAGTTTGTCTTTCCTCCATGCTGCCAAAAGTTTTGAACATATCTCTTGGTGTAATATAAAATGATAACACACACAACATGTCTTCCTAAAACTCAAGATTTAGCTGGAAGGCAAGATCACAAAATAACACTCTGGATGGTGTGCCTTCTGTTCCCAAATATCCCTTGAGAAATGTATATGTCAACACTTTAAAAAGCAGCAATCAGGTATGACAATGAAATAATGCATGAATTTACGTGAATCATTTACCTGAAGCTCAAGAGCTGATTCATTCACTGCAGTCCAAAAGGTCACAACCCTGGACCTACCTACCTTGAAAATTGTCAGACAGGAATTTGTGACTCTGGGCTAAATGGTTGAAGGCTTGCAATGTATCTCTGTTATTTTTCCTACCACACTATGGAAAGGATTGTGAATCATATGTAAGTAAAGAAATAAACAGACAGTAAATGGCTTAATATGCAAATAATAAAAAAAATGCAAACAACCCCCCAAAACATTTAATGTCAGCAAGAGCACTGACTGTCTAGTTTAGTTTGATCAGCGTAGCCTCTGGGTACTGCAAAGATACAGAGACATTTTTCAGAGTCAGTTAAAACAGTTAACCTTAAAAAAGGATTCAAAAAATAGATGATAGAATTAAAAGTACATACCAAGGCATAAACACAATGCTAGGGTAAATGAACATACAGCTGAAAACTGTCCAGTTCTAGCAATGCAACACTGACTGTACTGGGAGCAAGCTTTTTGTGAAATACGTCTCTCTGTGCTAGACTCTGCAGTAACAGCTGCAGTGAGACACAGAACACAACACAATGAACAGAAAACATACTAATGAAACCAAGAATGCAAGGTCCTTTTTTTTTGAGTATATTGCTATCCATTCATTGACAATGAAAGCCAGCAGCAACAAAGGGTGGCCTGCTGACCCCAGAGACCATAACACTATCAACAGATGTTTATTGCTTCTTAAGTAAAAGAGTTCAGATGAAGTAAAACAGCTTGAACATTTGCCCAAAATCAGGCTTTTGGTATATGCTTTACTAGGAGTAAAGTAAAGGGAACAGGAGACAGGACCTACCACATTTGAAGTCTGAAAAATATTATGAGTAAATGGCACACACATAAACCCCAAAATTTGTCATCCCTCATTTCTAGTATTTGAAGAATCTTTCACTTACTTTCCTCTGTGTCATTTGTGAACATATTGTACCTAAGCAGTTAAATTCTATGAATGTATGTTATGTATTGTTCTTGAAGGAAGTATTAGTTTCTCTAATCTTATGAGGCTTGTTAAACAGTAGTCAAGAAAGAGTGAGAAAACTAGACCTGATAAAAAGGTAAAAGATTAGCCTTGAGGATTGTGTATTATTAATTATTAGTAATACTAAAACCAACAAAAGGAACTTTTATACTTCTTTCCAAGCCTTAATTTAAAAATATGTACATATTTTGACCTGGTTTTCAATCCAGTTGTGATGTATTAAAACATGCTCTTGCATAGCGTATTATACAATTACCACCAGCTCTCAAGTCTCAGATGCATAACAGCTGTTACAATAAGGCTGTAAATAAGGCTAATTATTTCAAAGCTGTCTAGAAATTTACAACTTTATCTGATTGTAACGTTTGTATGGTTAGCTAGTGGTTTATATACACAAGGATCACTGAAGAGCTCTTGTAGACATCAGTCTGGGAATTGGCTGCAATATTACGGATTATGGAGCAGGAAGTGAATTATTAAGAATGGAAGACAGATAGCAGATCAAGTTATAAAGAAGTGCATGTAGAATGTTAGTTTTGCAAAGCAAGAACAGATGCAGACCTCTGAATCTGTAAATAATTCATTCTGTAATTTCATGTTTCACTGCAGGGAACAGAGTAAAACTCAGTGCATTTTCCCAGGTGACCTAAAAGACTTGATTTGTTTCAAAATCCTTGTGAATTGATGTTTCGTAGTATCGTAGATCACTGAAGTAGCATTACTTGAGTTACTCAAGTATACACAAGAAATTCCAGGTTTTTCCTCTTTGACTTTGCATAATAAGATACAT
Source organism: Dendrocincla tyrannina (assembly GCA_035047865.1). Lineage (NCBI taxonomy): Eukaryota > Metazoa > Chordata > Aves > Passeriformes > Dendrocolaptidae > Dendrocincla > Dendrocincla tyrannina. Next base: position 78,889,749 of record JAWWMP010000081.1, on the reverse strand, counting down.
CTCTTCCACACAGTCACTCAACGACACTCACTGGCAAATGAAGAATTTCACTGATTATACTGTAAGATCATCGAGTCAGGCACTGCTTGTTTTGTTTTATGTGCCACAGCATAGAGACCTGTGTTTGCTTGTCTAGTGCTACCCCAATATAAACACAAACCATACTGAATACAAAGGTGACATTCAGATTATATGTCAGGATAGAAATGATATTTACATCCTTTCCAAAAGCTGTTTTTCTGCAGGAAGTAGAAGTTTTTCAAGAGAGGATTTGCAGGGATGGGTAAAATGAAAAATGAAATTATGAGATTTTGAAGATTTGATTACATGGAGAGAAACAAGACCAAGTTTTTGAAAAGTCTGTTTAATTGCCTGTAGGGTGAAAGCTGCCAGAGTGACCAAACATGGCAATGTGTGACTTCTGAACACCCTTTCCATTGTCTTCTAGACTGAATCAAGAGTGAATATATGCCCAGATGTTTTCTGTGGCACTGATACCCTGGCAGTCCTGGTCAGGGACCCAACTAGGGAACTGTAAAGCATCTTTCTTGTCACTCAAGAAGACTCCCTTCTCCCAAGAAAGATAAAAAAGAGAGTGTCTGCAAGATGTGGCCTCTAACAGAGTAGGAGCACAGCCACTATGCATATGCATGGCTATCTGTTTGGATATAGCTTGCATGTACTTCTAGTCACAAGTGTGAGCAATGCTTGCTCAGCCATGATGAAAAGCACAACTGCATACCACTTATGCTTCTCAGCATCCTTCTGCTACAAGGATTCAACTAGAACTTTGCGAAGTCCAACATCCCTGTTGGTCTGTTGCTTTCTCTGTGTATTGGGATGTGGGATGACATACTCATATGACCTTATCTCTCTACATGGCTGCCTAAAAGGAGGTTGTTGTGAGGTGGATGTGGGTCTCTTCTCCCAAGTGGTAGGACAAGAGAAAATGGCATCAAGTTGTGGCAGGGGAGGTTTAGGTTGGGTATTGGGAAAAATTTCTTCATCAAAACATTTGTCAGGTATTGGAACAGATTGACCAGGAAAATGGTGGAGTCACCATCCTTAGAGGTATTTAAAAGATGTGTAGATGTGGTACTGAGCGACATGGTTTAGTGGTGGACTTAGCAGTGCTGGGTTAATGATTGGACTCAATTATCTTAGAGGTCTTTTCTAACCTAAATGATTCTGTGATTGATTTTCCATGAATCAGCTTCTACAAAGAGTAGATTAAAAATGCTGAAGTACATTTTAATATCTTTGTTTCAAATCTATTCTTTTTTCCTTAAAAGCTTGAAATTAATATTTCCAGCTGAGAGAGAAGTAAAATATTCTCTTTATAAAGTAAATTCTTTCACTTATTAAACTAAGCTCCTCCATAGTCTGTTAAAAAAAAAAAAACACTTTTTAGTGGAAAGGACAATTTGAGTTTAGAGTCACTGTGTGTTAGTCACATTATTTTAACTGTACATTTCAATAACATTTAGTAAGTTAATAATGCATTTTATATACAATAACCTTCAAAAAGAAATGCCCTAATGGCTTTCAGGTAATTTACAATGTTGGAACTGCAAGAAATGCTTTCATATGCAGTATTGCTTATTTTGCTGTAATAGAAATAATGATTTTATAGAGTACACTTTTATTTTATATAGCTAGTCTTCAGAACTGAACAAATTAATTTACAAGAAGCACTGAAAAGTTCCAGCTGAGCGATAGTATAAACCACCCAACTGTGCCTTTTTTGTCTTAAGCCACAGCTAGCTGAGAAGCAGCAAAAGGAGAAGTGACTGAGTATGAAAATTGGATAATATCTCATGAAATCAGAAAGACTAAAATGTATAATTGCAGCCTTTAGGACATTGCCAGGCACAGACTTTCCTTAACTGGTGAGATTTGCCATTAAGAACAGAGAAGAGTGCATTTTATTTCTGTATCAGAAAATGGTGCAACTTTTATACTTCCCAGGCTACCTTGAACTTACTGCACTTCTCCCCACCCTTGAATTCAAGGTTTCACTTGGAAGTCATCCAGTGCTCTATACCACATACAAGGAGATGTACAAAAGCTTTATGATAGCAGTCAGTAAGCTTTATGGTCACAGCCACTGACTCCCTTCAGGCACAACACTGCTGTTTGTAGCAAGGACTGACATAAACGAAGCACTGTGAAGGGATATTCCCAGACTGTGACATGATAGTGGGGCTAGCTAACTCCCCAACCTCTGTTCCAAGTGTGGGGTGCTTTCATTCTGGGAGAGTGGCAAGTGACAAGATGGACTCATACAGCAAGGATGATTCATGTCACACATGTTGAGTTCTGTGGAGGTTTGGGTTGGCACCCTGTCAAGCCCAACTGCTGGCCACACAGATTTTCGCTCCCCCTCTCAAGAGAGAAGGAAAAAAAGTACCTGAAAAGGCAATTGTAGTAAAAGTATATATATATATATATAATTCACATATATTACAATTATATACAATCAAAGACTATGAATCTACAGAACAAATCCCAGAACAACACCAAAAGGGAAAAGGGAGAAAAGGAAATGGGACAAAAATGGGTAAACCCATACAAAACACACACACTTGTAAACTCAGGGAAAAGCTCAATAAGTAACTAATATAATCAATTCTCACCAACACTCCCCTTAAGAGAAGCAGGTCCTTCCCTTCCGTATGGCTGGGACAGCAGCTTCTCTGAGAGGCCTCAGCCCGCAGAGATAAGAGATAAAGCCAACAGAGAGCTGATGTCCTCCAAGCACACAAAAGGGAAGAGAGAGAGAGAGAGAGCGAGGAAACTCCCTATCTTTATGTACACCTGATTACATGAAGGAATGGTGTGGAATACTTCCTTAGTTATAACCTGGTTACTAGGGAAGGCCCAGACCAAAACCAAGAAAACTAAACCACCACAAGTTCTCCGTTACTGTCAGGTTGAAGGTAGCATTAGAAACTAGAAGAAAATTAAATAATAGGGTGCCTTAAGCCTTGTTTCATGGTTTTAGCACCCAGGCAAATGCAAAAGTTTTCCTTGAAAATTCAATACTCATTTCTAGCTGTATCCTATGTGTAAATGCATTATGTGAATAATACATTTCTATGAAATTGTAGCCCTTCAAAATTAAAGAATTTTTGATTTTCTTATCCAGGACATGTCAAGAGTTCATATGAAAGGATTTGATTCATGTTTAGTTAAGTGTCTCCATGTTGTCCTCCTACATGTCAAAAGTTTTGCCTTTCCCTGTTCCTTGGTGGAATTTTGCCACTTCTCTTGTGCCTAGACTGGCATCTGGACTACAGCAATAATATTTCTCTCCTTGAAGGTCCAAAACAGGTTTCTCCTTGCACTGTTATAAGTGAAATCTAAGAATACAAGAGTCTTCTCAAAACAAAAATTCTGTTTGTTTTTCTTCTTGGTCTTCCACAGTCGTCTATCGTAAGAATGGACATGTCAAAACCTGTTGAGATACTTTGGAGAGGGCTCAGATTCGAATATAGTGCCTTCAGAAATCAGTCCTATTTTACTGCCTAAATTTTCCTTCATAAACTGACCTTAGTTCCTTTGACTTTTGTTATTTGATTGTAGGCTTCCTATGTTCATGGTTTAAATACCGTTGTAGGCTGGCAGGAATGGAGGCCAAATATTCAAAGCTGGTGGCTAAACTGCTATCAAGCAGCTACTGAGAAGTGACATAACTTGAGCTACTCCTACTTTCCTGCTCCTTGCCCTGAACAGTCATTCGTTGACTTGAATAAAATAAGTAGAATAGAATAATAAACATCTCAACTAACCAGATCTAAATACAGACAGTATTATACAGCAGCACTATGTTAATAATAGACGGAGCCAGAAAGTATTTTATCTCAGTGAACAAAATGCCAGACAAGGACAGAAGAAGGATTCACTGAATGTGACCTTTGAGTGGATACATGCTTGCAGAATAATTAATTCTGGTTATTAGCTGACACTTTAATTGACTTTAAATAGATTATAAACCCAAAGTTTGTTACGATACCTTTTGCATGACAAATATTAATGATAATTTCAATGGTGTCAGGAAATGAGTCATCAGTCTCTGCCCATTATGTGGGATAAACCTCTTAGGATTTGTTTCTTATCTCTGAGGTATCTAAGGGCAAAATAGAGCTGTTAAATGCTTCCTCCTACACAGAGTTCATGTGTCAAAAACATGTGATCTTGCTAATAGATCTTCACATAATTGACTGAGTTCTTCACATAATATTTCTGGGACTCTCTATCATCTGTTTCAATATGTGTATGGGGAAGATTTACTTCTAAAAAGGAAGGAACCATTTTCAGGACAAGATACGAAACCAGAACATACAGAAATTCCACAGCAATATGACAATATACCTTTGTCTTCATTTTGAAATCTCTCACTCCTACTACTGTTCAGTGTGACATTTTAACTGTATTAATATTTTCAAGGAAGAAAAAAGAGCAGAAAACAAAAAAAAATAATAAATCCAGTGTTTTCCCTCTAATTCATTCTTTCAATATTTGCACACATGACTGATAAACATTTGGACTTGAAATTATTTCCAGTACTTCTCTGAAAAGATTCAGTTGTGGCAAATGTATTGACATAAAATGGATATTATCCATCAGAGGAAAAGTAGTCTGGTCCTGCATTACATCTTTATTGGAAGACAAGGAGAATAAAACAACCGGAAAAGCAAAAAAAAAAAAAAAAAAAGGGTCTTAAGTTACGGTCCTTTTCAGTGACCGTTTCCCACATCAGTTAGATCACTTAGAGTTCCTTGTTAGACTTAATATAGAGAATCAGAGAATCTTATACTGCTGTATAAGCAGAACTGTACTGTGTTATTGCACCCAAGATGTTTCTGTTCAGTAAATAGGATAATAAATTGAAGTTTCAGGATTTCAAACCTTATTTCCAATTGAAATATTAGTGGAGGAGTGTTGTAAACACAACTCAATCTTATCAAATAATTTCTATGATAGCCTTTATTATAGGTCAGTTCTCTATCAGTGTAAAGTCTGAGAATGAAATTCTCTTTGTAGATGTTCTGCCTGAGGCTGAAGAGATTTGTTTTTATTCTGGAAATGAATCACGCAAGTCCTGACAATAAGATGATAAGAAACATGTGCATTATTAACTATAGCAATATGGGAACTAAATAATATAGTGGTTACCTTTTTTTGATCTCTCGGTGCTTCTTTGCTTGTTACTGGCACTTGAAATATCCTTAAAGGTGCCCGCCATTATGGATATACTTTTTGATGCCCTAGTGAAAAACTACACAAAGTTAATTTTGAAAATAATCTCAGTTCATGCACATTCCATGGATATTACATAGAGTACAGTGGGCAAAATTTCTGTTTGTCTTCCAGGCAAATTAATTCCTCACAGGTTCTGTGAGCTTTAATTCCTCACAGGAATTAATTCCTCACAGGTCTTTATTTTGCATGTCTTATACCTGCTAAACAATGGAGTGTGGATGAACTGATTTGTAAGGTTAAACCAGACACCCTGGTCTCTACTGATGTCAAAAATCTGCTATCAGTGACAAGAATAGGCTAGTCATAGGCTAGAATCATAAGGATTCTAGTGGTGCTGATCATATTGATGATCAAGGCAGACATCAGTATAATAGAATGACTGTGTTTTGATTGTTCTTTCAAGGATTTAGGATATCACATACAATATTTAAAGAAAATAAAGTCTTCAAAGCTAAGCATCAAAACCAGAAAGCCTCAACATGTCAGGGCCTTGTGTGCACAAGTGGTCCTTAACTGCCCTGAACAGTCTCCCCTGCAGTGTCCATTCCCCTGTACTCTGCATTATAATGCACTTAAGTTCAGATCTTAACCTTGTTTGCTGGCCTACACTATGCTGTACTTGTGTCCAGTCCTCTCTGGCCTTGTTACCTGATGAACTTTGAACACACTCTGTAGGTAGCTTGTCTCCAGGCCTGTCTCCTGCATAAACCTTGATCCTGTGTTATAGCCTTGCCTCCACTCATCTCCAGCTCTGTCTCCTGCCGTTCATGTGGTCACTCTTGTTTTCCAGCTCAGCCCCTCTTGTGTAGTGACGCTGTCCTTGATGTTCCCTGAGACAAAAACAGACTCTCTGTGCCTTTTCTTGGGGATGGTGCAGGGTTAAGAGTTGGACTTGATCCTTCAGGGTCCTTTCCAACCCAGCATATTTTGTGACTCTGCAATTACATCATGACCAAGAACAATCACGCTCAGTTTTTCACATCAGTGCCGCTTTACTTGAATCACCTCTTCAAACTGCTCTGAACATTTACCCAAATCCAAATATCCTTTTAAATGTGGTCTATTTTCCTACTATTTTCTTCTTTTTTTCTCTTCTGGCCTTCTGCTTTCCCAGACAAATCTAGTCTTAATCTGCTTCCAGACAGGTCTGTTCCAAGACCCGTATCCCAGTCTTGTAGCATCACAGAATCACTAAGGTTGGAAAGGAACACTGAGGATGTCTTTGCTATTCTTTGGCCTTGCACAATTGTATTTTGATTACCTCCACCCGCAGAGATTCCACAATGTCTGGGCCTAAATGTCTTGGGTCTAAATGGAATTTGCTCTATTTTAAATTTTGCCTTTTGCCTCTTGCTCTGTGACTAATCACTGAGAAGAGTCTGTCTCCATCTTCTTCAGTCTCTCTCATCAAATACTTATACACATTAAGAAGATTTTCCAACCCTTTGTTTCTTAAATCTTGGAATTTCTTGAAGTACATGAAATTATGATCTTTTAGATGTAAAAAGAATAGTTCTCCTTCCTATCTTTTTATATACCAGTTTTCTTTTATCCTAAAATTTCCAAGGAAAAATTGCCCTTCAAAAAAAATTTCTGGTCATTCTGTCATAACCCAACCAGTTCAAATGCAAACCAGTGAACACACAAGAATAATGGGAACAAAGATGGATTGCTATTGCTTGAATATTGCCTCAGAGTATCACCTTGATATTAACTACAGAATATGAAAATAAAAATGTACTTCCTCTAGTAAACAAATTTGTGCAATAGGCACTGTTTTCTTGCATTGGTTTTGCTGCATTTCCCTGCACTTTTTTTGAGCTGTGCTCTTTTTTTTTTCTTTTTTTTTTTAATTGAATAGCAGAACTAACAGGTTTGGGGTCAGCACCTGGGTGCTAAAAGGCAGATATATTGAAGCACCAATTTAAAACACGTCAGCTGAGGTGCTAGAAAATTGCGAATCACCTTTTGAAAGTGCAAAATACATAATTTAGAATGTATTGCAACTTAGAATGGTTGGCCCTTGATTGTATTTCTTCAGCACCGCATGATAAGGTTGTTGACCCTTTTAAGAAAGCTTTCCTGTATGGCATAAAGTCCAAAGATCTGACAGATGCCTGCAGAAAAATGAGTAGCCCATTTCTGAGTTCAGTTAGAGCTTTAGTATGAAGGACTAAAAATGACAACTGAGGATAGGAGGCAATTAGGTGATATATTCTGAGCATTTGAGATGAAGAAAATGACTGTTTTGGGAGTCTTCTCAGGATCTGAATTCTGCTTCTAGCCAGATTCCTTTATGGGCCGATACATCAGTCTGGAGAGTCAGTATGGAATTATTTAATAGAATCAAAGAAACTGAAGGGTGGTCTGAAGGTCATTTTGTACAGCCTCCCATTCAGAATGGGCCTTCTGCCTTCTCAGCTATCTTTTTAAATCCATGATGAAACAGGATGCCCAAAGGTAGAAGTTCAAAATTCAGAGTTAATAGAGAAGTATTTTCCCACTGCTTTCTCTCAGGAAAACTTTTGTCATAGGGAAGACAACTGCTACTAATAATGTCTTCATTATGCAGCTGGTCACTTCTTGAAGCTCACCAGGAGGGCATGGAACAAGAAATAAGGAAAGCTTCTAAATAGCTTTTCAATTACTTTTACTAGTTTAAGACAAGCAGAGCTGTTTTACCAAAGCAGGGTAAGATGGAATAAAAGGTGGTGTGTTCAGTGTATTGTAAAATTAAAGGATGTGTTCTCCAAAGTGTGTTTTTGTCAAACTGTGATGGGCTCAACAGCATGGGGAGAGGCCTTTGCATTTTAAATGAGAAGAAACAGTTTTAGTTGACTGTGTACATTTCCACAAAACACAATATCTCTAACCAGTGTTGAAAGAGAGCTGTAGATATCTGTAAAGCTAGTTCTAGAGAGTTAGGACTTGCACAAGTGGCCTCCAAACTTGTTCTGTTGCCTCAATATTTTTGTTTCTCTTGCGTTTTCAGCATTTCCAAAGGGAACAGAGTAGGTACTGATGTTCAGTTGCCCCAGTGAAGTAAGAAAAACACTCGGAAAAAACACTGAAATACTAGCTGGGCATTCAGCAAGTGTCTTACAAACGGGTCTGTTTCTGTACATCAAAACCCAACCAAATGAACCTGTGGCTCCTGACTTACTGCACAGGAACTGAATTGATGATCTTAGTGCAGAAGTTGTGTCCTTTGACAGTGTCTCTTCTATAGATCTCTTATTTAGAGGGCCTCCATAATATGGAATAGGTCAAAAGAAGTCATACAGCCTGCTATCTTCACCCACACCTCTCGTGTAATTACAGAGAGCAACTAATCATTCCTCTAGGACTCTCAGTGAGAACTGTGTGATGACTCTCCACATTACAGTCTCCAGAGCTTCTCAACTTCTAAGAAGACTTTGAGGATCTGGAAAAGAGGAGGGAAAAGGCATCTACCCTAGCAACAGAAGAGGGCAAAATTCCAGTGAAGGCTGTCAATAGTAATCCACTGAAAAAATAAGAAGGTGAGAATATTAAAAAACGTACTCAAACTCATGTTCCAGCTACAACAGTATTCTGTCTCAAAGAGTAGGAGATACAGTTTAAACATAAAATACTTTGAGCAGTGACGTTACATGGGTTTATATGTCAATTTTAGATAAATCTTTCTAAAGAAAGACTTGTTGTTAGCCACTTTTAGCATATAACTACAAAAAAGAAGCAGATCTGAGGAAGTGGGATTTGTTTCAATAGAGGCAGCAACAGAAAACGGTTGCCTGAAGAAACTGTGAATGAGATCATGATGAAGTGTAGGAAAAAATAACATGCTTGATGAAAAAAACTATGGCTTCAGAATATGGTACAATCATGTGTTGATGTATGTAATTTTTTTCAGGATTTTTTATTAGCTGATATGTCTGTGTTCCTATTTCCTATTTATCACAGACAATACATGGAGAAACAGCTATCTAATATGTGCAAAATTTTTGGAATTAGAGAACATAAAATAATTGCTTAGAGTATAATATTTTTTTCACTATATTCTATTAACATTGCTTTAAGGGTTGTCCATGGACATGTGTGGTTATTCAATCTATTATTTTTCTATGGCAAGGTGCAAAAAATATTCAAGATTGTGTATTGAGTTTTTTCCCCACCTAGGTAGAAGAACAATGAGATCTCACTCTCTATGGCAGTTCTGTTTCTCCAAAGGGATGAGGTGAAAAGATTATGGGTTATTCAATCACTTGGGTTGCCTGTTTCTGTAGCCGTGCAAAGTACTCAGAAACCCCTTTAAAACAGCCATCATTAAAATATCTATATATATATCTCTTTTAAATATCCCAAATTTGTGTCCTTGATGAAGAGAAGGCATGAGAGAAAGGATTATAATAAAATAATTTCCCTCATTTGTACAACTTGTGGTTGATATGTTAGTTCAACTGCTCAGGCAGAATAAAATAACTCCCAGAAAACAGTCTTGCCGTGTTCCTCCTCCTTCTTTTTACTGCACTGTTGGAAAGGGCTGTTACGGACAAGTTCCAGGCCACTGAAGAAATGAAGTTGCAGTGCCATAGTGCACACCACAAAAAGGGCTTTGTGTCATATCCCCTGTTCATTCAACACAAAACACAGAGAAGTGCAGGTATTGGCTTAGCCTTAAAAAGCACAGTTTATTACCTGAGGCCACAAGGTGAAGAAAGAGTCAAGAGCAGTTCCTGGGAACTTTTAGTTCAGAAACTGCAGCAGCAGGTAATGCTGCCTTTTCCCCCTTATGTGCTTTGCTTCCTCACAGAACCATTCAATGTCAAAAATAGACTTAAAATAGTGTCCAATTCCTCCAGGCTTCATAAAGAGATGTTAGCCACTAGATGTTGCTCACACATAGTTACTCATTCTCCCGCTTTCCACTTTCTTGCTTCATTTTGCTCAGGATGACGCTAACTTTGTACAGTTGACTATTTCACAAGAATTTGGATTCATGAATAGAAAGAAATATCAGCAAGAGGAGAAATTTTGCATTAAACTGTTCATCTATCATAATAGAAATTACCTAGTTACAACCCATGTGAAAATCCTGAGCACACAGGGACCACTTGACCTTGGTGACTGGATTTATTTTACACTTGGACTGTCATGTTTAATTTGTTGTTCTCATTAGCTAGATAAAATGTTTTTAGTCCTCTTTTGTGTCAGTTTTTCATTAAAGAAATGTTTATCAGTAAGTGGAGGAACTAATTAGATTTTTGACCATTTTGACTTCTGAAAGTGAATTATACATGGTATTAAAAATAGTGCCAGCACCTTCTTCATTCTTTAATACTTTTTTGGTTTGTTTGTTTTGTTTTGTTTTATCTTTGCACACTTCCTTCTTTTCTGTCACAGGTTATTTATAACAACAATTGCTTTTCCCATGAAAATTCAACTATAAATATCTTTAAAACAGTAGTAGGAATGCACAAAGGCTTAGCACTGAGAATTTATTCATTCTCTTGCCGTCTTTTGCTATATCTTCTCTCCGAAAATGCAGCATTTTAGTATTTAGAAAAAATTATAACAGCTAAAGTCAGGCACTGTTCTTGTTGTCATTGTGCTTTCAATATAACCAATTTTTAGTGGATTCCAATTCAGCAATCAATGTACAGGGAATGTTACTGAATCATAAATACAAGGGTTTTTTCTTCCTAATAATTCTGGGGTTTGAACGGATTGTGTTCTGTTACTTTCATCAGGATGCTCTTACATTGATATACATGGGAATTAGGCTTAAGGGGCTAGTATTGTCTTGCTAATCAATGACAGAATTTCAGTAAGTATGGTTAGTTTCTTCTTCTACGTGAGTATGAGTATCTGTTGTTGCCAACCAATTGGAAAGGTAAGCTACATAAGCCAACAGAGCAAAAGACTGTACTAGATCTTGAAGTTGTGTGAGTCTGATGTCTTGAAAGCATACACACACACGCACACACACATTTCTATCCATTTATATATAAAATTTTAGTGCCTCATTGAATTAGAGATTTAGACAGTTGTCTAGCCAGAAATTGCTTAACTGTTTTCCCTGTAGTGTTAGTATTGATATGAAAAAAAGCCTAGAGCCTACACAAGCACAAAACAATCAACTGTAAATGTTTTCCTGGTTGCACAATGCAATGAGAAGAATTTTCTCAGTCTGAGTCTCTCAGACAAGGTTACAGTTGAAGTAATTGCATGGAGGGAATAGAGCTCAGAGAGAATTGTTATTGACTTAGCTAAATATTCTTCCCGTTGTTTTCAAGCTTGATTGCAGGGCAAAGCTTCTTCACATGTATAAGACACAGAGGAAGTAGGAAAAAAGAGAAACTCAGACTGGTCTACATAAATGAAATGATAACAACGTAATTTCTATCTCGCAACACAGATCTATATTTGAGAGGGACAACACTGAATGGCTCATGGGTTCCTAACAGGAATGTGTAACTTTCAATGAAATTGACCCCAGAAGAAAAGCTTTCCCAAATGGTCCTGTTAGCTGACATTACATTACCTTTGCCTCTGTGTCTGTAGCTGGAAGGTAACAGACCACAAGAATTTTCTTCAGTCATGGCTAAAGGAGGTGGAAGTTGGATAAGTAAAGAGAATCATAGAGCCATAGAACATACTGAGTTGGAAGGGACCCATCAGGGCCATTGAGTCCAACTCCTGGCCCTGCACAGGACACTCCCAGAATCACAAACTGAGTTATATGACTGAGGCAAGGAAAAACAATCTGTCAGAAGCAGATGGGGTTGATTCTTATGGAGCAAGAGGTGCATATTACCAATTAAAACAGGCAAGAGAAAGATATGCAAAAGGAAAAAAACCAAACACCTATCTGTCTTACTACAGAATATTTTGCAGATTACAGAAGTAATACAAGGTGTATTTTATATACTGGTTATTCTGTGTTATAAAATAAAATCTGAATGTGACTGACCATTTGCAGAAAATAAAATCCCATTTAAAAAGTACATATATGTCTGTGCAACTAATTCCCACTGGTATGACAGATCACCAGAAAAGGAAGCATTTAATATCATCTTGAGGTATATATTTGCCTGATAAAAAGGGTAGATAACTCTAGAATTGCAAATACTTAGAAACACATTTACAAAAGAAAATCACTGTATGGGAGCATGTAGAAAAAAAGGAAATGAGATTTCAGCTGGAGAAAACACCGATAAGAGGATACTTCCCAATCTCCGCAGTGCAACATCTAAACACATATAGTATTTTGGTGAACAGAGGAAGCAATATCATGTTAAAGCAGTAGCAAATGCTTTATTTGAGATTTTCTGATGCATATCTAAACATCCTTGTCAAATACTTCACATTCACTAAAAAAGAGACCTGGAGTCACTGAATCAATTGATCACAAAAGTATAAGAAAATATTTTATTATTTTTAAAGCTGTATGTAGGACAGCAGAAATCAAATAAAAGTGTTACGTATGGAAGAACTGCACTTTTTAAAAGCAATATAATTTCAAAAGCTGATAAATGAGTTTATTTGGAGAGCTACCTATGGTGCCAAGTGCCATTGAGGTCTTTTTTTTTTTTTTTTTTTTTAAGCAGTGAAAAAAGCAGAGTGAAATTAGACTAGGATGAATTGGGATGCTTCCCAGGGTAATGAAGAGTAGCACACCATCTGTTTGAACGGGAAAAATATTTGATCAGTGCATGTTCCTCATCATGCTGTGCAGTACAGAGGTAAAGGTCTTTCTAGCAAAATGATGCTATGTAACATAAATAATGGCAATTGAGTAGAACAGACAATAAAATGCAAACCAATACTAACTCTGGGGACACCTAAAATGCAACCAAGGTATGGACCAGTCTGCCACATAACAGCTGTGAAAATTATCTTTCTACCATGACCAGGAATTTTCTATAGTTAATATTCTGATAAAACTTTTCTCTCTTTTAAAGATATGTCAGTGAGAAGTTTTTGACTACTGGGCTGGTACAGGGGCAAAAGGTCAGTTAGAAATTAAATCTGCCTGGTATGCTTTGAAAGGAAAACTGAAGCAAAGTGAAGAGGAGCTGAAATGGACACATGGAAGTTTTGTTTCTGATTGGACACAATAATAAATATCAGGTTGGTTTTTTGGGCTTTTTTTTTTCCCTTTCCCAGGTGCCCTTGTTCCCACATATTCCAAACAGTAAAACAGTGGCTTCTGCAGAAACACTGGGTGAGGCTGAAAGCATCTGGCCATGTTAGCTGATGAAGAGGCATTGACTGAATAAACAAAACTTCTCAATGAACAGGAGAAACTCATGCAGATGGGTACTCTTCTGCTGGGATGTGTAGTAGAAATGACCCTATCTCAGCCTTTACCCCTTACTTTCTATATAACTTCAGAGGCACTGCAAACAAAAGAAGAAAAGCACAAACTTCCAACTCCTCTGGGCACATTTTAAGTAAGTTTAGAGTGAGAGAAAAACGTGAGGTTTTATGGGCAGCTCTCCCCCTTTCCTGTGCCCTCCCCTGCTTTCCAGAAACATAAGACAGCAAAAACTGGCTGGGAAAATGACACATACAAAAATTAGACAAAATAAGAGTAGCAGTAGACTTGATGGTTTGCTTCCCTATTTGTAGAAAACTGGATCATGCCATACTGATAAAAAAGCATCAGCCTGTATTGTTATTGGTCACTGACACCCACTTGCTAAGTCAAATTGAAAAATCAGTCTCCCTCTTATATTCTAAATGTCACATGGCTCCTGCAGGGCATATCTCCATGTCTGGGCAGATCTGCTCATCAACAAGGGCCTCTTTCAGCAGCATTTAGCTATCTTCAGCATGTGTGTAAAGACCAGCTCTGCTCCCCTCTCAGATGCTCTCTGCAGAACAGTTCAGAGCCCTCAGCTGAACAGGAGAGACCTCTGATCTTTCTCAGGATGTAGAGCTGTAATTATAAAACTGTAAACTAGATGTGAGGCTTAATTATAATGTCAAATAGATTGTATTTTAATCAGATCTCTGGATACAGAGTTAGGAAGGATTTATCAGGGCAATGACCTAATTTTAAGAGCACAGGTTTCAGCTGAATGGTCTGAAAACAATTTAGTTCAGTGCCTACAGAGGGGACACAAAAAAATGCAGACCATTGCTTTTTAATGAGTAATGTCTCAATCATGGCACAGGCTTTAGGAAACGAATTAATCTCTGATGTAATATCAAAGAAAACTGCTGTGCCATGGTGATGATTCTGGTCATGGGCCTGTCACAGTAACAGAAGAAATGCCACAGAACACAATTGCTGTAGAACGCAAAAGGATGTTATAGCATGTAGAAATGTGTTTGAGCAAAAGTTATTGCAAGTGCGCAGTGTGAAAGGCAGAAGGCTTACAGAAATGTTTTTGTCAGGTTTGGGACATGTGAGCCAGAAGGGTCTGCCTTTCTCTGAGAAGTAAGACTGCTCCCACACCAAGGTCCTGTAGCTCCTGCTGGGATAAGACTTCATTCAATAAGAGCTCTAAACTAAGACCTATCACTCTGGTAAGACCTTTCCAAACTGGTCAGTCAGGAGGCTGTCAGGAGAGGGGGCTGCTGGTAGCAGGTACACAGGCATGCATTGGTGCCAGCTGGTGGCCTTGGGCTGCAGCAGGGACTTCCCAGAATGGCAGTAGGCTGGGCAGAACCCCTCCTCTACCATTGTATAATTTCTTGTGTTGAGCTGTGCTCCGTACCCAGAGGGAGAAGCCATCTGGGATGCCTTCTCTACTTAAAGCTGTTCAACAATATCCCTTCTGATCCTTCTCAGCTTCCCAGCTCTCAGCAATTACTTGCAGTGTTCTAAATGGAGCTGGCAGTTTCAAAAATCCTGTTCGGTTTTGCACAGGATGTTTTAAAGTGGTGGTCTGGCTTACAATAACCCACCACCATGCTTTTAGGAACCATCACAAATAAATGAATAGGACAGATGACAAAAATCTGGTCCCACAAATGCTTTCAAAGTACAGCAATGCAGTAAACTCAAGCCTCCAGAAGTCTGTGCAAAACCACACAGTGTTTTAAAATAATACATAAGGGCACCAAATTAACTCTGTGTTAATTGCAACTTGAAAGCACAACAAAGGCATTCCAGAGCAGGTTCATTACACATTAATTGTGGTCACCTGGTCTGTTGATGCAAAGCTGTTCTTTCTGATAGAGTTTTATGGAAGACATTAATACTGAGGTTTTGCAAGCTTTCTCTCCCCACTCTATCAAGCGAATACTCTCTTAATTTCTGGGAAGAGAGAGTGTATTGCACACCTGCATCAGCCTGTCAGATTGATGAGGGTGGTGAATGCTTCTCCTTGGGTGACTGTGAACTTCTGCAGTGCTCTCTTATTAGGGTTTATTCTTGAAAATAATTGAATGTGTTACAGTTGTGAGATTTTCAATGGAAAACCTCCCCAAAAACCAAAAAGCCAGAAAAAAAAAGAGGGAAAGGAAGGGAAGGGAAGGGAAGGGAAGGGAAGGGAAGGGAAGGGAAGGGAAGGGAAGGGAAGGGAAGGGAAG
>JAWWMP010000081.1:78827045-78873860 GCA_035047865.1 Dendrocincla tyrannina | reverse complement strand
GGAAGGGAAGGGAAGGGAAGGGAAGGGAAGGGAAGGGAAGGGAAGGGAAGGGAAGGGAAGGGAAGGGAAGGGAAAAGGTCTCCACTAAGCATTTTAGAAGTTGTTTTTTCCTTTGCTATGGTAAAATATTAATGTTGGATTGTGAGAGAAGCAATGTCAAGAAGAAACTTTTGGAACAGGGGAATTCAGTGGAGGTCAGGACATTTTTATGATGTTTAGTTTGTACTTCAGAAGACTTTATGCTGATGTAATCAAGGTAAATGGAATTTTTAAGTAATAGATCTTCTACCAGTAATACTAATATTGCAAGGTTTTTTATTTTTAATGTGAACACATGGTTTAAAGCACCCTTTTCTGATTAGTCTTCAAAGTAAAAATGAGTTATAGTCTCTTCTCTGAGATGTAGAAAAAATGGTTTCTTAGGTGTAACTTTCTATGCTAGGATACATGCAAGGGATATGAGCTATACTACACATATTTTGAAGGATATTATACAGTTAAATTAACACAGTTTTTTTTAAAAGTTTAAATTAATACTAACATGCAGAAAAATGATATAAATATTCAAGTAAAAGGTGAGAACTATAATGTGAACTGTATCAACTAGTTTAAGAAGTCTAGTAAAAGAGTATAATTCTTTGTGAGTAATAAACTAAAACTTGTTAGTTCAGGTTTGCTGTAAGATTATGGTGGATATTTATAGTAATTTTCAGCATTTGGATTTGAGTAGACGTACACCCCGGTTCCAATGGCGTAAGTTTTACCAGGTGTTACATTTTAATTTCACGCTTCAAGAGATTTTGCCCACACAAACCCTTGTAAAGCCATTGGTTCTTGGCACCTTGAATTCACATCCAGAGAAAGACTACACATTTTTCTCTAAGAGATTTCTTTTAATTTGGTGAGAATATAGGTGTTTTGGCAAATAGGATTTTACAGAGATAAGCATGCAACTGCACAAAAGCATTACAACAGATTACCAGGATTAACAAGCATTGCTATAGTAAGGAACCTTTGTTACACAGCAATCGCAAACTCCATGCAACTTAGGTTAAGTACCCATAACTTACAGAAAATAAGTGTTTAAGCTACCCACAAGAGGAAGAAAAGAATAAAGGAAGAGAGATTAAGAGAATAAAGAGAGGAAAACAGGGGAGAAAGAACATATCTACCACTCAGAAGGTCACGTGCTGATGCCTTCGAGGAGAACACGCCAGGGCCCACAGTGGAGACTCTGTGTGTGCCCCTTTATCTGCTCAAGTCCCCATGGCCAAACCCCCCAGGCACGGCCTCTGACCCACAGGCCACTCTGGGGTTCCAGGCCAGGGTGAGTGGCCGTGTCCTCACTGTCCCTGCCAACCCGAGCTGGGTCAGGCGCTCCAGGAGCTGTGGGGTGTTATGGTTTTCCCAGGCTGTTTGTGACTGACAGCTTCTCAAGTGCTTCCCCTTGTGGGCTCCAGGGGCTGCCATGGGGAATAGGATGCCACCCCACCTCTCCCACCTCCATGAGGTTCAACCCATCCTTGCCCCTCCACACACACGCAGACTCCCAGGGTAGTTCTGACCCCATAATAACTGATCTGGTGTGTAACATAGACACACTAAAGTTTATGTTCCAGATGGGATTTTTGGAATCATATCTGCATGTGTCAAAATGAAGCGTAATATTATTTTTATAATGTGAAAAGCAAGCTTGAAAAGTGCTCTTAAGAGCCACAGCCTCTGATAGTTATTAAGCCTCTTTAATAAAATCAGACATAGCATCTTTTCTTTTTTTACAAAAAGTCCAGTAATTTAATTTAAGAAAATCATTCTGAACAGAAAAAACCCAAACATCCAAATGTATGTGAAAATCACTCGCCCTTAAAATCTCATTAACTAACTGCATTCTCTGTGCTTTCAAGTTTTGGCTTTCAGTGCACAGATTAAAACACAAATATAATACAATTATATTCTATTACATATGTAAAGTTCATCTAAATATAAATCTAACGAGTCAAAATTGGTTTGGGGAACTTCAGATGCTTTGGCAGAACAAAAGATTGGCTTTTCAAGAACCAGAGGAGTCCAATTTTAATATTTTTAACATAAAAACCCCTGTATCAATATACCTGTTGTATATCATTTTTAGAAAAGCAGTTGACTATCAGCAAGACTGGTTTGTAAGTCAAAAGCTTAACAAGAATTTTGGATCTATATGTGGTTTGTTCTGTTCTGCTTTCCGCTCAAAACTTGGCAACAAAACATTAGAAAACGAAACTCATGTTTTATCTCCATGTTGCAGCAGTGTAAGTTCTGGATATCCCAAATATCTTAAAGTCATATCAATGAGAGTTAACCCACTTTAGTAGTACTGAGATGCAAAAAAATGCATGATTCCACTAAAATTCTTCTCTTAAAATTGGATTCTGCTCAAGTTAAACTGCAAGTACCTGTGTATTTTAATCAAGAATCATTACTGCACTATGCTGCTATACTGATAGTCTGGTAGAAAGTGAATTGAGGTAAACTGTTTGGAGAAAGAGAAATTGGAAATGTCTGATAAAAAATGAAACTGTTTACCACATAAAAAGGCTATCATGAGCTGATCCAGCTTTAGAGTTGTGGTTGAATAGACTAATGTGCCAGCACAAAGGTTAAAGGAAGAGGCTGCAATCTTAAACATAACAGTCAGAAAACTCAATGCAAAACAGTAAAGAATGGACATTTTAAATTGCATTTTTATTGTACTCCAGAGACATAAAAGGGAAAAAGAGAAGTAATTTTCAGATAGGGACTTTTTTTTGGATTGGTGATTGGCACTTTAAAATTAGTAATTGAAAAGACACTACGGGCTCTATATGACAGGGAAAAATGATTAGCAATTACACGAATTTTGCATCTATGACTAAACTGCTGAAGAGTTTCAAAATTGCTTTCTCTAGGTTGTTGACCTAGACTGTTGTTGGCAAGTGGGACCCACCCAGATGCTTACTCACCTTCCCAACTCTGCACAACCAGTGGTACAGGAGAGAAAAGAGGAGGCCTAGGATTGAGAGAGTTCATAGGTCAAAACCAAGACAAGGAAAACACTCACTTGTTACTAGACAAACAGGCTTGACTTGGGGTCACCCTTGCAAATGCCCCCCCCCCTCCTGCTACCAACATCTTGCCAACTGCAAACCACACCCTATGCACTATCAAATGCCTTTCCAATCCTAAATCCCTAATACTGTGAATATATATCTTAGGGTAGAGTACTGTGGAAGTTTGGAATTTTAAGCTATAAAATTGCTTCATTAGGATTGAAATCACAGTTTTGTATAGATAGAAGAATTGATGCACAACCTGTGTTTCCTTTTTTTTTTTTTTAAAATGTCCTTGTGCAAGTACATAGGCTATCCTAGATTGTACACATATGTATGCACAGATCCAACTGCTCTCCCATAGTGACCAAAAATTAAGACATTCTTCTTTCATGCAAGTAGACACAGAAAAAGAAAGCCTGTTACATGTAGTTATAAAAGCTTTAATACTACCATGGAAATATCATGGAAAATCTGGCACTGCTCTTGAACCCTGTGACATCTTTGCAACTCAAATACTTCCATGTGCTTGGTTATAGAAATTTCTCAGTTATTAAGTTGTGAACATTTACTTTCTTGGATCATTTTTTTGTGTAAAGGACCTATTGTAGAAAGTTAGATTTCTGTTTCAAGATCAGATGTGCTGGTTGCAGTGTTGACATCTAAATGAAAACAAGGTACAAACCTAAAGAACAGTGGACTCCATTCTTGCCATGCAGCAGGTAAGCAGCACAATAACCACACAGCCTCAAACTCCCTGGACACAGATGAGTGCCCTGCAGGTAGGTTGACAGGTTTCCTCAGAAGTTTGTGGCTGAAACTGTCTTTTTTCAGCACGACATTCAAAAGACTGAAAGCTCCTCATCTTTCCCAGTTCACTGCCATTAACCAAGTTGATCATGATCACAGCAGATGGGAAAGCTGGTTTTGACATCAGTGTTGGAAATTGTGAGCCTTTTTCTTTTGTTCCCATGATGCTTCCACTGTAGTACAGAGCATAATGGATCAAAAACACAACAAAATCATGAAGGCTGAAGCTCCCTAAGTTCATAGTTAAGATCTGGAGCAGCTCTTCAAGAGCAAACACTGTTTGGCCTAGTTAAAGACCGTTCAGGGACTGGTAAATATATTAACATCCAGGTGGAGAGAAGCTGGCTTTAGACACTGAACTGTGATCTGTGATAATACTTTTGGGACAGTGCAAGCCAAATGCGAAAACAGCAACTAACTTCTCCCACAGCAATTCAGCATGTTCCACTCTTCCATCTTTTCTATTCTATACTGTGAAGAAAATCAGCTGATGCCAGCTTTATTTAACATTAGGAGCTGGGTTTTTTCATGTGCTATAGCACAGATAAGGGTCCTATACACACATCTCTTGCTATTCTAAAAAGGCAATTGATTTAACATGAAAAAAAATCTTTTAAAAGCCATTTGGCTAACTGGAATTTCAGAGCACCACGATCTTCAGTAATATAAAGAGTCCTGTCTTCAAGGAATCTTTTAGGAATAAGTAGTGTTCATTAGAATCTGGTACTTATGGCTTCGAATGATTTATTCAACTAAGACTCTTTGGCTTAAATAATGTGTGCTCTGTAACTGGTTCTTATCAATCATGATGGTATTGCAATTCCACAGTATACCTCTACCAAAGAAAAAAGATTAAAGAGAATTCTTTTTGGCTATGCGTTTATATTCAGTCTGGCAGGTATTGACTTTTTTTTACCCTACAGAAACAAGAATTTTCAGAGGTATGCCAGTCACCAACATGTTTTCATGTAAGTAAACTCTACTATCTCACAATTCTGTATGTTTTTGAAAAATGTCAGTTGTCTTGGAGATGAAGGTCTGCCAACCATTAAACTTGCTGCAATAATATATTTGCAATACTTTGTTAATCTGTCATTAATACACTACTGCATTTTCAAAACTCTATATGTCATATTTGCATTTAATAGTCGAGATAAATGGTAAAAGTTTGTCGGTTTTTGGTTTTTGTGTTTTGTTTATTGTTTCTTGGTTTTTTGGGTTTTTTTTAGGTTTAGTAAACAAATCCTGATCTTCCTTCTTCTGATATGTACTTACTGCAGAAAAGGAAACTTAGTTTCATCCCATGCTTAATTTAAAGTTTTGTTGCAATAGTGTATCAGCTTATGAATTGATTCAAGGCAATGTTTCAGCTCAAATGGGGAATATCATGAGACAAACGTGGAATAAAATCCGAGGGCAGGAAAAGAATTAGTACAGTTTATTACCAATTAGTCACATGTTATTGATTCTGCAGGAGAGATTGCCAGGTCATCAAAGATATTTTTTTTTTAATTTTGAAGTGCTATTAAGCAGGTCATTAGAATTCCCGATTGTTAAGGAAACTATTGAAAAGTTCTATGAAACCTTCCAGCTTTGGAAAATGCTCAAAGGCTTATAAATAACAATGACTTTCAGGAAGAAGTATGTATTTTAGTGTATTCGGATCATGTGGCATGTGCCGTAGAACTGTGCAGGAGTGAATGTAGGGAGTTTAAAAACCCTGTACAAGGCTATTTTAATAAAAAAATAATATATAGAATGTGTTAATGTCAGTGCTATGTCTATATAAATGTGACTTCTGCATCATGATAGTCCTAGATTCAGCAGGGTCTATTGAAACGTGCAACGTTACAGTGGGAATAAATTTCTCTATTTTGTAGGCAGAAAGAAGAATACATCAAATTCTCCATCTCCTGTAGAGTTTCCTTTTGAATAGCTCACACAGCTATTGAGAACACCACTCTCCTCCCACAGCCCAGAGCTGGGCAATATGACCTGAAATAGTTTTGCTCTTATTTCTCAATAACATTTAGCTAAGTTGAACAATGAAACTTTTTGTCACCTTTATGAAAGTGTTCAAACTATGCTATTCAGTGCAAACATCTAGTTCTTAAACAATTATGTTCCTCCATCTCGTATTTTTATATATGCAGCTTCTTCAGAAACTTCACAGGCATCTCACAACCTGCATGAGAGCCACTACTATAGTTCTCCTGTCTAGATATTTTTCAGAATTGCATGGAATTTGAGTATCCTGATTTTAAGTTTGCAATAAAGCTTTTTACCTAAAACCAGTCTTACTGAATTCATTCTCCTAATAAAAAGGCTATTTCTTTCTGCAATTCATGTAAATATCAATGATTTTCAAACAGAGTAAAATTATTGACTACCAAATATTTCAGATAAACTTTTTAAAAAGTTTGTGTGATTTTATGACAGTTCTCATGTCCAAAAAAAATCTGTGTCAGTAAAAAAACAAAGGCAAATTATCATCTCAAAAAGACTTTACTTAAGTCACATAGTATATCTAATAACTTTTCTTTTTCAATTACTACACCAAAAGACCAGAATTTAGTATTCCATCTTTACCTTCAGTTGAAGTTTAATCAAAGTGCTTTGTAAGGACCCTTCAGGGACCACTGTGAAAGAATTATTGTGGAAATATAATAAAAATGTTGAAATTAAATTCATTGTCTGAAAGATTTAAAAGTGGCCATAGTGACTTAGTAGATTTTCTTATTAATTGGATGTAAAGTCCTGAATATCAGCAGATTTAAAGGAAACAGATTTTATTACACTAAATTCAATACCTGACAATTTAGCCAATGAAATAATAATAATTGGCTACATAAGGAAAAAATATAGAAACTGAATTTGCATTTGAAACTGTGTCATGTGGCAAAACATTTGGGATGAAGGGGAAAAAAAAAAGAAAAATACAGTTTCCTGGTTTTTAAACTACATGAAGCCTCTGGCAACCATGCAATAGTCTAGTAGTGCTGAGGTGGGGAGAGAGAGAAAAGGAAAAGGATAGGCTGAGCTGAAAAGTCCGAGTTATTTATTACCCTTTGAATTTAAACAGCAGCAGAAAGGAGAATCTCTCAGACCACCCCATACAGAGCCACCCAGGATTTATGCCAGAAAGAGCTAAAAAATGACTTGCATATTTCTTCACTTGCAGACAGGGGATAGTCTGAGGAAGAGGGATTCTCTTTCTCTATAAACCTCTTGAGGATTGGGGTAATTATGTATGTAAATCAATGTTTTGGAATAGAACTTCCAAAGAAAAGACACATTAAGGTTTTATTCAGCAGTTCCACCATCTAAGCAAGGAACACACAAAAAGTATGTTTTTGATTTATGAGAATGCCACATCCTCAGAACTGTAAATGTTGTTTCCTACAAGATAACCAAAAACACCTCCTGACTTTGAAAAGCCAAACTAGACAAGCAAAAAAATTATAATGTGTTCCCATAAGCTTGAAACTGCTTTAATTAATTAATGTTAAGTACCTAAAGGAAAGAGTTCATGCTCGAGTACAACATAATGTTATATTCCAGATACGAAATTCTGCCATGAAATATTGCTATCTTATTAGATTCTTACAAGGTTATCAGAAAAAAGCTTGAGCATATTTATATACTGTATCAAGCTAGTATTTTATATTTAATATAACAATATAGAGAGAGATCAAATGAAGAAACTTATAACTGTACTATTAGAACCTTTGATTTCTTACTGCATTTGTACACGTGTACTGTTGTTTATTAATACTATACTACAGCAACAAACAATATAGCTGATGCCAATGAATATTCCACATTTAATTTCTCTACAGGAAAATGAGATATTTTTTTTGGCACCCATTGTCTCCTTTTAGAAAAAGAAAGTAACAGGTTTTGTGTTGTGTTTCTTTCATTTCAACTCAAGTAACAAAGATGCTATTTCCAGCCATGATGAATACCAAATGTTGTTACCGAAAAGTGATACACATTAGTTGTTCCTTGTTCTCTGAAATGGATTGCAATATTTGAAATTCCAGCTTAGATTCACCCAGTGATGAAAATTTTATATAGAGTAGCAAAAATGATAGTCTCTTTTCAATGTGTTAAAGGAGTTGGCTGCCTTTCCTGCATATTCAGATTTACATATCCATGGAATCTCATGCTTTGACTTTTTAAAACACTTTTGAAGTGTTTTTTGTATTGTCTTTATAGACAGTGACAACAGTATTGTGTGAAGGTTAAAAACTTAAAAATTGTGTTGATATGAAACATCTCTGGATGGGAGGTTGATTCCTGATGAAGTAGGAAGTCTGCAATGTAAAACAGGGATGAAAGATTGTGGATTAAATCATCCTTTCTCTCCCTAATTATTGTCCCTTCTGGAAAGATGACCATAATGGCCAGGTTACACCACTCTGCAATAAATGCTATCTGAATGGCAAAAGATTGCATAGCTTCCAAGTACAATACACAGACTAATTTTTATTTCAATATAAACATACTGTAATAAGAAGACAAAGTCCTTCACACTTGAATATACTGCACCTTTTATCCTTATTACATTGTTGTTCATGCACATTTGCACATATATATTAGTGAAATCAGTATATAATCTGTGTACAGAAATAGTTGATGGACACGCAGGTGCTTCAACTTCTTTGTCATATTAGAGCCAGCACTCTTTTTCAGACTTTGTCATAATACTTAACCAGTGTTGCAGATGTTAAAGGTAATTTCAACAATTCACAATATTTTAGATTGCTCATCTGTAAATGTTCAACCCAGCAATGCAGCATGACATATAACTACTATTGTTGATAACATTTGTTTCTTTTGACAACTGGTTAAAAATTATGCACTTCATGTACTTGAATGCTTTGTTTTATCACCTATTTTATCACCTATCAGGTTAACCAGAGCAATCTGCACAAATTATCAAAAAAAATGAAAGCACAGTGATATGTCATATTAACATATTTGACAGTTAAAGTGTAGAGTCAGTCTGCAATTTGTTTAATTAGTTATATGAGAATTTATTCTAAAGAGTACAGTTATCCTCCTCCTCCTTATTTTCATGGCCACTATAATGTGGTATGTTACTTGCCATCAGCAGGGCAGGATAGGTATTTATTTCTATCTCTCTTTGAACAGAAAGACAAATTATTTTTTATCATTTTCTAGTCTGGTACGGATAAATATACATGTATTTTTCTGTCCTATCTCTATTTTGCTTCCATTAGCATACAAACAACAAATGCAGCATCTTTCCTTCCTTCTTTTCCCACTCTAGCAAATTGGTTCTTGAAAATTACTTCACTAATAGAAAGAGCTTACATATAAGAATACATCAACTGGAAAAAAAAACCCAACCAAACAAACCAACCCAAATGAAACCAAACCAAACCACAACCAAATGTGATCTCTTCTTAAACTTTGCAGGGAGGGCAGTGTGGGTACATGGCGGCAGCTACACTCATGAGGTAAGCATGGAAACTCATGGAAGGTGTTGAGGTGGAGGGGAGGGGGTTGGCTCATCATGCCTTTAGAAATGACCCACAGAGCACAGCCCTCACACAGGACAACCAGATACTAACCCGTGCTTAGTTTCTCCTATTTATCTGGGTCTCAGCAAGTCTGGTGGCCCAGAAGGGCAAAGCAGGGCTCAGTTCTCTCTCAAAATGGCAAGAAATGTCAAGAATAATAAGGCTTTTATAAACGTTTGTAACAAGCAGAAGCTCAGTTTGATTTCCCCAGTTCAAAAGTGTAATTGAAAACTTCGAGAAGGTCCACTGAAGACCACCAAAATGAGCGCATTTTTGGAGAACATGACAACCAGAGAAAGGTTAGAGGACCAGTGTTTGTTTAGCCCAAGAAAAAACAAAGGCTCAGGGAATCCAGCCTTTCAATACCTAAAAGATATAGAGAAGGTAAAAGTACTCTCATCACAGTGATCCACAGTGTCAACAGACAATGGGCACAAACTGCGATAAGAAACCAGATTTGTATCTCACTAGATTGTTTATTATTGTGTTGGATCAACCAAGAGTTTGGAGGAAGAAGGGGGCCAGACCTGACCACATAGTAATGTCTGCAGCCTCCAGGATTGGCAGGAACATGGCATGGGACGCACATGGGGCACCTGTTTATTCTTTTCTTCCTCTTTTGGGTAACTTGAAACCAGTCGAATGGTATTTCACTAAATTGTACAGGGTCAGCATTTGCTGGGTGCAAAGTAGGTTCCCTGCTCCACAGTGATGGCTGCTGGCTTGTAAAACCCTTGGAAGGGTAGAGAGACAGAGCTCAGAATGGTGTCTGGAGGAAGACAGGGAAGTCCTCTTGTGCTGAGGAACCTGTTATTTAGTGTAATGTTTCTGTGCAATCTTTTCCTTTGACTGTATGTTACTCCTGTAAACCCTTTTGCCAAAGCATCCATTTTCTCACTAAATTAAAAGAAATTCTCTTAGAGAAAAGTGTGCAGCTTTTCCTCCAGATGTGAATTCATGGTATCAAAGAACCAAAGGTTTTGCAATAGTTTGTGTGGGCGAAATCTCTCAGAGTCTGAAATTAAAGTGAAATGCTTCAAGACCAGGATGTAACAGCTGCTTCAAGGGAAATTCCACCTGGACTGAGAGAAAGATCATTCACCATGAGAACAATTACATGTTAGAACAGCTTGACCAGAGAAGTGATGAAATCTCCCTTGGTGGAAATTTGGAAATATACAGGACTGTGCTTTACAGGGCCCTGGATGATTTAACCTAGGGCTGGCTCAGATGATCTCCAGAGGACCCTTCCACCCCAGACTTTTCTATTATTCTACATTTCAGCGATTCTATAGTTTTGTTTCTTGGACTTATACCACATGACAAAATTATAGGGTAAGACATAAACCAGAGAAATGAAGGCACAAAGCTATTGCCAGTGGCAATGCATGGACATATTTAAAAATACTATGCAAAAATTCTATTAATTATGGGTCTTTTCAGGTGTTTGTGACCAATTATTTGCCCCAGTTTCCACTGGGAAGATCAGGTTATTTACCTGGAAACTAAAACAAGCAAGTTAAATGAGGATAAGATTTGTTCTTGATGTGTAAAGGATCCCATCTGACATCTCTAAGCAGATGAAGAGCAGTTCAAGAACTGCTCCAATTACAAACCAGCCCTAAGAATTGTACATTATCTGGAGTCCCTGAAGGAATTTGTACCTGATTGTTATTCAACACCGACTCCAATATTTTTATTCTTTAGAATGATATGCTGCATAGGCCCAGTATTAATAGAATGACATTCATCTGAGAAATAATAACCAGTTACTACATCAATACTTTCAGATGCTTCTAATCTTTCTGTCAAACAGTAACCTGTGTTTTAGGAAAATGATACACGGGAAATGACAGCCTCTTAAAGTGGAAGTGGCCTCCCTTGTACTGGATGCTTCCTTGCTTCATACTCTGGAGATTCTATTGCTTTTCCTTTACTATCACTTATATTAAGATCTGTGTATGTGATTGTGTTTAACAGTATTAGTCATGCTGTTATTAACTAAGCTGGGATTACTGAAAATAAAAAGTTTGCCTGGAATCCATTTCTAAGCCAGTGTGACTTACTTCACCAGGTACTCTGAAATTCATGTAAATAAATTGTTTCACCTCTATTACTTATGGTATTTCCACATTCCAAGTCTTAAATATTATGCAGACTTTCACTTTTTCCAGATGTTTCCTTTTTACATCTAATTGACAGCTGTTTTCTCCTCATCTATCTATTGAAAAATGAGACAAAAAAAAACTGTATCGCCTTACAACACCACCTTTCCATTGTACAGTCTTGGAAGACCTTTGATGAAGAACAGCAGCTTGGGTTTCATCCTCATCACCCTCTCATTTCAAAACACAGAAAAAGGTTTGAGGAAGGAGATGCTTGCTGCTTTCATATATTCCTAGTGTACAGACTGGAATTACAGTGTTTTGGCCCATGTCTGTACAAACAATGTGGTATCCAGCAGCAGACTATTAAAAAGCGCAACCTAATATACATAACAATATAAGGGAAACCTGCACAGTCAGTAAACTCAGACAAAAGGTTCTTGCAGTTCATTAAGAAGAAAATTGATGAAATACTTTGTCACAGGGAAAAATTTCTCAGTTCACTTAGTTTAAAACTGAATCAGGATAGAAGCAGGTTATGAATTTACTAAGGATATAAAACAAACCATTAATTATCTCTATTTTCAGAGTCAATATCAGTAACACAACCATAAATCATGATACAAGACAATTTGAAAATGCTAGTAAGCACCCACAAATTTCTAAATACTTTTTAATAACTTTTAATAACATGATAGATATTCACAGACCTACCATCACACCCATACCATCCTCAAGAGTTGTGCAGTTTACAAGCACCAGCACTCCTTCAAAAGCACAAGTTACCCTAAGTGTCCCATAAGGAGACATGGATGCTGCAGCTTCCCAGGTGTCTGTGTTGCTCTCTACAACCTATAAATTCACAAGCTGGTGAGAAAGCCCCCTGTGAGTTCATGTGCATGGACAAACCCAAGGTGTGTGTTCCTGCTGTTTGCAGACTGCACTGCTGTCCCTTAAGCTGCAGAGCACGCAGCTCATAGTGTCTGACAGGGAGGCTGCTCTTGCTGGCCAAAGCAAAGAGGTAATGCTGATGGGGCAAATTTTGGCAGTATCAGACCAAGTTTTGATGGCTGTTGTTTTCACTCTAAGGTCTCTGACTCATGCTCTGAATTTTCATACTTCTTTTATATTTCTTTTAAGATTAATTTAATGGGGTTTTTTGTGGGATTTTTTCCCCTTAAGTTCCAGCTTTACTGTTTAATTCTGCTACTGGTGGTCTTTCTCTTCAACATGATCAGGTTTTGGCAAACACTCCTTTTATGTGTGTGTGTTTGATACACACATACACACTGTTTGACCTCCCATTTTTACCAACAAGGAGTGTTAGCATTTAATGCTGAAAGATTGAGTATTAGGATTATAAGTCTTAGAAAATATTTGGCAAGTACAGGCAATGTGAACATTACCACAATGGAATAGCTACAAAAGACTCCTGCTAGAAACAGGTAGAAAGACTTCTTCTCAAAAAAGAGACACCATTTTTTGTTTGAAGTTGAGTGTGTGCGTAATAGTAAATTATTAGTACTTAAAATCCCCTCCCTTGGTGATGCCCTGAATGTACAACAGTCTTCTCTGTTGCGACTGCAAATACAGCATGCCTGAAACACGAAACCTAACTCAGAAGGGATACGGTGTGTTGATACACATCCATGATCAAAACCCCCCAAACAGGTGGCTTAAATGTATTTACACCACAGATGCTCACTTGCATTTCTTTGTCTACCTGCTGTGTACCCCAGCTTTGCTTATTTATCTGGCCAAATATAGAATGTATGTAAGGTGATATATCTTTACTTTGTTAGTTCTTGAGAAGAAGCCCTTTCCTTGATATGACAAAAGACATAACAGGAAAGAAGGGAATGAACAGCACTTTGATTTTGTTAAAAAAAAAAAAAAAAAAAAACCAAACAACAAAACATTTCTCAGTTTGATTCAGCAATAACACATCATCCCAAGCTGTCCCAGACTGTGAATCTCTTGCAACAGTACATTTCTAAATATATTATGCAAGTAATACATACCAGAAACCAATTTTTCTTATGAATTATGGGTATTCTTGGACATCATATGCATTCAGCAGCTACTTATATCAATTGAGTTACTTATATAGTTTGAGTTGAAATAACTTGCATTATGAATTATTCTAGTTAGCAGAATTTGACTCTCCAGCTTCCTATATGCCAGTTTGGAACAATTTCAACACTAGCAGACTTAACACTTTACCAAGCATGCTACTTTTTCTGAAGTAAGTTTTAAGTTACATACAGAAACCAGAATTTCTTTTAAACTGAATTTGTTTACCTTGGTCTTCCATTGGCTTGATCTAGTCACAGCCCTGACGGTTATATTATACTTTGCTAAAAACTTGTCATTCCCTATCAGGGTTTATATAGTCCTTGATGAAATAACTCATTTTAACTTGTCTAAGTAGTTTAGTTGACTGTGTGTTTGCACCTCTCTGGAAGAGGTGATTAAATGGCACCTCAATAGTTAGAAATAGGTCTTTGGAGTAAAGGAGATGTGTGAGAAAGCAAATTTCTAGAAAGCACTTGTGCTGGTATCAGCCTGTGGGTTTCACAGGCTGATTGCCTACCGAGCTCAGCAGTGAGCTGTTATGTGAAGAGTATCCTTACCTTTCTTGCAATCTTCCTTGATACATGGCTATCAAACATAAAATGATTTTCATGAGTGTTTCAAGAAAACTAGTCACTTGTGAGTTAAGACCCATATTCTGATGCATGAAATGGACACCACAACTGGAATTCTTGCCAAGTCAGAAAAGAGCCAAATGGCACACAATCCTGTTTACTTAGAAGGATTATTCTTATGTACGTGCATACAAGTGTTAGTTTAGCCTTTTCTGGCCAGAGAGCTACATGGGAAACTGATGTTGTGACTAACAACCAGAATTTGCACTTTTCAAACTCCATGAGTGCCAAGATGGGGTTCCCTCCCCAATAAACATATGACGTAGACACTGTTCCTGTAGGACTTTACATTGGACACTTTGGTATGAGTTTGACTCACACACCTAAACGTCTATTCCTCACTCAAAGGAAGAAAACCAAAATGCCTAGTAAGGTTTAATCAAACATGAGTTATATTATGTAAAAGAATAAGATGGGAATACCTCCAAAACATAATTACTTTATGACATTCTATCCTGAAAGGAATCCTAAACCAATTTCCGCAGACTCTTATAAGAAAGTTAAGTTAATAAGTTTTCTTAAATTAAATGCTGGTAAGAGAAATCCAAACAGACTTAATAAATGTATACAGCTGTTAACCATCTTTTGAAAATGAGAATGAAAGACTTTCAGGGGCCTAAATACAAGACAGGATTGCACATTATGGAGGTATTTGGAATGACAATACTATTTTTTTTTTTCTTGAGAGTTGACTGTTCCACATTATTTTCTAAAGAAATTTAATCTGGTTAGTAAGTTTTCTTGTTTAGTTTGCATACATATTTTCAGGATTTTTTTATTATTTCTAAAATGAATGACAGCTAGTTACACACCCCTGAGATTTGACGCAACTGTTGATTAAAAAATCTCAACATACTTTAAAGAATAAAACCTTAGTCAAAAAGTAATAACATCAGAAATGAGACAAACAAACTGTCTGCTAGTTTCTGCATTCAACAATCCATGAAAGCCTGAAAAAAAAGGCATGTTTGCATTGGAAAAAAATTGCAGATATGAGTGGCAGGTACTTCTAGCATCAATTGAAAAGAAAAAAAATTGTTCTGGTCCTATCACAACTAACTCACAACTATCACACTATCACAACTGTACTAAATGATTAATAAGTTACTTATTAAGGATAACAAGGGACATCATTTTTTGCACCCCTCCTCACACTCCCTCTTTATAGGATCATGCTGGATTCGGATTTTTCTCACCAGACTCTTCATGACCTGTGTTTAAGTTTTTTTTCCTGTCCCACCTCTGTGATGTATCAGCATTTAGTCACTCTTTGAAATCTGGTTGTCATGAGAATCTCCAGTTGACGAGTGCTAGAAAGTTGATGACTAAATGCTATAGCTGTCAGCAAAGCATACCTTTTTAACAGCTTTTATGTTAGTATATTGAACCCATGGCTTCATATTCACTCCCCATTCATATCAAGGTAAATATTTTTACCATTTTCTACAGCACTGGAAGATTCTTGGTCTTTAATTTTCAAATATATTACAGGCACTTTGGTACCTGCTGGAAAAAAAAAAAAAAGACAGCTATATTCAGTCTCCCAAGCTTCTTGTGTTATCCTCAGTATTTCAGCATCAGTTTTTTGGCCCAGAAATAGAATGTAATTTCCTTTTATGCGATTGTTTTGGCTCTGTGTTCTAATGTGATACAATCCTCATATTTTATTTCTCCATTTCATTTTATGATGGTTATGGTGCACCTTTCTACTTTCTCACCCCATATTAGTCACATTGCTTTTTCCTTTTTTATTCAAAATAAACTGGAAGTAGATTTGAGAGAAAGGGGAAGAGCTTGCCATTAACAGCAGAGGCAGAAAGAGAAAGTATTTCATTTACTCTTAAATAACATTCCAAATACTTTGTATATGAATACTCATTCATTGTATGGACAATACCTGTTACAGTTTTTCTGATACATATTTTTTGAGGGCTAACACACTGGCTGATCTCAACTATGCTCATTGCAATGGAGTTGTCAGCAGACATCGAATGAAGAGTTTGAGTCAGAGACAAATTAAAGAAATACAGCACAGCTCTGATGCTTTTTTTTTCTGAGCAGTCACGAATAGAAACCACCCCCATTGAACTGTATCTCCTGTTTGTACATTCATATTAGTATCAACGTAAAGATGATGATGAAGGCAAAGATGTATTTTCATATATGAGCATGTTGTGGTTCCAAAGATTTAGACATCCAATCAGACAATGATAAGTGATTATGCACATGTGATGGAGTCAAGAAATGACAATGAGCCAATCACAGATCAGTGTGAAAACACAAAGCTGCAGAAGATGTCAACCTCTTTTTGTACAGTAGGCAGAAGATGCCTGTTGTGAGAGCCTCCTGGGTGGCCTGGTCCTGCCAGCCAGTCACAGGAATAGCTCTGAACACGCTGGGTATAGTGGCTTCCAAAATGGTGATGCCCAGGTATAGAAAAGTGAAATCATGTGACAGAAGACAGGGGCAGAGTTTCCACTGGAATTCAGGGCTGTGGCTTCTGTCACTTCCTATCTGGGAAAAAACTGCCATTTGCATCACTCCCAATACATCTTAATCATGCCACATATATGTCTTCTTCTGTTACTTTCTCTGTCAAAAATAGATGATTGTACAGCCTATAGGGTGCAAACATCCAAAGAACTCAAATCTACTTAAGTTGCTGCTGAAGCAAAACAAGACTGGAGGGATTTTTTTAGTTCTCTTGCCTTTTTTTTTTTTTTTTTGCTTTTTTTTTTAAAAAAAAAGAGTTTGTTGAGCAAATGAGGGCATCCTGCTAAAAATCCTTCTGCTTACTCATTACCAACAAATATGTTCTCCTCAAACAAAAAACTCTTTACATGTAAATAAAAGTAATTTATATCCTTTTCTAGTTGAAACTCATGATAATATGGAATTGATCACTAAATATCATCATGCAGCTTTTTATGCCAGCTGGGAGACTTTTGACAGTTTTCTTATATTGCCTTATACAAAACTATTCTTAGTTGAAAACACATGAATTTCTTTTTTCACCCCCCAAAGTAATTCTAACCCTCAAAAATGGATTTGATTTGTGGATTTGAAATAAAAAAGATGAGATGAAGAGAAGTTTGAGGTAACAGCAGATCATTGTAGTCTACTATGAGTCCTGTGTAGCAGGAGTTCTTCATATTAAGGTTTTGCTCTATCTGTCCCCACAAGAAATTTAGAGATTACCTTGATTTTTTTCAGTGTATGTACAAAAAAAAAGGAAAATACATGAAAACCCACCCTGCACATATGAACTAGGGTTTCTGGAAGTTGCTGCTAATTTCAGGGTGTACAGTTCTGCAGAGGTGTTTGGGAAGACACAAGCTAGATTTTGGGAAGAACATACCTGCACTGGCCTGATTAGGGAGAAGGGATGTAAAAGGTAGAGCTCAGGCAGCAGGGGTGTTTCAGAACAGTGTATTTTGTGCTTTTGGATTTTATGTGCCATGATTTAGAGGGAAAGGGATGTGAATTAATAAAGAAATAATATTATTTATTAGTGCTGGGGTATTTGGAAAACAATATGTAATTTTAATCCTTTGACGACAATTTATTTACCAGCCAAAAAAAATCATAATTTGTGCATACAAGCCTCAGGTATATATTTTTCATTCTGGTGATAATTCAATATATTTTATGATTTTTAATATTTTTTATTGTAGTTAAAAAAATTAAAAATATTTGATGAACCCCAGAAGAAAACTTAGTTATTTACACTGGGTACTCTCTTCCCATACACTTACTTTCCAGTGAAATTATTGCCTGTCAAAAGTGCTTGCTAAGTTGAGCCCTCAGCATGCTGCCAGGTCACCTCTGAGTCTTTTCCCCTATTCATGAGAACTGTCTCCAAGTGACTATAAAAGATAGTCTCCAAGTTCAGTGCTTCCAGCTTACAAGCCTAAGTTTTGTTCCTAGTTCTGGTAATATGTGGCTAATTGTCTGCTTCTCGTGAGGTAGGGAGAGACCCCATGCATGAGGCTTGTTTTCTGTTCAGTTAATTTCAACTAGCTTAGAAAGGCTGCCAAATTGACATCCAATTGATGTTATATAATGAAATGAATCACAAGGCTTCAAAAATATGTTAAGGGTTAATTTTGTTATGGTAGGTGCAAAAAGAAATGTAAAAAAACCCCATAAACATAAGTGTTTCTAGAGAAACAATCTGTTTTGATCACACTGTGTCTGTGCATTTAGCATTGCATGCAGAAATCTTTTACCTTTTTGCTTGATTTTCCCCATTCCTGAAGCACATCTTATAGATAGAGAAGATCATATCCAGGTTTATTTTCCTTTCTTTCAAATACCAAATAAAGACATAATTCGAAGAATTTTGAAGGATTCTGAAAGAGATAAAATGAAAGGTGGGTGAAAAGAACATATATACCTGAGGACTTTCAGCTTGCTTTTTATCTTAAAGAAATAACCCGTGAGTAAAAATGCTAGGTGGTTGTCACTGACTAACCTTTCACGTAACACATGAGCTTGGCAGCAGTGGCCAAAGACGAAGATTTCTTTTCAATCATCTGATCTGGAGGATGGTTTGACTAAAGGACCAGACCAGTTTAGTAGTGTCATAGCACAGCAGAGGCAGGCTGCTATCCTTTATAATAGCCTTTGTCTGGAAATGGTGGAATGCCTGGGTTTTTTAAGATTGGATGGAAAGAGTCTGGATAATCTCCTTGACAGTCTCAACATGTGATTATATAAAGAAGAGAGATTTAATAACCCTTAGTGCAAGAAAAGCACATTCTGGTATAGAGATATGATGTTTGAGAAAAAAAACCCCTGTAAAGTTGCTTAATTAAGTTAGTTAAAGGAAAATTCAAATTCAGACAAACAGTAGGAAGAAATTAGTGTGTTGTCTAATGAAATGGACAGGGAAAAGTGTGGCTCCCTATATGGCCTTGCAAGCTGTCAAAATGTTTGTATTTCCCCATACCCTCCTCACACCAGAGCAGGTAACAAAACAACATCCACTGATTGAAGAAGAAATAAATAGTTTTATCTGAGAGATTGTTAAAAGGAAGGGATCCAAAAGTACACATAGAAATAAACTTAATTTCTGTTAGGCCAAAGGATCTTTTATTAGAGAAAGAATTTTAACTTATCTCTGAAAACTTGTGAGATAAAAATAAAACAGAGTATCTAGTCAACAGGACAAGGAAAGAGTGGGCAGAATAAAAATAGCATGTGCTTCAGTATCTGAGCGTAATGGAGCTATGGTCCAGGCACTTTGAATTCAACCAGGTACTTCAAAGGAGTGGAAACTAACAGTTTGGAAGTGAAAATAGGTCAACAGAATCTGCATGTTGAAGACAGTCAGTTTAGCCAAATGAGCATGCCAAGTACACTCTGTGAGGTCACCTTTAAACGGAAAAGAAAGGGGAAAAATGGCAGAAAAAGCCCATTTTCTAACTTCTGTATTGGGCATTGAAGTGTTTTTGGACTGTGATGAGCCAGATGGCCTGGCTTCTGCATCAGCTACTGTAGGAAAAATGATTAGGCTGTTGGACACCTAAAGGAGAGATGTAGGAGTGAGAACTGGTACTGAATCGTTTTAATATACTGTAACAGTGAAAATTACAGGGCCATTTTCTATTTTACTTTAGCATGGCCTTTGGTAACAAGAGAATGTGGAGAAAGACAGAAAGTCAGTCAATACAACCAAAATTGTATCTAGAAGAAACCCACGTACTGACTTGTTAGCACTTCCTATTGACGTGGAAAGTAAAATTTTTATGTCAGATTTTTTCCAAAACTGGCAGATCATCATAAGGATGTTATTTGGAAATCAACAAAACCCTGTTGGAGTTGATCTCTATTGTGCCCTAGGAAAAAAAGATATCACCTTGAGATTGCTTAATAGTGAATGAATAAGACAACCATACAGATAAGTGGATTTGGTTTTCTACACACCAGTGCCATCCATCAAACACACCTTGGCAGAAAACAGGAAATTTGCTCTTCTCCACTTGCTGATATAACTCATGTCAACATTGGGATATGCACACCTTGAATATAGGACTGGACTCCTTTGCTAACATATGAAGGACCCCTATGGTGAAGTAGTTTTTCTACTTTCTAAGACTACTCTCCTGTAGTCTTTTTATTTAAGAGGATCCAGTGGCATCAGAATTTGAACACTTGCACTTTGTCCCTGATTTATGGCTATATTTTTTAATTCTACATTTTAAGCCCTTTCTCTGTTCTGCAGTTGGAACAATGATAGATCACATGCCAGAACTTTATTGTTTTGAAACTGACAATACACTGCATGGGAGTTGGAGTTTCATCCTTACAACTAGTTCAATGACCAAAAGTCACTGAAATGTAGTACAAACTCTTTCCCAGGGCAAAATTAATGGGGAAAATATTCCACACAGCTGAATAATTTAATGGGCATGTACTTTTTCTTGGTAGGGAGTCAAGAGGAACTGATGGCCAAATTTCAGCGTGACTTCCACAGAAAGGAGGAAAATATGTTTTCTGTCTTCATTGACAAGGTACAAAAATGCTAATAGGTGGAAAGCACATTTGGAACAGACACCCTAAAGAGCTCCTGGTAGGAGCAACTACCCCTCTTTTTTAGAATCCTTGTAGAATCAGGAGGATCCTAAAAACTCTTCTGAAACACCTTATATAACAATCCTATTCTCTATTGAAATAAAGCTTTTCATTATGTGAAAAGTAGCTGGTAAACATGCATTCATCAAACAATAGTCCTGCTGAAAGTGAGGAAGAATGTATATGCCAGTGAAAGTGCCAAGATAGGCTGCATGGGCTGGGCTGGAGGCTTGCCAGCAGAAGATGAACATTTCAGCTGTTGTGAGGAATGTTATAAGGATGCTGTCTTAATTGTACAAATCTGTATTAAATATTACAGTCATGAGTATATTTTTTTGCTTAAGGAAAAATTTAACTCCATGGAGTTCAAAACTTAATTAGTGATTTTTTTATTTGGCAGGAAAAGTCCAGGGTAGGACCCAAATATGAAACCATTATTCATGTTAGCCTTCCCTAGGCCTAGGGAAATTGGTGTCATTTTAAAGTATACAAGCTCATGCATTTTTATTAATATGTGCTTAGAATACTATTTAACACTTAGCAGCTACCATAAATGCATTAAACTTGCCTTAGAAATATGATGTCTAGTCATGATCAATGCTAAGGATGATGCCTATGCTGTTTGCAGCTTGACACTTGCAAATAAGCTATTAATTCAGACGTGCTTACTAGCTTTTTGTGCAATGTCTGAATTCAGCCAGGCAGTACCACTGAAAGTGATTTCTCTATGGAAAGGAACAGAATTAAAGAGATTCATCACATGAATAAGTACTACACAGGATGGCCTTAACATAGTCTGGCAGTGGTGTTTCCAAAGTTAACTGGGGTTGCTTTGATTCCCCATTCACACATGCCCTATATGGACCACTGACATAATAAAAAAAAGAAACCCATACCAAACCAAACCAAACCAAAAAAAACAAAACCAAAAAAACCCTCATCTACATATTACCCATCTTCTGTACTGAAAACCCCACTTTTAATAGGAAACCTAAGATTTAATATTTTTCATATATAGAACTCACCTTTTCTCATACTTTCTTATTTTCCAATACCTTTTACACACCTGAGATGGCAAAAAAAGATAATGCTGAAATAAAAATTGAAATAAATTATGTTCTTCTCTTATTCTGTACACAATCTGAGTATGGCTCTGTTCACTTTGAATGACAGTAGGAAAAAAAACAACAAAAAAGTCATTATTCTTGACTTGCACTGAAACAGTTCCTTGCCATATCAGTAGTTCAGTCGTGTTTGTACCACTGCGGATGCAAATGCCTCACCTGTCTGACTGTAATGAGATGGAAAGAGAATTTAGTAGAGAAAAAGAAATGGAAAATTATTTCAAAACACTTGTTGCTTCTATATTCATGCAGTTTCATGTCTTCTTTACATATAGCATGGCAAATGTCCTTTTCCATCGTTTTAGATGGCAGTGACAGCCTTAGAAGAAAGCTTTTTGGACAAGTTTCAATTGGCAGCAGACAAGCTGGCTGCTCTTTCAAGTCACCTGTCTAGGACTTCTGGCCCTGAATCTTTCTGCAATATGTCTAATCTCCTCTCACCATTTCACAAGTGTGATACAACTCTGGAACTGGTGATGGTTCAGAAGGGGAGCAACACCTCTGTGTTTGGAGGTTTATGTGACTTAGCCAGACATAGTCATGGCTAACCTGATTTTGTTGGTGATTGTCTGCCTTCTAGAGGGATATTGGACTGCATGACCCCAGAGGAAGAAATAAATCACCTTCTTTTTATATCTGTTTTTGTATTTAAGCTTAGAATAAAAATCTGACCATGGGGCACACTTAGAAAGAGATCAACACTGAAATGAAGATGCATTCTTAAATGAAGAGAAAAAAAAGGAATAATGAATATTTCCAAGTACAAGCAATGGCTGATACTTTGTATTTTCAATTTGTGACTGTGAGTAGTCCCAGGGAAGATGCTGAAATAGGAAATGCTGGGCTGTGTACAGAATGTAACCAGACAATATAAGTAGAGAGTTGAACAGCAAAATTATGTCAAAAAACTTTTTCTGGAGCTAGTGATTATGTATATGTAAGAATTAAAGTGCCAAGAAAACAAAACGCAGAAACCTTTCTTCTGGAACTCCACATACTGCAGCTGCAGTTTATTCACAAGTCTGCAAGACTGACAATCTGAAAATCTGAGTCGTAATGTCAAAGACATTAAAATAGGTGAGTCATAGGCTCATGTTCTCTGGGCTGAAGACATGGCTTTGCTTGTAGAAGGAAAATGAGAGCTAAGATGAATGGGACAGCATTTATACTGAATTTCTAGACAAGTTAAAATGCTTAAAGACTGTTTCAAGGCTGGTTTTCTAGACAAGTTTTGTCCCAAATTTTTACTCTGTTATGAGGCATCTTAAACGGGAGCCATAAACTTCCACACATTCAATGATCTTTTAAATGGAGGCCTAGGAGATTTGGGAGATTTTTTTTTTTTAAGAAAACATATTGAAGTCATAGTCAAGGAGAGGAGAAGAGAAAAAATTTTCACTCTGAATTTATCATGAAAGTTCTCACACTGCATAGGACTAGAAATCTTGCCACCCTAGAAAAAGTGGTTTACTTCCAGCAGCAAATTGAAATGATGACTTCAGTGGTGGTTTATCATTTTGCCAGGCTCTCAGTATCTCTCTTGGACAGTGAAGAATCAAGTCTTTCAGCTGAATTTGAAAATATGTCACCAAACAATTCAAAACAACCATCTATAAGCAGTTTAGTTTAGTGTAAAAGACAAGGATTATTAAGTGAACATAACATTAGATGTACTGAAGTTGTTACTGTGTAAATCCTCTCTCCAAATGTGGCATTAATATAGATTTTCACATTTAAATAGGGAGTGGAAATGGCATTTCACAAAAGCATCAGATTCAACTGTGCTGTAAAGTTTCATGACTGCTTTAGACAGCAAAAATTAAAAATAACAGCAGAAAATGCCAGTATGATTAATTTCTATTTTTTATCTTTTCTTCCACACAATTAGGTATTTATTACCATGACAGTAGAAAATTAGCTGAAATATTCAAAACTACTAGGATGATTATCACAATGTTTTTCATTGTGCTGTTAGCAGAAATAACTTTTTTCCAGTTGTAGGCATTTTCCATAGTTTAGAATTTTCTTTGACATGAAGAAAATGAATAAATACTTATGCCAATGGATTTTGAATGGATTTTTACATTAATTTTCATGGCAAGTTACTTATGTTTTTTCATGCTTATCTGAACAGACATTTAAGTGGTTATTGCAATTCACTTCTTGTTATTTGAACTGATATTTTTATTGTCAAGACAATTAACAATTAATGAAGTGGGAATTAGATCCACTAAAGATCAGAGCTGATTTCTTTTTAACTGATTTATTAAGCTTTACACATTTAGCTCAATGGCCTTTTATTGATAAAAATTCTTACTGTTTCCTAATAATACTAAACATATGACACGTCACAAATTGCTCTTTGCTAAATGTTACTAAGCACTTCAGTTGACAAAGTACTGAAATTTGCCGAGGCTGACATACAGACTCCTTTGAGCTGCAAATAATATAATAATAATAATTCTCAGTTCTGAAAGTTAGTTTTGGAAAATGGGAAAAATAAAAGCTTAATTGTTATTTTACAGTGGCTTGTACTTGTCTATAAGTGTCTCAATTATGTTGGTCTACATTACCCCAGGTAGTGTAAAAACATGTATTATAAACATGTATTATACACAAAACTCCTACACAAAAGCAACTCATGAAGCAGTAGCTGATGAATGAGAAAACAAGAGAAGCAGGAGATATCATGAAGAAACAAATAGGAAAGATTAGATACTAATTTTCCCAGTAGTTAAAGTAATGATGTTATATTTCAGCTTTTGGTTTCAAAGCAAAAAAATATGTAACAGCTCTTGAAGATGATGTGCAAGATCACATTTTAGATCCATTTCTGCATTGGATGTCCTATGCAATTGAGTCACATATTGTCAAAGCAATATATCCATAACACTTATTGCAGAGTTGGAAACTGAGGACACATCAATAGCAGCAGGTCCTATGTATTCTGTACTCTGGATTTTCTCTATCAAGTCTGTAGAGTTCATCTTTATATGTGCAGGGACTGTGAATTCCAGACAAAATAAAATTGCGGTCAAAGGGATACAATACAAGATTCTCTTTGAAATGAAACATGGAGTGGGAAAAGAGTGTGTGCACAAGAAAATTCAGGTAAACAATTTATCTGAAGATGAGAGACAAAATTTGCCCTCAGATTTTCCCTTTTTTGTTTATTGTATTGGAATGCTATGTGAGATCTTTAAATGTTTTGGGTCCCCATTCCACTGTGAGCAAATAAAAGCAGATCACTCTTTCAAGAAGAATACCATTTCTGTCTCATATTTTTTAGCTCAATTTTATCTGTCCTCATGAACCTTTATAGAAAATGCTTGTAATTAAGACAAATTTCAGTGGAAGTTCCAGCCCCCCAGGATTCTGCACCTGAATTGGAGCAAATCCTGGTTGTGTGTATAGACTAGGTAATGAGAGGCTGGAGAGCAGTGCTGCGGAAAGGGATGTGGTGGACCTGGTTGATGGCAAGTTGAATATGAGTCACTGTGCCCTGGCAGCCAGGAGGGCCAACCCTGTCCTGGGGGGCATCAGGCAAAGCATCACCAGCCGGTCGAGGGAGGGGATTGTCCTGCTCTGCTCTGCAGTGGGGCAGCCTCACCCTGGATATTGTGTGCAGTTTTGGGTGCCACAATATAAGAAAGACATTAAGCTATTAGAGAGCATTCAAAGGAAGGCCACAAGGATGGTGAAGAGCCTGGAGAGGAGGCCATATGAAGAGCAGCTGAGGTCACCCTATCTGTTCAGCCTGGAGAAGATGAGACTGAGGGGAGAACTCATTGTGGTCTTCAACATCTTCATCAGGGGAAGAGAAGCAGGTACTGATCTGTTTGCTCCTGTCACCAGTGACAAGACTCGAGGAAATGACATGAAGCTGAGTCAGGGGAGGCTTAGGCTGGATATTAGAAAAAGGTTTTTCACCCAGAGGGTGGTTGGGCACTGGAACAGACTCCCCAGGGAAGTGGTCACAGCACCACACCAGTCTGAGTTCAAGAATTGCTTGGACAATACCCTCACACACATGGTTTGACTCTTGGAGTCTCCTGTGCAGGGCCAGGAGTTGGACTTGATAATCCTGATGGGTTCCTTCCAACCCAGCATACTCTGTGAGTCTGTGATGCTATGAAAAATTTTATGCAGCTTGTAGAAAACATTTTTCTAGTGGATTCTTAGAATTCAAATTTGATTGAGGATGTAATGGAAAAGTACTTGCAACATAACTTGTAACACAAATTACAGGGTCAGTTACACAATTTTTTGGTATATCAAGAGGTACTTACAATCACTTGTAGGCAGAAATAATCAATTTCTCTCAGCAGTAGAGATCAGTATTGCTTAGCAATGTGACACCTTTCTGAAAATACACTGCTGTATTTACTTAGACACTATAAGACAGTAAAAGAGAAATTCTGCAATTTAATACTTCTACTTTAACTTTTTCAGTAGGCAAAATGCTTCCAAGGGGATGCTTTTATGAGAATTCTTCTAGATCTGGCAGCGCGAGAGATGAATGTAAGACTGTGCTTTACCAAGCAGTTAGGACAGAGCAGGGCCTTCTCATCTCAGAGTTGACAGGGCATCAAAGAAAACGTCTGGGGCAGAGTCTTGCCTAGAATACGTGCCTCTTAGAGCCATCCAGGATCATAAAACTCAGAAAAGTAGCATAAAGATGTGTACATTTTCTTAGATATATTGCATGGAATTTTCTTGATCACAGCTTCTATGTAAAGTGTTTATAGTTCTAGTTTATCTTTTGTGTCCTCTCTACCTTAGAAAAACAGCCAATATGTTTTGCCCTTGTCTTTTTCTAAGAGATTGTTAAGTACTTGCTTATCTGAATGTTTGCTTTATAAATCAATGCAGGACATATTCCCTGTCTTCTATGAGGA
The DNA here is from genome assembly GCA_035047865.1 of Dendrocincla tyrannina. Taxonomy (NCBI): domain Eukaryota; kingdom Metazoa; phylum Chordata; class Aves; order Passeriformes; family Dendrocolaptidae; genus Dendrocincla; species Dendrocincla tyrannina. The sequence goes on along the minus strand of JAWWMP010000081.1, from coordinate 78,847,025 downwards.
TTTTGGATGAGCAAAAACAAGAGCATTTTTGGGGGACCAACACGAGCGTTCTTGTTCCAAAAAACCTTCTGAAGAGGCATGGCTTCAAAGACAAACCACCAAGTTTAGCAAAACTTACATGCACGTTTGGATTAGCAGGTATGCCACTCTGATTTTACCACAGTCATATTTACAGTGGAGGGTGTTATCAGCCATTACTTTCACACGTACATGGTGTCTTGAACAGCTGTCAAAAACACACTTTATTTGTCTGTATGCAGAAAAGAAAAATATAAGAAGATATTTTATGGTTTTTTCTGTAGTGGAGAGAAAGAAATAGAGAAGACCTTAACCAGCAAGTACATGAGCTGTTGGCCATACCAGTGATAGGAAAAGGAAACATATAAATGATTGTATCACCAAGTAGAGATCATGAAAGCTAGTGGGTCCTTCACATAAAGTTACCCATTTTAAACCATTGTCCAGCAGAGAAAATTCTGCTGCACCAGTCTTACAATTATACTATTCTCCACATATGATCATATTATTCACCACATATAAAAATTAAGTACTTGTTCCTCTGAAATTTGCTACCCTTTATAATGCATGGATTGTAAGTTTACTATATAACATGAACTACGCCAGAGTATTATTCTGTAAAAAGAACTGAAAATATTTGAAATCTAATGCCTTTGTACATACTGATAGAAAGGTTAATACAAGTCTGCCTCTCTATTCCATCAGCTACTACTTATTTCTTGTTACCATGACAATTCAGCAACTTAATATCCTCAGCAAAATCTACTGCAGGAAATAAATCCATTCCATGGGCTAGTTAAAAAAAATGAAAAACTCATCATCCTACATAAAATGAGACAGGCACAGCTTAAGACTAGAAGTAGCCTGATGAATGAACAAAGAACCAAACTGAAATAGATTATCTCTATGTAAAGTCCTTTCCATCTTATAGGGAATGTGCTTTTGAGTAACTGTGAACTTCCAGCCCTTCCAAAACAATTATCACTGTCTCTTCACAGTCTAGGGCGCAAACATTTGACCATTAAGATGTCCCTGCAGCATCTAGGTTACATAAATCTTCAGAATAAGAAACGGGTGAGATTTAAATAACTGTCTTAGACTGAAAGGAATAACTAATATTTCATTTAAAAGATTCATATTTACAAGATGGACATTGCTTAAGGAATTTGTAGAGCCACAGGTTTGTTTCCAAAAGTGTTGGAAGAAATCTTGTTGTATGTCACAGGATGAAGTTGAATATGAATATCATGGTGCTGCTCACACAGGGATTGGAATAGGTTGAAGAGCATAAAAGCATATGGAAAAAGCCACAATGCGTTCTAAAAGTTGTCAGTAAGGATAATATATAGAAAACACAAAAAATATCTGTGCAGTTCACAGCTCATTCAGTTCCCCTGCACTAACCATTTCATGCCAAATGCAATACAGATGACCATCCTGAAATTTTCCATTCTGAGAATTCTCCTGCCTCTAATAAGTCTTATAGCAGGTCACTCGTATTTAGAGGTACCAGGCCAGATTTCCATTTGGAAATACCAGCAAATGTCAATGGAAGTTTAAATGAGTGTCTGCAAGGTAAGTGAAGCCCTTAAGCAGATGAAGATTAAGGTCAGGTTGGATGAGGCTGGTCTTATGGAAAGTGTCCCTTCCCGTTGCAGGGATTTGGAACTAGATGATTTAATTTAAGGTCCCTTCCACCCCAAATCAATCTGTGATTCTATGACTAACTACCAACAAGAAGGAAGAAAGCTGCCAGTTAGAATAACATCTCCAGAGAAAGATATGAAGAGATGTGTCCTGCTGAGTGTGCACGATGAAAAGCCCAAGTATGAACTGAAGACTAGAACAGCTGACTGGATATGAGGCTTTTTTATAGTACTTCAAAGGCTTTAGTTTGGCCATAATTGCCACATTAATTTACCCATGAGGCTAGAAAAGGCAATGTACCAACCTGGACAGGCTTGCAAATATTCCAGCAACAAGTACTGCTGCTGCAGGGCGATACTAGATTCTACTCTAGAGGAAATTGAGTAGAACTTCTGAACCATGATTCCCTGTCAGAGGCATAGAATTTGTTCTTCCTTTAGCCATGCTACCTGTGAAAAGGGGATCACACCTTTGGGACAGAGGAGGTGGAATATTTCCTGTGTAACTGCAGGAGTACCACAATAAAATTTGCTAAATCAGTGTACTGATAAAAAAGCTGACTGTAGAAACAGCTTTAAGGAGTCAATACTAAAAAGGGAAAGGTTGTTCAAGTGAAATGCAGACCTGTGATAGGTATTTTATTTCAGCCCATGAAATATACTCATGTTGGTAAAATGCAAACTAGAATTTTTGTTTTAGAGAGTCTCTTTGGGTTTGACCACAAATCCCTGCAGTATGATTTTATGCCAGCAGTGAAGAAAGAAAGTTCTCTTAACTGTAAAATTGCCACTGATAGAAGGAATATAATCAATATCCCCTAAGATTGTCTCCGCTAAGACAGAATAGAGTTGGGATTCATACCTATTTTATAGGTATCTTTTCTATGCCACTTGTTCTGTTACTCAAAAACATTGTCTTTTTCCAGTCGTGTTTGTTTCTGAACAATTGTTGTCCCTTCCAAGAACGTGAATGATCTGGGGAACACAGCGAGTGTAACTGACCATGATAGTTTCTTTCAAATCCTGTGACATTTCATATGGGTTGAAGTCCTTGGAAGATACATAGATCTGCCTGCTAAAGACTGCTCTCTCTTCCAGAATTTGATTTCCACCTGTTCTGTTAAAAAGCATTCTTAATGGAAAATGCAATTGTCATTCAGTCTTTTCATTTTCCAGGGATTTAGTTTCCATTTCAAATTATACCTGTTGATTGGTCAGCCCTCAATCGGCTTAGCAAGTTTTGTTGTGGTCTTGCCAATTGATACCAGAGCTATGATGCTTATTCAGATTAATTGTATACCTGCAAAAAACATCTGTGTTGGGTTCAGCTGATGTATTTTAAAGATGTGAATCCGAACAATCCTCTGCAATTGCTGTTAGCAGAATATATGAGTTAAAAATGTGCTTTTAAATAACTGTGAACTTCCAGCTCTTCTGAAACAACCATTAGCACTGTCTCTTCATAGTCTAGGACACAAGTACCTGACCATTAAACTACTCCAGCATCATTTAGATTACATAAGTCACAGAATCACAGAATATGCCAAGTTGGAAGGGACGCATAGAATAAGAAATGGAAGAGATTTAAATCACAGTCTTAGACTGAAAAGAGTAGCTAGTATTTCTCTTAAAATATTTGTATTTCCAAGAAAAATAGATATTACTTAAGGAATTTGTAGAGCCCTAGGTTTGCTTCCAAAAATGTTGGAAGAAACCTTGTGTTCCATAGAATGAAGCTGAATACACATATCAAGGTGCTGCTCACACAGGGAATTGAGTATGTTGAAAAGAATGAAAACATATGGAAAAAACCACAATGCATTCCAAAAGTGGTCAATAAGGGTAAGAGGTAGAAAAAAATATCTATGCAGTTTGCAGTTCATTCACTCCAAATGCAATACAGACAAGCATGCTGAAATTGTACATACAGTTGATGTATTTTAAAGGTGTGAGTCCTAACTGAAAAAAAATCATAGCCTTGGTATTTAAAGTCTGATTATTACTTTTATATTGATTTTAATGGAGATTTTGGTAGGGTTTTTTTCTACTGTGTATGGGGTGTTTATACCCTTTTCTGGATTTCAGACATTCTAGGAGTGCACTGAAGAACATGACTAGTAGTTGGAATTAATGTGTTTCTTAAAGTTTGTCAATGAGTCTGACCAGCAAGAGCAATTATTCATCCATTCCTTGTTTCTTCAGTCAGCAGGTGAAAAAACCTTATTGCCTTGGAGCTGGGAATTTGCTGGAGTCCATGAATCTTCTTAATATAATCTGGTTCATAATTCTTTCTGATGAGTCTGGAGATTTCCTATCATTACAGCAGAAAGGACTCACCTAACAGTTTATATTTTGACTAACTAAACTTTGTTTTCTCCTGAAATGGTAATGCTCAGTAGCAGCACTGAAGAACTCTGAGCTTAGCTCCATGGGTATATTTAGTGACAAAGGAGAGAGACTTGCACTCAAGTGCGTGATGTTTTCAGTCACATAATGGTAATTTTTGACATGACAGAGACTGAGAGACAAAACCAGATCTTGTAAGACTTAAGTCCAGAATAACTACTGAATCACAATAATCCAAATTTATTTTTCCTTGGGATGATGTTAACTGAACGTCATACTCAAGGCAGTGGTAAGCCATGACCTTTCCAGTTCTCATAATGAAATATAGCAAGGTGTGTTACAGTGTTATGGAAATCACTATTTTGACACTTTCATTTCAGACATGTTTGATACAGTTCAGTCATCATTTTAGTTTAGGAAACAAGGAGAAACAGTATGCACAGTATATTCTGTAAACAGTAGTTAGGGTACTAAAAGAAGTTACAGACTATATATTCATATTTTACAGTCCAGGTAACTGGACCTTTCAACTTTTCTAGTCTTGTGCATGATTACAGGACCACAGAATAGTGGGCTAAACACAGGTTCTGACCCCACTTCTCCATCCAGCACCCCAAAGCTGAAATGAGTGTGATATTCATTTGTAGCCTGCCTGGACAAGGACCCCACAGTTTCCATAATGGCAAAAGAGCCAGATAAGAAGGAAATGGAGAACAACCATCACACTTTACTTGATTGGATTATTGGATAATGGGCTTTCATTGGGAAAACAGTAGCTAGAGAGACAGTTCAACTGAAAGACAGATGATGAAAATATTTTTGACAGTCAGAATGCTTTGATTAAACTATTTTATGTAAATTGGTTTATTTAGCAGAAATCACAACTTGGAGCATCATACCATGTTTTCTATAATGATGCTCAATTACTGTTGTAGAGAATTATATCTCATTTTGAGAATTTAGACTAGTAAACTTCTGTATTCTGACAGAAATGGGTTTCCCAAGAATTCAATAGATTTATCAGATGCAAGGATTATGTTTTGGTAATTTGGTTTTGTTTGGAATTTTTTAAAAGAAATTACGATAATTGCTTGCCTTCATCTAGACTGTGGTAGATTTTGATAGAAGATGTAATAGGAATACTTATTATGTCTTATATTTCAAAAAGAGCCATCTACTAAAAAAAGGTATCCTTGTGCAATGCAACAAAAAGACAGAAACTGATTGAGGATCTTTTAGGACATCCACATAAACCATCTTTGATCATGGTAAAAACCTTTGCAAGTCCTGTTTATTGTGTGCATGAGTTCTCTGCTATGCTGTTTCAGCAATTTAATGGTCCTAAAGGTTTCCATCAACATAATTCTGCATCCCAGGTATTTGAGAAAGGCAGTCCTGTTGGCAACTGACTGATCAAGAGACATGGCTACTCCACAACCAACTCTGTGGATTCTGTGGCTAAGAGGATGTATTCTTATCACATAGGTGGGTGTCAGATGTCCAGAAGAAACTGTGGAAAAATACCACAATTCAACTGACATGGTAAAACCAGAGGAAAACAAACCTTTCATGGCACTTGTAGAATTTAAGTAGAGCAATCCTTGAATCAGAAATCAAGAAATTCCTTTAAGTCTACGTATGAATACAAGGATTGAGTAGTGATTGCAAAGAAGGGATTTGAGTGGTTTTCTTGGAGTGAATAAAGTGGTCCATGTAGAAAAAAAAAGGATTGTATAAGCTAGGAAACAATTCTTTTTAATTTCCTCAGCCCAAACAATCCTCTACTCTGTAAGCTGCACTTACATTCTGTTCCACGGAGAATAGGGGTCTGAAGGGATGTGGAAGCCAAAACTGAGACACTGCAGAAAGCTTAACCCAAACAGTAGTTTTATTACCAAAGGTGGCCAAGTAAACAGGAAAGAAACCCAATAAAGAGAGAGAAAAGAGAAACTAAGCCTCCAGGTGCCAACACCCAAATTGCCCAGGTGTTTCACATGGAGCTGTCTCACCGCCCCCCAGAATGCCCAGACTTCCCTGGCAGTGGCTGCATCCTCAAGGGTCAGCTGGCTCACAGGTGACGGTGGGCGTCTCCGCCAAGGCAACGTTGTCCTGTCATGTGAGGCGAGCGAGCCCCAAAACACGAGCCATCTGCCCTTTATCTACTTGGCCAAAATGACGTTTATCGGAGCGACGTGTCCGGAGCCACCCAAGCAAAGCTATTTGGCACGGCCCCTAATGTTACACAACTGATACTTCTCTGCGCTTGCATGAGTCTCTCCGCACCTGCGCAGTCCGTTTCAGAGGGTCTTCCTTAATTGAGTCTGGGGGTTTACTTCATCCTCCCCCTCCTCCTCCTCTCTTTCTCCTTCAAATGCCTTTGGAGGGCCATCAGCCAATCATGAGAGACCAATTAATTTTAGTTTACACAGAAATCTCTCTCTCAAGGCTATAGACTGTCTTTATCAAGTTATGTTTTGCCATAACTTGGCAGGAGAAAATCCAGCTTCTCACAGGTGTCTGGGCCAAACACAGACCAAAAATATCCACATGGAATTCTACCCAAATACACATTCCCTTTGCATGTACTGTGTTGCAGAGAAATTTATCAGCCTATGCAGAATTTCAAAACTTTAAAATAGTGATGGAACCTCTATGTTTTCATATCTTAGCTGTCTATCTCAACACTTGTCTTCAGACTACTCCTATCCCTTCATCAAAGTGAGAGCAATTCTCTTTTCCCCTGGACAGTGATCTTTGACTGGTATTGATACTCAGCTATTCCCATCTCAGTCCAGCCATACCCACATGGCAGCCCCGAGTCCTCCATATCATCTGTCTCTTATTATCTTAAAGATGTTCCATTTCCACAGCTGTTGAAAATCACAAGTGAGAAATTGGCCAGATTCAAAATACATTCTTGCCAGAGTGTACATTTTAGCCAGAATCACTAATGGAATTTCAGATCAGCTGCACCTTCCCACCTACCCAGTCATAAATCAAAACAAGAACATGATCCAGGCACATCTAAACTTTGGATATTTTGGAAACTAAAGAAAAATTACCCCAGATTTTGAGCTTCCCCTTTCCTTCACATAAATGTAGGCATGTGCAGACATATAGTGTGGACAATTAAAGGATAAACAATCGCCTCTTCTTTCTAAATGTATTGAAGATATTCCATTTGATTTACATCTTGCTTGTAAAGTCATAGCAAACTGGAAAAAAACCCCCATTATTAACTGTCCCTCTTCTATCACCATTTTGACTTTAACAAATTGAAATGAATCCTTTACTAAACCCTCTGGAGAGGTGACGCCATCAGCATTATAACATTATATTGATGACTCCACTCTTTCCGAGTAGCTGCTGATGAATGAGACTAGTTTGTCTCTGTTAACCTCACAATTAAAAATCTAGGCTGGTCTGATTTGCAGACACCTGATGCTCATGATATCAGGGCCATTCAGTCTTTCTCATTTCTTGTCTTCTCTTGAAGTGACTTTAATGCTTGCCCTAAAGTAAGGTGCTGAAGTTCTCTTCCTTTCATCCTTCCTGGCCCAATGTCTGACAATAAATCAGCTTCACTGTTGATTTGCTACTCAGAAGATAAATATACTAAAGGTAATGTATGTTTATCTTTAAAGCAGTATTTTTCTCACATGCTTTGGAGATGTTCTTTTGATTAGCATGTTCTCTTTCTCCACTTTCACTGTCTATAGAACAGCTTAGCAAAAATTGGTATTTTAACTCTCAACAGCATGTTGAGCAGTAGATGTCTGAGTTAAGATACTTTGCAAGAGGTTTCAAAGATGAAAGCATTGCATCCCAGTTGGCAAATTGCATTCCTTTTGTCCTGTGAGATTGCACTATTAATAAACAAACCAAACCAACCAACCAACCAACCAACCAAAAATGAACCAGCTAACAAGACTGAGAAAAAAATTAAAAACAGACAAGACTGAGAAAAAGAAAACTGTGGCAAAACAGAGCAACATTTTAACAACTTCTTTTAAATTACATAAAAATGTTGGTAGTTAATATTTTTGAATGTTACTGAACTACAGAAGGAGCATTCCCTGTTTTAGTGTGGCTTATCTCTTAACTGTTCAGTTCTGTGCAAGCTCTTACATAGCATTTTCATGTCCTGCAAAACCAACAAATGTATAACTCAGAATTAGAACAAGGTGAAGAAATATCCTAGCTCTTACAAAAACAAAAGCAAAAAATGTCATAACAGTATGTCACCTTCAGCATACAGAAGATTATAAAACAAAAGCCAAAACATTACATCAATAACGGAAGTTATTGTTCTGGGGGAATGGAACCAGCTTTTCTGATAGCCATTCCCAAATGCTTTAACAGCTCAAGAATGTGCATAGCCAAATGGAAGCTATTTCAAGTTGATATGTTCTACATTACGAATAACCATGGTAAATCACAGTTGGAGTTCCTCATCTATATCGCCGAGCATGTACACCAGATGACATACATAGATCAAGGCTAACACCTAATGAGAAGCATGAGTGTAAAACAAGAAAAAAAGGGGAAAGAAAAGGAAACAGACATCTATTTCATTGGAAGTAGAACAAAAATAAGTCATATTTTGGATGCAATCTTTGACAGTGTCTTTATACATTAGGTTGAAAATAACTATTGAACAAATAATGAAATGTCCCAGATGTCTTCTGCTATTTCCACTGACTCTACTTTTCAGGTGGAATAGTCATTCTTAATCATTGCATATTCTCAATCAACTGGTTGGATTTTCCAGCCATAATAAGAAGCAAAATAGATATTTCACAGGCCGTTTTTCTAGTATATTGTAGTCTTATTTGTTCTTATTCACTCTTTCTCTCAGGACCACAATGGTTGTCCTTATGCTACACTGGGATGTAAAATGCAAACTACTGAAGTATGATCTTTCAATTTTTGTCCTAACTGTGCATGTTCTCATTTTGTTGTTTTGTTTTTTTTTTTAAATTATTTTGAAATAGTCTGTGTAAACTACTTTTTAATTTAGAAGGATGGAAGCCTTCCATGCCAGATATTTGTTACTTGAATTGTTTTGTTAAATAAAAACCCTAAAAAAGAGTGACCTAAGAAAAGGTCTAACTTTCTAGTCACAGCTCTAAACCAAAGTTCTCTTCCTGACTTCTTTATTGGTAGGTACCAGATTTCTCCATGATTTACAAGCAATTATATCCTGATATGAAAATACTCAACATCTACGTTGTCAAACGTGAAGCTGCTTTCTGATGTACTGTTCTCAGGCTCAGGCATGCAAAAGAGCAGGCCAACAGTCCAAAGGAAAAAAGCTCTTTACATTCAAACAATTCACTACCTCATCGGTTCATCAAGCCTAATATAACCAAATGGAAAACATTTTCATGTTGTTCAATCCTAGTGCCCAGTAGAGAATACTGGAACTCATTTTAAGGATATTTCATGCAATATTGTTTTATAGAATATGCGCTTTTTTGTTTGTTTTTTTCCTTAGGGGCTCTGGGAACAAACTGTTTTAGATTTAATAATCATCAGTATTCATATATAATTGTTTCTTTTTAAAAAGCAGTCTTTTTACAAATACTTTTTTGAGGGAGGAAACTGAATTAATAGCATTATGCATTTCCTGGTATAATGCAAAAGTCATTAAAGGAAAATATCTCAAATTCAGTGGTAAAATGAAGCACACAACTATAATGACTATCATCATATCATCACATTTTTGGATAATACTTATTAGGTTCAAAGTATTTGTTTGAATATAGCAAACAAGCTCAAAGTAAACAATAGGGAAGGAAAAAACTTTTAACCAGAATATGTTTTTTAGAAAGTGAGGTTTTATAATCTATTGAGAATAATGTTTCTCAGATTGAGTACTTGGTCTTTGAAGAGGCACTCCTCTTTACATTTATTACATTATTTGCAATAACTAATTATATTAATTTTTACCCTACAGATACAGAAAGTCACACACAAACACATGCAAATCCAAAATTTGCAACCTGTCAGAAGGCTGAGAAAATGCAGGGGATGCAGGGAATGCATTCTCACTGCTCAGTGTGACTTCTTAGTGCTATTTATTGGTGATTCACGAACCTCCCAACTTCAAGAGATAGAAGCATTCTAGTATGAAAAACGGGATTATAGGAGGTTACTGGATGAATTAGATGGAGATACGTTAAATTCATCTTGTATGCAAAGGTGGTTATCAGTTTGGAAAAATGTCACTATTCCCTCTATCACAACAGTTAAGTGTTTTTCAGATTGACTGAACATCTGAAGACACATCTGTGTCTGTAACTGATGGAAACACATGTATCTGCCACACTTTGTGTTTCGGGGAAATGGCAATGGCCAAGATCTATTGCTTGCCTCCAATGATTTCCACAGGACATTGCTAAGGAATAGGGGAACTATATATTATATATTTAGCCCCAATATCTTTCTAAGTGAGTTCCAGTGCTAAGTGAAACTTCTTCCCATTTACTACCACCAAACAGACTGCATGAACTTGTCAAACCTCTCTCAGAATCTGAGAAAAACTCTAGCACCTACAACATTCTTTGTCAACAGCCTCCCCAGATCTATCTCCACCTGTGGGAAGACATTTGCCATTTTGCTTGTTATGAAAATTTCTCATATTGGTTTTATCTCATGCCTCCTAGTACTTGGATTGGAACCCAGCTGTCTTGTGACAGTGTTAGTTTTGTCATCACCTATCATATTTGCCTTCACTTGCCTCCTTTCCAAATTGATCAATTCTACTTTGTTGAGCTGTTCTTCACTCTGTGTCAGGTGGTAATTCTTACTGCCTTTCTCTGTACTTTTTTAATATCCTACTGCTGATGAGAGAATCAGAATTTCACATTTTTCAAGCTGTGGGTGAATTATATCACGCATAAGCACAATTCAAAAATGCCTAAGAAGAAATACAGAAAAGACCATAGTGCCACTGAATAAACATTTTAACTGCAAGATTCTTGTTGTCTGGAGTGATAACAGTAATTCAAAGCTTACCATCAATTTATGAGATTACACTCTTTTTTTCTGTGTATCACTTTAAGATAATCCACAGTGAAATTCACATGCTATCTATCAATGTATCATGTATTCTCTGAAGCTGTCTTTCAAACTGGTCCTCTTTTTTTGCTGCTCCAAATAATTTAGTATCATTAACGTATTCAGCTACCTCTTGCTGGGAATTATTTTTTAGGTTGTTTATAAGTGTGATGAACTGCACAGATCCTGTATTTGCCATTCTTCTCTTCATTGCAAGAACTGGCTGCTCCTTCATTTTGTGTGTTTCCTGACTTGTATGAAACAAGGGCCTTGCCTCCTGGCTTACATAGCATTGTACTGCTTAGTTTACTTTTAAGCCACTGGCTTTTATCCATTTGCTTTTAATCCCTTCAGAAAACCCTAATGGGTTTATGAAGGGGGACTTTCCTTTACGGACATCCTGTTGACTCTCTCCCATTGGGAAGAGATCATATTCATCCATGTCTCTATTAATTTTGATCTTTATTAATTTGCACTTGCTCTAATTCTCACGGGAAACTCCTTCATTTCAAAAGCCAACTACATTTTGTTTTCAGGGCTGCAATCCCTGTGATTCTGATTGAGGTTTGTGAAGGAAGTTACTTGGAAGCAAGAGGAAAGATGAGAATCTACTCAGTCTAAATACTGATGATGAAAACCTCTTTTGGAAAACTTATCTAACACCTAACCTTTGAAGATCAAACTAGTGATAAAGATGGATATATAGGCTGAAAGTTCTTTGTGAGAAACAGTGAATTTTTATTCCAAAATACTACTTAGTCTCATTACAATCAGAAACAATTCTGGCACAACCAAACAATGAAAAATTTGATTGAAAAAAATCAGGAAGTTTTAATTCTTTTTGCATTGAAAATGTATCAGGTGCTGTTTATTTATCTATCTGACAATTGCCTGAATAACCTGACCTCATTGCCTGAATAAACATATTGAATAAGCCAAGCCTTATGATCTAAAATTCTTTGTGAGAGCTTTCATGTTTTGATACAGATTTCTATTGGACTCTATGTTTTACTGTGTTATGACAATTTATATTTTCTTGCTTCATGGGTTCAGTCCTACTAAAATGCAGAGAATGCTGGTCATCTAGTGAAACCAAATGGAAGACAGCAAAGATACTCCTAGAAAAATGAAGGCCAGGATACTGTTTACCTGTATAGTCAGGTGTAGTTCAACTCAATAAAACTTCCATACTTGAGGGTAAGAGAAAAAAAACAGTGAACAATCCAACAAAACCTTTTACTTCTCTCTTCAATATAAGACAGGGTTTTTCTCATTTTATTGAGGTGATTTATTTTGCAACTTTAAGCTAAAATTTGCTGAGTATTTGAATGCAGTTTTTAATTTCGTTGCTCCTAGGAGCATGTTGGGGAAGAGCTCTTCTTAACTTGTCAAGTGTAACAAGCATTAAGTTTATAAACAGTACAGTAACCCAGTACCTGAGCTGTTTATTTTTGTCAAGTATAATGGTAATGTTAGCAGATATGTAGTGAGTGACTCACAACACTAGTCCCAAATATGTTCTCTCTGTAAACCTATAGTATCTGTTACTGATTGTGGTGCATTATTGACAGTGTCTAAAAGAACATCCTTCAGTAACATCTATTAGAAATCTAATGTATAGTAACAGGTGGTATAGCCTGGAAGTCCTACTGTAGTGCTAAAGCAGTTTCATAACAAGACACTTGGAAGTTCAAATACTGTGCTGTACCAAATCTGGAGCACCCCAACACCATCAGAAAGCCAGATCTGCAGACCTCCAATGAAGAAGTAATATTGGAGTGCCCTTGAAGAAACAGTACAAACTGGGAAACATGGATTCTCAAGCATGTTTTATGCTCTCTGACACAGCAGTTAGCATTCTGCTGAGCATCTGGGGAATGCCTGACAGACGTATTTATAGTGAAAAGAAGAATATGTTTGTACATTAGTGTTGGTCATACAAGATGTGTGGCATTTGAACATTTTGCATCAGAGTCTGTTGATTTCAGTGGCGGTGTTTCTTCTGCCTCAAATAGTTTCATCTCAGCCTGTATGTTTGTTTAGTAGGCATGCAGACTTGGGCTCACATACTTAATAAGTGCTTGAACGTGGCACAATCTACAATTCAAAGTGAAGAAGAGGTGTGTTGTGTGACTGCCTATAATCTGTTTGCTCTGTAAATTCATGTTAGTGCTTCCTCATAAATATTGCTGTAGTTCTGTAGTCTTGCAAAATGGGTATTTAAATACTTCTTCTTTTCAGCATCACTGCAATGATGAGCCTGATTTTTATGTAATGAACAGGTATTGATATATTTTAATTGCTTCCAACATAGCTCTGTAACATTTTTCTTTAACACATTAGTAGTTGATGAAGAATTGAAAAAAAAACAATTAATAAAAAGTCACTTAACAGCTAAATTAACAACCTTCTGTTTAGTGGGGTTTTAGGTACCTAGAGAGGTGATTTTTTTCCTAATACGTACTGTTTGCCTGCTTGTTCATTTAATCACCTTACTGATCACTTCATATTTTCCTCTTTGGGATGTCCAAGACTGAGCAAGTCTAGCAAGGACTGAGGAAGGCTCTAGCACCCAGCAATAACTGTGACTGATGGATGTCTGTAATTTTAAGAGTGAATTTAGAAACTAAATAAACAATAATTTCCAAGATAAACCTAAAACCTGTTGTCCCTGTTCCTTTTCTCCTGATTCCTCAAAATACATCGAGAGGTAGCACATGATCTGCATAATCTATATTATCTGTAAATTTCCATCCATGCAGCTTAGTGGAGTGTAGTCTCACTGTGGAGACTACAAGGATGTATAGAAATAATTTACCATGGCTTGTAGAAATATTTATTTATTGTATTTTGACATACTGAAGGATCTGCCTGCAAAATTACTTTTTCACGTCATAATCTAATGCTACCACTTGCTCACCATGTTTCCTATTTATTTAAGGTGTTCAAATTTCACAGAAAATTTAGGCAATAACTTTAAGTTACCAATCCTGTTTCAAGTTGCCTAATTTATTTTTAAGTGATAAAGGAGCTTCTGAAATTCTACTTGATGTTCACATTCTGATTGCTCAAGTAGGTTTTCTAATTGAAATAGCCATGTAAGAGTACAACACTAAACTCCAAAATAAAAATTTCAGTCCTGAACTATAATTGTTAGAAAACTTAGCAAAAGAAAACTCCATTCAGTCTCTGGGCTAAATTTAATAATGGACAGTTATCTATTTGTTTGTTTCCAGTATTCTGATTTCACTTAAATCTGGTTTTCTTAGTCTAGAAAATCAGTTATAGTAAGAAGCTATTAGGTTATCTGGTGCATGTTATAGCTTTAGCAAAAATTCTATTGCATTATTTCTATTTTCATTTTACCTTCATGACTTCACTACTTCTTCTTACTTCAAAATTTGCTTTTTAATCCTGTTGAGTTTATACTAATGATCCTGTAGTTGAGTTAGTAACTTTTTTCTTGGCTTCTTACATGTAAGTACTCCATTTTTAACCATGCAGTGATAACCAATCCCAATTTTTCTAAGACCACAACACTGTATGCTAATCAGAGAATTCTAGAATTATGATATTTGGCTACTCAAATAAATCACAAATATTCTTTCCTTTGATGCCTGTTGTGCCATACCTTCTTTACCACTTTCTATCCCAGCTTTGAGCCACTGATTGACATCAGGGACAGTATCTCTTAGTGAATCTTCATCTCAGGCTGAGTTGCATTACTCTAAGGAGAATAACTGGATGAGAGAGACGATGGTAGGGAGAGATGGTTATTTCTTAATGCATGAAAAAGCATTTTGAAGGAGAGAAGCTTATAGATGGAAATAGCAAGTAAGAAGTTGGGATTCTGCAGTTCAAGGATGTGGAGACTGTAAACCGATAATCAAACCTCAGAGGAACAGAAAGTAATCTTTCTAGTGTCCAGAAAGTATTGTGAATTTCAATTTCTTCAATTTTTTAGTCCCTGAAACATAATTATTTAGTCCTTTGTCCCATCAAAATGCCAGTTTTATTTAGAAAGCCTACAGGACTTCCCTGCAAACTCCCTGGAAGACTTGAAAGTCTGGACATTTTATGGCAGGAAGAGATCAGCCAAACAATGCATTTCTTCTTTTATAGACAAGGACTCCTGGATCACAGGTCTCACTGAGATGGAACCTTTTCTGACTTGCTGTTCGAGTTAGATCTCACAGGAGAGGGAGTAGAAAGGAAAACTTGTCTGTGGTCATTGCAACCAATCTGTCTTTCAGAGCTGTGAGATACTGTAAATCAGCTGACTATCAGTATCTTGCTTCTGTGACAGGCTGGGTCAGTTCCTGCACAACTGGACCAGTATCTTATCATGCCTTCCATGTAATCCTGCTTGCACTGTTGCATTTGGGAGAGACTCTGTTTGCCCTGGTGGTATTAAGATCATAGATCCAGACCCACGCTGGGATGCAGGTGCCTGAGTTGATATCCTAACAACAGTTTAGAGGCTCAGGGTGTAAATCATCAGAACCTTCTGTAGCTAGACTCACCTAGTTCTTGAGGCATCTAAATTTCTGGAGCACCTCAGCTTTTTACATCAACATCCATGTTTTGCTTCTGAGAAAATGAGCCCTGAACATTACCAACAGTACTCAGAGTTGCCACCCTAGCAACAATATGGCCCAATGTGCTCACAATTATTAAAATAACAGCAGGATTTTACCAGCCTTCTTAAGAATATCCTCAGGCAATTTGATAATTTGTGTGCTGAGTTTTGTGCTGCCTTCATCTCCTTAAATCTGTATTGACTTACCTCAACCAGAGAAATGCTATCCTATCCTTGTCCATACTTTTGGAACTAGGATTTGTTCCCAGCAGAGTCTGTGATTCAGCTAGAAAAAAAAAAATATGGTATTTTATTCTTACCTGCTCCAAGGGATGACTGCATTAAAGGTGACTTCCATCTGACATGTCTTACATTTTACAGAAAAGAAAGGGAAACTTCCTCCTAAGAGTGGAAGAAACCAAAGACCCTACAATTAGCAATGCCCCATTGACTACTCTAGCTCTACTCTAGCACACTGGTTGTATTAGCATACTCACCAGGATGCAGACACAAAAATATTAGACCTAAATTCTGCCATGTTCATAATGCCCATACCCTTCTGAACTATTATTTGTCCTTGAATATTTTGAGTGTATTTAGTGTGTTCGTGTTTCAGCCCCTGGATTCCCCTTAGAGTATTCAATGCCCTACAGTTTTCCCACAGCCTCCTGTCTAACACCTCACATCCAATATTCACAATAATAATTATACCCTGGGGAAAGAGCCTGTGAAGAACTTGTTATGGATCAAAGCCCCAGTGAGAGTGAAGAAACTGGAGTTCTGTCAGGGAGTGTTAACAGTGAGCTTCTTCACACAGAAAGAGCAGCTACATTGCCCACGTTGACCCAGGCAGCCCCGCTGTGTGAAGAAGAGCATCCTGACACTGGCACACTTAACACTGGACAAGTTTAAAAAGAAATAAATCTGAGAAAATGTAACAAAACCTGGACTTTCAGAACTTCTTTCATTAAAGCAGAAGGTTTTGCTGTGTTCTCCTTCTCCCTTTGGTGCCAACAAAAAAACAAAACAAAACAAAATTTGTTTTCCTATCAGGCTGATGCTACTGTCCTACATATACTGTGTGTCCTGGCTTTGGGGTGGAAAACATTTAACCCTTAGAGAGCACTGAACTGATCTTATTTTTCAGAAGATGCTATCAGTTCACTATGAAATGTTTCATTTCAGCATGTATTTATATAAATCAAAATATAAAATGGAAAAAATCTCAAATTAAATACTTCCTTGTGCTCTAAATCTACCACTCCCTCTTGCCTTAATTTTAGCAAGGTCTGAAATGTCCCTTGTCGTCTTTTGTTTTTGTGTAATCCTTTGTTAATAAAAGCTAATCTTTGGAAGCTAACTGCTGCTCCAAAAGCACATCTGAGAGTTGATTAAGTTTGGTTCATTTATTTTATGGAAACCTTGTTTGTTAATGCTTCCCTTTTCTTGGGACTCTGGTTTGCCCTTGGATACTTGTATTAAGCTACTCTGGGATTCTAAAAGAGCAAAGCTGTAATGTCTGTCACACATCCCTATAATACAAGGGATTTGACAGTCCAGCAGAACATTATTACAAATAGTTGCAGCTTCTATCAGCCCTGAGGTTAGTCCAACCTCTACTGATTTTTCTCTTGGGCACCAGTTTAGGAGCCCAAGAGGCTCTACAAACAGCACTTAGCCAAACCCTGAATCCTAAATACCAAAATTGCCCTCTGGGTATGCTACCTGTTTTTAGGCCCACTCAAGACAGTATCCTTGAAGATCCTTGAAATTTCTGGCTTGACAGAAATTGTGATCTAAACTAAACTAGTGTTCTAAAAGACTTTTGTTTCATTCCATTGTACTTATTTTGATTGTTTTAACAGGAAACAAAGAACTTTGTGGGTAGAAAGGCTAACCGATCATTACAGCAACACTGAATATACTAAGAATGAATAGAAAACCATGTTTTTCTCTCTAGATTTGTTTCACATTTTAATCTCTTCAGCTCATCATGTGGGTTTGAAATGGCACTTTTTTAAATTTTTTATAGCAGTGTATCTTGCAGCTTTTAAGGACTTTTAAAAACATTTTAAGCATAAATTATGGTTCCTGCACATTAATACCTCTATAAAACATATTCTGTTCCATAAATTTTTGTGTCATATTCATCTCATTAGAACACTTCCTAAATAAAATCTGAAGGAATGTAATTAACGTGTACCACATGTTTATTTTTTCAATCTCTCTCCCAGAGGGAAAAATGAGTGCAGTGAAATATTTTTATTTTCATTATTTAATTAGACACACACAAACTATTCTGAACCCGTACAGGAGAAAGAACCACTAAAAAAAAAATAAAATTCCCTGATGCTAGTTTGCAAAGACCGTAAAAGTCTGTTTTACATTATTCAATCCCCAGTCTGACCCTGTCTGAAATTTGTTTCCTACACAGGTAAGTTGTGTTGCTCTTGTCAGTTTTAAAGCTGGCAACCACACCTTACCTCACCTGAGAATTATGGATATATTTTTTCCTGTTTACCCCACCCTGATAAATTGATTGATAACTATTTGTATGTCTTTATAATAGATGGAGTCATCTGTGAAGTTCCAGATGTTACATCTTTCAGAACATAGTCTCTGTGAACTGCAAGATTATGAACAGTCTGTTTTTGTAACATCCAGTCTACATTTAATCTTCAAAAAAGGTACAGCATAATCCTTACTTCTTTTAGGTGCCAAGTATTGCGCTAATCAGATGATTACTCAATTAAGTAAGAAAATTTAAATAAACTGGCATATGGTGCTTTGGTTATCTGCTTCTGCTTAGAAGGTAAATATTGTATTTTTGTGATATAAAGAGTTTAACATTTTTTATAGCAAATTTATTGAATCAGTTGTACAAACCTGTAACAGTGAGCCTGTGAAGATGAAGAAACTAACCAAAGTGCCTTTTAAACCTGAGCCCTTTTTACTGCATTGTAAAATGGAGTTTGCTTTTTCCCCTGAATCACCTTTCTCCTTCCCCAGAACCCGTGGGAGGAAACCCCTTACCTTTCTAATTAGTATGCAAGCCTCAGCCAGGCTGTGTGAAACCCTCCCCTGATTCTTCCCCTATTTGTTCCTTCCCTTTGAATCCTATTGGCTGTGAAGCCTGTAAAAACCTTGGCCAGGTGAATAAACCTCTCTCTGCTTTCCTGCTCCCAGTGTGTATGTGTCTCTTTGCTGAGACCTCTGGAGACCACATGGCCACTGACCACGTGGCCCAGGAGAGGACGGGAAAGGGGGAGCGAACCCCCCAGCTCGCCGCACAAACCCACCTTTACATTTATACAGCATTAAAGTGAATAGGAGAGCTGCAGCATATTACACCCTAACTCTAAATACAGCAGTATCAGGAAGAAATTCAAACAGGATCTATTAGGGAGGTATTCAACAAGAGTTAGCTAAAGTCTGTAATTTTTTCCCCCAAGTAACTGAACACCAGACACCCAGGTTTAATTTCATTAGGTGGCAAATATCACCTAGTCCAAGTAACATTTTCTCCCTGTTTTCATATTGTCATTCTGTTTCCTTTCCATCATTTTCAAGGACTGATCCTTAAGCTAAATAACAAAAAGAAAATGGACAGTATTTTATGAAAAGCTGTGACACAGGAAGTTTAAAGAAGGAAATACGTCAACTTAAAGTAAGAGTTTGAGAATCCACTAGCTAGAAAGAGCTAGAAGCTCTTTCTTCAAACAGCTTTTTCTCAGTCCCTGTGTTTAGACCCAAACCGTAGTAGAGATCAGGGAATTCTCAGAGTGGAGCGATTTTCTTCCAGTGTTGCCTGGAGGCAGAAAATGGGTTGAAATTAGACACATCATTGAAACAATCTAAGATCCTTCCACAGCTCACATCTAAATGGATTATTTGAACCAAGGCAGAGAATTGTGAAAACTGTTTCTATGAGAATAGGCTTTATGATGATTGGCTTAGTTGGACCTCCATCTTCCTTTACATTTTTATCTCATCTTGCTTTAATTCATTGCACATTTATTTCTTCAGCACCAGAAACTGCTTTTTATTTCTCTATATCAGCACAGTTGCCACTGTAATGGTTGCTCTCAAGCAATGCAAATATTTTCATTTACAACTAAGTCTAAGGGTTTTAGGACTGAAATTTTTTCCTCCAGTCCCTCTTCAGAGACGTAGTCTTCATTCTAATCCGTAGTCTTCTAGTATCTAAAACAAATTAATATAAAATAAGTATAGACTTTAATTTATTGTAGATCAACATCTCCACTAGAAGAATTCTAGGCAGTGCAGGAAAAAAAATTTAAAACCACAGCTTTTGATGACTTTTCAATC
>JAWWMP010000081.1:78773180-78826945 GCA_035047865.1 Dendrocincla tyrannina | reverse complement strand
GCCACTTCACCTGATCAAGTTTAGCTTTGCCACCAAAGACTATCTCTTTATATCATTGCAAGTAAGCTATTTCTATTTAATTTCAAGTGTCATTTTTTTAAGCAATTGATTGACAAAATTAGATACCAGCAATTACCCCTACTTTGTTTTTAACAATTATTCCCTGTCCTTGCTGTTCTTCAGTTGTCATTTGACTGCTGCTAGCTATTTACCATGAATCTCTAATAACAACAATTCTTTCCAATTATCTATGATTTGGCACTCAACTTTCAACATTTTGCTTTGTGTTTGCATTGAACTTTTTACAATATGTTCTCCAAATCCTTTGCTTCTGTATTCTCCATGTATCCTTACCTGAAAACCCTTTTCTCTTATATCTTAAATGAATATAGAATGGAGATTCCTTTCTTTGCTATTTGCTTTATAGGAAAATAGGACAAGTAATACAGTTAGTGTTGGCGGACATCTTTTAAATGTATGTAAATATATGAAGGAAGGTTGCAAAGAAAGTGGATCCAGGCTCTTTTCACTGTTTCTCAGTGATAGGACCAGAGGAAATGAAGCACATAATATCTTTCTTTTGGGAAACACTCAAAAGCCACCTTGTCTGGACATGGTCTTGGGCAACCAGCTTTAAGTGGAACTGCTTGACAAGGGGGTTGGAGGATGTTGGACCAGCTGGCATCCAGAGGACCCTTCTAACCTCAAAGCTTTTGTGATTATGTGATCAGCAGATATTAATTAATCCTGTAGACCACCTAAACAAATGGATGTTTATTAGCAAGCTTTCTCCCTTCCCTAAAGCTCATCAGTCTTCCCCATGAAAAACAATGTTCCCCAATCACATTTCATTTCCAGTACCTTCTTCACCTTATGTTTCATTTTCTGTCTGACTTATTTGAAATACTTCAGAAATATTCATTGCATGAAAATATTGGTTTTCTCTCTCTCTTCTTTTTTTTTTTTTTTGGTAGCAAAAACCTCAGGCAGCTGGAAGTCAAGTGGAACATAGTGAATGCGACAAGATTTATCCACCTTTTTATGCATAGTCAGTATTTCAGATATTAAACTATGTTCCCTTTCTACTTGCTCCTCTTTCCCCTTTGGCTTATTGGACTTGGTTGCTTGGACGTCTGTGCTTTAAAGGTCTTCTTTCCTGACAGTGATATAATACAGATGGCATTGGGTGTCATAAAATGCAATACCTGGTGAATTGTAATTTAATAGTTTGAAGGAAAGTCATGTAATTCCTCAGCATTCCTAGGCTGCCAAGACAAAAAGAGGGATGAGTGAAATTTAACTACAATAATGGTCAGGTAAAAAGCTACTTTTGATTTAAATACGCTTTCAGATGTTTTCCTTTTGATGCCAAGCTCCAGTGTTTATAGAATAAAAATGAGGACAGGAATTCCTTTTTTTCCTGTATCTGATGGATAAGAATAGTATTGATAAATTCTAAGGGAAGGTCTTACATAAAGTGCTGGTAGTCAATTTGCTCATTTGTAGTAATGCTGCATTATGTTTGACACTTTCAGACTGAGCTTTGTCAGTGGTTAGTTATCAATGGCAGGAAACAGAAGTCACAAGATTTTGTTAAGACAGTAACAGAAAGAGGATATAATGGTAAAACATGAAATAAAAGTGCAGAACTACTAATTGTCAGAGAGTTGTAAAGTGAAGAAAACAATGATTTTTCACCATATTACTCAATGTATAACTGTAACATTAAAACAGTGAAACCCTATTCATTGTGTTTGCTTGCACACAGAGAGCTCAAAATAGCACTGAGATATATCACTAAATTAAATTATGAAAACATATCAATGTTTCCTCATACTTATAATGTTTGCAATTTAAAATTGATTTCCCTTAGGTTGGATACAAGTGTGCAGACTTCAGTCCCTGCCTGTGATTAATTTCAAATCTTTTCTTTAATTGATGAAATACAGTGCCATAAAATAAAATCCTGTGATACATGGTAACGGCAAAATATTATGCCATTAGTCATTTTATATAAATATCATATTTTCATTCATAAAATATGGTCAGGCACCAAACGAGTGACACTCTATCACCAAAAGTTAAAAGTCTGATAGAATTTTAAATAATGAAGAGGCTCTCTGAACTAGAAAAGGACAGATAATCTAGCTGCAGGTGTTATGGGAAGCCATAACAAAGCCACATGCTCTCTGTGATGCATAGTGTCCAAGCAGTGCTGAAGGCTCAGCAGAATTTTAGGATGCATTTAGCTGTTGGCTTGCTCTCTGCACGCTAATCCACTTCTGATAGGATTATTTTGAACCCTAAAAATCTCTGAGCAGCTTCAAAAAGCTTTTGTATCTTGTAATAGTCCTTGCTGCCATTCTTTTCCTCCAATCTGACTCTATCAAGAAAAAAAAAAAAAAAATGCCTGACTGTTAAGGGCAGAAGTGTTCAGCCTTGAGCCACTGACATCCTTGGTGTTTGCAAATCCAGCCTGGTTGGAAATGGATGATTTTCATCAAATGAAGAATGACACTTTTCCTCCACTTGCTCTGTGCTATAGCATGAAGCACTTGTTTTCATTTCTACTTTTATCCTTTAGTCATCAAAATTGAGAGTTCAACACTATCAGTTAATGGAAAAACAATTTTCTGCAATTTAACTCTGAATGGTGTTTTCTTGTTCCTCTAAAGATCGTACAAATGACATTTGGACACAAAGATAACCTGCAAACACAACAGTTATGGGTACATGATAGAAAACCTTTCTTGAAAATGTATAGTAAGTATGAAAATCTTTCTTTCAGGAAATGTCTCGGTACAAAAACATCTAGGGATTTTCCTATGGGTTTCTCTCAAAATAAATTAGATGAAGCTTCACTTGGAATTGCTCACACTTATATGTCTGTAAATTAAATAACTATGACTTCTATTCTTACCTACCCTTTCCCATTCTTTCCTTCACTAAACCTCCCTTTCCTTCTTTTAGTCACAAGCAATAACTTTTATGGCCCATGAAATGCCCCTCAAAAAAACTGAGTAAACTTCTAATAATTCTTTCAGACAACGGACACCCATGAAACATGTACTACAGTCTTGGTTTGCTCTGTGTTTTTTCATTGGAAAAAAACAGCATTGCCTGTCCAAAGAGGCAAGAAATTGTAAAAGCTTTGTTTAGCTAAAATTTGGAGAAAGACTGCTACATCAACACTAATATTCAAAGACAAATAGACAGAACCACAACATTCAGTCTCTCTTTTGACAGATATATTTTTCATATTTTAGCTGCACTTTTAGGTGTGAATTTGACTGATTGACATTATCTATTTGCAGAAGCAGGAAGGAAAGAAATGAACCCTTCTGAAATGAGGTTTGTAAAGGTCAGGCTTTTTCTGGTCTTAGAACTATTAAACAAGTGTCAAGTCTTCGGCTTACCTCGTTTTCCTTGATTTTCATGGCAAGTCTGGTTTCAAAAGGTTTGTGAAAATGGCTTCTTCTACCAATGTGAGGCAGGAACCTCTGTAACTATCAAGCACATGAATGACACAGGTGCCCACAAAAGATATACGAGACTTTCAAGACACTGGTGTGCTTTTAGGCCAAAATTCCTATGAATAAAAGGGCATTGTCCACAGAATCAGATCTTACCTGGTCCTAAGATTCATCAGTTTTTGACCAAATAAAGTAATTTTAAGGTAATTTTCCGCTGGTAGCAATGATTTCCAGATCAGAATATATGCAGTTCATGAATGCGACTTATGTGATTGACTTTATGGCAAAGAGAATCTTCTCTATAAATGAGGAAACACAATTTATAGGACTTTCTATCTGCTTACTAGGCTGCACAGCAGAGATACCAAAATGTGCATTTGAGGGTAAAAAGAAAGAGAAACTGTAGAATCAAATCCATTACTCAAAAAATGGAATTAAATTTTTAAAAAATAATACCAAAGAAGAAACACATATAAGCTCCCTGTTGCTCGCTTGGTATGAACTGCAAGTCCCCATGACATGCTGTAATTCTTCTGTCTTACTTGGTGTGCTGATCAAACAAACAAACAAACAAAAATAAAAAAAAAGGGCAACAACTTTAGCCAAACGACCCTCCATCAGCTGATCTAAGAGTCTTTTCTATGAATCTGAAGAGTAATTTTGCCTTCCTTTGGATAAGTGTACACTGAAGTACTGCATTCCTACTGTTAAGCAAGCTTCAAAACAATCAATACAAACTAATCAAGCCTGAGAACACTTACAATCCTGCACACTGAATTCACCAGAATTTTGTAAATCACATGCAGAAGTAAAGCTTTGTTTTTAGAATAATTAGTTTTTGCAAAGGAAAATGATAAAAATCTAACAGGTATATGAGATTAAAAGACACATGTAAAAGAAAAATGTGGAATGTCCTTTGAGACACTGATACATGATACTAGAAATCTCCCTGAAAACTAAGGAAGGAAGGAGAAAGAGAAAATTAACAATTAATTTTTTGTATTCAGCTTCTTAAAGACTTAGTTTACCATATGGTTTAGCTACAGGTTTTATAACAAAGGTGAAAATTCTCTTTTAAAGGTCTTTGTTTTCTGTGGAGATTTATTTTCATGAAGATTGTGTGTCATACCAAAGTGGGGAAAGGCAGAGAAAGGAAAAGGGGAAAGGAAATAATTTTTGAGATGGAATATAGAGCTCTGTCAGAAACAACAAACTTAATGAAGAGATAATGCAATACTGAGTGGCATTGTAATGACTGAGAATAGCTAGTTGATGCTAGAAAGTTAATAGTCTGATATTGCTTCCCTCTGTAAGGAGGCAGATAACAGGGAGAATAACCTGGTATATTTCCACTGCAAAGGGAAGATGGGTCATAGTTATCTGCTGTGTCCACACAAATTTGTAAAGGTGACCAACTGAGCTGGGAGGCATTTAATGAAGGCTTTCTGCAGAGGATGAAGAGCGGAGGTAGTGAGAAAATCCCTAAGTCATATAAACTGCAGAAAAAGGCTTGAAAAGATTCACAGACACCATAGATCCACATGGAGAGTTTTGATAGAAAAGAGAAAAAGGCAGATGTGCTTTGTACAAGACATTATTCCAGTGTAACTACAAAATTAACGACCTCAAAATGGACAGGGCTTTGTGATTCTGTAGATTCTTTAAGATTCTGCACCCTTGCACAGTTCTCAACCTGAAGGAATACTTCAGTGTGGTACAAAAAGAGAAGAAAGGACATAGAGCTGGAGTCTCTAGTTCAAGATGTCCTGCCTTCTGTTTCTGTCTTTAAATAAAGATGATGTTCAGAAACATTCTGCAAACCTTGCTTTCTGAATGTCCTGTTCTCTCTCTTGTAATCGATCCAGAGGTACACAATGAATAGGAACCTTATGTCCAGAAGATGAAAAGGTTCTGGAAAACAAATTTATTTTGGCCTTTATAGCTTTTTATTTTTTAAAAGAAATATTTTGTGTTGACTGAATTTGGTGTGAAACAAAATAAGAAGTGGGAACACTGCAGAAAAGGTATAGGAAATGCTTTCCTTCCTTCAAGTTGGTGTGCTTATAATAAATGAATTGATATTACAGATTAGAAACTTATGTTAAGCCCAGAATGATGTTCCAAGCCTATAAAATAAAAAGTGCAGGAGACTCTCTCACAGTGGTTGGGCAGTAACCCTACAGTTGTGGAAGATGGTCAGTGACAATTTCTTGAAGGTCTCCAGTTTGCAGGAGGTCCTTTATCTTCTCCCTTCCCATCGAACAGAAAAAATATTACTGAATTCTTGTAGGAAGGAAAGGAAAAAAAATAGCAAAAAACCAACACCTGCCCTTTATTATTTTCTTTGTGCCCAAAGAACAAGTGGAGTTAATTGCAAAAATAAAAAAATATAAATCTCTTCTTTATTTTTGTATGAGACAGCAAATAGCTCCCATTTGCTGCAAAAATGACAGTGCTGTTGGCCAAATGGACTCCAACACAATATTGATCTGGCGTATTATAGCCCATTAAGGAATAAATGGGACAGCAATTTCAAAAATGCTCAAATAGTTTATGTGATAGAAAGACAAAGACAAATGATTGAACACAGAAACAGACAAAGTACCTGGTATTGCAGATGAAAATTATGCACATTAATATGGATACGATATAGCCAAGGAAATTATGAAAAATATATGTACAAATAATTTTATTTTCATTATTCTTATGTAAGTATTCATGTGAGAAGTAATTAATACATTTAAAAACACTGTTAAAGACATTTGAATATTCAAAACCAAATGTGTTTAGAGATGTTGTGCAAAAAACTGTAATATTCCCAGCTACTCCAGAGCTGCATGAAGCCTTATGCCTTCTCTCTTCATGCACACATCATCCTACAGGGAACATAACATTCATCAGAAATGGTGCAGTGCGCTCTGAATTGTCTTGTCTTCTCCTATACTAATAAATTTTGTGATTGTTGTGCAGTCCACTGGGGCTTGTATGGCTGTCCACTGGGCTGCTTCTCTGGCTCCTTTCCCTGGGGTGTCTTTCCCAGGCTGGCTGGGGCTTCAGCCTTGATTCCAGCTTGGGCTGCAGGGACTGCTGGCCTCAGGCACGAGGCAACAGTAGGTTGGAACACCCAACACTCTGTCCTGAGCCCAAAGCTCTAAAGATTCAGTTGTATGAGCAGTGGCTGAGGTCTTATCCCAGCAGTAGGTTGAACTTTCATCTCAGATGTCAATGCTGCCATTAAATCCAGTTCCCATTAAACCCAGTGGCAAAACACAACCTTGTTTACAATAGGAGGCAGCATATTTCTTGCAAAACAGGCACCACTAACCTGATCTAGACTGTTCTTTGAGCTTTTACCTAATTTGCACCAGCACTTTGGAAACTGTTGGCTGTTAGAGGCTTTCTGATTTCTCCATAGTACAGCTGTAGTCAGACATTGTTAATGACTTTTCGATATGTGCTGGTGGTTCTGTACCACTCTGCTTTGGATATAAATGCAAACTACAGCTGCATCACTCATTCACACTTTGCCTTCATAATTCCCTACAGGAAGGTAGCACTGCCCCTACAAAGTATTTTGCACCATCTGGGATCAGCATCTCTGCTTATTATTGCAGAAAAAAAAAATCTCTTCATTTGTGTTAAAATCTGATAAGACTTGAGCAAAATCTATAAATAACCATTCCACTTTAACAAGAGTCTCAATCTGATTTATTTTTCTCTAATTTTATCAACTTTCAGCACACTACTAATCCTCTGAAGTAGCATGGAAATTTGCATATAAAAATATTGTATTCATTAAGAGCAAAGTAGGATCTGTCCATTCAGATTATACCTCTCTCTATAACCATCAAGCTGTTCCACAAGTGCAGTCTTAAGTGTAAATGATTGGAGATGACTGGAGCATGAACTATTGCTGTCCATCATTTCAAAGAATACAGTTTGACTCTGTTTTCACCAAGAGTGCTGTGGAAAATAAATAAATATATTGTTTTTCAGATCACAGACTTTTTTTTTCCTTGAAAGAGAATAGAAGTTCAAGATACATATTTCTCCTGATCTAAAAACAAGTGCTGCTGTTAGTTTCTTTTCCTTTAAATCAATATGACTCTTATAGTATAATCTAAGAGCTGAAGATACAATCCAAGAGGTCCTGGCTTTGTACCTTCTTTAGATACCAGAGAAAAATCAATAATAGCATTTGGAATTATAAACACAAGCAGTACCTAGAAAAGGACAGTCAGCAAAGAACAAAAGCAGGCGGCTGTCTTACAGCTATAGCAAAGGTTTGCTGGATCTCCTTTAGATTAGCTAAGAAACAGCACTGCTGATAAGCTCTGCTGGACTAAGCTCTGCTTTTATGAATACCCAGTGAGAACAGACAAGTGGTTTGCATTGCAGCTTATGGACATATATATGCACAAGGTTTTTGGACCTTTTAAAGACCTTCTTATGCTGTTACTTGAAAATTATAAACAAAGCTAAGTAGTGGCACGGTAATTTCAAGGAAAAGGCATAATTTCAAGTAATAAGGAGGTAGAAACCATTCAAACAACATACGAAATAAATATTACAGAAGGATTTTAGAGGAATGCAATTACATATATGGAAAGAGAGTTAGCAATTGATAGCATTTCTGAGGCACAAAATCTCCACCACAGATAGGCACAGATCAAGGAGGTAGATAATGCTCTTTGCCTAAATTAAATCTCCGACAAATATTATAAAAGAAGCTATCTCTAGACTAAAGTCTGGCCACTTCACCCCAGAAAGGTATTTCAGCATCTCTGGAGGACCAGCACATGGGGTACTATGAGCATGGCAATTACCTCTCCCTGTGTGGTCTGGTGCACACTGAAGAATGATTGCAAGTGGGTTGCAGTAAGTGATAAGAGATTCAGCTCTTGGTCTGATGCCAATACACTAAGAGGAAAGCGCGGGGATATTCAGGTCACAGATACCCCTTAGAACAGCTGGGCTACATGGTATTGCTGTAATGTGTCCTCCACCAAGATGGAGACAATTCCCAATGAAATGTTGCCAGACAGTGAATTACCCCAAGCAGACGTTCCATGGCTGTGTTCAGCAAAAGATTTGTGCCCTAGTGCTCTTCTATAACTTTGTTATATCTGAAGGATAGTCAGAAGCAATACTTAAGAGACTTTAAATATGTATTGACACTTCTCCAGTGAGAGAGAGTGGGTGTTGTGCTTTCTGGAATGAGTAACACAGGGTCAGAACCGACGATTTTAGAGTGCAAGTTTCAAGCAGCCTAATCTAAATTTAAGTTTGGACTAACCTTCAAAGCTAGCACTGCTTTGAGTGGAGTTTGGACCACATGGCCTCCAGAGGATCCTTCCAATGTAAACTATTAATTATTCTGAATGTAATTTCTGGGTGGTAAAAGGATTATGCTATTTTATTATACACTTTATATATCTTTAGTGTCAAGTTTAGTAATTCCTGGCTCAGTTAGAAAAGTTTCTGTTTTTAACTAAGAACTGACTGGGGAGCTATCTCAGGCCTTCCCTAAACAGATCACACAGTTCAAGTCTTTAACAGAGACTTTCTTTCCTCACAGCTGCTATTACAGGCATTAGAATTAAGTAATAACTCAAAAAAGAGTTAAAAATAAAAACCAACATTTTAAATAGTGTTATTTTTCTAGCCCCTAGTATATTATAAACTAGGTGCTAGTTTAATAATTGTTTCTCCCTCAAGGAAACAGCTGCATTATAGTCGATATAATAAATTTACCAGTTTTCCAGTTGCTCATGATGAGTTCAGTGGGAATAGGAGGGGAAAAATAATTTTTTTGAGAATATCTTTATAGAATTAGTCAAATAATTCTTATGGTTTCATCCTACAAATTAAAAAGGCACAGAAACTTTCCCTTCTCAATTCTCACCTTAAACCTCAGCATAAAAATGTCTTTCCTCTAATTTTGAACTTTTTTAAAAAGGTATGGACTTTGCTCTTTAGCTCAAAG
The DNA here is from genome assembly GCA_035047865.1 of Dendrocincla tyrannina. Classification (NCBI taxonomy): domain Eukaryota; kingdom Metazoa; phylum Chordata; class Aves; order Passeriformes; family Dendrocolaptidae; genus Dendrocincla; species Dendrocincla tyrannina. Next base: position 78,817,486 of record JAWWMP010000081.1, on the reverse strand, counting down.
GTACACTGACAACCTTTTGGTTTTGTGAATTTTAATTAAAGACCCTCTGAATTTCTCTTTGCTTCCTTACTAAATGACTACTGAATGGGTTTGTCTGGGTGTGAGCCTTATCTGCTCCTTTCCTTTCTAATGCCTAATCAATCATTGCCTGGGTGTAAATGCTGAGAATGGCACATATATCCATCATTCTGCTAGTGCTTAACTACATGGGCTCTGAAATGCTGGAGGAAGAAAACAAATGACATCCAAGTAATAAATATTTTATAGTCTCTGTCTTTGACAAGTATTAATTACCTGTACAACTGTTTGTTCTCTAGTTTATGGTATCTCCAACTTAGGGTCAGATCTTTTTCTCCTTTAGAATGAAGCAGGGTGAAACTCACTCAACTTTCAACAAGATTAAATGCTTGAGGGAGAGGTGGGATACAAAAAGTCATTGTTAATTACAATAATTTACCAATTCAAATCAAAATAATAAGCAGTGCTCTCAAATTTGCATGTTTCTGCTCTGCTGTTTGCAAACCAGATGAATAAAATGCTGCATCTCATGGAAAAGCCATGAAGAAATCCCTACTCTTCCCATCATATGTGCTTCCTTGACGTGCCACACTCCACTCATTAAGTATGTTGGATTTTACAATAAGTTTTCCTGCCTATTATCATTTTAACTTCTTTTCTATCTCCTGGTAATAAAAAAGCACATTCATAATCTGGACTGCAGAGTCAGTTCTTTCACAAATGTAATTTGCATGATTAAATTTGCATGATTAAAGTTTACAAGCATTGGGTCATCATATGTCATACGTTTGCAATCAGAATTATAGAATATGGCAAGTTGGAAGTGACCCACAAAGATCATTGAGTCCAACTCCTTGCCCTACACAGAACCATCCTCAACAGTCACACGATGTGCCTAAGAGTATAGTCCCAATGCTTCTTGAACTCTGTCAGGCTTGGTGCTGTTCCAGTGCCCAGAGACCTTCTGGGTGAAGAACCTTTTTCTAATACTTAATCTAAACCTCCCCTGACAGAACTTCAGATTCTGCCACTGGTCACACAGAGAAGGGATCAGTGTCTACCCCTCCTCTTCCCCTGTGCTGGTTTAAAGGTAAACTGGTGGGAAAAATGAACCCTACTCAAGAGAGATTACAAGTCAGAGATATAATTTACTATGAAGATTACAATAAATACAATTATACATAAAAAATTGGTTTTAATAGACAAAAACTAAGGTATAACCCAGCACTCTGGGGCACAGAATGGTATTTGTTAGCCTGTGTGCTGAGCATCATGTGGCCCCCCTGAGCACAAAGTAAAAGGAAAGGGAAACATTTAGGTGAGGATGATGGTCGCAGTCTTGTTGAGAGTGGCAATTGCAGTCCTGTTGAGGTTCTGATCTTCCTCTGGATCCAACAAGTGGCACCACAAGTCCCAAACCCCAAAATTAAATATGTTTAGGTTCAGGTGGGAATGCCCCTCGGGGTGGCGAGTTTCACAATGGGTGATTTAACTCTATGAGTCATGGGATATTTTTGAAATCTTTGATGGTCTAGGTCATTGCAACTGCCTATTGTGTCAGTCCATAATTAGCAGACATGAACCCCCAGGCTGAGTGTGAGGGTGCTAATGCCGCCCCCCGCCCTCGTTCTGCCCTAAGAGGCATTATCACAGCTGAGTCATTGGTGTGAAGACAGAAACATTCCTGTGCCTCTCAGGGTTCTTTAACACCCAGCTTGTAGCCTGAGGTGTCAGCTGCTGCAAACGATCCATTATTGACAGTTCACCAGAAATGACACAGAGGGTGTAGAATACACAGTTTTGGTTGTGCCCACACAGTGATAAACTGGTCCCGGCCACTGTAACTGGGACATCCCTTCATGAGGACGTTGTGGACTGCAATGAATTCTACCCTCAGTCTCGTCTTCTCCAGGTTGAACAGATAGGGTGACCTCAGCCGCTCCTCATAAAACTTCCCCTCCCGATACTTCACCATCTTCATGGCCCTCCTTTGGACGCTTTCCAGTGGCTTAATGTCTTTCTTATATTGTGGCACCCAAAACTGCACACAATATCCAGGGTGAGGCTGCCCCACTGCAGAGCAGAGCGGGACAATCCCCTCCCTCGACTGGCTGACGATGCTTTGCCTGATGCCCCCCAGGACAGGGTTGGCCCTCCTGGCTGCCAGGTCACAGTGACTCATGTTCAACTTGCCATTGACCAGGACTCCCAGGTCCCTTTCAATTGCATTGCTTTCCAGTATCTCATTCCCCAGTCTGTACGAACATCTGGGCTTGCCCCATCACACATTCAGAATCCGTCACTTTTCCTTGCTGAACTTCGTACTGGGGATGGCCCAATCCTCTAATTTTTCAAGGTCTCTCTTTAGGGCCTCTCAGTTTTGTGTCATCTGCAAACTTGCTTAGTATCCCCTTCAGTCCTGTGTCTAAACCATTTATGAAGATGTTGAAGAGCACAGGGCCTAAGATGGAGCCCTTTGGAACCCCACTATTGACAGGTTGCCAGTCTGATGTTACCCTGTTCACTGTTACCCTCTGTGCAAGTGGTGCAACAGGGAGTATCTGATTGATGAAATAATTTCGTTTCTAATTGCCATACATCCTGTTTAGAGAATTAACATTTATTTTTCTTGAGTATCATCCTAATTATTTGATTTATTTCTATCTTTCCAAGCATTTGTAATCTTTTCAGCTTTGGAAAGTACCCTCATAATGATCCCTTGAGATCCACTAGATTGCAATGTGGAAAACTCAAAATACTGCTGAACCTAAAATGGCATTTAAGGAACCTCCAGAAATATCACTTTTGATCTTTGAACCTTTAAGTGTTTGGGGTTTTTTACACAATTTCATATCCTTCTGGTCTTTGAACCTTCAATTTTCATGTTTTACTCTGTGAAACAGCAAAAAAGTCTTGTTAACATTAATAATCCATAGTTGTGTTATTATTATAACAAATTATAATTATGTTTTATATCACACTTTTTATTGCTCACTAAGGACATTATGGTTTTATCAGAGAAAGGATTTAAGTCTCCTGTTAAGTGTTTACTATGAGGACCAGAAGTTTACTTGAACAACCATTTATTCTGGTAAAGACCCACTCTGTGCATGGGATGTCCTGACGCACTATAGATTGCTCACTTTAAAGAATTTATTTGGAGTGAATTAATCATTTGCATGTTTTGTTTCAGAGACTGACTGTAAAACTTAACTGTTTCTTGGAATATCATCTGTGAAATACATCAGGTGATCTCATTAGAGCTGCCTCACTGGACAAGCCTTTAGGTTTTTCTAGCAATACCTGACAAAATATTTGGGTTTTTTCAGTGCTTAAGATGCAAAGCTCCTTTCCCTCTTGTAGTCATGTATTCATTGTTTCTTCTCCTCCTTTTCATTTTTTTTATCCCCTGATCTAAATCCATCAGTTACTTATTTATGTCATTCAGCTGTGCTACTCTCTATGTGTTAATAATATAATTCTTTAGGGTATTTTTTTATCACTTCCCTCCACAACCCCCCCCCCGCCCCCCCCACCATGGTACTTCTCCAGCAACAAACGTTATTTCTTCATCCACATTATGCTTTGGCAGAAGTTTTCCCATCAGCCTTCCCAACAGATGCTTGTTCCTCCGTAGCATTTCCTTATGATTTCTTTGAACACCATGGATTGCTAAATGTCTTGGCAACCTCCCTTTGACTGGACTATAGCAAATATTAGTGGTGATCCTATTTCTTCCTCCATCCTTCTCTCTTTATTGGGTTTTTTTTTTTTGGTTATTTGGTTGGTTGGTTGGTTTTCCGGGAGAGATTTTTGGGATTTTTTTTTTTGTTTGTTTGGTTTTGTTTGGATTTGGAGTGGGGTTTGTTATTGTTGTTGTTGCTTTGTTTTGTTGGTTTTTTTTAAACGAAAACAGCATCTGTCTGAATCTTGTAGATGCAGACTGAAAATGCATTGTCTAGCAGAACTGTAAGAAATGCTAGCCCTTTTTCACTGGCTTATTTTAAGTTTTGCTTAGCAGTGGAATAAAATCAGCAAAAAGAATATTCCCATAATGTGTAGGAAAGTGGGTTTTTTATTATTTCCTTAGAGCCTCTTCCAATTTAACCTATAATACTTATTTGTTCCCTCAACATGACATGGTTTTTTGTTCATGTATTTCTCTTCTCATGTGCTTGCTTTTATCTTTGCCAACATGTAGGATTTATTAGTTTGACTAAAAATAACAAATGCAAGCTTTCAGCTCAGCATGAAATGTTTTTCTCTCCCTTGAGAAAGAGCACAGCTCTCTCAGTCTTTTCCCACAAAATGAATTCCCCTCTGGGACTTTATTCTGGCCAGTGATGTGCAGATTTACAGTGTATCGTATATGAAATCATCATCAGCCTGTATTTTGAAGAAAAAGAGGTTGTCTTTGGAAGGAGAACGCTTGGTCCTGTTTCTGTTCCAGTGATGGGAGAGGAAGAGGCATGGCAACAGTCCTCAACAGCAAGATGGAGACTAATGCCCCTCTTGCAGCCCTCCCACATTTTGTGAGGAGTGTGCGTACAGTGCCACCAGGATTGGAAACAAATTGGAAAGCAGAACAGATAAGAGTCAAACCTATTAAAAAAACGCCATGTTGTCAAATGGGGGAGACTCAAAGACTGAATTAAGTTTATTCTCTATTACTTGTTATAAAGTCAAAGAAATGAATTGAGCAGAAATGACTGCTCCTCTGGCACCTTCCTATGGCTTAAATCCTTGGAAAACTCATTAAGTGTTGCTGTTTAGTAATGTTGTACTTTCCTCACTTCATAAATGAGGACCCAGGGTCCTGTCAGCCTGTATTATACAGAGGGTTTCTTTCTGTAAAAATGACAGCAGGGGAGGGGAAGTGAGCATGAGAAAAGTACCTACCTAAATCTCACCCTGACATCAAATCAGGGTGCAGGTAGATTGGACAAAAGGGTGTGGGAACTGGGGCATTTTTGCAATTCCTGCAGTTTAGGTATAGCCTAAGAGCAAAACCTATAGTTTCAAAGAACCTCTGTCTTACTCATTGTCTCAAGAGGTCCTTCCCAATCTCAACAATCCTGTAATTCTGTGAAAGTGTACAACCCAACCAGCTGAAAAGTACACAAAATAAAATGGGGCTTTCATTTCAATTGTGTTGCCTGCCAATTGGCTTAGAGAGTCAGCTTCTTGATTTCTTTCTTCATTCTTAGACATAATTAACATTTTAATTATTTAGAGAAAAAAATGAACAAACAGAACAGCTTCAAAAACAGACTGAGCAACACACTGCAGAACACTCAAAAGCCTGGTGTTTGTCTCTCAATATGTGGGAGATACAGATCAACTTTTTGCTTTTAATAAGGCACAGTGATGATCTAAAACCAGAATGATACTCTAGACATTGTTTTATTACATTAAAAAACCAAACCCAAACACATAGCCATCTCAGAAAGTCTTGTTCTGCAGCTGCTCATTTCTGTAAGTCACATTTGCTTTCAATCACCAATTCCAATCACCACTCGAGAATATCACCTACGAACAGGCAAAAGTTAACAGTGTTTAAAACACTGCAAGGGCTTATGAATGTTTATGAATGTTAGTGATGCCTCGGTGTTGCATTTTGACATTAGTTTCAAGTTCAAGCTGAATGCCATATGTAAACTCATGCAATAAGTCTGCAACAGAGTAAGGAACATGTCCCAGATGTGCCAGATCCTAAGTGAACATGCTTCCTTCCGAGTTATCCTTCCCATTTGGGAAGAGAAAAGTTTGTCCTCTACAAACCTTGAAAAGGAAAGGGCAAAATGTACTATCTTCAAGTAAGTATACCAGGTTTCTTAGTTTTCCTTTGAAACACTTAACTCTGAACAAAGTCATATTGTTCTGAGCAGCAGTGGTTTATATTAAAAAGTATTTTCTCCCACATTTCACAACCATGCCTTTTTTTCCCACTGTGAGTATAAACCAAATTTTCCTGCTTGTCTCATGAGATCTTCGGATGATGACAACACACTGCTCTGTAAACAGCTGTTTCAGAGCCTGGTGAATTGAAAGAATCTGGAGATACTTTAGTGAAAATATCTACATTCAGAATAAGAAAATCTCATCCATATTCTTTAAGGTAAAACTGAGAGTGAAAAAGAAATTCAGCTCAGAGAATGGAAGCAAATTAGTTTCTGTGGTAGCTGTACTACAGCTGTCGCAGATGCAACACAATTAGAGTCTGAATTAGAATTTTCCATACTTGTTCTTTGTTTTCATTAGGATTTATGTTTGCTCTGATGAGGTATTTTTAAGTAGATGCACATTTACGGAATGAAACTATTCTGTTCAGTTGGTGTTTGTAACACGTTTAGAAGGTCCACTGAAGGCTCTCCAGAAGCCTTGCTGAAGTTCAAAGTAGGAAAGCAAATATTAACAAAGGACATTTTTTCACCTTTTTTCTCCCCCTCCCTAAAACAACTTGAATAATCATCTAATTTGCTTTGTCACTTATTTCAATGTTTTGTTTCCCTGGCAGTTTTTACATCTTGAGCCTCTGTGATTTGTGAGTTCTTCTGAGTAGTAGTGGTGGTCTAGTTTTGCTTACACAATCTTCAATTTAAAAAGAACAAAGCAGAAACTCCTTCTGGGTTCCTCACACTACTATTGCATCATTATCTACAGAGATTGGTGAAAACAAGAGCTCTCCATCACTTACAACATGGGAAACTTGCATTTCTCCAGTCCTCTTACTGAGTAAACCTACATCTGCAGCTACATTTCCCTGAAGAAAACTGGAAATAGATTCTAAAATGAAGAAAACAGACTTGTTTCTCGTTTATATTCCCACAGCATATGCTTCATGCTGCACATAGGATGGAAGTAGGAGATCAGGCAGCAAAAGGGCTAATTCCTAAGAGAAGATTTGTATCATTACGTCATTGAATTCTGGACAGTCAGCAGTACAACCTTGAAGTTACTGGCCTCCATTCTTGGCTACCATGTAAATACTGTCTCTTTCCAAGTAAAAAAGCAGTCAAAGGTGGCTTAGTTACAAGCGGAACACTTTGTATGCAAAGATTTTCCTTCTGTGTCCCAATTTGCTCTCGAGCCAAGTACGACTATCAGCATGGTGCAGAGGTGACCCACACCACCTTGACCAACCACCATTAGCCTAACCACAGAAAGGTTCAGCTTTACTTTTCAGTAGGCAATCTGCTGGCTAAGAACAAAAGGCTCATCTACTCTTAGATTTGCTTCCTACTTCTACTGTCTCCCTTGATATTGCACATTAGCCAGAAGGCACAGATTTAATTCACGAGCTCTCATCCTCTTCCTGTTCTCTGTATAACCTCTCATCTCCAGGTGCAGCAAAGTCATGTGTTTGACTGCTCATTAGCTTGGATTAGCAGTCTCCTTGTCTTGGCAGTGACACAGAGTGGAAAGAGTTGACAAATCAGTCTTTATACTGGCTCATATAAGAAACCTTTGGAGACTAGTCTCCCTAGGATGCCTGCATACAGCATGCAATATGACAGGCTAAAAGGTAGATGAGTGGAGGAACCTCTTGTAGGTGTGCTGAACCAGTAAGCTCTTCATAGCTCCACACCTGGGCAGTGAATCTCCAAATTAATACTCTTACATTGACTACTTGTGACAGACTGAATGTTATTAATGCCTTTAACATGGCCAAAATAATGGAAAATCTTTTTGTAAAAATGCAAGAAAGCAAGTCTGTCTGCGGCTACCAAAGTACCCCCACCTCCCAATGCCTCCTGACTGGAGTTTGGACTGTGACTGGAAACTTGAGATAAGACTATTGTCTAACAATCCCAGGTCTGAGGAGAGGCACACAAGGCTCAGGGAAGAATGTGTCTGTGTTAAGAATCTGACCTGGCTGAGCTCAGTGGGTGGTGGGGGAGAAGGGTTTTGTATGTGTGATGGGGAAATCACTTCACACCAAACCAAGGGAGTAACATCCCTCCCACCCCATTCCCCCAGGAAGACCACATACACACAGAACATTCATGTGAGAGGCAGCTGAGAAGGGGTCATAAACCATCAAAGATCCCTCAAGTACTCCCCCCCGACTCATTCCTGAGGCCTTCTACCACCAGAGGACTGCACATGATCCAAATGAGGTAGTAAATCCAGAGCTTGCCACAAGAGACCGCAAAGCTTCCCACCCCCAACCCCAGGGCATCTCCTGTATGTATATTAATCCACTGGACTCTACAGTCTGGGAGACCCTCACCACAAGAAGACCAGAAGAAAAGGACCCACAGAATGCTGCTGGGTTCTATGGAGTGGTGATACATTTTCTATTTTAATCATTCTCTGTCACTCTCTTTCTTCTCCCCCCCACCCCTCCCCCTCCTTTTCCCTATTTCTTTCTATCTTTCATTCTGTGTCTCACATTTACCATTATATAAACCCCATACTGTTGACTTTAGCATCTGGTCTTCTTTGCATCTTAATTTGGGCTGAGGCATTTCTAATAGTTCTAATAATTGGATCATAACACTACTTAAATGTCTCTTGCATTCATCAGGAGTAACCGCTCTCACACATATGTTGCCATATTATCATCTTGTCCTTTAACTGGTATTGTCAGTGTCTTTCTGTGGCATTGAGTAAAGGCATCTGGTAGGTTTAGATGCTAACAACTCAACCTGGAAAGTCCTGCCTTTAAAGCATCAAGAAGATTTTAGCTACACTTTTCTGTTACAAATAAACAGAGCTTTTTTCTTTAAAATTTATTCATTAGCTGAAGTCCAGCTGAGAAGTGAGTTCTGAGGTTCTCTCTATATTTAGGAAAAGCACTTTAAATCAGCCTGATGCTTCCTGCTTACACGTGGGAAAGTACCTCTAGAGAAGCTAATTAGGGGGGTATCTGTGCATAGATGGCACAGTGCTCTGGAGTCCTCTCCTAGACAAACCTACAGACTGGATGGTTGAATTCAAATGTCTGCCAAAGTGCCAAAAACCAATTAGTGCTGGATGTCAGCGCAAACAACTGTGAAACACTTGTCAGAACTCAAAAGGATTTTTCCCACAGAACCTAGCAGCATTAAATCTGCTTATGATGTTAATCATATAAAGAAAAATGTAAGCCTGACTGTTCTGAGTCCTTCTGTTAGCCCCCATGTGTGTTGCATATGGACAGCACCCCCGTAGGAAAGTCTTGGCAGAGCAGAAAGAGTAGTTTTAACCTAGAGCCATACCAAGAAGCTACATAGCCATTTGGAGAAACAGAAAGTGTAAGACATGATCTAAAACACTACTTTCTTCAAAAGGCACTCAGAAGGGTGACTCATGGTTTTACTTAATTAATTTCTTTGCCTTGTTTGGAGGAATACTCTAGATGAAAAAGAAGCAGAACACTAAGATGCACCAAATACAGTTCTTTTATTATTAGGAAAGAGACAAAGCACTTGCTACTGACTTCTCCGATACAATAAAAGTCACAATTTGGAGACTGATGCAATGTCTAAGAGAGAGAAGTCTTCTTTAGCTAAGTCAATAAAGTACATTTCACTCAAATTATGGCCTGGCTTCTGTTTTGTGATGTAATGGCATAGTTTGCCCTCAGTCAAGAGAAGTTCATTTAGTTTCAGTCAGTTCTTCTTGAATATTAATTATAAAACTCAAGTGAAAGAATCATTAAAAAGGCAGATAAAGTCAAAAAGAATATTTAAATTTAGTTCATCATTTATCTGAGTAAATGTTTTAATTTGACAAACTGAGTCTACTGTAACCTCTACTAAAGGCTACGTTTTGCATTATTTTGCTGTTCAGCAGGAAAGTCTGCTGGCACTTAAAACAAAATGACATTCTAGGATTTCCTTAGATGATGATAAGAAGCAGATAAATGTAGTCGGTGGGTTTTCATATTTTTTCTCTGTCTCTTTTTACTTTGGTGATGGTATTTAGGTGATACCATGAAACAACAGGTAACATTTCACAATGCTGCCAGGCAACTCCCTTGGTCTTCTTGTTTGTTAACTTGAAAAAGGCAGTGCTGGCAGCTTCTTCAGTTCATGTGCATGAAGGGGGACTCATGTGCTCCATGTCAGGAATTTTGGAAAGATACTTCCAATTTCAGGTCTTTCCTGTATTCACTACTTTTTCTCAGATAATTATTTAGCTATTAGATATTAAATTAGCTTTTAACGGAACTTTAGATTCTGTTTCAAGTTAGTCCAACCATGCATGCTTTTACAAATAAGTCATTCTCAATTAAATGTTTCAATTTTTTAAAGTTCTTAAAGAAATTCCTTGACATAAACTGTCCCCACAGGCATACAGACAGTTCTTAAAAATTCAGAAGAGGAGAGTATTGTCTATCTTATTTTTTGAAGGTCTGTTGCATAAATAATTCTTCATAACCAGTTAATCATCAAGTGAATATAAATATTCCATATTCAACCAGGTTTTAATATAAAAAAAAAGAGAATGTTAAGATTGCATTAATAATAATGGTAACAATAAAAAATATCAATAACACTTTTATAGCTCTAAAAAAAATTTGAAATATGAATTTATAGACTCATAAATGTTTCCTTAAATCTTCATTGTGTTGTAAAAAAAATCATATCTATGGAGAGTATTCTTAACTCTCAGGTAAAAGTTAAACTGAATTTTTCTGTTATTACAGACAGAGCAATGGGAGAGTGGAAAAGCAAGATTTCTCTCTCTGTTAGATTTGAATGGCATTGAAAATCTGAGTACTGGCCTCTTTGAGAGTCCATGAAAATTATTTCTTTTTGTTCACTAAGAAAATAGAGTGCCTTTACACAAGGGTATCTTTCAGTTAATTTAACAGTTCTTGCATCTTCTCAACAGTTCTTCAGTAGTCATGCTCACAGTTTATAAATTAAAAGTCTGGTAAAACGTTGTTTTTGGAGATTTTCAGTGCTTTCTTTCCAATGTGATATAAAATATTTGGTCTACTATAGCATATCAGAAATTTTGTAACTGCATTCCAGAGCCTACAACTGGACCTTGGATTAATAAATAAAGATTTAAAGACAGGAAAGACTTCTCCTGAAATCTGTTGGCACTGAAAATGGTAGGAGAGTACATATTTTGGACAGGTGTCATTAATTAGCCTGAAAAATGTGGTTTGAGAAGCAAGTGAACTAAATAAATATAGACTCTTTTCTCCCAATATAATTTATACATATCCATTCCTTCAAATTTACTAAAAACATAAGAGAGTCTTTAGCAATTTGAATTTAATTGAAATAATTTTTTGCAATTACTCTTCTAGTAGAAATATTAAGGTTTATAATTTGCAATCTCTTCTAGTATGCAAACTCTCATAGAGCAGGAACCAGAATTTGGTTCCTTGAAAAACCTAAACTCAATTCCTTAGGGTTAATGTTTATGATACTCTTTGAGTGCATGATCATATGCTGCTTTGTCTGCCATTTCAGCTGCACCAGGGAACACAGTAGCTAATGCTTAATTACTGATGAGCTACGTGGATCTTTTAATTTTGCAGAGTATGGCCTCAAGTCTTATTTACTGCACAGCATTCAAATCCTACTAGAAGTCAGAAATATTAGCTTCTTCATAGGCTCTTCCACTACAGTTGTTAGTGCTATCACTGAATATTCACACAAAAATCCTGAGAGTTTATTATCCTCACTTTTTGGCTGGAAAGCCAAGGCATGGATCTGTTAAGGTAAAAAATAACCACTAATTTAATGTTTGAGATTTCAGGAGCCTAGCTTTTCAGAACATCAACGTTATAAAGGAGCATGTGTTCAAGACCCTACACCACTGGCTTGTCATTGTGAAGAGTACCAGTGATGGAAACAAATGAAATCTTATCTCCTAGAACAGATGCTTCTCTTGAAAACAGGCTTTTTGCAAATATGGTTCTATTTCAGTACACACCAAAATTTCACCTTGACAGGAGCACTGAATTTTGAGAATATCAAATGCTTAAATTGAGGTTTGATTTTTTTTATGGTGTTTCAAAATTTTCAAAAGTGGATAGACTTCTTTCATGAGAGTACAAACTCAAAATTAACTACTCTGTTTAAACAGTGTGAAATCACTTGTTTACTAAAGCTTAACCCACTAGAAATTATCTAATCTAAAGAATATACATTAATTTGGAAAAAATCTGTATTTCAAAGTGTTCAAATACTTTAAATAATAGAACTTTCTGCAGTCTGACTTGTGACTGCTTGGCAGTTCTCCAAATGAACAACATGAGTCCAGCTGTACTTATGCCTAACAGTAGGTAAAAAACACGACCACAGAACACCTGTGGGAAGTTTGAGTGAATGACCTGCCCAGGATCACACTGAGAAATTTTTGGCACGTGTACATATAGAAACCAGTCTCTTGGATGGATTTCAACACCCTCAGACAGGAGACCATTATTCATTCTTTTGCCCCAGTTCCTTTTCCATTCTCTACACACCTTTCAGCTTTTGCTACAAAGGAAGCGAGTATCTTTGGAAAAAAATAGGCCTATTTCATCACACACTCCTAATTCAGAATTTGGTGTGCAAAGAGAGACTGAAACCCCTGCAAAAAGAGAAAAAGTAATCACAAAGCTTAAGTTCTTTTTGTGTTGCTCATGTACAGGGATGATATTCTCAATGAGCCAAGGAAACATGGTTTAGATAAAACTACTGAGAAGCAAATGGAAAACTCATTGAAAAAATGTGTCTTCAAGATCCATTGTCCAGGTCTTAAAGAAAGTAGCAGTTTGGGGCGGGGGGGTGGGCGGGGGAATGAGTGCCAAATGGAGTAGGCTCAAACATCTATTTAAAAAAAAAAAAAAAAAAAAAAGAGGAATGCTCCAGACTCAAGTCCTTGGGATCTCGTTCTAGCTCAGTGCCCACCTGCACTCCCCTGACTTTCCATCCAGACTCCAGATTGCCTAGCTTCTCCTATTTCACCCCTGTCCAGGGTCTCTGTCAAGACTTGTTCCATGTTGCCAGCAGCAGAGACACTGATCAGCCACTGTGTTTTCCACAACTCTGGCTTAAGTATTTTGTCCTGTGTCACAGGTGGGCAAAAAGCCACTATATCCCCTCACTAAAAACCCCTGCTCTTCCCAAAGAGTGTTTCAAGCCCTAACTCCAAAACCTGAAGTGACTGGAATATTACAAGTAAAGCCAACATGTTGATTATTCACAAGAGAAAAGAAAAAACAAACAAACAAACAACAACAACAACAACAAAACAACTGATTTTTTTCTCTATCCTCAGTTCCAAATGTCCTAAGTTATTTTGCCTGAAGCAGATAATGCATGGACATTTGAGCATATATGTAACAAAATGTATGAACACCTGTATTGGAAGATAATTTCAGAGTTATCCAGTGCTCCTAACAAAACTTAAAAAACCTTTTATCATGGTCTCTGTTCCAACTTCTTAAAGCTTGTTAAAGAGGTATTTCTATAAGAAATTTAACTGAAGTTAATAAGCGATTAGCAAATACAAGTTGCAAGCAGTGTGATAACTGATGGACATACTGGAGATAGAGCCTGGAAATTAAAGAATGAAAATATTTAACTGTGACTCCCATTATCTTATGTTCTTCCTCATGGTAGAATGAAAATTGGCATTTCCTGCCCCTTCCTTCCTGCAAGCCTTTCCAGAGTTATCAATCCATATGTATGCAGCAAGAATGAAAAGAGGTAATACTCCCATCAGAAAGAATTAGCGGGACTCAACAGAACACTGAAGCCCCTTTAATTGACCTACATCATAAGATGACTAATTCTTGTTCTTAATGTCTTGTTGAGTACACAAGTCTGTTTAGTGGAACCCTTTTCTTTAGTGTAAGTACTGTCTCACAGAGAACGTGCTTCAATTTCCACTTAATTTATAGACTGGACACCAAGCAAATTTTAATATATTGTTGCAGTTCACCACCCGTAGTTCAGTTGCTTCAAAGGCAGACCTTTCCAAAAATGTGTAGCTTCTCATATATTTTGCTTGCAGTTTTATGGTGCAACCCAAGGGTTTCTGAAATAATGGTAGCATGTTATACTTCAGCCATCTTCTTATCCTTGATAGTCCCATGATTGAATAAATGTTTGCATAAGCAATAAATTTGCTTATTTTCCCCATGCATTTCTCAGCATTTCTTGCTGCCCCATATACTTTCTGGATAAAATGGCCCATCAATTTAAATGGTTTCTAATCTCTATCATTCATTCACTTTACAGTTAACTTATGATCATGTTCTTTGTATACTGTCCTTGGAAGTGTAGTCACTGATTTATGAAACTTTAAGCTTCATCTTTTGCTAGAAAAAAAATGTAAAATAGATGTTTACTATTTCTAAATCCTTGGATACACCATCACAGTGATAAAATTTTTACTAACCTTTGTCTCCCATACACCACCCCCAAAATAATGAGTGCTCTTCAGTGCCTTAGTACTACAGTAATTTTGTCTTTGGGGAAGTATCATTGGCTTTCATTGTGCAGGTTCAGTTGCATCCTCTGGTTAATCTACTCCCCTGGAGAGCTGAACATCTGGATAGCACAACAAATATGTATAGCTACCAAAATTTGGTTTGGTTATGCAAGCAAAACAACCTGGTTTAGGATTTAATTCTGGTACTGTATAATGATTTAAAAGAGCATATAGAGGACCAATGATACTAACTGCATGGCATCACTCATTACCAAAAAAGGTTTTGTACTCACAAAAGGAAACTGATTCTCCCTTTCAGAAAATCTGCATGCTCAAGTGGATAATTAAAGCTGGCAAAGGTGCAATATGGGAGATTTGCTTTATTGCTAATCTAACAGGACTATGTGTACTTAATATTTGATAGAGAGATTCTGTAGTATCTCTTTCATCACCTTCAAATTGCCCCAAGACTGCTGTAGTCTTCTAAACGGCAGTGAGTGGAGTGGATTGAAATCCCTGTAATCAGTGAAACTAGAAATTACATCAAGGTGTATTTTTAGGAGGAACTCAAATATTATAGACAAAGTTTCATTTGTCTTTATTTCCTAATCTATTAAAATGTATTTTATACTTCTCATATGATTCTTCTTTTCTTTATTCCACCCACCTAAAAATACCTCAGGATTGGCAATAGAAAAATATTTCATAATTTGCATGAATATGGGGCAGATTTCCCTCTTCAAACAGGCTTAGTTTTCTGTGAACTGATTAGTCATTCTTTGCAGACAAGACAAAAACTCAGTTTATGAACAGGTCTCAGCTAATGTTGCATGAGGAGAGACTGTTCAGTGCTCTGAGGTTTAAACTTTAATGGGAGTATTGACTGTCGTGCCAAAACCTGGTGAACACAGTAGTAGTTCAAGCACACAGGGATTAGAGAGCATAAAGGAAAACTCCTTTATGAGTTGGCCAGACTTCAAGTTTGATCAGGACATGCGTGTATACCAGGACAGGTGGGAAGTGAGGGAGAAGCAGCAGCTGAGCTCTGTGACTTACTTTCATTCACTGGGAAAGGCAAAAATATATTTTTAAGTTTCTAGCTAGTCACTGCTTCCACTAAACTCAGGAGGAGACAGGAGGAAGCTCTGTGGCTAGCAGGTTGTCTCCGAACCTGGTCTAGTGTGGTGTGCCTCCTGAGATGGGTAATTTATGACTAGTCATTGATTCAGTGCTGTGTCCATTAAATGTCCACTTAGGAGAAATAAATCAAGCATATTCTAGCCAAAATTAATGTAAATATTTCATTGCAGCTTAGTAATATTTCATAGCTTAATCTATTCTTCTATAGTATGTTTGTCTGACTACAATACAGAGCAAAAGTATAGTTCCTCTAGCGGTAATTGTCTGGGTTACATTTTTTTTAAAGTCCTATTCAGTTCTGGGCATTCTCAATCTCATAAACTCACTGAATTGCTTCCCTCAGTCAGATTCTCCTCAGGGCTTTTAGCTCCTTGAGGTAGTTATAAAACAAAGTTGTTTTACAGGGGGAAAGGCCAAGAAACAGAGAAAACAGCCAAAAAATTGAAGGAAAAGACTTGTCAGTTTATTTTAAGTGAGTACCTGAGTATACTTCTGTCCAAGATATTTGGGCTGAAATATCACTCGTCTAATACATACCTAACATTTTCAAACTCCTTGCTACAGGATTTTGTGCATACATGGGTTGAAAAAGCAATTGGACAAAGCTGTGAGAGATGAATCCTACTGAGACTGACAACTCAAAGACAGTTCTGTCCCAGGAAGTCCCAGACCTGTTGCTTGCTGGAGGCTGAGAGGGTGTGATGAGAAAGCAACACTACATGTTGGCCTTGCTCTTGTGTTCTAGCTAAAGCTACTGTCATTGGTCATTACCAGCTGCAGGAGCACGGGGGCAGAGTTGGTACAGTTGGTATCATGGATTCAGGCAAACAAACATACATACATACAGAGAGAGAGAATACTGGTTCATTCAAAATGAAACCAAGAATTAAAAAAACACACCATAGTCTTCACTTTCAAGTTCTCCAGTGGCTGGCTAAAGGGTAAGCATAAGAATGAGTCAATGGTGGAAGCATGAAGCCTTTGAAAGAAGAAATATCTTCCAGCAAACTTTTTTTTTTTTTTTTTTTTTTTAATGATTGGTAGCAAAGCTGGAAGTGTCTATGAAAGCTGTTTGGGTTTCTTATCATTTAAAACATGTCTGAAAATTAATTCATCTCCAGTCATTGTAAGATCACTGGCATATAACTGAAAACTTGTTATGCAAAGGAACTTGTAAGGCGGGAAAGTAATGCAGGACAAAGCATGAATTGGGAATATGGCAAGCTAGCCTTAGAAATTTAGGGAATAGAAAAAATAAAATGCTTAATGAAATTCACTTTAAGCAAATGGACAGAAACTGCCAATACCTCTGAGTACAGAGGAAGAGTACAAAGGAAACTAGTGATATCCAAAATGTGTGAAGATAAAAAAAGATCCAAATAGAAAATCTGTGAGTTAGTACAAAAGAAATTAGTTGAAACTCATCTATTCAGTTAAATAAGAGAGAAACCTGGAGAGATGTGTAGCATAATACAAAGGCAGGAGCAGCACTGACCTCCTTCTAACTAAAGAAGTCTGCTATTTTTTCTTAGTCTGACCCTAAATTTGAATTTTGAAGTTTAGTTAGATGTTTTCTTGAACTAAAACTCAACTAAAAGAAATATTTCTTCCTGTCATTCAAAATCCTTCAACTGAAAGCTGATATGAAATAGTAAACATTTTAACATTTGAAACAGGTTTACAGGAAGCTGAACATGAGCTATTTCCCTCAAGTACCTCAAGAATAATCCCTCAAGAATATTTCTTTTTCACAGTAGTGGTCATGTAAGTAATGTGATGTGAGTTTGTGGATCAGGGACAGGGAGGGGAGTCAGGGAAAGCACTGTCTGCTGTTGACTAGAGGGCTGTATCACACAGGAGAGACCATTATGGTCCAAACTCCCATACAGTCACCTTTCAAGATATCTCTGTTATAACATGATTACGCTTGAGTCTGGATTCGGAATTCCAGCAAGGTCAGAGTGGCAGGAGTACAGAGGGTTTGCCAGGAAACACAGAGACCAGCATCATCACCTTCGGTGTTCTGGAATTGCTGCATCCAAAGATTGTTCAGCTCTTGGATGATCTGTGACTGCTGTTAATTTAACTGAGGCTGTGCTCAAAAAAACAGAGCAGACAGCTGAAACAGAAATTTGCATATTTTAATATCCTCCCTTGCACTTCCATGGCTCCACAGGATTTCCATAATCTAGAAAGCTCAAAACAAATTGTTTCGTAATTCAGTGCAGAAAGACTGAAATACTCACACTCCAGATGCTTGGGTGGAGAACTATAAAGTGGAGAAAGCTTCACTTTTCACAACTGTCAGTTACAACATTGTCCTTTAGGCATCTTCACAAATCTTTTCATTTTCCTACAAAGTCAAAGTACCTTTGGGAATTTGGGTAACTGATTTCCAGTGTGAATTAATTCAAATTCAATAGAAAGCACTGGGACAGTTATCAGCCTATAACTGGCTTTTGTGAGAAGTAAATGAATCACAGTTCAACTCAAAATGCTTCTACACCAAAAAGTATGTCAATTCAGTCCCATGATTTAGGGATCGAATTCATCAAAAGAATGGATATGCAGATGACAGATAATTCAGTAAAGACCAAGAAAACAGTGAATGTTTCCTTTCTGAGCTAAACTAACTTTTAGACTCTTTTCTAGAGCAGAATCAAAATGCCCTGTCATGACTGAGATGCATATGAAGGCAATGACACAGAATAAAAAGACTACACACTTGGTTTCTGGTAGTTGAGAGTGTTATTGGCTTCAAAGATCTGTCCTTCATCACTCCCAAACTCACTTTCCTCTTTGAGTGCTGTACATTGTCTCTAGCTGCCTTTGTCTCTGAGGATGTACCTGGAATATTTTGTTACCACCTGCATCTCCTCTCTGTGCATTTTCAAGTAGAGGCTTTTGGCACTATTCCCACCTCTCACTTGCTCACCAATCAGGTGTTCCTCTATTTTTTTCAGCTGCCTATATCACATTACTACTTTTTCATTTTCTCTTTCCTAATCATGCTGCAAACTCTGCCCAACCTTTCTGCCTCCTATTTTATCCGTTTCAGGAATTTTAATCATTTGCATCCCATTTTCACCTCCTCTCTCTCCCACCAAAGCCCCTGTATCTCTTCTGTATTAAAGCAAATACAGATGGGATTTAGACCACCAGTTGCTACATCTACCTTGTGATTCTCCCTCTCTCCTCTTTTTCCATATACTTTTCCCTGCTACACTCAGTGCTGCCTAAGAGTCAATCCTCAGTACAGCATACTGATCACTTTGGAGAGATGAGCAGAACTGAAAGCTGAGCACATTTCTTGCAAAAAGTGGCAGCTTCTGCCAACAAATAGTTCCTTGACAGTCAGAGGGGCGTCCAAAGCCTTGACTCTACTAAACACTTGCACAGGCACACCTCTTGGCTCCTCATTTGCTGTCTTCAGCATTCCAATTGACAACACACTCAGCAGGCTTCCTCTGAAAATGCAATATTGTCTGAAGGGTGGAAATGAATATAGTGAATTTAAAAAAAATTGCCTTGTCTTGTACATTATGACAAAGAAATACCCCCAAGGTTAATGTAATGTGTCACAAACTCAGCCAAATATGTACAGGTTGATTTGAGCTTGTCTAAGCAGAGTTGCAGAACCAAGACTTGAGTTGACATGTTCCTGCACTGGGGTGATGTGTACATCTCAGAGTGCATTGTTTCTAGAAACATACTTTTGGTGTTGGGAGTATTGAAAGGACTCATAAAAGGGGTTAGCAAACTTTGAGGGTCTGATTTATGAAAAAAACTAAAGGCTAGACAGCCTGCACAACAACTAGAATGACAGTGTCCAATGAGCCAAGAATAATAGTATAAAGCACAAACATTTATAATAACTAATGACAGGCATAATGAATGCTAGATAAAGTTTCTCTTTGGATTGCCTATGCAAGATGACACCTATTTCCATCCAGAATAAACTGGGATCAGTGTCACTATCTAACATGTCTAATTTTAAAGTAGTATTTGAAGGACAAAGTGATGGCTCTTTGATAGATAAGGCAGAACAAAATATTGACATTTCCACTGTGGAAATAATTTTACAAGGCCACACAGATGGAAAAAACTATGCTAGCAGATACTCTAAAATCCCTATAGCCACGTGAACTAAACATCATAAAATTATCCAAAGAAGATTTATGAGACTAACATACGATGATTCTGGGTCTGTGAAAACTGAGATTTCTTTTGCAAACATTTATGTCAAAAAGACCCACTTAAGTCACTGAACTCATTGACTTTATACATGTTACATTAGTTAAATTGATGAGGATGCATTCTTTTATTCAAATATGAAGCATAGGATATTAGGGGAGGTCTTTTTTGCACAGGGCTAAATTAGTTATTATCAAGGGATTTACTAAGGTCATTTTGAAACTATACCATAATTTGCATGAACCACTTAAATGACAATCAGGCAGAACAAAACACCTAGGGGTACATTATTCTGGAGAAACGTGCAAGAGAAATAATAGATGTAGTATCTGCCACTACTATTAGAGAGACATGAGAATTTTACTCTTCATTCATTGCAATAAAAAGGACCCCTAATACCCAGCCTTGATGATTATATTTTACCTAATTGCTTTGTTTTATCAACTATGGAAAAATATATATTCTGCATTACTAATCCCACTGGTGCTTTCAGAGGAAATGTCAGAATAATTAAATTTCTCAATGATCAGTATTCTGTCTTTTTTTTGTCAGGTCCTTTCTGTACTTACACTATTATGCACTGCCATGCTTTTTTGCAATTTTAAAGCAAGGTCAGGTACTAAGACAAAATTTTGCTTCGTATGAAGCTTTGCTTAGCAGGGACTTTTAAGCCTTTAGAAATACAAGTATTTAATAGAAACAATAACACAGTGTTTCTTCAGGCGAATAGAATATGCTTTGGTGAAAAATCTTTGATAATGGTAACACCATCCAGATAAATAAAATATCACCAAGTTCCAGAATTATTACACCAGTCTAATTTGTATGCCTGGAGACTTCCCTGGCCAAGTTCTGCATAGCCAGTGAAAGCTGCAGACCTCAGGTGGAATGAGCCATGCTCTAAAGAGTCCTGTGTCTAGAGTAATGGCTGACATTAGATGGGATGAATTCAAGAGAAGGTGCTCAGCCACAAATTCCAAGTACAAACTCCAAGATTTGAAAAAGACCTTCTAATTTCTATACAAAACTTTCTGGGACTGAGAGCACACAGACATAACTCAAATATGCACATGCAAGTTGTCTAACAAACAATTTAAGATGATGAATAGAGAAATAAAACAGCTGGGAAAAATCTCAAAGCATGGTAAAATATTTTTCATTTTGTTGAGAGATTATGGATGATAAATACTATGCTTTCTTAGATCAAATTTTGCTGTTCATGTGCCTGGTAGTTCCTGTATTTTCACACCTGAAGGTATCTTCATACCTTAGATACTGCCAACAGTATCTAAGCTCAGAGTGAGAAACTAATAGATTTCTTATCCCTGTCTCTAGCCAAGATCCTGAATATATTTGCAACGACTTTTAAAGAGTCCAGCTTTTCTGAAAATTATTCCTATGCTCCAGTCCTATCAGAGTAGGAAAATATGGGGTAAAACACAAAAAAGCCTTGGGACACTAAACATGGTGGCCTTCTGTCAGGAGAATGGAATTTAGTCTTGCAGCAAGGGGAAACCTAAAGTACCTATGGCTCTTGTTTTTGCTTGAATTTCAACAGTTTTCTATATTTGTTTTTCTGTAGTAACTCCCAACATAAACCTACACACTGCAATGTAGCCTGCTGAAACATGCCAAAAGAGAGAAGACAGGTGTATTGATATCACTACTTAATTTGATCAAATGATTTTGTTAGACTGCAAGGTACAGGTGTGGGGATGAAAACGCTTCATATCTACCAGTCTGCCTGTTCCCTATGATTAATAGTCTTGCACTTTCTACTGCTTCTTGCAACTCCTAGCGTATAGTTCCTGAGGGGAAGCCAGAAGAAACTTGATCTGTGACTCTCATCAGATTGTATGAACTCAGAGACCTGCTTTTATGGTATTAATAAGAAGTTAAAATATGCACATGCATCCATGCATCAGCTCAGCAGAGACATATTACTTGGCTATAAAGCAACAAGTTTGATCACGTTAAGAAAAAAAGTAAAATGTTGTCAGCAATTTCCAGCAAGAAAGGCAATATTAGCTCTTTGCAGCTACTAGTTTTTAAGGACTGAAGGGTACTGAGACAGTCGTTACCTTAGCGTTACCACAAAAGTGCACAAAGTAGAATGTGCTAACTGCACTTTTGTCTTTCTCTTGAAGGTTTCAAAGAAACAGACCCTGTAGGTTCAGCAGTCACAGAAGTACCCCCAAGCCTTGCAAGAGCCCACTGGACACAGGAGGGGGAAAAAGGAAGAGGAGAAAGCCCTTCTGCCTCATTCAATGATATTGCTCTTAGCAATGAGGGATGACAACAACACCACTTACAACTAAAAGAGAGGGGGAATGGATATGCCACTGGTTGACCAGCAGTACTAAAGGATGTAGCCATGAGGCCACTGTAACAGGAACAACAGTACAGACTCAGATATATTTTTTAAACTTACATGTTTGCCCCGCTCAGATCAAAATCCTTATGTGAATAGATATATTTTCCAAAAGGCCAATCTGGCTCCTTCCACTTCTTCAGAACACAGGTTGAAAGAGAATTAAAACGACCACCCTCCAAGCAACTTGGTAAATAGGGCAGTCATTGAGAAAGCAGGATGGATTAGGACTTTAAGTGGGCACCAGGACAAATTCTGCTGTGGTCCTTTCAGCTCTGAGCTCCTTTGCACAGAGAAAGTTGAGTGCCTACACTGTGCATTGAGTGGCCTGGTGGCTCCCAAGGACAGTGTCACAAGTCATAGCTACTCTGTGATCTGAGCCATGAGTGTGCTGCAGCTCTTGTGTTTGCCTATTGTATGATCTTCCCACCATGTGCTAACTAATGTATCCAGCCTCATTTTCTGATGGTCCTTACATAATTCTGTGTGAAGTTTAATGTTATTTTGTTTCAGTGTGGCACTACTATGCACTTACAGTACAGATGAAAGCAAAATTTCATAGTGCTCAAAATCATCCAGAAGTCAAATGCACATCTCTATTTACTGATGTTTTGAGCACTCAGACCTGGAATATGTAGCATATCAACCACATTAGAGGTTACTTTTTGAAAGCAGAATTTTGAGGACTACTTCTGTTACTCAAGCATCTAAAATGTCTTCAAGCTCCTACATATTAGATGACCTAGGAAGATATTCAAGAATGTTGCCAAGTATTTCTGCTGATAAGAATGTACTGTTATGAGTCAGGCACATGATCAATGAAACTGCCCAATAATAGCCAAAAAACAAAACTGACCTGAGGAACAGACACATGCACACATACCCCTCAGCTGGTATTAGCATAAAAAAAGTGCCATGGTTTGTTATGGTTTAGAGGAAATCCATAGAGGTTTACCTCCAGTGCAGGCTACAGTGTACTGGTGTGGCTGTGATAGCTGAAATTTGGAGTGAGTCTGGTTTAATTATTTTCTAAATGATTAAGCATATACTGAGATTGCATGCAGCTAAGAAGTGCCAGGTCATGTACAGAAATTCACAGCAGACATTAGTTCTAACTTGTTTTGCACACTCAAAGATAAGTTTCAAAAGTCAGATTGTCCTGCATACAGAATTACCTGTATTATTGATCACTATCATTGTGCAGTTATTTAGAAACGCTGAATTGAAGAGTTAGGCTCTTCATTCATTGATTCATTAAGAGCTTTTGGCAGTTTTTCATTTCATTAGTTTTTGATCATGCAGGTATGTCCTTGAAGTCACATGGCAGAGCTGAAGATGCAATTAAAGTTCAGTCTCTTTCTGATAGCTTCAGGCTACAATCTCAGATTGCTTTCCAGTATAGGATACATTTTTTAAAAAAACCCTAAAAATACATTCTGAAATGCCATTTTGAGGTAAAGACAGCAAAAACTAGTTCTTTACATTAGCCATGTCTGTACTTTGGGCCACTATAAATTTCTTCTCTTTATTCTGAGATGATATTATGTAAGTTCTCCAGCAATGTTTCAAAAGCAGGTGAGAACTAACAACTGGACCAGATCTCCAAAACTCACCTGACGGACTGGCAGAAACCCCTGAACTTTTATATATGCAGCTAACTTCCATTACTGGGCTAATTTAAAGCCCATTGAAATCACTGGACAAAGCTCACATCGACTCCAAGACTGGTAGAGTAGACACCAAAAGTATTTATGCCATTCCAGAGCACTTTCCAAAATGGTCCCTGCACGTGTGTTCATGTGTAAAGATCACAAACACTGAAGCCTTTGGGATGAGAAACCTGCTGCTCCTCCTGTGTTTCTTCCCTTCCTGTTCCTCTTGTCATCAGGAGCAAGTACCTGAGTGCTTCCCAGAAGACGTAAGCAGACTTCCATAAACGTCTGGAGGGGCGGACTGTGAGGTTCTGAGGAGGATTTCTAACATGTTACAGGAACAGGTTCTGGGATTTTGACCAGGCCAGTTTGTAAAATAGGACTTCAAGCTTTATCATCCTCAGTGTTAAAAGCGTATGTTGCTATGGAGTGCAATATTTACAGTACTGATTTATTAATAATGAATCTCTTTCTTTTTCTTTATGAGATTTGGAACCAAAGAAGTCATTTCAGATCCATTTCAAATCCCACTATTTCAATGGTAATTACTAAAAGTGCAGGAGTAATGCCTTAGCTCTGCTTGGGCCATCTGGCAAATTTCTGAGCTTTG
This sequence comes from Dendrocincla tyrannina, assembly GCA_035047865.1. Taxonomy (NCBI): domain Eukaryota; kingdom Metazoa; phylum Chordata; class Aves; order Passeriformes; family Dendrocolaptidae; genus Dendrocincla; species Dendrocincla tyrannina. The sequence continues at coordinate 78,793,128 of JAWWMP010000081.1, read as the reverse complement.
CAGTTTGTTGATCTTCAGTCACTCTGCAAGTTATATAAAATAAATATTTCTGAACTCTATAGCAGTTACAAGATTAGTTACCATGTTAAAAAAATAGAACAATAGAAATGCAGAGCCTCTACTAGAAAAGGCTGAGGATTCACACTGACAACAAAATAATTATGAATTCTGGGGGATGGAAGGATCTATTTAATGTAAGTAAATATTCTCTTTTTTTCTACAGTGTTTGACTGGGATTTCAGTCTTCTGATGTTTTTCTGAGATGCACCTCTGTAAAACAGCTAAATGCAATTGGTCAGCTACCCTTTGACATCTGATAGAAGCATTATACGATAACAAGGCTCTTACAATGCCCTGCAAAAAAGAAAATGGGCACTGCTTGTGAAATTGTATCAGACTTGCTTCTTGAAAGTAAGACAAGCTGTACTGAAACTTCATTGAAGAGAGATTTCCTCCAGGCTAATAGATAATTAGCTAGAATGGTTGTGCCTTGGACATGACACCATTAGATGGTCCCCCTGACAACTGTGTCTAAGGACACAAATAGCTGTGGATATGGTCTTTAAATCCCCAGAATGTTTGAGTCAATGTTCATTGAAGCAAGCACCCACTGGTTTTATGTGGAAAGATGTATAGAGTTAAACAGGGCAGGTTCCAGTCTCTAATGCATTTGACTCTGGATTGCCAAAAGCGTGATACATATTTATATACATAAGGTGTCTACTTCCAAGATTAAGCTGCTACTGAATAGTTTATTCATGTACAAGAAAAAAGGAGAGCAACTTGTTAATCAAATCTGATCTCCTATTATTACAACCAAAAAACTGCCCTTCATAGACTTCTGGAGTCACTGAAGTAAGACCCTGCATGAGGGTTACTTATTTAAGTAAAAGTTTTTAACTTCCTTGAGCAAGAATACAGAGCATGCTGGATAAGAAATAAGCCCCCGGCCTACAAAGCCCTTTGTTGGCAGGCCCAAAAGACCTCAGCTGGCATCTCTGAGCTGAGCTAAGGGTAGCCAAAGACTACATACCTAGTATATCTGCTCACACCTGATACCTAGAAGTTCTTAAATCTTGTCTTTTTCTAATTTCCAATCCCTAAATTCATGATAGTTTATTAATTATGTTATTCTTATTAATTGAATAATATTTGTGTTTTCATCTCCATTTTTCAAAACTGCTCCCCAGTCTGAGATTGTTGTATTCATATACACACTATAACAATGCACAATCTAATAAAGTAAAAACTCATCAAAATAATTTCCATACAAAACAAATCAATATGCAAATAACATATCCCATTCCATCCATTTAGCCAATACTCTGAGTAATCTAAACAGCAGAGCTGCAGGCCCTTTGAATGCAAATGAAGGAAAACAGCTGGTAATACATGCTTCCACATGGGCAGACTTTTTCCATAATGGGTTTTCTTTCATCATCAAATTGTTCGGAAAGTGCTTTTAATCTTGTTATGCTCAAGTTATTCAAACTTTGATAATAGTGAGAAATTATCTGTAATATTGATTACCACAGGCATGAACCACCAGTGGTCTCTGATCAGCTGCATCAATACTGATCTCTGGAAGAAAGTGTTGGGTTTGATAGCTTACATACAAACATTTATTGACCAAGTCTCCTTGAAAAATATTTGGGCCACATAACCGTGTGGAACTGTAGGAGTAATCAGTCCACTAATCATTGAAAAAGCTTGTATCATGTTCAAGCACTAACTTCCACAAAGATCACAATCTTTAAGTGTAAATCTCTGCCAAAACACTGCTACAGGTGGGTGCTAGGACACACTAGGGAAAGAAGCTGGGACCTTCATCTACCCTTGATTTGGCCAGGTGGTTCCTGCCTCTGTACATCTCCTCTATCACAACCTCAGATAAACTGTCAAGAAGACAACGCCTGGACCCAGACCTCTCATACAAAAAAGCAAAATTAATAACTACCAGCAGGGGAGCTAGCCTGCCAACAGTTTAATGGAATGGCATTCAAGCTACAGATGTGATATAGTATGAAGACTCCCTTGGGCTGAAATCTTTCTGGAGTCATTAGGGAAAAAAGAATCCTAAATTTACCCTTTCCTCCAGTGAGTTGAAAGAAATCTAAATAATACAGGAGATGAGAATTTCAATATTGGCACCCTGAAAAATTTATCACTCTTCTAATACTTAGTGCTTTTGATCTCTGTTTATATCAAAAAGCATATGATTTTTTAATTTTTTTTCCAGACATCCACTGTTTCCACACAGCTAAAGGGAAAATTACTGTCTTATAATGTGGAGAACACATGGTAAAGAAGTGTCTAGATATCACCTTTGGCACATGTTATATAGAATCCTAGAATCATAGAATATGTTGAATTGGAAGGGACCCATCAGGTTCATTGAGTCCAACTCATGGCCCTGTGCAGGACACCCCAAGAGGAATTCTGGAATATCAAGATATCATCCAGTACATTATTCTGCTGAGACAGATTCAAAGATATTTTGTAGGTCCTTCCTGAAATATTTCCAGGTTCCTTTTATACCCCCTTAAGCACAGATCTCTCAATGTTTCTTGCTAACCAGTGAGATAGCCTAAAAGCTTTTTCTGCTGGCCCATCTTTAGCTTTTCGAAGGATGGTTAAGCCCTACTGCCTCGTCTTACTCTGTATGGACGCAAAGTAGAGCTGAGCCTACCCTCTTCATAGACATCTTTTATATTGTAAAAAATGCTCCCAGTAATATTTTTTCCCTTTTTCTTCCACACTTAATAAAACTTTTTCCTTCAAGTCTCCGTATAGGTCACGCTTTATTCTTGATGCTTTAAAACAGATAAACATCAGATAATTTATCAACTTTTTTTTTTAAAAGTTTTATTCTTTTTTTTTTTAAACACCATATTCTTTTTCAGTTCGTCTGACTTTTCAGTGTATGTCAGTACTCCATCCGGAAAACCACTAATGCTGAGAATATAAAATGACTTTCCAATTTCTACATGTGCATTGTTTTTTTCAACTTGTGTTTAGTCTCCAGTCCACAATAGATACTCACCCCTTCCACACTGCCTGCAGCACAACCAGTTTTTTCTCAATCTTTTACTTCTGTCATTCTCCTTAAACACAGTACTTTGTACTCAGCTTTACTGAATATCACCTCTGTGGTTTGGGGCTATTTCTCCAAGTTATCAAGATCACTTCAAATTGGTCACTTTTTTAAAGGTATTTTCAGTCACTTTCCCCTTTGGTGTCATCTGTGGATTTTGGAAGAAGATTATTGTCCATCATCCTAACTGTTAATGCTGGTATTGCCTATTACTGAGTCAAGAAGAGAGACTCATGCATCCCTCCTTGATATGCCCTCTAGTTTGACAGAATCCTGTAATCACTCTGCAGTTTGGAGCAGTGATGCACTCACCCCATAATAATTTTATAGATTATGATCCCTGTATAACTGTGATTAAAGCATTGCTCACGGTCTTAAATTAGACTTTTAAAGTCTCAAGATTGGCATTTGCATTCTTCCTCCCCCACCACCATCCGCTCGTGATCATAGTATAAGCCAGAAGAAAGGCTGTGTGTAAGCTATTCATCTTAACATAAGAAGATTTGCTTTCAGTAAAACCTAAATTCAGATTTCCCTGGATTTAAAGTGCTGATTTAAAAAAAATTCTAACATCTATTTGCTTCCAGTTGCCCACACAAATACTTGCTTCATTTTATCCCTCTGTTTTTTCACAGTATTTCTTCCCCAGAGGAAAAAAAAATACAAAGCATGTTATTCCCTAATACTAAAAAGATATCCAAATACTACTGCAGGGTATTTCTGAGTCTGACAGTAGCAGAATGATGATAAGGCTACCACACTTCGTTTAAATAACTTTAGTGGTTCAAACACCCAAGGATAGATTTTCCACAGCAGCAGAGCACTGCAGAGCCTGCAAGAATGTGGTAACTTTGGCAGAACTGGGAGAAGGCAGGTATCTGAATCCTGTGAGAGGCCTTTCTGTGCCCTGAAACAGCTGCTTCCACTTTTCTCTCTCCTTTCCTGCCACGCATGCCTCCTGTGTATGGGACAGCACTAGCATCCTGGCTTTACCTTGACAGGATGGGGTGAGGCACACAAGTCATCTGCAAACCTTGCCAGAGCAGCACAGAGCATGCAGCCAAGCTCAGCCCTGCACTTTGGTTTAACTTCCTGGCTTGGAGAGCTGGGGAAGGAGTGGCAAACAGTCAAATGAACTCTTTAAATATTTGGAATTACTGGAGAATTTCCCAGAACTTCGGGTGCATGTGGCCAACCCTTATCATCTGTCTGTGGTATTGCTGCTGAGAGAGCTTCATCGCATATCCGCTGCAGAGGTGTGGTAGTTTGACTCTGGATAAATGCCTGGTGTCCAGCAAAACCCTTTCAAGGCCTTTCTTTCCCCCCTGCTCCCCTTTCGCCTTCCAGAGGGAAGGAAAAAAAAAAACAGCTAGGAATTTACGGCTAGAGATAACAACCAAAAGAGGAACTTTGATTAATACCACGGGCAAAACAGAACTTAGAATAATGCATAAATTTATTCCTAACAAACTAAAACCTAAAAATAAGAAATAGAAACAGGTTAGAAACACCTTTCCACCACCACCCCTCAGTCTGTCTATGCCCCCTCCTTCCCCCAATGGTGTGGGGGACAGAGGAATGGAAGGTTTACAGACAGTTGTTGTTGGGTCAGCCATTTGCTGATATAAGTCCAAAACTTAAGCAGCAGTTCTGTCTCAGGGGGCTTTCCTGTGGGCTGTAAAGGGGACAGCTCGCTTCACCACAGTCATCACCACGGTCACAGGGGAATCATAACTCTGAGTCCTTCCCCTGCTCTCCATAGGGTCCCCCCCACGAGACAGATCCTCTGCTCTCTTGGGGGTCATTCCATGGGGTACAGGCTCTCATGAAAAGCTGGCTGTACCTGCTTAGGTGTGTGCTTCTCCCTCCGTGGGTCTCGGCCACAAATCTTTGCCAGACCTCCGCTCCACCTTGGAGGCCTCCTGCAAAGTGTGGGCTTCCCCCTCTGTGGGTCTCAGCTGCAAACCTTTGCAGGACCTCTGCTTCATCTTGGGGGCCTCCCACGAGGTAACAGCTTCTTTCATGGCTCCCCCTGCTCCAACACGGGGGTCTTTGCACCCCGATGGATTCCATGGGCTTCAAGGAGACAACTCGTAATCACCATGGTCATCACCACATATTCAGGTAATAATAGTTTTAAGTCCTCTCCCTGTCTGTGGGGTCCCTCCCCCTCCTCCTCCTCTTCTCCTCCTTCACTGACCTTGATGTCTGTGTTGTGATGTTGTTAACCCATGGCTGCCAATTTCTAACTGCGCAACAACTTCTTAAATATGTTTTCATGCAGGGGCGTAACTTAATGGTTCAAAAGCAGGAAGTTTTCCTCGGAGCTGCCCTTCATTGGCCCTGCTCTATAGGATGGAGGGAAACTTCCAGAGGCTTCCAACAGAAGCCAATCATCCTCTTATAAAAAAAGCGCCTAATCAGGGAAACCCATGACAAGAGGTAACTGAATGCCTTAATGATGATGGTAGAAAAAGCCTGTTTAAAATACACTTGAGTTTTGGTCTGGCTCTGTTTATAGCCTGGTGTCTCAAAATTGGGTCTCAAAATTGCTTATGACTGGTTCTCAACTGTGGTCTCTGGAGTTTGTGACCTTTCTTATAAAGACTCTGCACATGATAATCAAACATCCTTCTCAGCACAAGCCCCACAAATGTGTTGCTAGGAGCCTCAAATATGCCATGTCACATATAAAGCTAAATGCTTCGCAAAGATGTTATGGAAAATGTTAAGGAGCCCACAAATGAGAAAAGCTTTTAGCCTGTTTACCATAGCAGCACCTAGGTATCCCTATATAAATGTATCTTATTTTCAAACTTTTAGCATATATTAATGATATTGGTTATTTTAAGTGTCTTTGCTATTCTATCATGATGATTCAGGGCAAACAAAATTCTGACATGGATAACAAATTTTAGAGGTGTTCTAAGTTATTGTAATTAAACAATGAGCTTATTTGCATTTTTCCCAAAAGTTACTTGTGTGTTCAAAATAAATGCTATTTTGAGAATGAAGGGGATAGAATATTTCCATTGAAACAAACAAAACAAACAAACAAAAAACCCACCACCAACAAAATTCCAGGACCTTTTTTTCTGAGCAATTTCTTACTATTCATGTTTCCCTGTTTGCATATTGTTAAAATATTGGTTATTTTACTGTTTTACCTCAATTTCAATTGTTTATATTACAAACTGTATGCTTAAAATTCATTATGAAGAAAAGAACAACAAAGGCCTTTAAACTGAAAGAAGATGTACAAACTAAACTGAAATTGTTTTCTTCACTGTGAAGTCACGCCACAGCTCCACACGTGAACTATGACAGGAAATAGAAAATTACGGAAAGAAAAACCATAATAAACCACGTATTTTTATATAAACTATAAGCAGAACCTTAGAACGTGGGCATCCAGCTAGGAAATGAGGATGAAATACGAAAAATCTGTCAAGAGAGTAGGCTTCAAAAAAAAAAGAAAGTAAAATATTGCAAATAATTTAGGGACATATTTCGCCACTCTTACTGAAAAGGTACAGAATGTCACTCAGAAGAGGCATTACCTTGTGAGTAATCTCTTTCATTTAAGTTAAATCCTTGCATACTGATGATGGAATTTATTTACAAACTGATGAACATCAGAAAACCATTCAGCATGGATGTTATTTGTCCATGTTGTCTGAAATCACGCAAGAATCCTGTTGACTGTTGCAAATAAAACTATATAGATGTTTAGTGACGTTAGCTTCTGTGCTGGAAAAATGAAGCACTGAGCATAGTTCCATTATATGAAATTGTTTGGCCCTGACTCCAGAACATCAAATTAACTAAATTAATTGAAAACAGAAGGATAAAATTTTAAAGTGAGTTTGATATGCAGCTAGAATCACCAGGATTTTTTAAAAGAAAAATGTTCACTAGCATGTTGATTTAAATTCTTCTAAGACATCTTCTAAATCACAATTTCCAAAGGAATACTTTTTTTTAAATTTTTATATTAATATGCACGTATGCATGGTTTTCTCTGAACATAATGTAATTGTTCTCCTAATAACTGGGTCACACTAAATACCTAATCAGATAAAAAGTCTCATTGAACCTTAAAGTAATTCTTAAAATAACATTTAGGAATACATAACATTTCTGGGAATACTGATGTCATGAACAAAGCACACGTTGGTGCAACTTCAATTGCATACATCTTAAACTCAGTTCTGATGATCCACAGATCTCCCTCATAGGTTTTCAGTGATGGTATTGTGCTCTTTTGACTAGGATGAAGCTTGCAAAAAATGTCATCTTCTCTCACCACATGCATGGTTCTCTCACGTAGGCCTGTCTGTATTTGGTACAGCACCCTATGCTAGTTAGAACCCGTTGACAAAATAAAACAATAATCTGATTATTCCATTTCTTATTGGCACATGACTCTGTGTTTCATCCCCTCCCCAGTACTGCACATGCCTTCTGGCATCATCTTCAAGGAGGAAATCTTATGATGGCCCAGTTAATTAAAAGCATTCCAAAGAAAGAAAACTGTGTGCAACAGCATGCAAAAGGCACTGAAAGGTTTTGAGGGGGAGAAAAATAACAAGAATTAAAGTGACAAGGCTAGAGATAATCCTGAGCAGCTAAGCTAGTTCAAAGGTATACGCTGCATGAACAACTGCAATCAAACTCTTTCAAACTTAGCTTTCATAGTTTACAGAATCTTTCAGGGCACAGCGCATTTTTATTTTTTTTTCTCATGTTAGGCTTTCATTTCAGTAGTGATCCAGCCTAAGGAGGAGGAAATTGATTGAAAAGAATAGACAAAATCTCAGGACATAAGTGGGAGGAGAAATGATGGAAAGAGGAAAACAGCCAAATATACAAGCAGGAAATATGGGATGGGATCCAGGCAACTAAAAACTGAGAGGTAGGAGAAAGCAGGGGGACAAAGAAATGGAGGAGTGAGAGACAGAGAAAACAAACAGTAGCATATTCATTATCACCTTCCTAGACCTCAGTTATATCATGAAAATAAGTGTCAACCTTAAACCTTCATGAGTTTATAATTGCTTTCGTACTTTCTAACCTTAACAATATGACACTGATCTCACACAGACACACACAAAAGTGTACAGGCCAATTTCAAAGTTTGCTTTTTATTATTGGATGTATAATCTCTTGCCCTGTTTTACTCAAGAAAACTGTGTTAGTATGAGTTAAAGAGATGCTACCTGCTCTTTTTTTTCTTAGATTCCTTTTGTTTTTCCAGAAATATAATGATTTGGTTGCTTCAAACTATTACTTTTTTTTCCTCTTAAAGCTTTTTATAGAGCATTCTGATTCTGGTTTTAGCTATTTTATGTAATTATGATGATATTTTATCAAAAGGATTTTATTCATTCTGCTGTCTCGTGTGGGTGTGAAAAGGCTAGATGTAGACCAGCATGAAGGGAAAAAACCAGATTTGTTTTTATTCAGATTGAAATACTGAGAAATAAGGCAAGTATAGTTTGCAGGCCAATCACTACCACCTGCCTATAAATATGGCTGGTAAAGAAAAGCTTTCTAAAATTGCTCAGCTGCAGCTCTTCATACACAGAGGCACATTGAGCAAGTGAAGTTTCAGACAGCTGAAATATTAGAGTGGTTATATGGAGATGCAGTGCCTAGTTTTGGCAAATAAAAAGAAAACACATTTCTACTTTTATCAAGGTACACAGTCAATGTCATGCTGGTCAAAGCTGCTTCACACTCTGTGCTGTTCATTGACTTCCTCATCATTTATCCCCTCAGAGAAGTTGAAAGCAGCTTCAAATATGTAAAAGACCCCTTTAGATCTCAGTCTTAAAGGAGGTTGTTGTTTTCTTATTCTTACTCTTCATGATTTCCAGAAACAGGACTTATTCAGTCAAAAAAACCTGGATATGTTTCTTAATTAAGCATTTGCTTTCAGTATTTTTTTCTTTCCTTTACTCCAATTTCTACTTCCACAGTGCAGCCCTCCATAGCTGTCAACAATTTCTTTCTGTCCAGGGGAGCAGGAAAAGAAATAAATTTTCACAGTCAGACCGAGTGTCATGTCCAGCTGCCTTCAAAAGGCAGAAATTTACAATATACATTCTGTGGCATCACTTTGTAAGTGTTGCACTTTATCAAGAGCAATGTATCGACAGGTTCCCATCAGGAGTGCTAGGGTTCACAGAAGCTGTAGAAAGTCTTCATGTTGCTTAGAGAAAGATGAAAATTTTTGAGTGCAAGAGAGATCAAAAGCTGATGCTTCCCTTTTGTTCTCACTTTATTTCCTACCATAGCAAAATCAATTTTGTTGTCCAGTGCATGAGGAGTAACCTCAGATACTCGTAAACTAGGAAAAAAGCAATAAATGGGCAAAATTGATGTGGCCTTCAAATATTATCTACGTGGAAACATTTTCCCTTTGAGAAGAACTATGTTCCTTCATTATCTGCATTTTGCCTCTGAGAATTGCTCTCCCTTCATTATTCACAGAATCAAAGGCTAGTCATTCCCCATCTGTGTCTTTGCCCAGTATTAAGTCTGTGATTGAAAGTAAAAAGTGCTGTGTCTTTTGACTTCTGTAATAGCTGATGGAATTGATCTATTATTTAAGCACAAGACATTAATTGTAAACAGGGTAATGGAGACCTGAAAGATTTTTTTCCTTCCTTCTACCCAAAGATCTCTCAGAAGAGGAAACCGAAAAAAGAAATGAATTGCTTTGTTGACATGTGATGGAAAAACAAAAAGGAAGAACTGAAAAGGACAAATGGCTGGGCCTGATTCTTATGTTCTTTTATTATAACAGAGAAACGTTTCTTTCAAAACAGGAGGCCTGTCCTAATGAGGGAATTGTTTGTGATTTGTAGCAGCACATCAAGGCCTGGCCATGCCAGCTGTGCACGTGTGTGGCAGGAAGAGCACTCACACTGATGTCTGACAGCTTCCCGCATGAGTTCTTGCTTGAAAAAGGAATAAGGAAAGGAGAATTTGTCTGGGATTCTGCTGTAAGGTTTGCAAGGGGTTCTGCTTACAAGTCTGCTGCACATAGGAGAGAGCGATGTCAGCCTTTAACATCATCTCTGTGCTTGTTGCAGAGCTGCAGCAACAGAACCACCTGATAGTTGGCAGCCGAAAAAGCCAGGAGAGCAACGTGATGCCCTTGCTAGCAGCCAGTGGGAGGGAATGCAGGACCAGCTCCCACAACACAGGCAGCTGCTGCTCAGGCCCAGCTGGATGCCCTGCAGCTCCAGAATGTGGAGATATAAGCCTGCAAGTGATGCTACACTCCAGACAGTGGGGCAGGAAAGACATGGCTGGTCTGCAAGGTGCTACATGAAGGAAAGCAGCTTTCTGAATGCAGGTGCTGATCATTCATCTACCTTGTTTTCCTCCTTTCTTCCTTTAATAACACATCCTTTATTTAATGAAATCAAGTAAAAATATTAATGGTTGCAACAGTAAACATATAACCTCACATTGCATCAAATGTGAAATTTAAATTTTATGGATGGGAAATGATCTGCCTTTTATGAGCAACATTTCTGAATTTTACAGAAGCTATTATTATTATCAGGACACTACTGGAAAAATTGCTGCAGATATTCAGAAAAGGCTGAAGCAAAGGAATATGTAATTATTTTTTGACAGGGAATTTAAGAAGCTACTATTTTAATAGTATCTTGTGTTTTATTTTAATGTAAAATTAACATTCTCTACATTTTCATGTAGTCTCATTTTGACAGAGAGCATCAAAACTTAGTAAGAGCAATGTACAGTCTGCTCTTTCCAGGACAGAAATGAACCTGTCTAGTCAAGCTCATGTGTTGCTCTGAGACAGCCAGCTATGCAATTCAACTTTTAAAATGTACAGCCATTTATAATTAACTAAGACACTAATTCATATACAAGATTTTCATCCATAGATTTAGTTGGGCATCCACAAGGAAATCTGACCAATTGTGTCTGATTCACAACTAAAAGTCCAGACACAGGAGAGTTTTTGTTGCTCCTGTTGTGTCATTATTATTTAGCCTGTATTAATAGCTGTGAATGTTTTTCAAAGCAGCAATTGCCTCAATAAAATTTATTTCAGAGAAACCAAAGAAGTTTAATGATTTGGATGAATACATTACAAAGAAAGAACAAGTCAAGTACAAAACTCTCTTTTACGAACCAAACATCAGGTTTTAAAAGATGGGAACTTTTTAATAGGCAGCTTAATCCGTATTCAAGTATCTAAACAAAACCTGTTTTCAAAAGTACAGGGCATGCAGCATTTCCCACTAATTTCCCTAAGCACTGCCACACTAAGAATTCTGCTTCAAATAGATACGGGGTTTTGGGAGTTTATCTATTGACACGGGAACTGTCTTTGCAGCTTAAAATTAAATGCTGCTCATCTTCAATAGCAGAGACTATAAAAATGAATGCCAGTGTTTCTAGGTAGAGATACACTTAAAATTAGACCAAAATACAAGTGCCTAAAACATGGCATTTGGCAAAACCAATTGCTATTTATTCTAGCAGCCTACAGCGATTGTGTTTCAGTCCTGTAACAAAGCTACCTAAATCCTGAATGGATTTAAATAAAAAACCTTTCTATTATTTTTTTTTATTACTATATTATTTTATTCTATGAGACACTGTGGATCAGATTACAGTTCTTTACCTTATTTTTTTTCTCCTCTTTTGAATAGTTCTGGCTGGTATTGCATTTGAAGTTTTCCTCTGAAACAGCTTTTTAGCAGAAAGTTGGGGTTTGCTCTCTTAACAACCCACTTTTCATGAAGAGATTAAATATTTCTTCAGAAAATGTGAATACTAAAAAAAATATGTCTTCTCAGAACTGCTGTCAAGTATTCAGAACTAGAGTTTAACTGCCTCAGGTCTCCATCAGCAGCTACAGCACAATGACTTGGGAAGAGGGAAGTTTGTGCTATGTCCCTGAACATGTATTATATGTGTAACTGCATCAGCAGAGGAGAATGTAGACACAAAGCACCAGGTGCAAAATTTCAAAGAAGTAGTCATCTTTGTCAGAAAAGAATTTTCAATATAAACATTTCTATTGTTGTTTTTTGGTGTGTTTGTTTTTGTTTAAAGTGGTTTTGTTTATTTATTTTTGGTGGGAGGGTTGTCAGAGAGAGCAGAGTGCTGGAAAAGAAATAGCTGAAATTTCACTCAAAACTCCTTTAACTTCTTTTTCCAAATTAAAACCAGTTTTTCAGCAGTAATAGTAACTATTCTCTAACTTCTCCTTTGAATAAACCTTAAAACGATTTTTAATTCAAGCTGATAAATTTTGCCTGACTCCAATTTATCTCTAGCTGGCTGCTTATTTCTAAGGAGGGTTGTTATCGTTGCATAATCTTTGTTTAAATATGACCCAGGTTTTGTGTTTTCTCTTAAGAAGTCCCAGGCAGCCTTACTCACTAGGTTACTGATTTATGGAGCAAGCCTGGGCAGATCCCGGTATTAGACTCTTGAAATTCTGTTTCAACTCACATTCAAACCATGCCCCATTTTATGAAAGGCAAATATATACTCAGTTTGTTTTGGCATGTATTTTCCATTTTCTACACTTGTCATTCTAGAAAAAAAGGAGAACAAAAAACTGGATGGAGACATATACAAAACCTTTTTTGGGGAAAACAGTTACATTTGAAGCTATTTCTTGTACTGTTTTGGGAATGAAAGACACATTGATTATGCAGATGTTGATGCCAGCCTCAACCTCACTTTTGCACCCCGAAGAAGTTTTGGTTATTAACATAAGCTCCCTACTGGTCTTGGCCAAAATATGCTGCATTTTTTTTTCTTTTTAAATCTACAATAAACAGTAACCTGAAGCATCACACCAGGGAAGGGGTAAGCAAATTAGCTCAGACCACATTCCGTGAAAAAAATTCTTGGAGGATTTTTTCATCTTCCATGCTCAAATATGAATAGTGAGCAGAACAAAATGCACTGAGATTGCCGTAAAACAGAGTATGGAGTACTTCTGATGAGATAAAAGAAGTAGGTAGCAAATTAAATTGTCATTAAAAATGAAAGAGCAGCATGCACTAGAGTGAGCTTTAATTGATTATTTTTGTTTTCATGACAAGGATTCAAGCTGTGATCAAATGAGCAGTGATTTGTAGCTTACCTTAATCAGAGGGACATAAGCTGCACAACCTGGTGGGAGTGAGGAATGAGGGAATGGCTCCTGAAAGATACTGGTGACACCCCAACTACTCATTTTCGTTTCAAATCATCAATATTTTCAGTTAAGGTACTCTAGGTGTTTAATTTCCTCTATAATTGAACTGGGAGAAAAAAAGAAGCCTAAAAAGGTTTTATGTAAGCTTTCATACAGTTTTTCCACCCCCAGGAAGAGCGGGCAGTATGACTGCAGTAGGGCAGGACTGGGAGAGAACGCTCTGCCTGCTCACAGATAGCAGTGAGCCACCAGTGGGCTCCTGAAGGCTGCTTGCTGGAGCTGTGCCAGGGAGCAAAGGGGAATGTCTGGACCTGAGACATCTCCTGCACAGCAGCTGGTATATCCCCCTGCCCCTCTCCTGCCACAGACACTATGGTGCCCTTTCCCATTTGTACCCAGCCAAGAGCCTGGTGTGATATTTTGACAAGATGCCTGTGTGCCCAACTTCGCTTCAGCAGTAGCTTCCATGAAGATGAGGAAGACTCTTGCAGGAGAATCTTGGAGAAGCAGGCTTGTGTCTGCAAGGATGAGGGCGCTGCAGGAGGATGGACTTACGTGCATCAGCTGGTGTTCCCAACTGTCTGAAGGTTGGTTCCTGATACAGTACGGTACCAGTGGGAGAGGGGAAGTTCTTCAGAGGCCAGCAAGCTACTGTCAGTGGGCTGCCAACAAAGTGGTGGAGCAGTGTGGTGATACATGTTGCTTGTGAGCAATGGTTAGATATAAGGCAGGCAATAATGTTATGAACCCTACTCTCATCCAAACATTAAGGAAGCATTTGGAAGGGGTGATGTTAAATGTGAGTGATATGTTAATTAAGACATCTAGCAAGAAAAAAGTGGCCAAGGTCTGATCTTCTGGTTACTGCTATTTCCATTCCCTTCTCCTTGCAGTCCCTGCAGTCAGAGCAACCATACCTTTTACTTACCCAGGCCAGGCACCTAGTCCAGTGTACTGTTTTTCAGCCTCTTCCAGACAGCAACATGAGCATTCCTCACACGTTCCCATAAAACTAGATCTGGCTAAGTAATTACATATTAGTATCTGTTGATGCCAAGACTAAAATAATGTGTCAAATGTGTTTGACAAGGGCATGTTGATTCAGGAACACTAACAAACAATCGTGATTTATAAAATAAATAATTATTTTTTGTGTAATTTTACACAAATTATATGTTCTATCACATATAAGTATGTAATGTGCAATATGGTATCGTAAAATATATTACATAAATTATAGTATTATAAAATCACAGAAATTGTTAGGGTTGGAAAGGGACCTCAGAAGATCATCTAGTCCAAACCCCTGCAAGGCAGGGTCACCTAGAGCAGGTTACACAGGAACACGGTCAGGTGGCTTTGGAATATGTCTGGAGAGAGAGACCCCACAACCTCCCTGGGCAGCCTATTGCAGCGCTCTAACACCCTCAATGTAAAGACCTCAACATTCACCTCACCTCAACATTCCTCATGTTGAGGTGAAGTTTCTGGTTTTGTTTATTTTCATTACTCCTCATCGTGTCACTGGACATCATTGAAAAAAGTCTGGCACCATCTTCCTGACACCTACCTTTGAGTTATTTGTATGTATTAATGAGATCCCCTCTCAGTCTTGCCTTCTCTAGACTGAACAGGCCAAGCTCCATTAGTCTGTCCTCACAAGACAGATTCTCTAGACCCCTCAGCATCTTTGCGGTCTCTGCTGGACCCTCTCCAGTAGCTCCTCGTCCTTCTTGTACTGAGGAGCCGAAAACTGGATACAGCACTCCAGATGAGGCCTCACTAGGGCCAAGTAGAGAGGGAGGATTACCTTGCTCTGCCTGCTGGCCACACTCTCCCTGATGTTACCCTAGTCAGTTTGTTATCCACCAAGATTCACAGGTCCTTCTCTGCAGAGCTGCAATCTAGTAGGTCAGCCTGCAAGCTGTAATGGTACTTGGGGTTATTCCTCCCCAGGTGCAGGACCCTAATCTTGGCCTTGTTAAACCTCATTAGGTTTCTTTCCGCACAAATTTCCAGCTGATCAAGGTCCTGCTGAAAGGCAGCACAGCCTTCAGGTGTTATCAGGCACTCCCTTCAGTTTCCTATCATCGGCAAACTGATATGCATTTATAATTAATGTACAGCTGAATTAAATAAAGTCATTAATTTAATTAGCATTTTCCAGTGTTACTGAAAGGAGTGATTTTGATAAAGAGTGGGAGATTCAAGAGTGGCTAGCAGTGCTGGATTGCTTAGCACAGTTTAGGATGCGAGCATACATAGCAGAGAACTGCAGCTGCATTACTGCATCCGTGCATTATTGCCCCTGAGAATCCAGTCTATGCATTGACTCCAACTATTGTACCTTCTCCCCTGAAATATTTCCCAGACCAAATGGAGGGATGGGTAGGGGGAATAAGAAAGCTCCTTATCATCATCTTAAACTATATGAGTCATTTGTGTGCTACATTTTGTAGTAGAGAAATATTTTAGAGTAGCTGTGACAGATAGTCGTAGGGCCAGCCCCTAACACTTACTAGAAATGTGTTACTGTTTACTCAGTTTTACAATTAGCCATTGACTATGACGCAGAAAAATATTCCAGGAATGTCTAAGTGACAGCTGCAAGCCCACCACAGTGGTCTCTTGTGTAAAATGAGCAAATCTGAAAACTGCGTGTTCCTTGGAATAGAAACACAGGGCAAATCCCCAAAAGATTGACCAGTCATGCTGAAACAAAACTATTTCTGTGCAAGCTTAAATGCCACTGGCTAGCTGAAGAGCAATTACATGAGGAAAGAACAAAGAAATTAAATCAGAGCTGAAATAATTTGAGAAAACAGAAATTGAAATAAAATCAGCCTAAGTTAAGACAGAATTATTGCTCTACTTCAAAATTTCTGTCAAATCATTTCTTAAAAGATACCTTTTTCTACAAAATATTTTTATTTTTTCTGTTCCCTAAGAAATGTGCAATTGTTCTGCCTACACGTGGCTGCAACAGCTCCTAGAGAAAAGCTATCATAGTGCCACTGCTGTAGGATCTCCAGTGCACTGTTCCACTCTATTTATACATGTCTGCAACAAGCTTCCCATGGGACTGCCTGGATACCTGTTCCTCTGGCTTCTCAACTGTGAGGCTACAGCTGAGGCTGTGCCCAGAAATCCCTAGTGTGGGTTTGTCTAACAGTGCTGTAATGAGGACATGTTTTACAAAGTCATTGGGCTTCTTCCTAAATGTCCCATATTTCATTCACTTCTCATTTCAGTCTACCCTTGAAGCGTGGAGAGCTGGGTGGCCTCCCTGTCCCTCTTCTCTGCTTCGTTATGTGAAATAAAACATGTTCTCTCCTATCTCCATCACAACCATGAGGGACTTCCTTGGGTTTCTGTGCATCTGAAGCTGATGACCCTACCCATAGTTGTCCTTGGTTCTGGTTCTTTCAGCTGTGATTCAGCACTGATGACTCATCTTCTCCTAATTTATCAGGGCAGCAATGTTCTGTTGCAAGTATCAGTCACAAGGGCACCTCCCTCACCACCCTGTTGCCCCATACAGTTGCTTGCAAATGAAGAGGTTTGTCCTGATTGCTGACCTGCTGCTGTCTTGTTCTCCAGCATTGCTGGGTATTAGAAGATTCCATCAGACAGAATGGGAGAGGGAAAGAAATATTTTTTACCTTCCATGATCATGAAATAGATAGGATAATTATTCTAGGGGTTATTTGTGTTTGGGGTGGGGGAGAAGGGAGATTTCAATGATCAGTTATTAAGACTTTGACCAGATGAAAGTCTATTGAATTTTGCAAAAGACCAGCAGGAGAATCTATTAAGTTTATTTTACTTTTGTGTTTTTGTGATTAGGTCCTTTCCAGAATAAAGCAAGAATGATATAGAGACCAAAGATGTGTAGAAACAATCATTTTCTGCAAATGAGACTGTATCCAATTCATGCAGGCTGAGAAAAAAAATCGTCTCTTCTGAAGTATGTGCCACGGCGTTATCTACCATGTCCCATTATTCAGCAGTAAAGGCGTTACTGAGAAGCCTTACAGCTTTTATCTCTGAGCTGCTTTTATACTTTTGGTTAGTAAAAATGAATTGTCACGTTAACCTGACACATGTGTCCATCTAAGTAATAACATGGGAGCTGCTCGAAACACGATACACAATAAGCCCTATTTTTGTCACCACAAGCTGTAACATACAAAAGTAATGCGAAAAATATCAATCATGTAGAACATCATTGTAATGTACTTTGTCAGTCTGGCCTACCTTTTACACACAACCTGGTTACACATAACGTTCTTGAGAGAAAGGGTAAAGAAGAAAGCAAACCCATAGTGTCCTCACCCTTACCTAGTTTGAAGTGGAGAGCGATTTTTTTGCTGGCTTGCCCACAGCTGACAATCAACATAACTTGTGCAGGCTGAGGCTTGGTAATCTCTACCATCACCTGCTCTCAGAGCAGAACCTGCACATGCAGTTACAACTCTGACCTGCACTTCATTGTTCAAAGTGTGGCTGTTCCTTACAGAGCTCTTTTGCTTTGGGCAGAGGGTCCGAGCACCACATGCACACCAAGTCTGTTCTAGCTCAAAACAGACAGAGACTCCTTGGCCAAACCTGGGATATCCCAAATACAGTTTAGTCCATATGAGGCCAGTGTGGTGTTGAGGCACCTTTCTTACACAGGTCTCAAGAACTACGGCTGGTTCAACATCTCCCAGACCAGGGGCTGCAATTTTTCACTCCTTATGCACCAGCCCTGGGAGGGCCCTGAGAGCATTGACTGCTCCTGTGCTCCTCTCCTCCTTCCTGTGTTAGATCCCTTCTCTCATGTCATTTTCTGACAGTTCCTGTCTTTCTCTCTCAGGACCTCAGTTATTTATGCATTGCTG
Organism: Dendrocincla tyrannina; assembly: GCA_035047865.1. Taxonomy (NCBI): domain Eukaryota; kingdom Metazoa; phylum Chordata; class Aves; order Passeriformes; family Dendrocolaptidae; genus Dendrocincla; species Dendrocincla tyrannina. The sequence continues at coordinate 78,774,944 of JAWWMP010000081.1, read as the reverse complement.
TAGTGGAGCTACGAGAAAGGGCTGACAGGTCAGGGAGGGAGGGAGCTCTCAGGCTGTGGTACTCTGCAGAGCCAACAACGCAGGGGCACCTGGCAGCTGACTAAAGCAATGCAGCACAGTGGTCCTGTACCACCAGATGAACGAAGGGTCAGGCTGGCCTACAGTGAGGTGGAAGGAAGCTGTCACATTCACTGCATGACTTTTGGCAACTCTTTACGCAAGAGTACATGAAACAGGCTGGTAAACTATCCCCCCATCCCCAAGCATCGGCCCTCTTTTAGGAGCTACCTCACATGACCTCCACCAGCTTTACATTGCAACCAGTCTTACCCTGTGTCTGAAAATCCCACCTGCTTGTGAGAATGAAAGTAATTTCGTCAGCCAGGATAGGGCAGCTGATGAAAAAGCCTTCACTCTTAAAAGTTCCCAGTATCAGGCTGCCTCCTGTGGCTGTGTTTGAAATCTTCAGTCAATCCAGGTTTTGCCTTTCGTTTGCAGGTCGGTTTCTGTATATAGAAAATATTGCTGCTGCTGACTTCCACCGTTCGTTGCCATTGACAGCTGCATGGAATGACTCCAATCTGCCAGACTGGATTTTACAGCAGCAGTTTTCACCCACTTTTGGAAAATCCACCTGCCAACATCCTTTAGGGGCTTAGACAGGCCTGCTGGATGGCTCCTGGCTGAGGGAGGAAAATCATGGACACTGATACTGTGCACATACCCAATGCTTTACATTTATAGATGCAGGGGCACCTCAGGCTTCCATAGGAGCAGATGAATGACTTGCTCTGAAAGTCTGCACACCTCAGGAGGACTATCTTTTGGGAACTGTTTCAACTGAGGCATCCTCTTTCTCTCGCAGCCTTTTCAGAGTTCTCGGCTGACCACCATTCTGCTGGTTCTACTCTGAGCAACATTTGTGATCCTTTGTCTCTGCTTACACTAAAGGCATATTAATTTCCACAGTTTTTCTGTGTAGTCGACAAATCTCAATTCACAGCTTTGGCTCTCCTTTGCCCTGTGTCTAACATGGTTATTAATGTTTGTGAGTAGATCTTTTTATGGGTCATTCGCTAAATAGCACCTGCATTCCAAACTGACATCTTGACACTACAAATATAAAAAAAAAAAAAAAGAAAAAAATTGTGTGCTTTACAGTCTTGCTTTTAATGCTGTTACCTCCTCAATAAAGAATGCTACTGGGGAAAAAACTATTAAAATGCTTGCTACCAGATTTCTTATTCATGGATCTCAGCTTCACATTACAGAGAGGCAAATTAAGGACTTACTTTAACCATTAGAAAACATCCATTAAATAAAGCTAAAATTGCATTCTTTCAGTGACTGCATTTTATGTGATGGCATCACCCCTTGCTGAGCTCTCAGAGTGGGCTGCCCATTGGCAATCTGAATGATGCCTCAGCTTTAAATCTTTAAACCTCCAATGTTATCTGCCTAACAAACCAAATTAATCTCTGTGAATTACATAATTGTTATTATAAAAAAAAAGATAAAAGAAAATAACGCTCAAGAGGAACACAAGCAGAGTTTATAAAGAGCTCCAAGATTACAATATTCTTTATGGAATAAATGATCCCTCCATTCAGCTCAGAAGAGGGTAACTGCAAGGGACAGCATAGATAAAACATAAGAAAGTATGTCTAAGTATTTTTAGATGCTTCTGTTTGTCAGAGTTTCAAACCTAAGGTGGAAACTCCTTCCAAGGTGGAATTCCTTCCAAACAGCCCGGAGCCAACGCCC
>JAWWMP010000081.1:78700697-78773080 GCA_035047865.1 Dendrocincla tyrannina | reverse complement strand
TGGTTAAGAACTGTTATCCTTTTATATATATATTTTTTCCTAATTAAAGTTGTTTTTTTTCCTAAATTCAAAGGAGAGGGATTATTCCTTGGTTAGCATAATATCTTAGTTTCTCCTGAACTAAGACACTGTTCTACCAAAGCCCTGAATAACTCTATTGACAAAACATATTCATTTACCCCTTATGCCCCATTCTCTTATTTGATTATCCCCTTCTGTGGGACACACAGCCACTCCGATGATTACAGGTGGTCACTGGATGTGAGAAGGAAAATGACAACTGCTCACAGCTTTCCAAAGACATCTGGCTTCGCAGGTAAGTACAATCAGCTGCAGTCATCAATCTCTACTTTCAGGTAGGAAAGCATAGGTCTAAGACACAATACACAAGACTCTGCAAACAGTTGGCAGAGTTCTCTATGCTTTCTGAACTGCTTTCTTTCAAACACAAAATCAATTTCAAGTTTTCCAGTCTTTGCTGGTGTCTCCCAGAAGTTTGGAGTATCTCTGGTATAGGGAACGGGTTTTAAATCACCACCACTTTCCACACTGCCCTGTAAATTACTCTGTAGAATATAGAACCTCAGACTAAAGTGGGTAATCCCAGTTTGCATTGTGGCTATTCCAATTAAAGCCAGGACAATTTCAATGATATTTGTCTCAGGTCTTAGAAAGCACACAAAATTTTTTGGTCAGAAAAAACAGGTCACACTTGTAAAAACTTTGCAAGCTTGCATAAAATTTCTGACAACTCCTTTCTTTTATAATGTTTTTGTAGGTGGTTGGTGCTGTTTGTGTGCCTGGCTGTGCTGTGCCACTCAGCATCTGGATAGTGTAGACCATCCAGCTTCAGTCACTTGCATCGCAAGAGGATCAACGGGTGATAAATAACTGAAGCATAAGAAGTTTAACATTACTGACAATATGTGCAGAGTTCTGGCATCACAAAATCTTCAATGATGAGTTTTACCATCAAAAGAGAAAATACTGTGATTTAGGATTAAATAATATACACAGCCATAAGACTGGCAAATACTGATATTTCATCACAAGTGAAAAATCTGAGATGCTAGAGAAGTTAAAAAGGCTTTTGAAAGATGTAAGCGTGACGTTTCATATTTATTGTACCTTTTCTTTTTAATTAGATCCATATGTTCCATACTTAGGACTGTTTCCTATGTCTCATAAACTTGCATTAGGATGTGGCAGGACTGTGAGAGCTCTTAATATAACCTCTCATCAGGACTACAAGAAGTGCCTGACCTGTACACCCTTTCTTTGATGGATTTCTAAAACAAGACTATAGGACTGCCTTGAATGTGTTCCAGCTGAATTAGAAAAAGAACAAAACCCAAGAACTTCCAATAATATTTGAAAGCTTGACATTTATTGGGAAAAAGTAAATCCCTTCAGAAAGTATTCTAATTATAAATTATCTTAACTGTTCTAAATATGCAAGTTATTATAAGTAACATTCAGATAAATATGCTAAAATTATACAACATATTCTATCAAAATGTCCCTAGATCTAATTTGCACACATTTAACTGGGTTGGATGGAAACTCTATCCTGTAACTCTTCCACCAGTGTCTGGGGTGAATAATCTATCCATCATGGCCCTGAGTTATGTCTTTCTGAAGAGATTCTCCTAGCTTGTGCATGTGGCTTAGTGGCTTTATTCCTAATATACACAGGAACTTGCATTAGGCTATATGAAAACATCGTCTATTTGTTTGCACAGTGTGCTGGTTTTGTAGCTTTTCCTTGTCTTTAGCTATTAATTCTATATTTTTGTGTCTGCAACTTCAATATTGTTTTTTTTTCATCCTGACCAACACAAAAAGCACTAAACAACATAGTGTTTTTAATAGACTTCTGTGGAAACCTATTAAAAACACTTTCTCCATCCAGAGGAAAATTCTTTGCTACTGACCTATCAATTAGCTGGTGTTAATGTGTTTCGTTCCAGTGGTATTGTTTTATCTTCGCAGTGAAACTGCTAAGCAATAGCACATGGAATGTGAGAGGGGAACAACAGGGCACTAAACAGCATGTCCAAGTTAATTCAGGTTAATGGTTATTCCTTTCTCAAGGATCATAGCAATAGTTCAGCTTTCATTAGGAGAATTTTCCTAACTATGTGCAGATTTATAGCTTTCCAGTTATGCAGGTAATTCATAAAATCTTGAGGGAGATGATGAACTGTTCATATTTGCTCAAATATTTTCACATTTCCTGCCATTGAGGTGGATAATGCCAAAGAAGATTTCTGCACTACATTACAGAAAAAATGCTTGAAAAATCTGTGGGTTTTGCCAAAACTGTTGATGAGCTATAGCTTGACAAAAAATTAGAGAACACTTTAAAATGTGACATGCTTTCAGCCAGCCTTCAGATTTTGCTTGGATCTCTGTAAGATCTTTCTCTGGTGACAGATCAGGCAGGCAAAAATAAAACCCCACCCCTTTACAGGGGTGTTTTAGGTGAGATGTGGAACCCTGTGGCATTTTTACTCAAAACTGTCATTGTTAAATGACAGATAAATGAGATAAAAGATTATCTTTTCTGAATAAACCTCTAGGTTAGGGTTGAATGCTTCCTTTTGCCATAAGTCTTGCATCTCAGAGAGTTTACCTGGGGCTAGATTTATAAACCAAAAACTCATGCTCCCTTGAGAGAGAGCCATTCAGCCCTGCACCGTGGTAAAACTGCTCTTTAATCTTGCCACGACACTGTCCTCCATCAGTAAAAAGGGGTTGTACCATCTCTTCTTGTTCATCCTGCCTACTGATGCTCAGAAAACTGGTACATGAGTGCTGCATGACAAGAGGTAGGATCAGGTGTGATTGGGCCGACCAGAAGGTGAGTACATCCACTGGTGCCTCAGTGTGGGCTACTAGAACCACCTAGCATAGACAAATTACATAAATGAGGTTCAGGAGCCAGCTCATTCCAGCTGTAAGACCTCACTCAGAAGCCTCAGTTAACCAGCCAGAACAAGGTAGGCTGCTTAACACAGCTGAAGTGCCGTAAGGGCATCCCCACTATATGGATAAATATAACCTACAAAGTACTGCAGTGTTTGTTGTAAAACTAAGGTGCCACGTTTAATCTATTCTTGTGAAGGAAGGGTTTCTTGCCTTGCCAACTGTCCAGGGCTTCTCTGGAAGAAAGATCAGTCTTCACAACAATTGTGGACTAGGTTTATAATCTGGATGGGATTCAGATTTATAAATAATTTCAAGCCATCCAACTATAAAAGGGCAAAAGGTCAGTTACCCATCTCACCTACCAGCACTGGTAAGAGAGGACCACAATATTCCTGCCTGTTACAAAACATTATATTCCTTATGACTTAGGTAAACTTCCCCCATTTTTTATTTGTTTGGTTTTTATTCTCAGCCTGGGCCTTCTAATCATATTTACCACCAGGATGGAGCAGCAGCAAAAGTAATTGCTGCATAAACTACAGTGCATTTCAATATTTTAAACTCTGCTTCAGTCCCCTTCAACTGAAACTATTTTGCCACTGTTTTTATTGTCTTTAAACAGGCTTTCACAATTCAACGCTTGCTCAGAGTTAGGTAAATTAAATGCCATTTCATGTGTTTTTACAAAGATTAAAATTTTTGGCAATAGCCTGTTTTGTTTGTTGATTTGGCTGAAGCAGATAGCATGACAAAAATACCGAAAGAGAACATTTTAACTTTAATACTTGTAGTGGATAGAAGCCAGACTATGAAATGATATTTCTCTTTATGTTTTAGTATTCCAGGGCTTAGGTGAAGAAAAGGTCATTATTGGTTGGTAGCAGGCCTATTGCTGAAGTCAATTTAAATTATTAACTGGTTAAAGTGGCTAATGTTCTTGTAGAAATTGTATTTGGTGTGGAGAGGAAACCAGGTGTTTATTGTCATGTGGACAAAGCAGACTGAAGGCCACCACCTGGACACAGAGCTCTAATAAACAGCATCTCCAACTGCAGTTGCCATTTCTGATGCACACCGAGTCTGCTATTAGAGGGAAACTGTGGTGCCACACTGCTGGCAATTGCCCATTTTTTAATGATAGCCCTAAGTTCACTACAACAGGGTCATTTTATCAGCTAAAAACTTGTAAGATTTCTGGCCTGGAGCCACAGCAGAGGTGCCTTCTTCCTGCTGGTCAGCATGTCTTTTTCCCTTGTGAAACACTAGTTCAACTTTGATTCCATGCCTAACAGAGACTTGTGGTTCTTAGGAGGAGAACCTGCCTGTGAAAGCACATGCTTTAGGAGGCAAATTTGTGTGCATGGTGCTTTAGTGTGTATTACAATGTCTTTTGGCTCTCACTGAAACTTCACAGAGTGTAGTTTTGGAGCAGAAATGGGAGACCAGCTTGCTATCAATGCAGTGATACCCCTGCTAATGATCACTAAGTGGCCCCTGCAACATTGGTATTGTTTTCTTTAATGAGAAAACGAAGAGGATGTTGAACTCAATTTGTATCGACTGGCTGAGTAACCCTCCAGATGCTTTTCTTCAGAGATAACAACACGTTATTTAAACCAAAAGCTGTCAGCAACTACTGCTCAAATATTGAGGCAACTCACATTAAGAACTCCCACACAGAAACCTGATTTTCTGTTATGTGTTTACGTACCAGTTGGTGTGTGAACTCTCAAGCATCAGTAAGAAACACAATCATGGGGAACAGGAAGAAAAAGACGTCATTACAGGCACAAAAAGCTAAAACTATGAGCTGACAGTGACTTCAGCAATCTTTGTCCCATTTTCCCTTTGTCATCCTGGACATGTACATCTCCACATCTGCATGGGAGAGAGAGCACATGAGTCCAGATAGACAAGAATATACATTTTTTTCTTTTTTCACGGACTACAAACATCAGGTAAAAAGCCACGAGGCAATTGTATGGTACTTTGTCTTTTGAGCAGGAACTTTTCACCCACAGACATCACACATACAAGAGAGTTATTTAAAAAAACAATAGCCTTGAATCTCACCACCTGTTGGTGTCAGATAATGTGCAGATGAAACAAATCAAATCCTGACCTGCTCAGCAGCAGAAGTCTTTCTGCTTTTCCAGGAAAGCTTTGAGGAAGGCTCCTGGTGTTGGATAAAACAGCTCCTATGTTTAAATGTTATTATCTGTAATTTTTCCACGTTGATAACTGACTGATGTCATCATACAGCTCTTGCAACAAGACAGGAGTGCAGCTCCTCTGAATTTTAGGACACTTTTTGCTTGTTCCCTTATTTACCGTAGGTTTATGAGCATTTAAATATGGACTGCATTTTTTAATAGATATCGAACTCTCGATCAAGTGCGTGTGCTGAAGGGTTATAGTGAATGAACTCTCCTCTCTTGAGATTTCTTTGTTCATTGAAGATTTAGGGTTTTTGTTGTTTTCTCATTTTGTTTTTTCAAGCTCTTCTATGAATTTTAAACATAAAGACTGTGTAAGATTTTGGGATCTAAATCGCAGATTACCCTAGTATAAATAGTTGTTAACATGGAGGGTTGTGCTCATTTTACTTACTGTGTTTTTTCTCTGAAAAGTGTTTATCTTAATCTGAAAAACTACCACCATTCAACATCAAGATAATGTTTTCTGTCCCTAAGTGCCCACTTGAACCTTCTGGAAGTTTCTGTTGAGGAACAGAGATGTCTTGTCAGGTGGACTGTGAAGAAACCCAGTCACAGATGACCAGAGGGTACACAGGTATCAGATTTAAAATTTATAACCAGAAAGCATCTTCTGACTGGAAACAGAGAAGATGGAGACAACCACACAAGTGACTGGAAGCTTGTACTGGAACAGGGTTTGCAAGATAGCACAAACTTGGTGCTATAGCACAGGGTAACAGATAAAGGGGTTTTTAAGTCACAGTGGAGAGGAGGATTGCTATGCAGGAAGTAATCCCATTAGGACTTAGACAGTTCTAGTTCCCATGAGACAAAAATAAAAAGAAGAAATGAAGGAATATTTGATTCCACAGCAAGGAAAGGAAAGGCTATCCTTTAAAAGGATTATATCAAAATAAGGAATACTTGAAGAACAAATATAGATGCTCTCAGTTACTGCCAGGAAAGAGGCTTAAAGACACTTTTGGTCTTCTCCAGCATGATGGCTCTCATGGTACGTTAATTACTGTAATCTATGTGAGTCATTTACATCCCAAAACCACTCCCAGCAAACCAATCTAGCTAACGTTTCTCTATTTTCATTTTCTACATAAAGTAAGTCAAGAAAAAAGAAGAGTAAAGAAGAGTATGCCCTCTTCAACCCGTGCTTTTCTGCAGCACAGTGTATGTTAATAGAAGCATCTTTATTACTAGAAAGTATCTTCTACTCTAAACTGCACCTCGGGAGAAATTCTAGCTCAGGTTTCATGGGAAATCACAGGCAAAGGTGGGCTTATTATGGCCATGGATAATTAATCAATAAAGATTCAAAAAAACCCCAAACCCATACAAGGAATGTTCTTGGGAAGTTATGAGTAGGTCTAGAAAATCAAGGGAGTGAATTACTCTAATCCATGAGATTTGAAAATACTTCTACACATCTCTGTGATACAGGTTTGAGGCAAGTTTTATGTCAATTTTAACATCAAACACATTTAACTTTTCATGGCATCAGGAAATATATATGGCTTTAATTGTAAGCACTGACTTGAAGAGCACTCTAGAAAGAAATACACTCATACATTATGGCACCTGAATAACATTAGGAAGGAAGCTTCAAAGGGAATATAAAAAGGTAAAGAAGTTTATTTTTCTTTTTATCTGTGTAGAGTCCAAATATATCACTGCAGAACTTGGTGTTCCCTTGCAGGTTAGTACTGTTTCAACTAGTGCAAAAGACAAGCAAACAAAAAGTATAGCTTAGAAAATCACAGATGTGTGACTGATGTGGATATACATGTTAAGGATGTGTTCTTGTTTGAGGAAAAGTGTTAAACGAGCACAAAAAGATGTTCAGGCCATGTTGACATTAAATGATTGAAAAAGGCAAATATTGGAAAAGACACTAAATCAAGAAAAAAAATTGAATACTAATCAAGGCAGTTAAATAATATCAATCTAAGTAATGAAGAAGAGAAGAGTGGTATGCTCCCCATCCTCTCTCCCCCTTGCTAGAATCCAATTTGATAAAAGGTAATTCATTAAATGATTTAAAATATCCAATAACATCACTGGAGAGCATAATATATGATGGGACATATGATAGAAAAACAGTCACCACCCATCAATTGAGCTTCTTCTCTGTGTCCCAGTTGATCAGTAAAGCATTATGTTAAATTACCTCTGGAGTACTAAATAAGTCAATGGACAGACATTAAGACACAAATTTAATAAGCTGCCTTTGTAAATCTAAAGTGAGATCAGCATCAGTGGAACAAGACTGCAGTATCTGGCTTGGACCCCTGCACCTGTGCTTCCATGCTTGAGCCACCACAACATTCCTACTTAAATGTGAGTATCTTTTGCAGCTCTCATGAGAGGTTTTGCTAAGGAAGCTGTTTTTGAAAGAGTTAATGGCAAGGAAAAATGATTCCTTATAAAGACCTGTGCAGGGCTCATTTACTCCCATTATTGCAATAAGCAATTGCATTCACCTGATACAAACCCAAAGGGTTTACTATTGCTAAAAATCTCTGAGCTCTTTTTCAATTATTTTATCTTGGATACATCACTATTATAAACAATTTTTCCATTGTACAGGGCATTTCATAGGGACATGACAAGAGAAAGCACTTTTCAGCTTATAAAAGCAATTTCAGATATAAAAGCAATTTCTTCTGCAGCTGTCCTCTCACCAAAACTTTATTTAAAAGTTGGGACATTAAATGTCCCATTTATTTGAAAATTTATTTCTTTCACTTTCAGTCAATGTCTACTGCTGTAGCTAACAAAAGTCAGAATTTAGTCAAAACCATGAGCTTACTGATTAGCAAATATGGTTGCTGAGTCCTGGAACACATACTTTGCTATTGTTAATTACCTTCCATGATATTTTAAACTCCAAAGCTATTGTTGGATGAGGCTTGCGGCTAAATGCTTTGGAGAAAAAATAAAAAAACAAGTGCAAGTAACATCTACTTTCTGTATTCCCAGCCTCTAGGACTGGATTATGAGAATGCTGAAAATTACACTGATTGAATTTTTTTTCTGAAAATTATCATCTCTGCTCAGATGTTCCTTTCAGTTGAGGAATTGCTATCAACCAATTACAATAAAAAAGACTCTGTATCACTATATGTGAGAGCATTTCCATCCCTTCTGGTTAACTTGATGATGACAGTGTCACCAGTTAATTTTTCCCCCAATTCTGAGTAACGATCACAGATTTGCACAAATACCTGTTGCAATGAGACTGGTTTTTATTGAACAACTAGTTGGCTTGTTTATTCACAAGGTTACACTCCCAACAGCCTCACCCTTAGCAGTTCCCAAAAGGCTTCTAAGTTCCTGTGAGTTTACTGGCAAGTTTGCCAAGCCTTCAGTCACATTCTTCTATGCTTTTATTTTCACTTGTTCCTATCCTTGCAACTGCTGGGGTTGAAATCTTTGCCAAACCTCCCAGGTTTGCATATTTCCCTCTTTGTACCATCCCAGTTAGAAAACGTTGTCGCATGGCAACACAATGCAAAGCATTCATTTAGTGACACAGAACAGTTTAGTTAAAGGCCATTTCAGCCACACACAGATTCATTTTTGTGGAGAAGACTAGACAGAAAGAAACGGAAAATGTCCACAGATCCCAGAACCCTTCTTTATTTGGAAGAATGGCTTTTAAATGAAGTCAAGCATTATCTGGTTTTATCATTCATTTATTTAGCAAAGAAAGGAATGAATTCAAATACCCCCCACAATGAACACATATTATTCCCTGATATCAAGATGCAGATTTGCTTGTGAACAATTTTAAATGAATCTGTTTTCTTACTATTGAAGTCATCTTTTACTGTGCATGGATTTGTGCAGAAGCAATACATTTTGGGCTCAATTCTGTAAACACATTAAAATAAGTAACTTACTACATACATACCACTGATCTCAGTGATGTGATGATTAAAATTAAACTCAAGAGCCTAGTTTTTGCCAACCAAAATTTAGGCATCCAAATGACAATGAAAATTAGAAGTATATTTCTCCAGGCTCACTGCAGTGCTGGTGGAGAGACATAAGCCCTTGCCAGGATGTAACTCTGCCCATCTAAGGATGCTTTCCTAGACAAGACATAGAGGGTGCTGGTGTCAGCTACAATCAAAAATTGGCCAGATGCCTCAAGCAGAGCAAGATAAGCTTGGACCAAACTGTTTACAGAATTGATCTCATACAGCAAAGCCATTATGCATACAATTAACATTAGGAATGTGCTCATGTTGCACTGATTTTAATAAAACTGGTCCCACATTTAAAGACGTGAATATATTCATTCTATGATTATGAGGAAAAAATATTGAAGCATTTAATCCTATTAACATTTTACTTGCATCTGGGACCTCTTACTTTCTTTTCTCTTTTGAATAGCCATATGGTCTGATGCTCTGAGAACTTTCTTCACTAATATAAGTGCTTCAGTAGCTCTTGATTTGTACATTGGCATGGTATTTTCCCAAAGGTTGCTGTGGAGCTCTGGTAGAGCTAACTAAATGTAGTGTCCTACATCCATGTGAGACTTTAATCAGTACTGCTTAATAGCCTGGAAATCAAAGCCATTTAAGTCCCATTCTTTCTTCCACTCTCTTATGAATCTCCTAATCCTAGTCAAAAATCTCTTGATTAGTTTTAGCCAAACTACACTGCTTCAATAGCAGGTGACTGCAAATGGCTGAAAAGCATCTATGTAAAGTAACTTTAAAAGACCATAAAGATCATCAGACTCAAATCAATGCCCAAGATACATCAGCAAGCACAGGAGTCCATTTTCTAAGCAACTGAGGGACATATGCTAGGTATCAGGCATAAAAATAAGTACAAAATATGTACTCAAGCATACTTTGAGTTAGCCAATGAATGTATATACCATGCAGCATGTCACTGGCAATCCTACTTCCTCCTCCCCCCATGCGGCAGGGCTACATGGGAACAGCTTTACTTAGAGAATTTCAATGTATCTGTGAAAATGTTTGCATTCAAACCAGAGAAGCATTCTTAGATTTATGCAATCAGTGCAAAAGTGGTTTAATAATACTAACTATTGGCATCAGAGGCAATATAATTATTTATCTGGACTAGAATACTTTATCCAAGAGAAAGGATAAAGGGTATTTAAGCATGGCATTTGATGAGCAAGGGAGTTGATTTTCCCCTTCCAAAACCAGAACAATGCTTTAAGAACCAAATTTTCCCCTTGCAGAAATTTGAGAGTGCCATTGGCTTAAACAAGATTTACAGGCAAATGCTCACTTGCTACATTTTTGACAGAAAGAAAAATAAGAGCTTTCATGAAGAAATGGACATCATTTAGTAGGGGACCTAGTGTGCTTGGTTAACGGTTGGACTTGATCTTAGATGTCTTCCAACCTTTTCGCCAAAATGTGTGTAGTCTATTTCAGCAAAAAATGCTAAATAAAGTAAGGTAAAAATTAATAGAGACTACACTTTACTTTGCTCCATTAGGAAAAGCTGTACTGATTTACCTGGGCAGTGACACAGAACTGAGAAGGTGAAAATCCTGATACAGGCAGTGTATTAGAGGCCCTCTGAAATTACCTAAGACACAAATATCTAAAGGCTTTAAAACCTGTTGTTTCAGAATCTAGCTTGACAAGGAGATCTTGCCATTAAGTTTTTCTCACTGAGGTGCTGTGGAATTTCCATGTTTACCCTGCTGCTTCAGATAGAGTTTAGAATATATTTCTGCCTGGGATATAGAACAATGAAGTTTAGGAAGTTAAGTGAGAAAAAAAAAGTTTTAAAAAACCACTTTCCTGACAAGCTGCCATGGTGCCTCAATGACATGGGAGTTGCTCAAAGATCTGGAACACCTGAAATACTCCTTTGGGAGATGGAAGTGTGAGCAGACCGAGTGTCTGCTCAATGCACTTCTACCTATGATCATGCAGACTTAACCTAGGGTATTATTACCACATATATAACGCATATCTAACATATCCACAAAAGAATGGAAAACAGATCACTGTAAAGATAGGTGTGTCTCAAACTACTGAAGAGTTAGAAACAAAAAGTTAATTTCAGTAATTTTAATCAAAAAAGGTTAAAATAAAAATACATAGTTCAAACATTTTTAAGATATTGGTCTCATAACTAGTAGTCTAAATATAAAATCCATAAGCCGGACTAGTGTGCTCTTAATACAGGGGCAAATGAACAGTGTTGAGCATATGAATGTATGTACATGTGCTCTTTTTAATTGGAAGTAGCAGAAATATAGATTTTATTTTATCTTACTTAAATATAAAAATTTTATCTTTTGTCATGAACACAGCAATTCAAATACCAGACTGGTCATGATTCGGAAAGTTTTTCCCCCACCCCTCTATCTCCTGCAGAGAAAATTTTCTCTTACCCAGGGCTATCAGCTAATTTCTTCCTGGAAAACTAAATCTAATGTACAGTAAAAATTCACAAATTATACAGAACCAGCATTATTATACTTTCTGGAGATGAACTGGCATGAAGGTGAGCTGCTTTCATTTGACTGAGTTAGTAACAGGGAGAATTATTCAGCTGGAAAAAATAGGCGACTGTTCTTAATTATTTTCATAGATGGTAAATGTGCATTCATTTTACTGCATAGCTTTTTAAAGACCACTTGCTTTGATTTTTTTGTTGTTTTTGTTTTTCTGCAGAACAGAGATTGGAAGCATAGTGCTACATTCAGATCTATCCTCATTCAAAAATGTAGCTCACTGACATCTGTAGATACGGTGTTCACCCTTGCTATATAAGGGGCTGGACCACCAAAGTGGTGTTCAAAAGCGTTCTCATGATCAATGGTTCTTGGTACTTTTTGGGGTTTTTTTTGTACATAGTTGTGAATCATTATCATCTGTACATGTTTTTCTCTATTTGCCTATCATAACATAACCTAATTAGCAAGGGCTCTAAACACAGAATGTAAACATTTCCACTCTGCTTCTCCTTGCATACCTCCCTAGTATTCTAGTGTGATGATCTTTGCTTTTAGCCAGAACACGAAAGCCCAATTCTTTAATCCTTAATATTCACTTGTAATTTCTTCTCACAAGCTTCTGAGAATAGCAAATGCTGCCTTACTACTACATACTCTGGAAAATCTGACCCAAATCCCTGCCCTTTTCATTTTAGTTATACATCTGTAATTTCAGATACAAAAATAACAATGTCATGAATGTGGGTGAAGACAGACAGAACAAAGAAAAATGGTATAAAACTGCTTTGTGTTTCCTCACCTGCCACTACCAAAGGAATTAAAACTGATAATTTAAAACTCCAACAGTATTTTAAATATTTACATTAATGAATTTCAACAAGATCACTTAAAATACTATAAGCATGTTCCGCTAAGGGCTGACTGATGTGGGTCAGACTTGGCAATGAGACAATTCTTTGCAAATATATTACATTTTCTGAACCAGCTTTGTTTGTCAGATGTGCATATAATGTAAAAGCTGGAAAGAAAAGAGCAAGTCTATGATTAAGCCTACATACCCCCAAGAGCCAGAGACGGCACACAACACGTGGTGCAGCCACATCATTCTGTGACCAGCCTGATGGCGAGTGCTACAGCAGACACAAGTGTGTTCCCATACACACACACCAAGGAGAGAAGCCTGTGCAATGCCACAGCTCGTGCAAACTCGCATGCTGCAGCAGGGCTGGTTTACTAACAATACACAGAAAAACTTTCCACTCTGCCTCTCCTATCGTCTCCTATCATCTCCTCCTCCATCAGTCTCCCTGTGGGACTTGCCTTTCCACAGCCTCCAAAAAATTAAACCAAACAAGGTGAAGGCTTTATGTGACTGGGCTTGGCTTGCAACTGGAAACCACTGACCCTGTAGGTGTCTGGGTTAATTACAAGATTGTATCCCTTGGTATAGTCTTAGTCTCTGCACTCTGAACAGCTGAACTGCAGACAGAGTGATTTACAGCCAGGGAAGATCAGCCTAGAGAGCTCAGAGATGCCGCAGAGGATCACTAAACCACCACGTTTCTTCTTGCTGTCGTTCCCCGTGAGCTCTTTTTGGCAGTGTGAGCTTCAGGAGACTGCAAAGAGGGCCAACAGCAAAGCTCCCTTTACAAACCTCAAAGAAATAAAAGACAACACCTAAAAGAAAAATTAGACTTGTACTCCTGGCACAGGTTTAAGGGGTAACATTATTATTTCTTTTTAAAACTCAGGAATTACTAAGTCACTTGTTAGAGGAATCTGACTGGAGATGCATGAAACAGCGAAGCAATACAATCCTCATGAGTGGTCCAGTGACACCGAGGGGCTACGGCTGCCCCTGACACTAAAGGCCAACTTTTCACTCTGCAAAGAAAACATCATGTCACAAACAGGTGGCTTGGGCTTTTGGCAGCAATGGGACATTGATGGCTTGGATCGTGCTTGAAATGTCTCAACTTCATCTCTGAAGCCTCAACCACATGAGCAGTCAAGTAGCACAGGCCTTGGGGACTGGGGACTTACAGGAGGCCAGAAAATACACAAGCCCATTAGTACTCATCATAATTATTGAAATCTGTAAAATAGGTATTAGAATAAGTCTTTGCAGTAAGATGTGGATTGAAGTATTTGTTTCTCTCCTCCAGAATCAGGTTGTTTTTGTTAAATGCCTGGGAAAAGAAAAAAAATAAGAAAATGAAAAAGACAGAGGAAAGATAACCACTAAGCACCAAGGTAATTCTTGTGACAAATACCTGTATATAGTAAGCCAGTCGAAAATGCATTGAGAAATACCTGTACATTTATGAAAACTTGCATTTGCAAGAAGTATCTTCTTATGAAATAACATTCAGGCAGAAAACAATTCTACTCAGTAAGTAAAGCCAGGCACTTTCCCTCCAATATTACAAAAGTAATTTTATGATTCTGTGAATTTTTTAATCATACATACGCAGTTCTTCCCATTAGAATGATTCACATATTATCTTTTTACTGAATAATTTTCTCTTTACTGCATTAATTCCCTGATTCTCAAGTGCTGTATGTTGCAGAAATGTCTGAAGCTGTTAAGATGATAAATCCTGTTTTCTAAAAAAAGTAATATGGGTATTTAAAGTATGACTTTTTCAAAGGGTTGTGGAGTTTCTTTTTGTTTCTATAGCTATCTAGACAGATGATTAGTGGAATTTGAAAAAAACTTTAAATTAGGTTCGTATTCCACCACTGAGTAGAAAATCCAGACTTTTCTTGTTGCTTTTAATGAATTCCTTTAAAATGTCTTTAATTATAAAGAAAAATGCAGAAATTAAAAACTGGATTATCCAGGTAGGATTTAAGAAAAATCCTCATTTGCAAAAAGCTTTGCAGCTGCATGAATAAACTGTGTAATCTGAAGATACTGAACTAGGTATTTTCAGAATGCACATCCTTCAGTGGATCTGAAAAGCAGAGCTGTTTTAAAAGGTCATGAAAAGAAAATAGCTCTTTGGGAATAATGATCAAATGATATGGATATCATTATAGGCTCTCAGTAAATCTGTACTGCTGTTTCACAGAATATTTTGGGTATAAACACAACCTGAGGGTCTGACCCAGAATATATTCACCAGATACATCTCCTGTACGAAGATATAGCGCGGAAAGATGAACTGTGCCCTTGACTGGATCATCACAGCCAAAGGTTTATCTTCAATATATGTCATGGTGATTGTTAATGTTATTTACCTCTTGAACAAGCCAATAGGGAACACAATTAGGCAAAAAAACCCCACAAAACAAAACGTGAATGGTCTGCTTTTTTCCAGGAAAGGCTGCTGTATAAATTATGCACACACACAAAATTTAACTTCCTGCGTAACAGGGATTGACAAACAAAAGGATCTGCAATTACAATACCTCAAGTGAAATCTATTTTTGTCATTAACAATCAGCATAATTTGAGCCCAAATGCCACTGCAGAAAACTATCAGGGGGAATTCTTTTGATACAGCAGAAATGTTGTCTAGAAGTATATACAAGCTCCCAACCTGGTTCTCACCTTGATGGCTTCTACAGAATCATATTTGTCCAGTTTGTTGATATGGTTGGTAATGCTGGTGTTTAGAGGAGCGGGTGACACTGGATGGATGACAGTTGCATCATGGGACTGCTGTTGATATCGTTGGCAATAAGTGTAAACAAGCAGGGTAAGAAGGCAACCAAGTATTGAGCTACTTAATCCCACTGCGATCATGTGAAACATGTTGAACTCTGCAAAGTGGAGAGTAGATAGTCTTGATTTTAAGGAAGTAGCAATAAAAGCCTAAGCTTGGAGGAAAATGTAGACAAATGTTTGATTCAAATAAGGAAAAGGGAATATTAATGTGTTTCCCCCTGAAATAATTGCAATAGTTTATCCCTACAGTAGTAAATTCATTTTACTTCCCTGAGGGGATCATTATAAAGACTGTAAATACCCATACATCTCTCTAAGTATTAAGACCGATATCTTTGAAAGATGCTTAGACAAGTTCAGAACTCAAATAAAAGAGAAATGAATTGCATTTTGTAGGTTTGAATAGTTCATCAAAATTTTTCTTCTGACTGTATAACATACATAGTTCTTGGTTTTTTTCTCAGTGAACTACAGTATCACCTCCTCTACTGCCCTTCTAGTTCTTTCTCTTATACCTGGTGACTTGTGGCAGAACTAACAAAATCCTCATATCTTTGAATCACATTCCTGCTTTCCCTACAATGTTTTCCATACCCCCTTTACTGGATGCATGTCCCAGAAGCAACAGCATATATTTTTCTCTCCCCTCCTTTGATTCTTGATGAGTATCATCACTGTTTCTGAATTTCGGTCAATTTGTTCCCTTCTTCAGCTCTCAGAATTTTTTATTTTATGTTAGGGGGAGAGTGAGAAAGAAATGGTAGCGTGTTAGGGGAAAATGGGAAGTAGGGAGAGAAGGACTCCTTGAAGCTCAATGTGCTTTTAAGCAAAGCAGCCAGAGAGTGCAGTCAACAACTCAGAGCCCAGCACTCTCCTATCTGGTCTGCCATCCAAAGGCACTATGGGATGAGATGATGGGAAACCCTCTCCACCTACACAAGGATTAAAATTTAGAGAAAGCTCATTGTTGCATAAAACTCTAAAAGGGAATCTAAAGCACAATCATCCCCTGATGTTACTGAGTAAACACCAGGTCAGATGTGGCACCAGTAGGATTAGATCAAAATAAACAAATTACACTGCTTTGCATTGTTATTTCAAATCAGAGCTGTGCTTTCTGATTAGGAAACAAGTATCAGTGGGAAGCTCAGGTTGAAAAATTTCATCTTAACATTACTGAAAATTTGTTTGTGGCTGCCTAAATTTACAAATGAAAGATTTTAAATTGAAATACTGGCTCTAGTCTTAAAAACATCAGTTAGACCTTTTCCACTGTGATACAGGAAAATGGGCCAGCACATGGATCACATTTGTTGTTAATGCCTCAGGTAGGACCTTTACATGCCTATTGGGTACTTAGAGACACAAACTAATATTTAGACGACTGGGTTGATTGCTTCAATATATAAATTATCATTGAAAGATCCTTCTACACTTTCATGAAAGTTTCCCAGAGTTGCAGAACTTGGCAAAATGTTTTCCGAGTACCACTGCTAATTAGTAAAAAAATCAAATTACCTTATCCTGGCTCCCACAACAAGTTACTATACAGAAAAGTACCCTTGCATAACCTCTGTGTTTTCATTGTCCTTTATTAGGTTAAAAATGCAGCTTATCTCTGCATGGAAGAATACTGAATCTAGCCAGAGCTATTACCATGACGACACAGACTAAGCATGATAGCTCAGTACAAAAAAAAAGTTCATTTTCCTTTTTCTTCTTCTTTTTGTTTGGTGGTTTTAAAAGTTCTTCCATTCATGATTTGTTTTGCTAGCATCAGGACTCTCTGAAATGGAACTTTCTATTTACTTTTTAGTTTTGTCTTTGGCAGTGAAGCTGAAAATGAGCCCCAGATAGAGTCTGAGCTACTAAATTGGTTAGCAGCCTGGTTTTCTGCTGTTTATTTGGAGTCCCAAAGAGGCTTTTGAAGTTAGTGTCCTGAAAAAGGTGGAGCAACATTATAAATTTTGACCTACTGATAATTAGATTATTATAGGTATTTCTTTTTGAGACAAGGGTGACTGCCATACTGAAAAAGAAGAAAACACAAACATCCAGTAATGCATGTTCTTGTCTCTAAGGTCACCAATGACAGATAGTTATTTAATGAGAAATCCTGTAGTAACTACATTTTTCTGTACAAGTCGCTATTTTTTCTGTGCAAGTGTAAATAATGGGAATGCACCACTTAGAAGCGAGAACAAGACTAAGGGAGTGGAAAAGGTGAAACGAAATCAAAAAAAACTTGGAATCAATATTTCAGCATTTAATACACATCTCAAGCTGAAAAGCTTACCTCCACAGCGTTTGTCTTCTATGCTGCTGGATCGTGCCACAGATATTTCTAGAAAAATAAATAAACCACTTAGGCCAAGGAGAAAAAATTATTACAGAGAACTACTAGTTTGATAAATATAGTAAGGATTTAAAAATTAATTCTATTACATTCACTTCAAATCCAAATTAAAAAAATATTTTGATTGTGTCAAAATAAAAAGGTCCCACGATGTCTTCAGGGTTATTTTGTATCCCAAGCAAAAGCAGCAACTTATTTTTAATTCTCACCTCAAAACATGTCTGGAATTAAAAAGATGAAGTGCACATGAAAACATTCTTTGTAGAGCTTAAGCATGTGGAGAAACAGTTGATTTACTGAATAGTAAAATTAACTATAGTTTAATTACCTTGTGTTCAAATGGGCTCATTACTTTTAGAAGTCACGTCTAGCCCTAATGTGAAAAATGGGAATACACACATCTTTAAAAAAGACAACTGCCAACTTCATGGGTCTCAGTTGTAAACTAAGAAAATGTAATTCCAGCCTGTATCCTTACCATTTTGAATCTGAAAAAAAATCTGAAAAAATACTGAATAAAATCTGTTGGCAAGCAAGTCTTTCTACTCTTTAGTGCCAGACCAAGGCTTCTGTGAAGGGAAGTCCTGTCTTACAAATCAGTCTCTTGAACCACTCTGAAAGGGTCAAGGATCATGTGTATATGAGTGGGGTAACTGACATAGTCAACCTGGATTTAAAAAAAAACCCAGAATTTTAAATTTTTGACAATGGCTTTCCAAGCAACAAATGAAATGAGGGAAGAGATACAAAACCAGGCTAGTACTATGTCCCAGTTCTTATAATGGAGTAAGGTTATCACTTCTTCAGGGACCTAGGCTTTCTAGCAAAGAGCTAGAAAAGCAGTAGGCAAATCTAGTTTTGAAGACCAGAGAAGGGGAAGAACGATATACACTAGAGTCTGCATGAGGAATTAAGAGTAGGCACTCCACTTCCCAAAGATGATCCACATGCAGCTACTGCAAAAGGGATCACAATTTTTTTACCTTCCTTCACATGCTAAACCAATGTTAACTATTTTCAAAATGATAAAACGTCAGATCTGACAGAACAGCACTGTCACAGGAGTTAAAGGCTGAAGCACACTTTGTCTCACTGAGACTGTTAATTCACAGTCATAGAATTATTTTGTTTGGAAAAGACTGGATCATTGAGTCCAATTATTAATAAGCACTGTCAAGTTCATAACTAAACTATGTCCCTAAGAGCCACAACTACATCGTTTTCAAATACCTCCAGGGATGGTGACTTCACCACTTTCCTGAGCAGTCTGTTCCAGTGCTTGACAATCCTTTCCATGAAGAAATTTTTCCTAATATCCAATCTAAATCTTCCTTGGTGAAACTTGAGGCTGTTTCTTGTCCCATCACTTGCTGCTTGGGAGGAGAAATTCCCCCCCACCTGACTACAACCTCCTTTCAGGTAGTTGCACAAAGTGTAAAGGTACCCTCTGAGCCTCCTTTTCTCCTGGCTAAATAATCCCAGCTCCCTCATCGGACTTGTGCTTCAGATCCTTCTCTAGCTTTGTTGCCCTTCTCTGGACATGCTCCAGCACTTCAATGTATTTCTTGTAGTGAGGGGCCCAGAACTGAATGGAGGATCTGACATACAGACTCACCAGTGCTGAGTACAAGGGGACAATTTGAGGAGGAGGGGCAAACAAACAAAAAGGGCAAGAGAAGAGATGGCTCATTTCAGATTCTGAAAACACCTACTTCCCAAAACAACATGTAGAGTTTATATTGAATGAAGCTGGGGATTCACAGAATGTGAGTATAAACAGAGCTTCAAAGGCCTTAGAAAAAGAAAATACAATGTAGGAGTTTTTGCTTTCACACTAACGTTTTTCACATCCCTTTTAGAGGAAAATAGTATTTGGGAGCTAAAGCATTATGCACCATCCATAAAAACACTTTAAATTTGTTGATGTATTTTTCATATTGTACTATATCAAATAGCGACATGAAAAAAAAGGTTGCTGCGCTGACTAAACACAGTAACATTTCAAATCATACATTAAAATGTAAATTTCTCTGTGAAAAAACCACCAGCTTTTTTCAATGTACACAGGGAGAAAGATTAACAGCAGTGCACTGCGACCACCCATACTGTTGTGCGGATTTAAATGACTGCTGTGATTTAAAAACAAAAACATAGTCATGAGTTTTGACAAATGGTATACAATAATACATAACGTAACTATCCATCAACTACTTAGCAGTCAGGGGGAGATAAGGGCTGGAGCAAAGTTAGTAAGTTTCTAAGTGGTTATTAATTTAAGGGACTGTGAAATGATTTCCAGATTAACTACCACAGCACCCATTTTGTATATGCAAACCACAAAATCTAGAAGAATGTTTCTTTAATAACCCTAGAGCCTCAAAAACACTTAAGGTAAAATAAAAAGTGAACTGTTTCTACTTGCTATCTGTAGTCATCCCCTTCTACCAAGTAGGACAGGAGGGACATACAGAATGCTGTGACAGTGACTAACCAAAGTCCCAGGTGGTGACAATAGGGACAGCTCCACAGCACTGGGTGCCAGGGGCAGATTTTCATGTAGACACCAAATCTAACTACATCATCTCTACATAGTAAACCAACATGTTTTGGCTGGCAAAAGGCAAGTTCTGCTCCAGTTCATGGCTCTGCACAGTGCAGTCTGTTACAGTGCTATGCCTTGCTCCTGAAACCTTGAGAGATTTCACTAATCCTTCACGGAGCTGGCTGATCTCACCTGGTATAAAGTTGGAGTCCATAGCACAGGTTCGGCTCTCTGTGGTGTTGCCTGTGCACTGGCTGCCCACAGGAAACAAAATGATGCACTGACGAGTGCGGGTCTGGAAGCCAGACGAGTCACAGTCAGACCACTTGGACCACTCAGACCAGCTGTCTGCAACACGCAGAGAGGGACACACATGTAGACATGGTGATTAAAGGCTTCAAGTACACTGAGTGAGAGAGAAACAGCTTATATTTCTGAGTCATGGCAGAAAGCCTCATTCCCCAGCTACCACCAACTATCAGAGGGCAGCCCCTTCGACCCAGTAAAACAAAAGCAGTTCAGCTTTGGTAAAAGTCTCTGAAATGCAGAGTGCAATGGTAAATTTGCTGCAGACATATTATGGTTTTAGCTTCTGCCATGGCCTTTGTGTGTGGAAGTGAGAAGTCAGAGGGATCCTGCAGTGGTGACTGAGAGAGTGATTGCTGTGTAACTAATTCTGGCCTAGGTCATTAGGGTGGACGAGGCCATTGTCTGTTTATGTACCTGACAAGCAGCAATGAGAGCTACAAGAGTACGTATTCATCTGATGTGTATTTAACCACAAAAACAGTAGTATTTTGAAGATCTTAAAAATGTTTTTTCTTTTAGTTTCTGCTATTTCAGGTCCATTTCTTGGCTGTAGAAAGAGCTCATCAAGTATTCTCACGTTTTCTTCCCCATTCAATTTATTGTCAGGTTCTATTTCTTTCCTATATTTCCTCCTCTCCTTAAGTAGTTCTGATTAAGACATTTTTATTTCATGCCTGTGTGATCTCAGATACTTCCCTTAAATGAAGTGAATTGATCTCATTCCCATGAGGTACTGTGAGTTTACTGCACTCAGCATTCTTACAATTCAAGCACAAGTCTTGCTTTGATAGGAGTCTTCCGAATTTGGCAAATATAGTAAAGACAGAACTCACTTAACTTCCTTCTTTCTTTTGTCAGCTTTTCCATGGAGATAGTTTTTATGGTTTTGACATGGAATAAACAGTTCTACTATCCCAAACCAAGCTTGTTTCTGCTTCAAAATTTTAATTGATTTTATGCCTATGTGAGGCAAATTTACAAATTTCATTTTGCTTCAAATGAGAAAGCATATATTATCTCATTTTGATTCAAGTTAGACTGAACAACATAGAAAGCTGTGAATAAATGAAGCTTTTTTACACTGCCAATCAGGTGGAAAGTCAGGAAAGTTTCACACTCTTTGGGGCCCCTTTCAATAAATTATATAAATCCAGCATACAAGGTTCACATTTACTCATTACTTTCCCCTTTTTCACACAGGAAAAATGTTAAAACTTTCAGTCATCTAAAATTAACAGATTCCATCAGGAATATTTGAGACTGCAGTCTTGAAAAATGTCAAGCAATAGATGATGTTTATAAAATAGATTTACTTATCAGCTCAGGTAAGAACTGGATATTGAGATTTACGAGCAATTGGCAACTGCCTGGATGAGATCTCCTTTGAACAACAGGGGAAATGCCTCAGTATAATCAGCTTGTAGGATCTTGTTATTGTGAGTAGCAAGAATACTCAGCTTCATCCTTTGGCTTTTCTGTTTCTTAGAAAGGGTCCTGGGAGGAATTCATTTGCAGAGTGGGTGCTAGTCGGAGCACAGAGGCAGATGACATAACGTAGTTCAATCCTACTTCAGTGGGATAGGAGAGCTGAGGTGGGAATCAAGCAAATGGACAGGCTCCTTCCTGCTAACATAATGTGGCATATCCAGGAGCTCGTGTTATGACCTCCAGTGCCAGCTGTTGGATCTAAGTAAGTATTTAATAACAATAAAGCCCTGCTCATTCAAGTTTAAAGGAATTCTGCTGATTACAAATCTTGGTCCAGTTCTCACTGGTGGCAGAGAGCATGCATAAGCCAGAGTCAAGACTCCTGTCCAGTCCTGGTATAATTGGGATATATGCAGTAGGTGCCAAAATACTTGTGAGCATACTAAATGCATCTTGTTGGCTGGTGCACTTTGCAGCCCCATCTTGTCCAATGTGCTTTTGGCCTTCCAGGTCCTTTGTTGCAGGAACTACGTCTCATGATAAAATAGAAACTTCACAGTACACGCAGATCATGCTAGGTCACATATGGGTAAGTGGGCAAGGTTTACTGTTTCGGCCTGCCCTTTAGGGGACCCATAAAAGATACTGTGCATTGGGATCTTCCCACATTGGGATCTTCCCACATATGCAACACAGAGAGCCACAGATAAGTAAGGCACCCAAGGCTGACAGATGTATGATTTCAAATTGTCAGACCTGCCAGACAGAACCCATAGCTTTTGAATTCACTTCTACTGAAGTTAATGTGACACCCATTTATCCTGTGTCATCCTTTTGATTTCTTTATCCTCACAGTATCTGAGGTTCTCTTGCACCTCAGGCAGGCTCCTCCCAACTCCCTCCTCAATTCTTTGCAAAAGACATGAGAATGTAAAGGACAGTGGACTGGAGAGTTGCTTTACTTGAAACTGCTTTTCATTTATAACATGAAAAGTCTTACTCATGATATATCACATCTTTTTCCTATGGAGTCTTGGCTGGCCTTTGAAGCCAGGTTAAGTTCAAGCAATTCCTAAGAGATCTCTTGGTGAAGGCGGCACCTCAGAAAGATCAGACTAATCAGTGCAAGAGTATAAATTTCTTTCATGCAGAACTACACCATCATTTCTAAATGATCAACTGCTTTATCCATTATTTGCATGTGTGAGTTAAGAATTCAAGGACAAAATGTATTTTCACCTCTTACAGCAGCAGTAAATACTTTAGGTATAAAATATTGTTTTATTCAGTACATTGCAACTGATTACACTTATTGATAAGTAGTCTCTAAACCAGTAATGATCAATACTGCAGTGTTTCTATTCATATCGATGCACTTGGATAAATTAAAAGAAAATTCACAAACTCAATGACAGAGCTTCAGAGCTTTCGAAATCAAAGATGAGAGAAGCTGATGCATTTTGCAGACACGAGGCTGTTACTTTCTGTTAAGTACATGTATACTTTCAGCTGGATCTGCCAATAAACTTCTATATCCTCAAGAAATTCTTAGTATCAGGATTCCAGAAAGTTTACTCTACTAGTTTTGTTGGAGGTGGGGGGAGGGGGGGGGAAGGGGAGGATGGTGAAAGCGTACTATTTCAAATGCCAAAAAGTCTTTGCTCTTTTCACAACTTAAGAAACATTATAAATCATATCCATTTTTGCATATGTATTTCTGTGTTGGTTGGTTGTTCTTAGATTCCAAGTGTCATTACTATTCCTTTCCTATATTAAACACATCGCTCAAGCAGTGAATGTCACCAGCAGTAGTTTCAGATCTGCACAAGGAAGAACCACTCTTCACCTGGTCCTCACTACAAGAAAATGGCTCTGTAAGGATTTGGGAGTCTTTCCAAACTTGTAGGACTGTAGTTATTTTTGACTCATACCAATGTGAAATACCAGCAATAAAAAGTAGTTTTGAAACCTATTTTGTAAACGTGGGGCAAAGACCATTCTCACAGCTAGCTGATAATGTGCTTTTTCAAAAACTATGGCATATTTACAGAGAGATTGAAATATTATTAAATATTACAGAATGTGAGAAATACATTTTAAGCCTCCTAAATGCTATTGTTTTACAAGGGTTTTCACTTCCTTGAACCAAAATGAAACTAACCTCCTCCTCCATTCCATATCTTCTCCAAAATTTGGGTAACAGGGAGGTCAAAATAATATGAAGACATTATTTACAAATGCCTGCAAACTGTCATTTATAGGAAAATGGTGTTGGAAAATAAATGCACAACAAGAGAAATTGCTACAATATTAGTGCAATGAACACACAAGCTCTGACCTTTTAAAGATGCCTTAAGGATCTCAAGGCAGTTACGTAACTTCTACATACACTATTTGTCTCAAGAAATCCAATCATCAACTGATTTCTATGTTTGTTTGTTTTTTTTTTTTAAATACAATACTGAGTGTCTCATCTGCTTTAAATTTGACAAAGTAGGTACTTTTATTCTGCTGGAGGACATGCAGTGCCTCGAAAAGGAAATTAACTCAAACTGTAGTTCATCACAAGTAATAGGATCCATAAATTCAAACTCATGGGGCTTGTGCCTTCACTTGCACAGCCTCATCATATGAGCAGAAAACTTTTGCTATGTGTCTAGGAGCTCTAAGTGAAGCAAGTAATGCAGTGTGACATCAGAGCTGCTTTCCTTTTGCTGCTGCCTATAATCCACTAATCAGCAATAAATGAAAGTTTCTGTAGTTTTAATCTCAATTTCTCACTTCAATTTCATGAAAAAAAATGAGTTTCCTTTAATCTGGGTCAAAAGGCAGAGTCAAAGTTACAGACAATGACAGATCCATAATACCATACAACTGGAGACATTTCATCTACTAAGTACTCCACAGTCATTAAAAAAGATGAAGTCTTTGTTCCTTAACATTTGAAGTTGAAGAAGGTATTTTACAAAGCACATTAAGGTTTGCTTCATGTTTTATATGAAAACAGGGCAAATATTATCTACTTGAAAGGCCTTGTGATAATGCATCTTGAAGAGCAACCTCATCAATCTGGTTGCTGTGAATGTTTAGTGTTATAATAAATGCACTTCTTCATGGTATTAACTCTCACAAACAGTTTGCATGATCCACTTCAAATACTACACAATTTTAGTTAATCCAGATCCAGACCTGGTAACTTAAATTTTAATTTTTAAAGAGAGAGGGAGGAGGTGGTTTCCTCTATACTGTATCCTGCTAGTACTTGATTTACTGTAACATTATAGAATATAAGAGCTGATCGTGCCCTTAATAAGGGAAAGAAATTATTTGCTTCTAAATAACAGATCAGGAATATGATGTTGCCTAACTGCGAATGCCTGATTCAGTGGCACATAAACAACAAAGATGCATGGGGGGATTTGCCATACCTGGACAGGGCTGTGTGTTGCAGAGTGCTTCTTCAGTGTGCAGTCCAAGGCAGATATCTCCTCCATATGCTGGTGCTGGGTTTGTGCAGGAGCGGGTTCTCATGTAATGCCCCCCTCCACAAGTTGCTGAGCACTTTGACCAAGATGACCAACAAGACCAACCTCCATCCACTGAAAAGACACAAAATACCATATTTTGCAAAGCTGATATGAGATAGGACAAAATACATCCCATCTTTCTCATATTCTGTGGATCTAATTCATGCCCTACTGAAATTATCGGACACTTTTAGGTGCAACTGAACACAGGCCCGCATATTTGATCTCACCCTGATGCAATTTGACTTACATATTTTAAAAGCTACTGGTATGCTGGGAAGCCTAACAAAATTACTCATCCATATAAGATACTTTAAGGCCAAAAGTCTTTTCTCATTTGTGAGGAAGGAAAATACCAAAGCTTGTTTAGCAGAAGGATTATAAGCTCAGAGTAGTTTTTTTTATTGATAACAGAAACTTAGCCCAATAATAGCAACAGAAGGATGGAGGAATCCAGATTTTTTTTTGCAACCCAGCTGGATAGTCTTAGGCCTACAACACATTTCAAATGATCTAACACACTTGCAGGGTTTGACAGGCTAATATAAAGTTACAATCTTAACATAGCTCTAGCATAGATGTGAGCAGCAGAACAATGGCAGAAGTTCAAAAAAAAAGCAGCATACATGGACAAAAAGGAGGTGCCACTTTAAGTTTCAAACAAGTTGTAATTATTCCCCCTATCCCCCTCCCTCTTTCCCTTTTGTATTTACTAATTCAAGTATGTCAAACTGTTCTCCAGTCACATTTCAGTAGATTCTTCTGAAATGTAGGTGGGATTTCACAGGAGACTCATTCGTCAGATGGCTTTTGACCCATGACCACTAGACAAGATTTTAATGAAAGTTCACCCCATTGCCTGCAACAGACTGGCTCCTTTGCAGTCACTGTTCTTATAGCTACTGCTCCAGGATGTATTTCTGGGTTTCATGGCCACATTGCAGCTCATCTGCCAAAGGCTTCCTATCTGCAGCCACATGACGAAGTCAGATGTACCTCTCCCAGGGACAGAAGTCCTACTACAAAAAAATCTGTGTTTTGTTAATTTCTCTTCATTTTTTTTTTTTTTAAAAGAGACAAACCCCTAAACTTTCAAAATTTTCATATCCTACAAAAACAAAAAAGAATTTCTTTTCAAACCTCTATTGAAAGTGTTATCACTTGCTTTATTAATTATTAAGGAAATTATTTACCATGTCTGCAGCTGATTGAAATAAGTAGTGTGCAATTCAACCAACACCAACAGATGAGCCCATAAGTATGATAAAGGCAATGTGCCAGTAAGTTTTGATTTATAACAGCATCCTAAAACAAGCAGAAGTTTCACCTTTTTTGAACCCATCATTCATAGCAGCAGTGGGCATTTTACCACATAAGACAGAAACTTATTATTTCCCACTTTTAAAAATACTGGGTACAAGTACTTTTCCTGTACATAATTTTTACAGCACGCTCATTTAAGACATTCTTTGTACAACTTTACTTTGTGGTTTGTTGAAAAAATTGATGGTTGCTGAAGTCTCCAAAACATCCATCAAGCATTTCACAATGACCCTTGATCTTTTCTGTTCGATTAATGAGACAGCCTTTTGAGGAGTAGTTTCTACTGGAATGTTATTTCATGATTATCTCTTACAACAGCAACAACCCCCCCCCCCAATTTACAATGAAAATATCTGTATTCATTTGCATTTGAATTCTCTCTTAGATCAAGACATAGAACATTTTAAAAAAAACCTCATTTTGGCTTTGTAGCATTGTATATCAAAAATGCACCTGGTGAGTCGAGTAGAATGATTGCTATGCAAAGACTTCAACAGTGAAAAGATGACATAGGAGAATTTTGATATTAAAACCTAAATGTGCATTTTTTAATGTAATTTCAGATTCAGCACAGCCTCAGGTTCTCAACTGCTAATCCAACAGGTAATTCATCAATGCATAGGCTATTTACTAATCATGTAAGTAAAGTTGTTGAATATACAGCATCTTATTTCCTGTATTGCTTGTAACATTATCCTAAACATCAAGAAAGCATGGAGTTGGCACTTCCTTGGTAAGAACTGTAGTTACAAGAACTTTTGCAAGTAATGTGTCTGGACTCTGAAGCCTGATTGGACAGACAGGATTTGTGGAATACTGGTACTCCAAGTATGCAATTTAAATAAATTATTTCCATTATTAAGGAATTCAATGATTGCTACATTTTTTTTTTCCAGGATATATTTATCAACCAAATCATCTAGCTATACAGAGGTGTGAGAGAGTTTTTATACCACCTATCATAAATGAATACTGCATCTTGATAGAATACTTGACTCATCCTCTTATTCATATTTTTCTTATTTATAGCTTTACTGGAAAACAAATATGTCTTTTTGCCTGAGATTACTCTGTTAATGTAGCATTATGCAAGCTCATCTCTAAGAAATCCATAGGTTATTTGTCTTCAGTGCAAGTGAAATATACTGGGCAACTTTATAACAATTTCAAGACATGGTATCTTTTATTCAGAACTTGCCTCTTTTTTCTTTCTTTTTAAATTATGTCAAATAAAAGCAGAAGCTGTTACCCAAGCTATTCATTTCATGAAATATTTAAAACTTTATCTTTCTAGGTACTCCCTTTTTAGTTGTTTTTTTCCTTTAAAGTGATGGTTGACTAGCTCAAAATGAATAATCAGAGGCATACCTGCTGCAGCATGTAGACTTCCACTAAACAGAATTGATTCTGCCTGAGATTGCCTAGACAGAATATAAATTGCCTTTAAACATTACCTGTGCATTGTTCACTATAATGGAGACAGTGACCCTCAACACTTTTCTGTTTATTTTTCAGTGGACCAGAGACAAAAATGAGCGTGCATTTGAAACTATGTCATCAATCTATAAGTGGCTGAGAACTCAGAGACCAATGCGACACCCAGGAATGTCACCATGTTTCACAACTGCACTGATCAAGGCTGTACTACATAACTTCAGATGTAAAGGGAGAAGTGGGTCTGGAGAAGATGGAAAAGGACAAATACAATAGACAATGTTAGGTTTCATCTTAGTTGAGCTGGACAATGCAATTATGACTGAGTTTTTTGGCAACTATTGACAGGCTGCCTTACTAAATCCTTAGCCTTTCAAGGACTATCAAAAGTACCTCTTTCATTGTTCATGTCCCCAGAACTTTTTCTTTTCAGCAACAGAGGATGATAAGGCATCATCATGGTTAAATAAGATCAAAGCAGTGGGTATTTACTGCTTGAGTTTTCACAAGACCTAAATAGAGCTCTGTGGTTTCTTTCATCTTTCTTTAAGTTGCTTAGCAACACAGAACCATCTGGGTTTTTTTTTCCTTTTTTTTTTCCTTTTGTCATAGAGACCTTAATGTTATTTCTGCCTCTTATAGGAGGAAAAATACACAGCTGCAGGGAAAGTCACTACAGGTTCTTTACATAACACTTTTGTAGAGCTGTAGGACAAAAGAAAGTCGTTAAAGCAGTTCCACAATGAAAGATTTAAAGAGTCTTTACATTTTCTGACAATGAGGTTGATCCCTTTAGGGAGAAGGCTCCCTTCAGATAGCAGGGTGTTCTCAAACAATGCTCTTTTCTTTATAGTAAAGCAAACAACTTTTAGCCTACTGGCTATTGTTGAGCTTAATAAATATTTCTTCACTATAATGAAAAAACCCCACACCATAGTGAAGAGGATGTAACAGGAAGAAACAGTGTACAGAAATGGGATCTCCTGGGGACATGACAAAACATCCACACTACTGGAGAATTTCCAAGAGACAATTAAGTAAACTGGATACTCTGCTATGCACTTTGGGTTTTACAAGGAAGTGGAAGGAAGCACGGGCAGACACACTGACCTCACCTAAGAACAGAGATAGAATTGCAGGCTACTTCATATACTGTCTGGCCTCATTTCAAATTTAAACAACAAAAAACCCCAAACAAACCCCTTTTGTTTTGTGGTTTGCTTTTTGTGTGTGTGTGTGTGTGTGTGTGTTTTCTGTTTTGGTTTAGTTTTTTGGTTTGTTTGTTTGGTTGGTTTTCGGTTTTGTTTTTTTGTGCCTTTGGGTTTATAACTTTTTCTGCTCATCTTTTAAAAAGTGTGGCAAAAGACAATAAAAGTACTGAAAAGTCAGTCTTTTCTGCATGCATGATTGAGTATAAATAGAGGGGCTGTACTCCTGTCCAGCTGCAGAAATGCAAAAATTACATCTGGGAACATGCATATCGGGCAGCCTACAGACCCAAGAGAACACTGCTCCCTTCCAGACACCTAGGGATCATCCCATTCCACACCATTTAGTCTCCTACTTTTTCCTAATCCTGTGGTATATTGATGCATGTCTCAGTGTAGGGAAAGAGTAATTTTTTACATGGTAGTTTACAAAGTCAAAGTCTTGTTTCTGTGATGCTACAGACACCTTTTACACATAAAAGCAATGCTGGATGAAAGAAATAGTCAACAAAGTGCAATGCAGAAACACAAAAGGCAAACAAATGCTTCTAAGGAAAGAACAACAACAAAATATAAGGATCCACTTGGGTTTAAGTCTGCAACTGAGATTCTTAAATTTGAAAAGCAATAATTGCTTCAAAGGACAGTTCATTCCTCTTCTTGCTGGCTACAGACGCAGCCTAAGAGAGATCAATGCACATGGAGAGATGGGCTTCAGCAGCCACAGAGACAAGCTTTACTGGAGTATTGTTGGGTTTTTTTCCTTCTGATTTAAGAAGCTATTGCAGGACAAATTTTCCCTGCTCTTTTAAATACATTCCTGCTTCCTTGTGGCCAAGTATGACTTCAAAGAAAAAAAAATCGGAGAAAACCCCCCATAATGAAGAAAAGAAACAATAAAAAATACCTGGCTTTAGGGCATGCATAAGT
The DNA here is from genome assembly GCA_035047865.1 of Dendrocincla tyrannina. NCBI lineage: Eukaryota > Metazoa > Chordata > Aves > Passeriformes > Dendrocolaptidae > Dendrocincla > Dendrocincla tyrannina. The sequence continues at coordinate 78,742,743 of JAWWMP010000081.1, read as the reverse complement.
AACTTAAATAGTCTTTCAGAGAGTTTTGTGTAGCTGAAACTCATTATTGTTATTAGCAAGTTTAGTGATACATGAATTTATTCAGTTCTTCTTAGCCAAAATGTCATAGCCAAATCAAACTAAAACTACTATAACAAAAATCTGAAATTGGTAAAATGCCAAAATATTGTCATGAAATATCAGAATTTCAAATCTAAGAGATGGCACTATCCTTTCCCTTGATCCACCACTATGCTCTGAGAAGAAGAGGCAACAGGAGCTTCTGTAGCTCATGCTATTCAGTGGGGCTCATGTAGCTCTGCTTTAAATGCCTACTTAAGGCATATTGGCCAAGAGTCCCTATGTCCCGATGCAAAGAATATAATAGAAGACAACAAGAAATAAAACAAAAATGAAGAAAAGTTGTCCTTTTCTACAGAAATAACTGAAGAGATGTGCAATATCATGAACTAGGACAGCATTCCTCATGTTTGGTTATTATTATTTTCAGGCAAACAGATCTTTTAGTTAGCAAAGTCCTTTAATTTCTGTAGATATGCAAATTTACCATCCAAATAATGTTTGTCTTCATCATCGCTTTCTCTTCGTAAGGTAAATATCTTGCAAGCCCCCAAGGATAACAAAACCCTGATACGAATGATTATAGATTGTTTCTTGTAGTATTGATTGCACATTAGAAATCAAAAAAAAAAAAAAAAACAGAAATGTCCATGAGCATTCACAGATCCTTTCCATAGTTACTGAGGCTGTTCAGTTTTTGCCAGCTCAATACTATTTACGTCTACGAGGCATAAAAGAGGACCTGAGGCACAGGGCCAAAGCATAACTTGCTAGTGCAAGACAATAGTTCAAACTCTCTTGCCCCTCAAAGTAGTTTAGCCACAAGGAGAACATGCTTTTACCCTATACTGACTTGCAAAATATTTCTGCAGATTATTTGGGAGAGTGCTAGCTAGTTGAAGGGAAAATTGTACGAGGGATCATTCTAAAACTTGAACAATGCAGACAAATCATCTTCCAGGGCCTGGGTACAATTTCTGGCAATTTTCTGGCACTGTTCAATTTACTATTATGTATTCAGCGTTCAAATACTATGAACTAAAAGCAATCTGCCCAGTGACTGCTAGCAATCTGCACATTAGTAGACTATTTACTACTGTAGAAAAAAATTTCAGTATTTCTGTCTCCCCTGCAGGCTCAAAAAAGATTTAATAGTACCCAGTGAAGGTAGATTCTAGATGACTTCAGCAATTTTTTTAAGTTCTGGGATCCTACAGCACGTTTAACCATAAATTTCTGGCTATTAATATATTAATAAGTATATTTAAAATGATGTTGCAAGACACTTAATCAGACAAGACAGCCTTGTACCCTTTGCTTCATGGGCTTTTTCATTGTGTTGGTCTTTCAGAGCACTTAGTATTGTCCAGGATGACACTGAGCCCACATAATTGTTTGACAAGCATAAAGTCTTATTGACTTTCAGCACAACTTAAACCCTGCTCAGTGTATTTCCCTATCACTCCTCCTTCTCAGCAGTTTATATCAGGAAGGGCTGATCCTGTCTGCAATAAGATGAAGTGGGGGCAAAGCAGAATGTAGCCTGCACTAGCAGAAGGGTTCTTTATGGTTGCCATTGTACCCTTTCCTGCTAGCCAGAATATTTCTGAAGGTGTAATGACTGGACTGTAACTAAATGTTTCTGTGCCAGCAGGGAGCAGGTGAAGCTGTTCTTATCCCTGAGGGAGCTCAGGTAAATCTTAGGAAACATTAAATTCTTCTTTGATGCAATCTTATTTCTAGTACTATGGCAAATACTTTCAGGTCAAGGTCAGAACAAAATCTCCTCACGTTCGTTCTCGTTTCTGCCTGCACTACACTTATCTACAAGGATAAGAATGAACTATGCAGACTCGCTGTTTTCCTCCCTGATGCTCACACTGGAAAGAAGGGCCTGACACATTTACTCCATGTTTGTCTACAACTTAGTCCATGTGAGGTGTCTCAATGAGATCTCAGTGAGATCCACATTCATACCAACCTTTTTCATCAACACCAAGGGCTGTGTGATCAAAGCCTAGCAGGGACATTTTAGAAACTCACTCAGATTGCTACAGTAAGAATTATTTATAGAGCTATCCTAAATATTATAAGCACCAGTCCCCAGCACAGTGGTTAACAACAAGTCTGAAAACTGATTCAAACACGGTTTCTCTTCCTGACTGCTTTCATCTGTGTTTGTGGAGTCAGCTAGGTTTGTAACATAAGGGTCTGTAGCACAGGGTCTTCACTCATGTGTGGTTTATGTCTGCCCTTTCTTGATGTCTCATGAATGTCAACCTAACAGATGTTCATGTTTAGCCACCAATTTAATTTTCTGCTACTTCCATTAAAAATTAAGAGAATTAAAATTCTTTGGTATACTTCTCCAATAAAAATTTATTCCCTTTCTACAAATTTATAATCAGGTCAAATTTATGGATAACCCTTATTCTGCAATCATTTTTTACTCTCCCATGTCTTAAAGAAAAATAAAACCAATTACATCTACTGCTTGCAATGCTTTCCCTTCAGATTTATCTGAGAGCTGACTTAACCCCCCACATTTCTTCTTAATTACTGGAAACAACAGTTCTGTAGCTGAGGAACTTTGTGTTTCCTTGTTGCATGATACATCTAAATACTTCATTCAAGCTGTACATCATTGAAATTTGTTTTGCACTAAAAAGAAAAATGAAACTTTTCTCTGAAGAAAATTCTTTGATATATTAGGACACTTCTTGTTTCAGAAAGGCCTACCACACTTTATGTCTACTTACTGATCTTTAAAAATATTTTCACATTCAGAGACAGCAGAAGAGGGAATAATTTTTGCATAAAGCACAGTTTCAAGTCCTGCCTTACAACTTCATGTAGTTTAGTCTGAGATATTGGCTATCCCATAAACAACTAGGGCCTCTAAAACAAAATTATGTCTGCATAACTGTGTTTTACTGGTTAAATCAATTTCCTTCAAAATATATAACAGTGTAATATCTGCAGAACTAAATAAAAATACCACTTCTGAAACTCAATGCCTTATTTTAACTTTGAAAAAATCCAACAAAATTCAAGTAAACACTCAATTTGAAAATTAACAGCAAGGGATGAACAACAAATCCAGCCCTGTTTTATAGATAGTCTCGTCCCATTTAATGCATGTACTGCAGTTACTACGGTATGTAGTACAATCAGATATCTTAGAGCTTGTGAGCAGACCTGTTAGCTAATACCACACCACTCACATGCTTCAAAAGCTGAAGGTTGTGACTTATGGAGGGTTTGCCTTTGCAAGGAACTGATGAGGAGATGCTACATTCTAGCTGGCTTTTCTGCCTTAAAATGTAAGATTATATAGATTTTAAGTGTAACTCTTTCAGCACTTTTAGCAGCACTTTAGTGAAGTATCTTTGTATTAGATTCCTGAAATAGTTTAATGTTCCTCATCAAGGATTCAAATGGACAAATATTGTAGCAATGTAAAGAACATTTTATCTGGATAAAATGTTCTTAGAAGAAGACACAACAGGCATATCACTTGCTACAAGAGTCAGAACTATTCAAAAGACCCAGAATCCTTGATAATGGTTCAAGCAGGACACAGAGAGTTGATGAAGACTTTCATGGGAGGAAGATATAGGGTCTTGGGACCACCAACTCAAAGGTGGGAGGTGTGCCTGTGGGAGGATCTGGGGAACAGACAATTTTTGGGCTACGCCATGAGGTAGTAGTTAGGTATTATAATTAGATACTATAAGTTTGTAAAACCTGTGTGTGTGGGTGTGCATATGCCATTTTTGTGTATCTAAGATGCCTTATTAAAGCATCTTTTAAAGGGCTGGTTTTTTATCATTCTATACTAACATTGTCCAGAGAATTATTTCTTCAATTTTAGGCAACAGCTTCACCTACTGCACACATCTCTGGGGAGGCTTGCACATGTGAGTACAATGGTCTCCTGAAACCTTTGACCTAATGCTTTACTGCCAACCTTCAAATACTGTCACAGATGAACAGTGCAGTCACATGAAACAGAATTTTATTATCCTGGAAAAGCAAGGTACTATGATTGCAATCCAGGAACTAATGAATTAAAGCATGCACTAGGACTGTGCAAATGTGGAGAAGATTTGGGCAACAGTTTTATAATTCTCTGACTACTGTTGGTTCACTGCTGGTTCCCTTCCATCTCTATCCAATACTGTCTGGTGTAGAAAACATATCCACCCTTCCCTGATAGTCCTTCTAAGCTCAGAAAGAAACATATAGTCTTTCTCCTGTATCTCCTCAGATGCTCACACTGCCAGATAGAGGAGTTACACAAGAAGCAACTAAAGCTACATTCCTCCTTGGATGCAGCAAGAAAATTTCACTAGAAAGTGCTGGCTTCTTGTGCCCAAGTGCCTCTTTCAGAACTTTAATGGCTCAGTGGGTGTTACCCCAGACCAAAACAGGGATCCCTAGCAGAAATTCCCCTTGGATCTGCCACAGCAGCAGAAGAGCTGGAGGCTTGAATGCCCCAGGGCATTCAAGTTGCCAACAATCCTACTGTTCCTGTTAGCAGTAAAACTGCAGAGAAGTTCACTTTCAGTGAACAGCCAGAACACTCAGAGAGCTGCTGGGTTTGTGGGGTATGGGCCAAAATATATTGCTGAGGTTCCATTCAAGATGGAAGCATGTTTTTCAAGAAACTGTGTCCTCCGGAAAAGGGAAGTGTGGCCTTCTGCACAGATCCACTGCTTTGATTCTGATGCAAAGAATGGACAGTGACCGTTAAGGGGCTTGAAAAGCTTAGGGAAAGTACTGAAATAAGACTGGACAAAATATTCACATTATAAAACCCAATGTATCCATGATTTAGGGACAGAGTTTTAGCTTGAAACCATATATGTATATATACATATATCTACGCACACACATAAACACACATGCATGTGTTTTATGATAGTGATATACATGTAATACATATATTGCCACAGTAATTCTTCAGATCCACACTTGAATAAATGACAATAGCTCAAAGCCCACAATAATAAAATATGCAGCACTGTTATACATAATTAATGCAATTAAAGATGTATGAAAGCTTATTTCTAAATTTATTTGTTGTTACTTGAAGTAATTGAGTCTCTCAGTCTTCTTCCTTGCTATTGTTTCTTACCTTGAATTCTTTCCTCCTAATCCAATGCACCTTTTCTTCATGTGTTCTCCTATATCCTTCACCTGTCTTTCTCAAGAAAGCCTCTGCAAAGCTCAAAAGCCTTTCAGTTCGGATGTCGATTTTATGAAGGGTGAGAGGTGACTGGAACCAAATTTTTTTCCCCAAATGTCTGAGATGCAACGATTTATAATCCAAAGTAATTGCTTGTAAATATATATTTTACTTGTAGTCCCTTTACTAGAATCCTAAACCAACTTTCAATGAAGGAGAAACTCAAGGTTCCAAGAACAATCTTTATGACCTCCTTGAATTACCATTTAATTTGGTGATCAGTTGTGAGCCTAATTTGTTGAAGGCTCTACACTCCAGAGCTAGCATAGATTTAATGCCAGCAACCACTGTGATGAAAATGATACTGTGAGTTTAACTAAAGACTAGGCCAGATTTCACATGTCTTGCCAGATTTCTTGAGTCTTTCTTTTTCCTATAAGTTTACATACTAAAATTGTCTTTTACAGTCAGTCCCATGTTAAAAAAGACATAGCTGTTAATACTGTTCATGATAAACTGATTGACATCACACAGGAGTATTACCCAAATCCACTTACATTATAAAGGTAAATTTGAGCTGCAATTGATTCAAAAACCAAAACAAACCCCAAACCTAACAACAGAAAAAAAGAAAAAAAAAAACAAACAACCCAAAACCACCAAATCAACTGTTGCAAGAAATAGCTTTGAAGATGAGCTATTTTATTCTCACTTCTCTCATTTAATTTGAATCTTACCTGGACAAGGCAAAATGTTGCATTCTTGGTACTCGAGAGATGGACCAAGGCAAGGAAGTCCCCCATACTTGGGTTCAGGATTGCTGCAGACCCGTTTGCGGTTCCGTATACCCCTACTGCAGTCACGACTGCACTGAGACCATGGAGACCAAGGTGACCAGGCACCATTGATGGTATGAGCAGAGTATCGTCCAGAACGCAAGAAATCCCCTGACAACCCTAATAAAATAAGGATTGAAAAAGCAATACTGAATTAAAACAGGATCTCATCTCAAAACAACCTTTTCCTCTCCAAAGTTACTCCTAGGCTTCTAATACTAAGTAATATGAACAGGTGGGTCTTGACCTTTAGTCTCACAATTCAAACCCAAGTTTCATTTCAAGAATCTCTTCCATAATAGAAATTTCATAATCACTTGCAAAGAACTACAGCAAAGAGCTGGATCCAACATTTTAGTTAAAACTTTATGTCTATGTTGACTGAACTAGTCATCTACTCTACCTAAGAATGACAAAAATTATCGTTCTCTTGTACAGGAATTATCATTAGAAAATTTCCAAATATATTATATAGGTATTATTGCCAGTGTTTTAGAGAAAGAAGGTAACACAGGACACGTGACTCCCTGTGACTACTCATCGAGCCAGCTCTCCTGGCCCTACTGCAGGGCTCTGTTCACTTAATCTACCCAGCCTACCTCCACTACTGCTTGCTGTCCACAGAGGCTCATAGGGTATCCCAGGCAGAAATGCACTGTACTTATCCTACCCATACTGAGACTTTAAATAGATATTAACAATTCCACAAAGTCTAGCAAAACTGCCCTTTTGTGAAGAGTAATTTTTGCAACTATAAAAGCCAGTTTATTTTCCACTGAGTTGAAGTGTTCTAAAACATGTAAGATGGAAATAAGCCTTTTGGTGACACAAACACACACACACACACACACACACAAATACTTCCTAGTCAGAATAACTATCTAGCAAGTAGAAAACATATTTTCTAAGTGAGTTTAGTACAGAGAAAAGGCATTAGATTAAACAGCAACAGATGAAGTCCACCATCTATCACTGAAAGGCAACACACAGATCTTGCTCACAGCATACAACCAATATGCCTGGTTACAGCCCTGGGTGAACTTCTAATAATCTGCAGTTCATTTGAGTATATTTGATACTTTTGAGCTTGGTCCTGCATGGAAAAAGACTCCCTCAGCTGTACTCAGCACAACAGTGAAATCACTCTTGAGCTGCAGCATTACCACTAAGCATCACTACTAAACAACCCCAGCAACACTACTGGGATTTCTTACTGTTGCCAAAGCAGTTCACCTTTCACTGGAAAGTCTATGATTGATGGACCAATGGCTCCTTTTATTACAAGTTGTGATGAGAGAAGGTCCTGTGAAGGGTACTTAGAACAGCAGAGGATGTGTCTGCCTCTCTATGCTAGAGCTTCAATATTGCTAACTAAGTACAGATAAATGGTGTCATCAGCAGTGGACAAATGCTGGGTTTTGTTTGCAGCTCTAACTACAGCACAAATGTCTCTTCTTAAGAAATTGTTTGGAGCCCTACCCACAGGCATAGGCACTGTGGGAGTAGCAAATGGAGATAAACAGAAGATGTACTTAATGATGCTAAGAAACAGGAACAAAAAATACTGTGAAGAGTCTATCCTGGACTGAACCGGACCAGCATTCTGCATAACGTGAAGTTCTGAAGGAGTTTCTCCTTTGCAGTGTCCAGTACTGAAACAATTCACACTATTTCTACCTGTGGTTATGGCATTAGATCACTTCTTAAGTTCTTGTCTGTGAAGTACATCTACAATAATCCGAAAGCAGATAAGAGTTTGCATTTTTTATTCAACACTTGATAACTGGCAGTATTGAAATGATGATGCACTGACACAGAAATACTTGTAATAAGAAACCGTTGAAATTAATAAGAAAACAGCAGAACAGCAATATAAAAATCACTAAAAGTGAATAAAACCTTTCAGGAATTATAGAAAGTAACTATTTATCTCCCACTGAGCCAGATTCTATCACACAGATATTAAAAGCAGCATTTTAAAAACATGACATACATACAAATGCAAAAGAGGGAGCAAGTACAGAGAAACAGTATGTGAATTATGAATACAGACCCACTTTCCTGCTCTGTAAGACCCTTTTATTTTTGCAATTTTGTATCACTTTGGTCATGGAAATGCTCAGCTTATGTACGCAGTGAGCTGTGAGACCAAAATAACATTATTTTTTAATAACAGAATTTCAAACTAAGGGGGTTTTTAGTTATTAAATTAAAAGCAATGCAAACAATGGAAAAAGTATTAATTGGACCAGCCTGCCAGTCATTTTCTTCATAAATCACTACAGGGTATATCACTTCATAACAATTATAGGATATTCTGATCACATTTTTCCAGGACATGTGTAGCTTTTCAAGTACTAAGGAAACTTTGTGACCTTATATGGCATTATAGTATTAGATTTCTCACTATTTAAATTAGAGACTGGTGAGGGGAATATCCTAAGGGAAAGCTCTAAGGTACTTTACCTCCGAAACAGAAAAATATTCTAAAGAATCTTTTCACTGTGGAGTCTGGTCTGCAGGAAGTGTTCCCTTGTGTTTTCCTCTTTCCAAAGCATTAAAAAATTTATTATAAGGAGCAGTCTTTTCACAGTTTTACAGTAATACATAGAGTGCTTATAGAGGGGCTTTTAGAATTTTCTCTTCAGATAGAAACTACAAAGTAAGAAATTAACATGCCATTAGTGGCATGAAAAATAACAAGATCCATTTACATTCTGGAAATACTGTACCCTATATTCCTTGAACCACCTTATTTTACAATGAACTGCCTAGGTTCATGGATGAGGGGAAAACAGTGGATGCTACTTAACAAGGGTTTTGACACTGACTCCTATAACTTCCTGATAGACAAGTCAACAAAGCATTAGTTAGATAAGCAGACAGTGCAATGTATTGAAAACTGCTTGAGCAACTAGACCCAGAGGACTGTCATCAGTCTTTAAAAGGCCAGCTGCAGAAAAGTCACTAGTGATGTATGCCAGGAGTCAGTACTGGGTCCAATCCTGTTCAACATGTTTAACACCATAATTCATGACCTGGATAGTTTGCTGATGATAAAAAACTGCAAAGAGTGTTGTGACAAACCTGAGGCTCATGTTGTACCTTGTTAGGCACTGGACTATATAACTGGGTGGGAACCAATTCAAGCGTGTGTCTGTAGGGGGAAAGGGCTCATGGAGCCCACATGGCAAGTGTCTACAGCATCACGGGGCAGCCTGGGAGCCCACTCATACCACACCCCCTGGAACATCTAACCCAGCCTCTGATTTGCTACATCCCTCCTCACTCTGGAGCCACGGAGTGGTGAGTTGGAGGTCCTGCCTGGGAGGGGTGGCCACAGGGGGCAGAACACATAAAACCATCAGCATGCACCTCCATCCTCTCATCTACCTCCACCATATGAATCCAGACTGCCATGGGACTCTCTGGCAGTAGTTATGATCTTTCCTTTCCTTCCTTTCCTTCCCTCCCTCCCTGCCTCCCTCCCTTCCTCTCTTCCATGCTACTCCTTTTTCTTCTCTTAAACTCTTCTCTTTCTTTACTATTTTCTTAATATTTTGTGCAATTTAAACACAGTGGCTTGGATTTTGCTGGGTTGTATGGTTTAGCGTGTGCTAAGTCAGTGCTTTGTGGAATGCTTTGTTTTGGCTGTATGTTACCCCTTTTAAACTTTGGCCAAGATCCCTATTTTCTCCCATATTTTAAGCTTACCAGTCAAAGTATCTCCTGAAAAAACATGTGCAGTGTCGCTTTACTCTACCTCAAGGTATTAAAGAATCGAAGGCTCTCAAAACATTCAGTGGGTGAAATTTTGGAGCCTTGTATATTTTTAAAAGTGCTCCACATCCACCTCCAGGAACAAAAACTAGATTGTCCACCCAACAGAAACCAACATTAGGCCTTCTGTTGTTCTCAGTTTACAGTCCCCAAGATAAAAATATGTGGCTAAAACAGGATGCGAGGGCCAGTGTCCTTGGTTTGGTAACAGCAAAAGTGTAGTTGCCAAAACAACATCTTAGTCCCCCCTTATTTAAAGCCCACCTACAGAAATACTTGTGAAATCTTCCCAAAAGAATGATCAGTCATAGCAACATCAGTAAACTAATGAATAGCTTTCCCAAGGCAGACAGAACAGCAATAAATCAAATCCAGATCCGACCTTTATGATAGGTTCATTGTTGAAATGTTTTAAACTAAATTGCTCTCAGAAAGCCTCTGACTTAGAGCCCCATGAACAATTAGAATGTATGAATTCTGCTTGCAGTTTACCAACAGGCTTATTTTGAGTTGTTCAGAAGTTGTACTCCAGTAATAAACTGCAGCACACAGGCTAGAAAAGGGATTTAACTACTTAATCCCAGTACAATTTTTAAACAGACATCTCTGCTTCCCAAAAGTGAAAATTTCCATAACAAGTACTGCAAAAGCTTCAATAAAAGCAATCACACTAATTTTGTGGACCAAACAACCACCCACTTCTAAGATCAGGGAAGACACAAGAGATGAACTGTCATCTAAACAGAAGACTTTTCTCTTAAGTGCTTATGCTTTTTTCAATATGGGTAAAATTACACAGAAATTAGCACTGCTTTGCTGATGACTTCTTTGTTCCATAACACACATATAACAGAGAATAATTGCCCCAAAAATTATATAATTCTGATCGAAACAAAGATAATTTGATAATTTCTAAGTAAATTTTTTAAACTTTTTGGTTGAATCAAAATAGTTTTATAAATCCACAAGAAATTAATCCTGTTTGGAGACTTGTTCACATGAAAGTCACCTGCCCTGACTAGCAGGCAGACTAGCACAGGAGAAAAAAATCTGTCTTTACAAAAGCCTGTAATGAGACTTTGAATGACCTGATTCTGCTTGAAAACTGCAATACTCTCCGCCAAGTTCAATTAATTTGTCTTAAAGTGAGGTTCTAATAAAGCAGATAGTTTTATAATAATTCCCTATTTTAGCCTGTAGCTAAGCAATACAGCCATAAAAAAGAAAGAAATAGCTGTGACACCTGATAAATTATGTTACTTGACTGATTTATAACTTATGTCCTCCTGTTCCAACCTAACAAAGAAAATGCAATTATCCAAGTAGTCTAGGTTCATGACTTTGGGAAAAGATGATCTGAAGCCAAAATTCAAGTATCTTGAATCATTTCTAAATGACAGCATGAAACACTGTTTAAAGTGCCGCAGGTAATAAGGAAAAGCATTCTTTCAATGTTGTCACTTTCTGAAGATAGCCTTCAGAAGCCAAAGTTATTTGACAATATTATTGAAGCATAAAACCTATATACCTTCAGGCCTAAATACCTATCCCTTACAGCAACTTACAGAAACTTTCAAAACGGAGTAAAATTTAAATGGTAAAATGGAATGGGAAACAATGCAATGCAGACAGCATATTTAAAACACTCAAACAGTATACAGATGGAGGATGTTATGTTAGCATAAGAACTTTATTTCTTGTACCTAGGTGTTCTGTATTTAAACATTTAATCCCAAAGTCCCACTAAGGAGTTGTTGTTTGTCAATCAAACTTGAATTCGTCATTGAATACAGTTCTAATTTTCGCAATTCCTTTTATTCTTACCCAGAATACCACAGCTTAACTTCAATAAGAGTCAGCATCGCAACATGTACTCCTCCTGACTGCAGGACATCCTTGATTATCAGTGCATGTTTTGTTCTGAATTCTGAATGCACTATAGATTTTCTGTGGGTAACATTAGGATTTAATCTTTTCACGAGAGATTATAGCCACTAAAACTGTAATTCAGACAACATTACATCCTGCCTTCAAAAATAACTATTGTTCTATGTTTGTCATAGAGAAAGCAGTGACAATATAAGGTCAGGTTTCCAGGTGTCTTTTTCTCCTTTAAGAAATTTGTGATTTTTCTCCCTTCCCATTGTCTCCTCCCACTTCTCACCCTCTCCATAAAAGGAAAAAAAAAAAGAAACAAGAGTAAAAGCAAACAAAAGACTCTTTCACATCAAAATTAGGAGTATTGCCTCTGCTTAATTGCCTTCTGAAGGTATTTTGGGAGCTAACCTGGTAACCCTGGCCATGCCAAGTTCAAGTGTCTTGTCTAAGCTCATCATTGCTGCTTGCTTACACCATGGAAAGGAAGTGGTATCTCCAGAGGGAGACTCCTGCCCTCTGCACAAGACACTTGTCTTCAATGGATCTCTCATTCCTCAGGGTGCTCTAGCTGGCTCTGCAAACTACAATGGAGTCTACATTTTGGCAATATAAATTCAACCTGGAAAAATCAGTCAACCTCATACCTTGTGAAATATTTATCTCTGTATTAAGAAAAAAAATGTTTTCAATATAATTAATAGTGTTTACATATCAGATACTCTTACAGAGCGTCGGCACATTTAAGGCAAATATTTTGCATGTTTCATAAGAACACGTTAAAGCCTATAGTAATGTAATTTCTAGATTTTTAATGCTGGACTGTACAGACATTGCAGTAAAATGTGCAACCATGCACAATCTCACTCAGTTTATTTGAAATAGCTGTCGCTTTCCTATCTAAGCACTATATGGAAACCCAGAGGCAGAGAATAAGATGTATTATTCTTTCCTCTTAATCAAACTTCTAATCAGAAAAGCATGAATACCATGTGCAAATGCTACTGCTTGCTTGATTGATACAGAAGTCTTACCACGCTCAGGAGCAGTTTAGAGAGTTTCTGGCAAGAAGTACTCGCTCTAAACTCAGACTGCAAAGAAAGTTTGCTTTGCTAGCATCTGACAGTGAAACATGATTCTGCTTAACACGGCATGACTATAGTTGCACAGTGGGAGATTATAGGCAATGAAAAAGTTTCTAACAAATGGCTCCTATCTGCAAGGAACAGAGCACTGATCTTTGCAGAACGCATCTTTGGTAATGAGGTATGCCAAGCATGCTGTACCAGAATTAATCTTTCTATAAAAGCCAGAGAATTGCTACAATTCAACATGAAGATAATGAAAAGAAGTTTTCACAGTATCCAGGCTCTGGACAGGTGGAAGTAAGTTATGATGTTTTCTTTCTATCTAGTCAGAAATTATGGAGGTGTCTGCCACAATTCATGGCTTCCCATTCTCATGGGTTCCTTCTGTTCCAAAAGCTACAGTTACTCTACATGACTCTTACTAATGTATTTTCTTCCAATGAAATTAAGGAGCAGTAGAGTGGTGGTGTGTTGGCCCAATCTAAACCTGGGAGCAGGGAAGTGCTCCTAATTCTGCACTGTAGAGGCAGTCAGTCAGTTTCATCTGATCCCCAAACCAAAATGGTGCCTCCCCTCACCCTTCCCCAGCAAATGTTCCACTCCACACTGCCCTGACATCCATAATCAGAAAATGGCCAAACAGTCTCAAAATAAAATGTAGCTATTTTCACCAGAAGTATATTGGTCAATGCAGCCACTTGGAACACTGATTGGGGTTGATCTTTCATTACAGAATAATTAAAGACTCACTGGCCAAAAAGAATCGAAGAATGACCACAAATTAATGACAAAATTATACAGGGACTCACTAGTAAGAACAGACAGATGTATAATAGTTTCTGCCCTGTCGAGTACTCAATATAAAGTATTTAAATATTCAGTAGTTTTGGGATTAGTCAGCAAAAATTCTTCACCCAGAAGAACATCTCCATTACTGTGCATTGTGGTTGGGGTCACTCACATCCACTGCTCCAATGATGAATTATTTCGAAATGAATCAAAGGTGCAGCTTCAGCAAGATGCAACAAAAAACACCATCAGGAAATGCAGGAGTATTATGTTCAGAAGCAAAAAAAAAATCTTCCCCCTAATCAGGCAAAGAATGCAGCTGAACTATTCACTCCCCAAGTCCTGTCACTTGCACAGTGCCCAAATGCTTTGTTTAACAAAATGTAGAGTTGTTACTTCTGACTATATTCTGTAGGAGTCAGCTTATGCATCCAACTGCAGGAGAGGAGTTATGATCATGACTTCAGAGCTGAGAGAGGTGTCTCCATATGGTGCTTAGCTTCGTTGCAGCAATGTGATCTAGGACAAACTGGCTCTTGCACTGGTTTACCCTACTAACCTGCTCTCTGTGTCATGCATTGGTTTTTGCGTACTCCTTTCTTAAGTGCTGACATCTCAGCTGTCAGACAAGAATATACCTAGATTCTCTTGTAGGTCTGCCTCTAGTTCTTGTGATAACTCTCTTAAGTCTGCATTATCTGGTGGGAAAAACATTCTCATTTAATCTCATGACATTTTAAAAGGGTGTCATCAATGCCGAAGTGCTGGCAGACAGCGAAAAGCAACAGCACCACCTGACAATATCATTAAGGACAAGAGAAGTGCACCTCTCACATACACCAATCCTAGCAGAGCAAAATATTTGCTAAATACTAGTTTGAAATGCAGTTTGGATGAAAACAGGAGAATAGAAGAAACATTTGTGTCAAGAGTCGCTCCATGCCAAAATCTGCCTTGCTTTCCAGACCTAAAAAAAGCCCAGCATTTGACACTGTAGTTTAGCTGCAATGGGAATGACATGGAGCATGAAACAAAGCCTTATCTGGAGTACCATGCTTTGTTTTATTTCACACAGTTCACTATTATATATTTTTCAAAAAAAAGATTATAAACATCCTGCTCCCTCCAAAGAGGCACAGATGTCAACTGAAACAACAAAGGCTTTATCCAGGATGAAGGGGAGGAGAGCAGGATGGAAGCTTCTAGCATCTTATCACAGAAGCCAACCCTGCAGTCTCCCCCGCTACCAAAACCTTGACATGTAAACCTTATACTGGCAGGAGCTTAACACTGACTTTCACAATAGTTGGGCTGTCTGTAAAATATTGAGAATTAGAAAGCCCAAGGACTCAGAAACTGTTCCCTCTTTTTGGTCTTAGACAAGGCAAATGCCTTCAGTTATAAGTTGTTTTTTTGTTTGTTTGGTTGATTTTTTTTCAGCTAACCTGGGTCTTGTGAAGATTCAAAAGACTCTATAACTGGAAAACTGGTCTATAAATATTAAAATATAATAATTAAAAACAGTATTTCTTTAGATTATATGACTAAAATATAATACATAAGAAGATATGCTATTATATAATTAAAAACTGATAATGAATGAAAAGCACTAATAAAATTAGAATGACTGTCAAAAGTTTTCTTGGGGTTTATTTATATATATATTCACATAACATTTATTCAAAAATATGTATTACTGATAGGGAAAGAAGAAAATTCGGAAACAAAATAATTCCAATTTAAAGTCATCTAAAGTTGAAAAGATTTGGAAGGAGTTCAGTTTTCTATCTCAGAAATAAACCAAACTTTATATTGCTAGCAATGGGACAACATAAACTTTTACAATACAAATTATCCAGTTCATAAACTTCTTGTTTATTTAAACACCTGTAGGAATCTTACAGTTGCTATTTTTGAATTACTGAGCAAAAATTCTTCTTAGCATCTATATTCCATATTCTAGCTAAATATTTAGCAAATATGTTAATGTTGCACTAATTCTCCCCAGGAAAAGCTTGAGGTAGTATAAGGAGGTGTCAGAATCTTCCAAGAATCAGATCATTGTAAAGAAAATTAAAATAACCTGGCAAATCTCGTAATTGGTGGTAAAAGACACTTGCTTAGTCTAAATCATGACACTACATCCAGAAGAAACACAAGCTAACACAAGTTGTGATCACTATGTCCTCCTCTTCATTATCAGTTCTGGTACACAAAACACCAGCAAGCAGAAACTTCCACTCTGGGCTGTAAATGGAACTGCAGACACCTCGCTAGCAGGAGGCATCATGTAACCACTTTAGCTCTGCTTACCATCTGTCGAGCACCCACTGGTGCCATCGCTGGAACAGTAGCGCATTTCAATCCGCTGCCTTCCCACCTCTAGCAAATTTGGGTCAGGCAAGCGCGCTTTGCAGGTGTATCGGAAACGTTGTTCATAGTGACCACCGTTGTCTGAAATATTGACCGGGGTCCAAGGTGTCCAAGGAGTTGTCTTTTTTAACTCTGGGCAGGCGTTAGTGTTACAAGGCTGATATTCCTGAAAGAAAATGGTCATAATGAATATAATCAGCAAATATGACTTTAAAAACACTCCAGAAACACTCAAAACAGACAAAAAGGCAAGCAATTCAAAAAGCCTCTGATATTCTTTCAGCATTTTCAATAGCAGTACTCATCAATAAACTTTTAATTCCAATCTCAAACTGAAAGTGTTTTTCCTGTATCTATGCAAGCACAGTATCACACTGCTAAAAGCAATAATATGCCAGTACAACTTAGCTCTATTACACCCATAAAAACAGTAAAGCAAGCACTAGAAGTACCATGATAAAGCATGTCCTCTATAGATTAATAGCTACAAATAAGGTTTAGCTAAATATGCTAAAGTTTTTAATTAAGAAGAACTCTGATAAACTGCAAATACATGACACAAACCAGAAAATATTTCCTTGGCAAAATCTAGTGGCATATGAATAAGCAAACCACTGTCCATTTTGTGTATTGCTTATGTATGACAAAGGGGACAACAGACAAAAGATGTTTTCTACTACAGATTCTGGCTCCCTGAGGTGCACGTTAGTCATTGCTCCAGCACTGTTAAACCTATCTTCAGAAGCAAATTCCCTGTGGACTGAATGCGCTAAAATAAACAGATCACATCTAAGAAACAAATGCAGAATTGCCAGTATTCTCACAAATGCAGACTTGTCAGTATTCTCACACCCCAGAATACATGTTTTCTTATGAGTATCATCAAGATCTGTAGGTCCTGCCTATTCATTTTCCACATCAAAATACACTTCATCTGATGCAAATGCTTTGTAAACTATATGGATGAAATTAAACAACCATTAAATACCAGAACAATTTCCCACTGACAAATTGTTAGAGACAAAAAGAAATAGGCACCAGTGGGACAATTTTTAAATTCTCTCTCTACCTCTGACCTCTTAGAGAGAAACTCAGTGGAAGGTACCTTCGGAAAAGGAGCCCACTAAAGTTTGTAATTCCACTAAATACTAAAAAAAACCCCCAAAAAAAACCTAAACCAAAAAACCGAAACCAACCAAACAAAAAAAACCCCAACCCCCCCCCCCCAATATAATGATTTTATCACATAGTACAACCTCCTTCTTCCATGACCCTTATCCCAGCTGATACCACTATGTTCCAACAAGCAATAGATTAGCTGCTTCTCTCTTTCCCATGGTGACAATAGCCATTTTATCTCATACTTTCCTCAGTCCACTACTTCTTCTCTCGAATAGTCCAACTAATTAACATACACAGGCTGAGAGTAATTTCTCTCAATCCATATTTTGGTTTAGGTGCTGTGATTTTATTTCTAAAAGAAGCTTGTTTGTCTGAAAGCATTTTTAGTTTTTCCATCTTTTAGAGCCGGAGAAAAAATCTGCAGAAACCGCTGCCCTACCAACAGAGCAATGAATGCACTGGGGAACTCAGTGATATGTTCAAAATTCTCATGTTCTGAGGCCAGATGAACTTGTGACAAACTTTCTGCTTTCACAGTTTTGTGGAACTTCAGAAAGAAAGAGCTCTCAAAGGCTTCAGCTGGAACACTCCATTCCCTAAGACTGTGTAAAGTCCTTTCTCACGTAAAACCTGGTGACAACTACTATGGTGACTACATCAGTCACACTCAAGCACAATTTAGGAAAGAGGATCCCTTTAGACCAGAGGACTGGATCAGCCTTTCTGGGATCAGAGTTTCAGCCTTGACTGGTTTCTGGGTCAGAAGACAGCAAAGAACAAGCAAACTATCTGGTCCTGTGTACAGCAGGGGAAGTAATTTCTTCATGACTCCTCCAGGCAACTGTTTCAATCAAGTATGTTTTAGACTGAGGACAGAACATGTATGACTATTCTTGCAGCACACAAACTGTAAAAAAAGAAATAAATTAACAGATCCCAGCCACAGCCAGAACTACCTACTACTGAATTGACTACACATCTCCAACATGCAGTCCTCTCCAGTGGCTGGATTACAGTGCATCTTTTAGCAGGAGCATTCTACCTTTCACCCTCTTTGTGGTTTTTTGTTTTGTTTGGTTTGGTTTGTTTTTTTCATTTGTTTGTTTGGGTTTTTTTTATTTTGGTTTGTTTTTTTCTTAAGACATCTAGGACTGATGAGTCTATCACCTCCCTGCATCAGCTGTTTCACTACTTAGTAATCCTCAAAGCTAACAAATTGCAAGTTAATTCAAGACTGTACGTTCCCCTTAATTTAATTTTACAGTCACTGAATTTTGCTGTGCCTTTATCAATGACACTGAAAGTGTTTCTTGTCCCATACCTACAAAAAATTTTTCATGCCCAAGTACCCATACATAATGATAAAATAAGATGAACTTCTTAAATCTGGCCGGGAATTAAAACCTGATCTGAAGACCCCATGCACCCTGATGTCTTCTTTTTTGTCCTATTTCCTTATTTTACTTGAGACTGGACACCAAAATTTGACTTGACATTCTAGAAGCAGTCTTATCAATACAGCATGCAAAGGCAATCATGACCCTGTTCTACTTGACAGTCTGACTTTAATATGTACATTATTGCATTAGTGCTTTTTCCTTCCACAACATTGCACAAAGAGCATAAGTAGACCCAATTATCTCTGATAACCTATCCTTCTCTAAATCACAGCTTTAAAAATACATACGGTTTCCTATCCCACACAAGAGGAGTGCAGTTGGCCATATTAAAATACATTTTATTAGCTTCTGAAATTATCTAGCATATTATTTACTTCTCAACAATCTCTGTCATGCTCAAGCTTTACTGAAAATGTATTATATCACTGTCTAGACAGTGATGAAAATGTTAAGTGATATTGACCCAAGAACTGATTCCAGGCAGACCCTACTAGACACATCCCAGTAATTTATATCTGTGCATTGACACTACATTTTTCAATTTGTCAATGAAGCGGCTTTTAATCCATTTAACATTTGCCATACATTTCAGTTTTATGAATCAAAGTATTTTCTGTTGAAAAGGCAAATGAACTGGAAAATGAGATGTGCTGTATCTCCTTCAAACATCTTGAAACACAAGTATAGTATAAGAAACACAAGTATACTATTTTCTATAGTAGTAAATAAGCAGGAAAAATCAGTACAGTAGCTACTACAATGTTTGTTTCAATACAATCACAAGTCTAAAAGTTTCAGTTCATCATTTACTATGATTTTTGTACTGATATTTTTCAATCAAAAACAAAAGCTGCTAGAAATGTGAGAGCTTTCTTTACTCAATATGACATAGACAGGTGAGGGTCATGTAAAGTAAAATATGTGAGATATGCAATGCATTCTTTGTCAAATAAAAATAGGCAGTAGAGGAAGAAGTTAATTTAGTGGCAGCATATTGAATGTTGCTTTGCTAACACACTTCTGAGATGAACGCATCAGCTCACTTCCTTCTAGAAAGACATACTACCAGCATTCAGTGTGCTTCAGTCCCTTCATACACCCTAAGAAAGGGTATACTCATGCTATTACATGAGCCAGAAAGAAAGATGCTCCTGAAGAGTATCTGTGAAGACCATTTGTTAGTTTTTCCGTTCTTCTTGCTTGGTGCAAACTTAATACAAAAGTTTGACTGCTGTCATGCTTGTCTATTCAACCACTGGATAACACCAATGAAAGGCTCAGAATAACAAAGGAAAAAAAGAAGTACATGTAGTTTACACAAAAGATATTTACAGCAGTAAATAATCTCTCTGTGAGAAAATTCAGAGGACTATCACCACAATGGATGACTGTGAAGTTCTGGTGCTGGCAGGGCCTTGATCTGATACTGCAAAACTCCAGTATAAGAACAATGATCTTGCTCAGAATGGTCTCAGATTTGGAAGGGAGTAAAGGAGAAAGAAAAGGCACAATTTACATCACACATGGATATATTATGTGCTGCTAGCATGAAGACATAGTCCAGTAGAAAAGATATGACAGAGACTGGGAACATGGAAACTGATAACCTTGTTTGGATTATCATCCCCTTATCACCTTATTGTCCAATGCTTGAACAATTTACCCAAGTGGGATTTCAGGAACATGGCCCTCTTCATAGCTAAACAGTGGTAAGACAGAGCTAAAAAAAGCAGTGAAACATTCTGCTTCTGTAGAGGATCAGAGACAGCAGCTGCTAAACTCCACCTCCTATGTTTCACATGGACTGAACGGAGAGATGGGGTCAAGCTCTCCTGGAGGTTCCTCGATACCCACAGAAGAATACTTCAGGGGCTCATATGATAAGTTTAAGCATATTATTTCTTAGGGTACACTTTTGGACTCAGAGCAAGAATTACTTGAGGCCATTTAGAGAGTACAAAAATACCACTGCAATAATTCAAGCTTAACCACATTCTCAAAATTCTCTTTGCAAGCTGTCTTAAAACTTGTGGTTTAATTCACCATATCATGGCTTTTAGTTTATGATGGATTTAGTCAGATGAATCTGTTAAATTACAGCCTGGCTACACCTGGTAAAGATGCAGTAAGCTAAGACCTGTAAAGACTAAATTTTAGGGGACAACAAAACAGATCAATGGGACTTTTACAAAATACACAAATAAATATATACCTCACAAAATACATGTCTATGAAAATGATAAAATAAAAAATAATCACGAAGAGTACTGGTGGTAATATGAGAAAAAGCATCATAAATTAAAAACATACTTTGGAATCAGAGAACATAAATATTGATTATGGCATTAAGCAACTACCTTGCTTCTGGTTTTAAATAATATTTTCTAGTGTTTGTGTATAATGAAAAAAAGAATATTAAAATCATGTTTTCTAACAAGATTCATTTGGAAGTATTTGGTTATATTATTTTAGAAAAGGACAACTAAAGTATTATTTTCAAAACATCTTGTTTCAAACTGTAGAGGACTTGCTAAATATCATAGAACAAATCTCTCCTCTACATGGAGAACATGGAACAGACTAATCTTTTTTTGCCTCTGCATAGCTACTTTAGTCAAATACCTGAAAAATTTTATAATCTCTGAGTCTTTTCCTCCTAGTTTAAGTTTTATTTTAATTAACCAAACAGCATGATAGTCTGATACCTCCTTAGGAAGCTAAGCCAAAATATTACATTTGACCTACAATTTTTTTTTTTTTAAATTAAAACCAGATTTTAGATAAATTAAAAACAGATTTTAGATAAATAGTTCTATTCCCGTTTATATTATGGAGGGATTTCTCCTAACAAACTCTTACTTCTTTCATGTATATAGTATGCCTCTGTTGAATGCACTTCTTTAGTTCTCATCTGTGTTTTTCCTTTTCACCTATTAGCATAGCAAACAAGACAGATAAACCAACACTAATAGTCCATTTAAATATTTTCAATTCAAGAGTTATCTTTTAAGATTTGCTTTTAATACATGGTATTATTTTTCAAATATTTTTGGAATCACTAAACAGTCCATTGATTAAAAAATACTTATAAATGTTTTGCTCTTTTGCTCCATAATGCTAAACTTCAATTTAACTGGCCTCAAATAATTCTTCAGGTATCAAGACACCAGTAGAAAAGAATATTGCTGATTCCAGGTGTAGGATGTCACCTGAGACAAAGACAGGGCTGTAAGAGATGAGAACCTGAGCCTCAGCCTGAGCTCTCAGTCTTTGAGTTTGCTTTGAGTTAAAAGGAAAGGATAGCTCGCACATACAACCAAAACAAAGCCCCAAACAAATGTAACAGTGTTAATAAACTCTAGAGAAAAACAGTTCCAATGTATAGGGGCCTTGTTTACACATCAAAACATCTTTTCTGAAGGACTAGTACACCCTCCCTCTAAGAACCAAAAGATAGATAACATTTATCTTGTAGTGGTTGAAAAACATACTCAGAAAAATCACTAACTGAACCTGAAAAAAATAAATGGCTCATTTATTTTCATTACAGAACTGTAAAACCTTATCCATTGAGAAAAGTATTTTTAAACTAAAACAAAAATAAGCTCCTGATCATATTTGTATTTATTTCCACAACTTAAAAAGCCAGGTTCTTCAAACAAATGCCATTAGATATATCTTATTTTAGTGTCATTTTGCTGTTACAATACTATTTCAAAAGCATGACTTAAAGAAGACTCAAATCCCATCAAATTCAAGTCATTAAGCAAAATATCTTCTACACTGTAAATTTCACAGTTATACTTAAAAAGCAGACCTCAAAAGAATTTCTGAGATCCCCATTGTATTTTAATCACACAAAGACATTCTAGTTTGTAGGCAGTATTTTAGCTTCAGTCGATATCAATGGGAGTAGTTCTATTGATTCCACTGGAACCAGGACTTCAGAGACTATTGCTCAGTGCAGATGCAATCTGACAGTGATGTAAAGTAAGGGTAGGAGGTTGTGTCCATAACAGATTTTTAAAAATATTTTGATGGATAGAGGGAGGAAAATTATTTATCCTTTGCAAAAAGAACAGGTTTCTTCTGAAATGAACAGATGTGTTTTTTGGCTGCAAATACTGACTGAGCACAACTTTCTGTTTCAATTTTGTGTCTTTTAAACAAAAGAATTGGAAAAAATTCCACTGGTGTAAAGGGCAATTTAAAAGGAATTAAAGCAAGGATTAGGATCCCTTTTCCCTGGAGGAGTTCAGGGCCTGTTGGGCAGGTCATTGGACTGGGGTATCCTTCCCATATTCGACATCATTCACTTTACTTAGATAAGAAAAGTCCCTACTTTAATCACCTCTTCAAAAACCCATCAGATTTTGGAATGAACAAAGCCTCCACTTCTCTTTTTTCTCTACCAACCACTTGTGTAATTAACTCCCTGATCGAAACTTACATTTTATGTCAAATTTGTCAAATTTTTCTGAAGGAAATTGTTACTACCAAAAAGTAGCGTTTTGCAGGTAAGTTCCTGCTTAGGAGATGGGTGTTCTGGGGTCATTTGATCCAGTTTGTAGTCAGGAATCTTACTGCAAACCTCATCTTATCCATGGTTTTGTATGCAGAGTTATGATCTGGCACAGAATAAACACGCCTCTTGTTCCACCAGCTCCACTGTGAAGCAGAAACCCCCAGAACTGGGGGATAAGAGATTGTGGATGTCACCACTTGAACCCAGTAAAAGTTGAGAAGCCTAGTCAAAGGATTAAGGATTCAGTTCTCTTTGCCAAGTGTTTTCATTTACTACTGCAAA
This sequence comes from Dendrocincla tyrannina, assembly GCA_035047865.1. Classification (NCBI taxonomy): domain Eukaryota; kingdom Metazoa; phylum Chordata; class Aves; order Passeriformes; family Dendrocolaptidae; genus Dendrocincla; species Dendrocincla tyrannina. The sequence goes on along the minus strand of JAWWMP010000081.1, from coordinate 78,719,422 downwards.
GCCTGCAGAAAGCAAGTATAAGATATTACTGAGCTAACAGAACACGTAGGACCATAAATAACCAAGGCCGTAAGGCTGAAGGGGTTGTCCACCTATAAACGACTGCATGCATTTACCAAAACTGACTCAAAAGTGATTTCAGTTATATTGCCACATAGTGAAGGCCTCAAAGGCAACAGGGCAGCCACGACCAAAATCTGAGCAACAACATGACAAGTAGATGGTGAAATATAAATATCATTAAAGGTAAACAATGTGCTATTTGTAAATGTATCAAAATTAATCTTTTCGGCATTTAGATCAGCATTTAAGATCAGCATACAAGCAGCAGCTTTGAAATATGCATTTAGAAATTTAATTATAAAGAGAGGGAATTCAATTTTACTTTTAAAATTAAGAATTGTATTATTTGAACTCTGCCATTTGAAAAGATCTGGGAAAGAAATGTAGCTCACTTGACCACTCAGTACTTCAGAAGTGGGGAAGAGGAGATTGTTCAAAGTTCTATTTGGGAGGTATGATCCACTGAGAGAAAACAAGTGAGTTGCTGTAGTTTAGTGAGCTACCCCTCAGCTGGGCCATGCTAGCCATCTGTGCATGTGGCTTTATTCATTACATGTGCAAATGCAAAAGAAGGCAGATTAAGTCAGATGGAAAAGAGGTGATTTACTTCTTAATAAGTCCATTGTTTGCAATAAATTTCAAATACTGAGAATCTTGAAGTTTTTCATGTATGCCCTATAATTCCTGACAAAAATCTTGTAAATCACTGAAATAGTTATTATCAACTTAAAATATATTTTTAAAACTGTTTGAAACCGTGGCTATCGAAGTGTTTAATAACTGAGAGTAAGAATGTTAGAAGATAATTCACTATTCAAGAAGGCATGAAAAGGCTATCAACTCATCAGTTTTAGAGACTGATGCTTTGTAATCACTGGAAATCTGTCATCTCACATAAATTACCTTCATCTCTGGTTTTACTTAGTGTAGGTTTCTAGAAAGAAATAGAGAGCTATATTCTTGTAAAAGGAGATCCCCAACAACAAATTTTTAAATTCTGGAACTTTGGTTTCCACAGGCAACACTAGGGTTACTTGGCTACTTTGTGACCTGGAACCAGTTTGATCCTTAGATATCTGATGCTTAGATTTGCCCATTGCAAGCTATGTTTGTCAATGTGCTTTCTCCTGGACTTAGCAATGGGAGAAAACTGCAATCTAATGTCAGCTAGGTTTGTTTGCCCGCACATATCACCAACTCCACAGGTTGCTAAAAGAATGTGCAATTGCAAAACAAGAAGAAGAGAAGAAGGTATAAAAGCTGCACAGCCTGTAACCATGGGGTTGAGGATAAGGAACCAGGGGGAAATGTCTCCTCTGCAAAATGGCTCCTTTCTTTAATGAGGCACTTTTGAATTAAGCACAGTGGTAAAGTAGTTCTGGAAATGTACCTACTGAGGACACTTTTATTGCCATAATATTTAGACCTGGAAAATCAACTGTATGAAAAGCTTGCTAACAAGAAATGCAGAAAAATAAAACAGTTATTACTATTTTATATCCATCCATAGAATACACATTAATTTATCCATAGTCATTTATTATATCATCAGTACAGCCCTATATTAGAATTAATGCTTTTATCAGCCTACAGTTCATCATTGATGTTATTTTCTACAATTAGACAATCTTTTAGGGTCAGCTGAGCTATCACCTTTTAAGACCAAAATGTGAGGGAAAAAAATGCAACTACTAATCACTGACCTGAGAGTATGAAACTATTAACTGCTTATGCACTCATTAAGACAACAAGCACACAATTGCAGATACTTTATTGTTTGTTTGAGGTTTCCCCACATTTATTAAAATGACTGATAAATTGTGGGTTTTTTTAAAATAATGGAAGAGAAAATTGAGCAAACTAATGTTGGAAAGAGCTGAAGCTTGGTTCTGATCTGAAAATCTGATTACCCTAATATTCTTACTGTATTTTTCATTTAAAGGATTACTTAAATGGTATACCAGTCACTGGGAGGAAAAATCCTATAATGTCACCACTCCTGAGGTAACACCTTAAATGTTAGAGCAGTTTCTAAATTACAAATGTATAAGTGATGGAAAGGGTAGAAAGTGAATAGATGAGGAGCCATGAACTTTAATTCAGAGTTGCTAGTCCAAACTCAGGAGCTGCAGTGAAAAATAGAACTGCTTGTTGAAATGTGTTAAATTGCGCAAGTATTTAAACCCATTGAAAATTGATTTAGTCACACAAATGAGACACGTTCAAAGATTTTGATCATCTGCACCTTCTGATGAGGTAGCAGAAAGGCTATGCTCTGCACTTCTGAAAATGAAGCCACTTAGTAAGGGATTTGCATATGGATTTGGAAGCTCAGTGAAGGTGGCAAAATACAGTTGCCAGACATCCCTCCAACACCAGTTGAATTTTATGTCATCTTCAAAAACTGCAAGTACTAGGAAGCTCCAATTATCTAACAGGAGGGAATTCAAGAATGGAAAGTTAATGTGCATATGAACATCCACATCTTCCTAGCTCAAAGGCCACTCTTTTGTAAATGAGTGAAAGGAGAAAAACAAACACAACCTCCATTCTCTGATTTTTTAAAAAATAATTTATCTTTTTTTAGATGTCAAAAGAATGGATACCACATGTGGCAAATGGATACAGAAGGTAGGTTAAAAAAATACCTTATGCTATAAACCTCTTTTTCAGGCCTTGACCCAGGCACGTGGGAGCAAACTGAACCAAAAATGCATTTAAGCACAATTTAATATGTTATTACACCACAGACATCTGCCTTTCTCCAGGGCAGAAGTCCCAGCAGAGCTGACAAATGTGAATATATGCCCACACCTCAATCACTGCTGCTACAGTCTATATAAACACAAATTCATCTTCAGTTATAGCTTGTAATCACTTTGATGAGCAAGCACTGCAACCAAAAAGCCAAAATATTTCCTTCTGCCAACTCCACTATGGGAAAACATGACCTTTAGAAAAAGAGGACACCTGAGCTGGTTAAACTGCTGTAGCAAGCAACAGTTTAAGTCATATGTCAAGGGCCCCTGGCTATGTGGAGAAAACAACCTGACAAAAAGTCAAAGGACAATCAAAATAATAGCACAAGCAAATATAATAATAGCAACAGGTTACCTGGTTGAAAACCAGAAAGAGATATATAAAAACTACACCCCTAGTTGTGATAATAAATGTAAATTCAAATTAACTACAAACTTTCACAGGTTGTGTTTAACATGTTCAGTAAGTGAAATTGCAGAGGCAATTATAAATGTACAGTTGTGTGTCATTTTCTCATGAGGTGGTATCAACTTCTCAAAGCTTGTATACTTAACACAGGATTCTCACCTGGCTTCCAAACTATTCTAAAAGCATGTGGGTCCTCACACAGCCTCTGACATATCTCCACCTTCACCCAGATGTTCCACACACCTTATGACTTCCCAAAAAGCAACACGTCTGTTTAGGCAAATCTGCATCCTGCCCTTGCATCCACCAATGGAGCTCATAATTTTTCAGAATCACATCAGAACCGAACCTCCTGTGTCACATTTTCTATTTAATTTGTGTCAATCTAAAAAACTGCCTATAAATCATTTTCTCTCGTACAACACTCTTCATTTTTAGCCATTGTAATGCTGTTGGTTTTATATAAAGTTTATTTACAAAAGGTTTCATATGTCTACATTGTATTTTGGAAACTCTGTGGTTGCAAAGAAAAAAAATTTGATCTTCAGTCCGTTCCTGATAAGACAGATGTTTCTGGGGAAAAAAAAGAGAAGGCACTAAAAAACACTAATATGCTGGCTTCATAATATGCTCTGTTTCCAGTATGAGGAAGATACATTAAAAATGTGTGCTTCCTTTGCATCTCCTCAAATACAAGCTATTCCATAGCTGGCATGACTCTAGCATAAAACAGATCAGGTTTTAATTGACAATAGCCTGTGTGTTTCAGCTCAGAACTTCTGAACACTATGCTCCGTTGCTTGGGGGAAATTCCTTGGGAGGGGATTAAAGCCCTTTTATTTTACACCTTGTTTAAAGTCGCAGCAAACAGGCTAAGCACTGTATAGGAGAAAGGTGGTACTGCTAAAGATATTCAAGTCAGAAGGTTAATGAAGAAAACAAAGGAAGAAAGAAATTATAGACTAGAAAGAAAAAGAAAAAGGGAGATGAGAGAAGATACTGCAGTAAAGAAACTAAACTGACCAGGAACAGAGTATGGTTCTCTGATACAGTTAAATCAAAACACATTTCAAATGGAGCATTTTATGAGTTTCAACAAGTTGAACACATAAGAGCAATATATTTTCTCAACACAATACTCATGAGAGCTCTTAAAGAAGGACTGTATTACTTAAAATACATACAGGGTCCTTAGTTTCAGTTATGCTCATCTCAGTCTTGTCACAAATCAGATTTCTGCATGCCAGACTTTCCCCACTTCTTGACATAAAATTCACTTAAACTTGTTTACCAGAGGAAGGAAAAAAAGGATATGAGCAAGGATTGATCCACATTGCAGTGATCAACTTGGGCAGGAAAAAGTTTGTCAGTGAACATGTCATCTACCAAAATTTTTCTTTTCAACGCAACAGAAAAGAGATATAAATAGCTACAAGCTACAAGAGTTGATTTACATGCCAGAGACTGGAAAATTTAACTGTGGCCCATGCTTTCAGGATGCTGAAGCTGCAGACTGCCATTTGGTAGTAATGTTGTGTTTGCTTATTAAACAATATGTAAACCCATATTAACTTATTGGAAAAGAGGGCATAATGCACGATGTTATATTTCAGATATTCCTAGCAATGTGGAGAGGACTTATGGCCAGTAACTGCATAACCATGGCTGGAATACACAAGTCAAACTTACATGACAGAATTTTAGCTCAAGGCCAGGATGGGTGCTCTGAACTTCACACTGTAAGCTTTATAATCCATACTTAATTTTGACAGCTCAGTAAGCATGCTCTTTTGCATTTTCAGGACATTGACATTAACAGCTGGAAAAAAAAAATGTCAGTTTTATATTTTCCTACAAAAAGTGATTTGCTCTCTCTAAGTATTTTGTATTCACATTGTGATTATAAATTTGAAATGTCTGACCATTTATAAAGAGTTCTGTCTTATCAAATAAAACTCTGAAGGTAAGTTTTATGAGAACTACACCACTGGAGTAGCATGTTCCTGAAGGACTGCACTCTGTGGAAGGGACAATGCTGAAGCAGTTAACAAAGAATTACAGCTTGTGGGAAGGACCCATGTTGGAGAAGTTAATGGAGAACTGTCTCTTGTGGGAAAGACCCCATGCTGGAGCAGGGGAAGACCTGAGGGGTCCCCACCCTGAGGAGGAAGGAGCAGTAGAGACGAACTGACCTCAGCCCCCATTCCCATGAAGTTGAGCTCTGGAAGAAGGGAGGGGTGAGGGAAAGGTATTTTTAAGATTAGGTTTTATTTCTCATGACCCAACTCTGATTTGATTGGTAATAAACTAATTTCCCCCAGTTTAGTCTGTTTTGTCTTGGATGGTAACTGGTGAATGATCTCTCTCTGTCCTTATCTCTATCCAGGAACCTTTTACATTTTCTCTCCCCTGCTAGGCTGAGGAGGGGATTGACAGAGCAGCTTTAACATCCAGCAGGGGTCAACCCACCACATGGCAGGGATGCACAGGTAGCTTACAGTTTTACATATGGAAGGGGTAAATTACAGCAAAAGATTTTTGTGTTGTGGGGTTTTTTTCCCCTTTGGACAAGCTTTTATGACATCTTTCTGTCTCACAACCTTCTCTGATACTCAGAGAAACTTGTCACCAAAATACATCAGCTCTTGGGAAAAGAAGTGTTTCTTTTAGATGCCCAGAGTCAAAGCAACACCAGTAAGACCAGCGAAGGTAGAAAATGCTCCAGAATAGGTAGGACAGGCAGTCTGCTTTGTTTATTATTTTTTCCCTAAGAAGTCTTAAGAAAAGATCCTTCAAGGGGAAAAAAAAATACAGACCATAAATAAAAGATAATGGCATTGAGCTGAGTTTGCATACCCATGGGCAAATGTTAATGTAACTACATAATATAGAAGCAGTTACAGCTAAAGAAATTTCACTGACAAGAAAATGCAGGTGTTTGGTAAGAATTTTGGGATGAAAGTGTGAGTGTGCAAGCAGTCAACACGATTCCAAGGGAGAGGGAAGAACGATGAGGACAGAATGCAATTTTCAATAACCTTCACACAGAATAAAATTCTCACAAATCCATAAAGAAAAGGCTCAAATGTGGCTTTCTAAATGCTACATACTGCTGCAGTTCCAAAAGAGAACAAGAAATTATATACCTTTTAACTTTTAGTTCCATAATTCAAAAATGCATGTAGGTGGGACTTTAAGTTTTGGTCACAGTTTCTAGAATACAATAAGACAGTGTCTTGTTATCATGGCATAGGTGTTTTAGTAAATATTTTAGCAGCAGTGCAAAGGTACAGAAGGTGTGGCCCACATGCTAAACAGTTAATTCTTGGTTTATACAAGAAATCACTCTGCAGTCACCAAATGAAATATGAACTCTTTGTCTTAATTGATCCCAATGTTATATGAAACCTAAGAAATTCAACCCAAGTATACTTGTGCTAGGAGAGAGGCATGAGAGAGATGCCTGCAGGAAGGAGGAACAGTGCATGTAAGTTTAATAGATTTGTTTAAGGTATACAAAATTATGAATCATCACCCAGTTTACTTACTCTTAACATCAAGTGTTGCTTAGACAAATTATTTCAATATATGCTATTTTGGAACAGAGGCTTTTTTTTTTTTTTTTTTTTTTTTGCTTGAAACTGTTTGTTCCTTGAGCTGTGGCTGATACAGCCAAGCCATTTCTTAAATTATGGAAGTGCTTTTTCAAATCCCATGCCAAAAGAAAAGAGTTAATGTGATCACTCTGCAGGATGATAAAGAAGGTATTTGTACAAAATGTAAATTTCACTATTTGTTTCCTTTGGAAGAATCTGTGGCAGATGCAACAGGATAATTTTTTTGTTTTTAAACAAGGATTATGGAAAGAATCAGTCCAAGGTGTCAGGGCTTTAACCTGCTCAGAGGCAAAATGACATTTTATTTTGTATGTGTGAATATTCCAAAGTGTGTTTAGCTAACACTTGAACACAGAATCTACAATCATATGGTTGCTCACATGTCTCAAAGACAGAAAACATTGCAGAAAATGCAAAGTACCTTTTTATAGGATTCAGTGACATTAAACCACAAAAAAATTTAAATCATTCAGTATTTCAAATCAAATGACAGTAACATCCTCAAATACTTTACATCTCCATCACTCCTTCCATTTAGCCTCAGAGAGCAATTCTTAGCACAGAAGGAAAATGAGTGAGATACAGAAACCACATCTCCTGCTATAATAGTACTAGATGTGATTATTACTCACATCCTAAAGCTGCGTTTTATCTGAAAAGGCCCCTGCATTCTTTCTTCTAGCAGAATAGCAGGAAGGACAAGTGGGTGCACAGATTGCATGCATTTCTAACAAAACAAAGCAATTCCTTGCTAGGGGGTCACATGGATTTACATGAACGCCAAATTCTTAGAGATTTCTTAGAGACGCTTTTAATGAGCTCCCATGTGTCCCTTTTATACACTGAAGAGTATTAATTTTATATATATATATAATTTTAGGCAGAGGAGCTTAAGAAAAGTGATGAGAGGGAAAACTGCATGTTTTATTATCTACTTTAATTGAGTAATAAACAGAAGAATCTGGCTCGGAGGAGCTTTTGATCAGAATAGCAACATGTAACATTAAGATGGTGTAGCTTTATCAGTACAGTGTATCATTTTATATTTGGCAAAGTAAAAGCAAATGTGGGCCTGCCTGGCATCACAGACAGTGACATATGAATACACAACAGTTACATTTGATCAAGGGAGTTACTTACTAATCATCAGTTAAATGAGAATGGCCAGGATGACCAAATGACCAGGATGACAAAATGACCAATGAACAGGACCAAAAAACCTGACATATCTTTATTTGCCCATGGGATAAGACTAGCCAGCATTAAGAACCAGAAGCTCATGATGTAAGTGACTTATTCCACTGGATGTGAAGTCTACTGCATAAATTCCAGAAACAGAGATCTTATTTCTAATCAAGGTTACAGTCACAACCCTTAACTGAAGTGGGATTTCCGAAACACTGAAGTGAATACTAAGAGATTCAGATATTGAAAATCCAATGTGTTTTGTTTTCTTTTCATGGTCATGGCAAGTACCATTAAACCATCTGAAGAGCCATTCCAGCACAAATGGTCCACCTGAAATCTAGTCATAACTAAACCACTAACGTGCTCCCTAGCTTTGTAGCTCAGTAAATAGGGAGTAAGTGCTGTTTTCAACAGGCAAGGGTTTTGCCTTAAGCTAACAAGACAGGCTTAGAGCCCTACTGGGCTTTGCCTGTGCTTATATTGGTCTGCCTGAAGACTTTTTTGCACGCAGTAGCAATAATCCAATTACCAGACCTCTATTGTCTATTTGTTTTGACTTTTCATTAGCTCTGTACAATTGTGTGATGTATTGTCTATAGCAATATATATTTTGTAACTAATGGGTATTTTTAACACGTTGTTACTATGGGTATAATGACCTATCAGACCCCCTTAATAAAACAAAGCACAGAGGAATATCAGAAGCTTTGAAAGATGCAGCAGAGGGCAATACCTGAAGCCCAGGGGGCTATAGACATCACTGATGGCCTATTAATGGTCATCAAATGAATGGAATCTCAGGGGCAAGGTAAGCCAAGTCATTCTTGTCAAGCCTTAGGTGTGGCAAAGAGAACAAAGAATGAGCACCCAACATAGGTAAAACACACACTACATAGTAAATTCAGCTACAATATGATCTTGCAGATCAACAAATAATAAACAAGATGTAAAGCCTGTTAACAAACATAAAAAAGACCCCAACCATATCCTAAATTGAGAAGCAGGAAACCATCAACATCAATGTAATACTGCTGGCAAAGGTCTTGGGATACTGCCCAGTTGCTGTAAACTCACGCCCAGACAAACCATGAACCAGAACATGTAGAGGGGCAGTGGGAGGGCAAGTCTAACACCAGAGAAAGGGGGAGACTAAAAGGTTTGTGTATTTATGTTACCTGCATATAATTTAAACTATTTTCTAAGGCTGTTATGACTCTTAGAAACATTAAAACTAATCAGACAAAGATTAAATTCTTGGCTTTTCATGAATGGTGTATTTTTTTTTTTTGCCTGTAACAGGATTACATGTTGATGGGTGTCCAAGAAATCTGTTCTCGAACTTGCTGAAACAAATTTTTCATAAAATTTTGCATGTTTAAATGTATTTTCAAATTTTCATGGGCAACTTGAATTCTGTTGTTATCATTAGATACTGCATTGGAATGCTTGAGTTTGCAACTTCACAATTTAAATCTAACCAAAAAATAAATCACATTTCTTTGATGTTATTGTTATGAAGACTTTACCATTATCAATAAAGTTACATTGCACTTATTTACCACAATTTTCTTTAAATTTAGAACTATGAAATGAAAAGAGAAAATGGGAAATAAAAATCCAGATGCTCTGGGTATCTGCCTTTGTTATCATGTGATATCAGCACAGAGCTGTTAATGTCCTGTTATTGTGGTTATACTGTAATTACACTCATCTGATACAGAGGACGCAGATAAGACTCCAAAATGGAAATCTCTTTAGAAGGGTGACCTGGGACAACAGTGAGAAGAGCTACTCAAAAATTTAATATTTGTTTCTGAGTATTTGGATATTTTCATAAATGTTTAGGAATTGTTCTAAGGCAATTTAGGAATTGTTCATATTCCCTGATCTGAAAATAAAAGCATTGTTACTAAACAAGCTATTTAAGACAAACCTTTTTGTTTTCTAATGCTCTCTTTTGTCTAATCTGTCTGTGTGACCTAGAATACTGCCAATATCATGATTCAGAAGGCCTGTTCTGCAATACTTTCATTTATATTTGGGATGTGCAGGACCTATGAGGCAGATGCAGGTGAGATGCAGATTTTATTGGTACTAATTCATAGAAGCCATTCATGCTTGGCTGTTTTTGATGAATGAAACAATCTCAGCTCATGCAATAATTGGTATTATTCAGAATAAGAGAAATGAGAACAATACTGTGGACTGAAGTGCTAACTCAAACAGGTCATTCTTTATCTAAATCACCACTGTACAACAAAATGGCTCTCAGGAAACCTAGATGAACATGAGTTCTCCAAAGAAAAGCCTGATCCCAGCATGAATGATAATGATTCAGTTGAGTCAGAGCTCAAAAATCCTTTTAAACATTTTCAAATCAGCTTTGTAGCCTTTTCCTTCAGTGTCCTTTACCTCAGGCAGTCACCCAGACCAATATGGATTAAGTTTACACTCCCAATATGGCTGTGCTATTGATTCTTAATAAAAGCTTACAGTATGCTCAATATCATATACATCCTGAGCATACACACCTTTAAAACCACCTATTTACAACACAAAACATGTCAAAGATATATCTATATGAAGGATATGTAGCTTCTGTAATTTCAACATTAATTGAAAGTTAGACTCCACTGTTAGATTTCAATTGGAAAGTATTAGAGGTGGCTTTTTTGAGGTAAAAACAAAAAGTCTTCTGAGACAGTATAAACTCCATAGACTTAAACCATCGAGAGTTTTCTATCAAAGAATAACTCTACCACTTCCTCCTTTGCCTTTCAAAACTCGCATAGAGAAAAGCTCTGAAAACTACACTGTGTTTGTACTGAACACTTAAAAAATATGTGAACATATGGTTTGTTAACTGTAATTAACGGAACTGAATAAGCACGCATCCATTTATGAAAAACCCTTTCTTCATGAACTTGTATAATCTCTTCACCACTTAAAAACACCAACAAACAAACCACAGAGCACTTAATATTTTTCCAAGGAAAATGTAGGGAAGGAATCAATTGGAACAGCTTTGTATGCAAAATCATCTGTGAAGCATCAAAGTTGTGTTTGTTGGCATCTGTGCTCCAGCTGTGGAGTTTAGAGCTTTTTTTTTTTTTTTATCATGTTCCTTACTCCAATGAGTAAGGACTTGGTTCTGTGCATTTACAGAGTTGGAAAGTTCTGTTCATCAGGGACTGTTCACATTCCCACAGCCTTTGACTGCATTCTAAGTGAACATGTCAACTTTGAAACTTCAAAGGACATCTTTTTTCACTGGATCTGGATAAGTGAGATTTTTAAACTAGTAAGTTTGATTTGGAAAAAAAAAAATTGATTATACTCATTGAACTGTACAGAGAGGAAAAGATGCCTAAAGAGACAACTAAACATGACAACAACCTGCCAAAGAAAAGCCCCTTGCATCCAATTCATAAAAAATATCTCCCATGGCAATGCTAACCAATTCTTTTATAGCTGAGAATCCATTTATGAGCAAGCCCTTATCTTTTTTAAAAAGCAGAATGACAGAAAGTCTGACACTAACTCAGGCATCCCTGAAATCAGATGAAGACTTAATTGACTTCAACGCCTTTTGGGTAAGATCCCGTTTTAACAGTGATAGTCAAGCACTAAAACCACTTTGGGTGTCAGTTTGTGACTCCACACGAAGTATAATATGACTTTGAAGAGCTACAGAAACCAAATGTTGTATCTTTCAAAGATCATGGATTCTGATTCCACTTGCTTGATGTTGTAGCCAGCCTTAGGGTGAAAATGTGAGGTTATCAGGGTGCAAGTGTGGGAGAGAAGGGGGTTTAAAAGCACTATAGTACTAAAGTTTGGGGGGTTTAAAAGTACTATAACTGTTCAGCAGTTGTGAAAAGTCCCCTGCAGGAGCTCCCCTTTTACCCTGGACTAAGCAAACTAGGTCCCTGATTTATCAGCCCAAGCTTAAGAAATAGGAATACAATGACAAAAATTACTATCTTTTGGCCAATTATTTTTTTCCAGGAGAACATAAAAGAATTTTCTTTGCTGAATTCTGTTCCCTTGAGAGGTGACTCTACTCAATAAAAAAGTATTAGGGAGCTAGTTCCTGACCTCTCCTCTACAGTGCAAATGAACAAAGAAGATAGCTGAGTTCAGTACAACCATTAATGAGGAACTGGAAGAGGGACATGACCCAGTAGAGCTCTACAGGGGGAAAGCTCACCATGGCCAGTGTATTAGAGGCAGAAAGCAAATGTTTGCTGTCAATCAAGAAATCTGAGGAAGGGCAAAAAGGAATCATCAAAACTAAAGAGTACAGAGATGAAGAGTACCACTCTTCAAAAAGATGAAGTCAGGTACAAACAAAAAATGAATGGAAATAATAACGAAACCTGGCATATTGAATGTAAAAGAACAGTAAGAAAGCCAGAAAAGGATTCAAGGAAGTACTTTGTAAGGTCTAAAAGCTAAGACACAGTCCTTTAGGAACAGAATGATTGCTGCAGAGTTTATAGACCCATTACTGTGAAGGTGTACAAGGGGCATTTAGAAATGGCAAGATCACAGCAGGTTGTTAATTGAAAACATAATGGCACAAATAGACAAAATGAGCAAAAAATGTCACCAAAGAATATACTTACGGGAGCAGAAATAAGAAAAATAATACTAGTGCCACATAGCTTCTTGCTTAAATTTAGCTTCCTATCCAAGGCCTGGAAGATTGTAAATGTGATGACACTTTTAAAAATACTTCATGAATTTCAGGGGAACTATAAAAAACATAAGCATGACATCTGAATTGGGCAAATCAGGGAAATCCTAATAAAGCATTATATTAGTGGAACACAAACAAATACAATCTGCTGAAGAACAAAATTGTATGTCCTGCTTTTCTATAAAAGGACGCCACAGACCTATCAGAGTCTCTAAAGGTGTGAACAAACATATGGATACAGGTGGTAAGTTGATGCAGTTTACTTTGATTCGAGAAGACATTTCACAATGTATCTCGAAAGCTCTTAAGGAAACTTGCAGCCACAAGCTAAGAGAAAAGCTATTATCCTTTCACAGATAATCAACTGCTTAAAAGATGGGAAAACAAAGAGGAATAAACGGTCAGGTTTTCACGAGGGATGGTGTTCAGTATAGTCTGTGGTGCTGACCGCTGTGGTTAAACTTATTCATGGGAAGTACTGTAGTATCCAAAATGGCACCTACTTGCAAGAAAACACTGTGGAGGGGGAACTGCAGGGGAAAAAGGAAAGTTATATAGTTAAGAAAGTGAACTCTCTGTATCAGGCTGGTACTGCAGGCAGAATGCAGTTCTAAGAAGTAAATTTCTGCCAAATAATCAAAGGTACCTACCTTATATAAGACCAAAGGTTAACAGTCCATTTTCATCTCTATGTGTCTGACTGTATTAGGCAAAGCCCTTCTGTGACTTTAGCAAGGACAAATACTTTTGAAAAATCTTGCTTTGTCTTACTTAAATTTTCCTTTCTTCTCCACATGTCACTCTATGTGCCTCTCACAACACAGGAAATTCTGCTCATATATATTTTTCTTCCTATGAAGTTTAAGGCAACGCTAGTTAGTTTTTCTTGGGACTATCATGGAAAGTCAGATTTAAGTTTATAGATAGAGCATTTCATCTTCTTATACTTCCTCATTCTTACTTAGAAAACTAACGAGCATATAAAACACCAGTCATTCTGAAAACAAAGAAGTGAAAACATTTCCCCAGCTAGAGAGACCAAACAACACTGCATTTTTTACCTTTTTTCCCCAAAATTACACTCCTATATCCCCCAGCAAGGTTTTGGTTGGATTAATTCCTATAATCCATAATCTGCTTTTTCTTCTTGCATTCTTTGCAATGGATCATTTTTATACTTCATACCAAATTGCTGATGCTAGATTTCACTATATGTCTAATATTCCTTTTAGCCCTTCATTTCAGAAGAAGCCTATATGCACTGCTATTACTTCTTTTTCTAAGTAGTTTAAAACCCCTTAACAAAATATTCATTCTGCCAGCTATCTCACAATATGTGAATTGGGTTTCTGGATCAGCTTTTCAATAAGGGATAGGATACGTAGATTGACTATTTTTAATAGGGATCCTAGTGCATTTGCAAAGGGGTTACACACTCCTATGTGAAAGCATACAGTATACTTCTAGTTTTGTGAACAACTGCTTGAAAATTTTTGAAACTTCTGAATAAATCTCTGTTTATGCTTTAAATAAAGTGAGTATATTTCATTTCAGATTAAAGCAGGACTATAGGTTTTGGTTTTCTACATAGAGTAACACCCAGATATACTCTCTGGACTTCTGCTGACTGATGCCATTGAAGGATGTAAAAAGACTTAACTAAATCAGGCAATGCTGAGAGATACAGGTCTATTGACTATCTCTCATGTTTTCACAGAGCTTGTACTTGTTGGGATGGGCACAGAATAAACTCAGCTGTGGGAAATGAAATTTTTGCTAGTAAGCAGTATATCCCCAGGAGTATGACCAGAACAGTAAATTGACAGAGCCACACTATCTGAGCCATATACAGTGTCCTCACAAGCACCAACATGTAAACAACCTTTTAAAAAAATCTTGGAATCTGCCACTACCTTCATAAATAACCTTCACGTAGTGAAGATGGGGCTGGTTTTGAGTAAAGGAGCAATAATACAGAAGAGTCTCCTGCTGAGCACTGTGCAGATGTTGGCTAAATAACAGTCTTATGTCTGACCTGGAGCTTCACAATCCAACCTGTGTAATTGGCCAATAGGATCTGGGGTGAGATTTCTGTTTCCTTTTCCTTTTTAATCCACAAAGGAAATGAGAGGTTCAACTAGTTTCTCTGGCACAGCCTGTTTCTCCCTGATAGTTGTGCAGCCTACTGCCTGGTGTGATGTAGAAGAAACACACCAGTCCACTCACACAGTGGGATGAACAAAGAGCTACCAGTGAGGGTACCCTGAGCTGGGGACCATTAAGGCATTTAGGATTTCCTAGTACTGTCTTGTTCCGCAGAAATGTTCACAAGTTGGAGATTAATTTGTCAAGCTGTAACTTAACAAAGTTTTCTCATGCATCCTAGAGGAGGTCAACAGGGTTTTAGCAATTTGTGCCAGCTGTGGACCTGGTCAACCTCTCTTAATTTTAAATGCAAGTAAATTGCTAGCAGAACTAGAATGCCAACTCTATTATTTCTCCCCCACTCCATTCTCCAACTTTTCCTTCTGGATATTGATTCAACGTACAAAGAGATCAAAGTGAGTCCGTCCATCCTCTGAATCAGATAGCTAAAAAAAATACAGGTATAGTCTACAACTGCTTTTCTCCATCTATAGCCTCTTGGACAAGGCAAAGCAAGAACTGCATATTGGGGCTGACCTATTTCTGGGTCACTCCCAGTCTGCACAGGGGCTTCACAAATTTCAAATGAAAGATCAATCAACTCCTGTATCTTCACAAAATAGCAACTACTTCACTGATCTTCTAGAAATTGTTATAAGTATCAAAGTCCGAGATTTTCATAAGGTAAACTGAAAGGTCTGTTTCTATGATTTCACCTTTCTGATATTTCAGATGATATAACCAGTACTGTTGAATGAGAAAAACTCTGTTCTGGAAGATATAAGATTATTTTTTTTTACTTTCAGCTGCATTTTTCTAGCAGAAAAGAAATATGCTATGTGATGCTGCTTTCAAGTAACATAAGGGGTCCTGATAGGGGACTGTGAGACTACATTCTGCCCTTCAAGCAGCAAGGACAAATCACAGGGTATGCTGGTAAATGAGTTCACTGTTTGCATGAGTTTATATTCTCAGACATGAAGAATACAATCCCATCTCCTGGACTATTCAGATTTAAATATTATTATTTCGGAATGCTGCAATAGACTGAGTCACAACATCCTGAAGATACAAAATAAGTTATAAATAAACACAGTGAAAATGTATGTTTGCCTTTTTTAAGGCTTGTGAACATGTTTGTTCAAGATGAATGTCTGCGGCTTTGAATAACTTAATGTCTTTTATTTGGTGGCTGTAGCATTAGTGTAGAAATCCTCCAAGTCAAAAACTTAATGTGAAAAGGAAGAGGGAATAAACCATGGAGGAAAAAAAACCCCCACAATACATAGTTTTAATAACTCCATCAATAAATATTCATAATTTTTTAATAATTATTTAGCAGCCTGATATAACTTGAGTGAAACAGGGCTGCCTGACACTATTTTCAATGAAAAGCACAATCCTACCACAGTCTAATAAATTAAATATTACTATGATGCTCTGAGACTCAGTAAGAATAAAAGCTGGTAGATAAATATAATTAATTTGGATGGAGTTCCATTTAATTGCACTCAGATGGCTAAGGACTGCTGTCAATCAGCTCAGCTAACAAATCAGTCTTGCAGTCTTCAACAGTTGCTGCATTATGAAGCTATAATGGCAACAGCCTGTATCACTTATTCAGGCTTCATCTGTCTCTCAATTTACTGAGGCTGAATTGAAGAACACTGAAACAAAGCTCTGCTTTGTGTTAAGGTCTACAACTGAGCTGACTTTTTGGTACAAAATGTATAAGCACAATTACTACGTTTGCACTATACCATTTCAAGTACAGGTGACTAAACCTAAAAGGAACAAAATAAATCAGAGGGACAATTTGTTGCAAACTGATTCAACACTCACTTGCAAAGAGGAACATTGAAAATGCCATTCTAAATCAGACATGCCTCCCTGGTTATTGTCAAATGGAAGCAGAGAAATAAGCAGAATGCCATAAGCAGAGCTCCTAATCTGACTTAATATTCAGGAAAATTATTTAAAATTTTAAAATTTGATTTACTGTGGTATCAAAAATATATTTTTTCTATTATAATTCTAGTTCACCCTGATATCCTGCACACCTTTAGTTGTGTGAAGTTTTATTGGTTCTTAAGATTAAAACCTCAATAATTTACTGCAACAAGTTACATCATTTAACAATGCCCTGAATTGAAATGAATTCTCCTCACTGGCTTCTTATTTCCTTAAAAGTCAGCATATTACAGTAGAGAGTATTACAGAGTACACAGAAATCTCAGTGTTCGCTCTCCAAACCTGTCATTACTTTATGTATGAGTCCTTCATACACTAAAACCATGCCTACTCTGGCTTATCAGAATCCCAATCTTCTGCCTTTCTTTGGAACACTTTCCAGAGCTCAGCTCACTTCCATCACATACCATGTCTGCATGGCTACAGAGCAACTTTACCTAATAGCTTGACCGTGTTTCTGAGGCCATTTTCAATGCCACACTTCATGTACCCTTTCTTCCCGTTATGACTGCAACTGCACAATGACTTAAGGTTGCTACTGAACTGCCTACAGTAAATTAAGGTTTCTGCATACTTAACAAAGACATATCTTTGTAATGGAAGGACTTTGAAACTTTGTAGATGAAATCATAATGAGCTTTCCTGACTTCAGTCATTGATACAATGCTGTCAGATAAATTCAGCTTCAAAATAAGATGAGCTTTGAAGATAACTGCAGTGGTGGAGAAATCACATTACTTGCAATATATGAAACTAAAACTGTGATTTCATGTAGTTTCAGTCCAGACTGTTACAATCATCCCTTGTGAGATTACTTTATATATGAATCTCTAGACTACTTTTTTTGTCGCTGTTGGAAACATTCTAAATGCTAAAACCGAATCTAAATTTTATTACTACTGCACAAACTTTCAGGCTTACAGCTAGCATCATAAACAACTCACACACCAGGGGTCATTCTTCTGTCTTGTTCTTCACTGTGCTTAAAGGTGAAAGAAGGACTTTCTGTGATTTTATGCTAAGTTCATGATTTTGCAATTATGAAACAACACTTTTCATTGCTATTACTTTAGACCTCAAATACATCCAGTGCCTTCTATAAGACATGCAAATCAACCTTGGTATAGATGATGCCCCAAAACTTCAGGTCACCAGCAAATATAATCCAAATTTTCCCACCAAATTTACTAAACACACTTATAAGTAAACTGTCTAAACTCATTTCTTTTAGGAGATCAAGAATAACCCCCCAACAATCTGATGTTTCTCCTTCTAGGAGAAACCACTGGTATGTCCAGTTAGTTTTATCCACCTTTTAGTTCCTACACCTTCTTGCCAGTATATCACTTTAATGATGACCCTTTTTTGTAGCAATGTATAATGAATTTAATACCATGTACTTTGAAGCTTCTCCATTTTGACTGTCAGGAACCCCTGTTATTTTCTTGAAGAACAATATCACAAAGATATTAAGTGGTCTATATTGGTAACATCCTATGGGACTCCACTGCACTTCCCATTTATACCTCAGTTATTTTTTCCCTGGAGTGAAGCAGCCCTCTTTACCTGCATCATTTTTTTCTTTTTCTTAAATTTGGATTAGAGGTTTAATACTTTTATTTTTCCTTTCTACAAATAACAGAAAAAACCCACAAAAGAATAAATACTCCACATTAAATATAGCTATAGTTATTCCAACAACCGCAGAATACTCCAGGACAGACGTTCTTTGGTTGGTTGGTTGGTTTTTGGTTGGTTGGTTGTTTTTTTTTGGTTTGGGTTTGGTTTTTTTTTGTTTGTTTGGTTGGGGTTTTTTGTTGTTTTTGGTGTTTGTGGTTTTTTTTTTGGTTGGTTGTTTTTTCAATTTTTGT
>JAWWMP010000081.1:78604625-78689651 GCA_035047865.1 Dendrocincla tyrannina | reverse complement strand
CTTACTGGGAAGCACAGATTATACTGAGGCTGATGGGAATCCCAGATTCCTTTAATTGAAGGCAGACACAGGACACGCAAATGCCCTATTGGACTGAGATTGTTGAGTTGGCAGAAAAACCCACCCTGGAGACTGTGGAAGGTGGCAGGGGCTGAAGCATGTGATCCCAGGGGCTTCTGTGGAAGAGCAGGGAGCAGATAAAGCAAGGAGGACTGGAGTCCACACTTCCCAGCAGACATCCATGGGAGTGCAAGTAAGCCTAAAGCCTTGTGGTGTTTGATCTGCTCTGCTGAAGGGAGCTGAGCTTGTTCACACTGCTCTAAAACAAGCAGCATTACAGAGAGCAGGCACTTTCAGTAGTTCCTTTCTCATGGAAAAAAGCTCAAAAGCTGAATGCCTGCTGAGGACTGTGTACAAAAAAAAATAAAAAAAGGTGACAGTATCTTCTGTCCCTAATCTTATACACCCCAAAATATCCATGGCTTTCAAACATTTATTCCTCATCTGCAGCTGATTTATTTTTCTAATTGCCATGTTTGGTTTTTTTTCTCTCTATTCTTTCGTGTGTAATAAAAGACAAGTACACCCAATCAAAGAAATTTTAATGTCCCTCATTTCTGCACAGATAGGGGGAAGACTAGTGGACCTAATGAGGTCATATCTACAGCATCTTCCACAGGAGGGACAAACTTTCTCACTTCATGATGATGTCAAGACAGAATATTACAGATTCTATAAACTAAGACCTAGAGAGTTATGCAGCAGCTTCAGTGAATATTTTAACCCCCTAAGAAAATTTTAAGCCCCTAAGGAATTAATCAGAATGTCTTCCATCTGGAGTCTTAACTGCAAAATTATTATCTTAGCAAATTTTCTTACAATGTTATTTTTACTCCCTTTCCTTATTCTGTCTAAATGCACATCAGCTGCACTTTTAACCTACTTCTACAAGGGGAATTTGCTTTGTAATATGAGTATTTGCTGCTATCTCTCAACTGCTTTCCATCCTCTGCACACCCCTTTAGCAGCAGAGCACAGAACAGCTTAACATATCTTCAACACTTTGAATTGGTAAATATTGCCATTGATTTCAACGGAATGACCAGCAAGCACAGAGCTGCCTGATACATTAGCCATGATAGGATCATGGCTTTCATGAGCTAAACCAAACATAACCTAGACAAACATTTAGCTCTTAACACATGAGCAAACACTCTAAAGTTGAATATGCATTCACATCTGCAGGTGAATTTACCTCAGATATACACTGCCTTTTATGTGTTTGCTTTCTACAGAGTTATGTACTGAATTTCTACTGAAATCACTGTTTGTTGAAAAGCTGTTTCAAAGTTTGGCACGAGGTTGGCTGTGGAAACTGAATCCTATATTTGTATCCCCGAACATGTGAAGGTGATTAGAGTAAGCACGTTTATAAAGACAAATGCATACAATGTGTAAATCAGCTAATTCAAATTTATATAAAGGCTACACACATTTTCTTTTTTCATATGAGCTGGGTCATTAAGAAAGTAAAACATTAGGGTATTTAGAAATATCGATTGATTTAAATGGGAAAATCTGAGAAGTTGCTTATTGGCACTTTGGATATAAACCCAGTAAATGTTTCTTAGGAGTTACTGCACGTGTAATATTTGCTCTGCTTGCCTAAATGTACTGGGCTCAATTCTCAAAGGAACTGTTTCCATTTGGTGTCAATATAACTCCAACAGGAGTGAAATGGTCAATTAGGACTATTGTAAATACTGGTACACCACTGCCCTCCCAGCTCAAACCACACTACAAGCTGTCAGAGGCATGAGGACACTCATAAAGCCGTCATGGCCCCAGCCAGCTTCACCTGGAACCCCTACCCACATCCATGGTCCAAGGAGCTCTATTTAACATGATCCTAACCATGGCCAGTGCCTTAGCTTTCTGTCTGGACCTCTCTCATTGCCATGGTATCATGTATGATCTACAGTCTTGGTTGGAATTGGTCACAGCCTCCAGGCTTGCCCTGCTCCCCTGCTGGGGGTGGTGGGATGGGCCTTGTCTGGCAAGTTTCCCAGGACTCTCTGCTTTTTACAGCTCTGGAAAGTTTTATACAAATACTTAACACTGACAAAAATCCTGGCAAATAACTGATGCCTCATTCATCTAGTTGTTTTACAAATTATTTGACAGAATTTCCTAACTTAACCCACCATCTAGAAAAAGAAAAATTAAAAATACTTAAAATTCATTAAAAGTATCAGTCCATAACATAGATGACAAACAAAACCAGGGTAGAGGCAGGAAGGTGAGCTGTGAGCAAGCTGTGAGTGAGAGAAAGGTGCAGGGCCAGTGAGAGTGAAGGATGTTTCAAGGGGACAGGAAACAGTGACAGAAGAACTATGAGAGAAAAAGGCATCCTGCAGCAAACTCACAGGCAGATACATCCCAGATTGCTGTTGAACTGGACAAAGAAAGGACAAATAACCTGCAGGCTACAAAAGCAAAGCAACACAAGCCTTCTATTCCTTCAGAATTGCTACCAAAATTCAATCCTTCTGGGCTGCTATCATTTTAACTCATTGTAAGCACGACTTTCCATTTTGTAACTGCTTTTACAGTGCACCCATTGTCTTAACACTCAACATTTTCTCCTATAATTAGGAGAATATTTCCCACAGTGTTTTTTATTTCTCTGAAACTTCTTATTGGTCTTTTATTCCATGTTAAGCTAAAATGAACAATGAGTACTAACATCTATAGTCTATCACCAAAGAATCTATCCAAACTAACTACTTTCTTCTGTATTTAGCGTTGTTGTGTCCTGCCCTGGACTGACCTCTAAGTTGAAGAAAATCAGTAATCGTTATTCATGCTGGGACAGAGCTAAGTAACAGCAGATACAATGTATGTTTGGTGGTGATGGCTTTTTGGTAGGGCCAACTATTTTCAGAAAGCAATTTACAATATAACAAAATGCTCTCCTCTGTGATGAAATGGTAAGTATTCACAGCCCTGTAAAAGCAAGAAATGTTCACACGCTCTGTGATCCTGATAGTTTATGTTTAAGAATTAGGAAAACCAGGTCCCAGGTCATCTGTTAATGCATAAATGTGTGATGCAACCTTCCTTCAGTGAATTTCTTAATCTGAAGAAATGCCAGAGTTGGTGTTTCATTAAATGCTTCACTGAAACTCATCATAAAGGTTACTGAATTTTGTTTTCATCCAACAGCAATATAGGATACTACATCATCCATACAAAAGCAACAAAGCAACCTGTAAGAGTATATTGAAAGGATGTGTATCAGCATACATCTCTTGGAACAGATGACTACAGGACTCCACATTCTTAACACCAACGCCAGTCTTCTGCTATCTAGCTTTCTGGTATGCCTCTAGAAACAACACAATACATACAAGAGTTGCAGTTTATCTGAATATATTCTAGCTTGATTTAAAGAAATATGTCATTACCGTTAAAATTGTGAATGCAAATTAAAAATTAGAGACATCAAGGTGCATGTAAAATGGAATGAAAGGCCTGAACTTGACATTCTGAACTAGTGACTATTCTGGTGCCAAAGCAGTACATGGTGAAATCAAAATCTGAGCTGACTTGATCTGCTCAAGGGTTAATGCATATACAGACATTTAAAAAAACACCCAAACATGAAATCTTGCTAAAAGACATTTGAGTTCATAGTGTATTATATTTACTGAATAAAAACAAAGCCCTTGAAACTTCCTTTCATGTTATAGAAATGCTTAATTCATTTATGACAGAAAAAAAATGAACTCAAAGCATCAGTAACATAGTGCTGTGACCTTATTATATTTTGCTCTGAATTCCAGGTCTTGCAGCTGGACGAGTTACAATTCAAACACAGTGCAATCAATTTTCAAGGAGAATCAATTTTCAGGGTCTCAGGGGACAGCGGCACGTTGCTTCAGCACAATTCTCTAGCACTACCAGGAGCTCTCAGGGGGCTCGAGAGGGATGAAACTAAGTGAAAGATGAAAGATCTGCTGCAGACCCACAGCCTTGTTAATGGCAATACTGCTACTGTACGGCAGAAAAGTTAAAGAGAGTGAAAGGAAAGGGAAGAGAAAACCAAGGTAAGTAAAGGAGAAAATGTCCTGTGGAATACAACTGAGCAGAAGAAATTAAAACAGACAATAGAAAAAAGATAACTCACCTCTCCTCACGATTCTGTCCCACACAGACACGTCCTCCATGTCGAGGGGTTGGATTGCTGCAGGAACGCTGACGAACTTGAAAGCCGATTCCACACGTGGTACTACAAGGTGACCAAGATGTCCACGGTGTCCAGCCTCCATTTCTGGTAGAATAAAAAGCTCAGGCTCTGTCATCTGTTATACATAGCGAATGGCTGATTAGGTGTGACTGACAGCAGAATCTGGCCTATTAATATTTCTGTAGAAGACATTAATACTGCACTGTGTTCCATCTCTTCAAGAACACTGAACCAAAATAAAGGTGCTCTGAGTATTCCATATTCCATGCTTTGTAACCATGGACTGCTAAAATTACCTCCTTACACAAGAAGTACAAAGCTATGAAGGTATTTACTTGCTTTTGGTCATTTTATTCTGGATAAACTTCATGTGCAAATTCCTGTCTAAAAGTTCTGAAGATATTGTTTTCACAGAGATTATTACAAAGTCAAATTTTGCTAGTCCTCCTGAAAGTAAAGTGATTAAAGCCTGGAGGAAAAGGAGGCTCAGAGGACCTCATATTTCTCTCTTCAACTACCTGAAAGGAGGTTGTACTGAGGTCGTGGTTGGTCTCTTCTCCAGTGTAACAAGTGACAGAATGAGAGGAAATGGCCTCCTGTTGTGCCAGGGGAGATTTAGATTGGATATTAGTAAAAATTTCTTCTCAAAAAGGGTTGTCAGCACTGAAGTGGTGGAAGGGAAGTGGTGGAATTACCATCCTTGGGGGTGTATAAAAGACATGTTGCTTAGGGACATGGTTTAGTGGTGGACTTTGCATCGCTTACTAATGTTTGGACTCAAACTTGAGGGTGTTTTCCAGTCTAAATGATTCTGTGATTCTAAAGGAAAAAGAGTGTTAATTAAATGTCAAAATGCATTTTTTATCAATTTAAACAGGATTCTCTGATAAGACATTAATACCTTATTTGTAATATAACAAAAAAGCTAACAGAATGCACATACTGTACCTCGCATTTGTGAACTTCTAGAAAGGACACTCCTGTTCCTTCCCAATAAATGGTAGAGGAAAAAAATAGATTTTATTCTGATTCAGTTAAAAACCTTTAAACTACAAATGATAGAACCTGAAATTGTCTTATGTACCTGGAACAGTTAGCAATCTCCATAGTTGGTCCTTCACACAGCCAACCTCCACACTGAGGAGCAGGACTGTCACACATCCGTGTCCTGCAGAGGCAGGAGCCAACACTGGCACCATCAGTGTGGGTGCAAGATTTCCACTGTGACCATGCTCCAAAATGTCCATCCACTGTTAGATTCCTCATCTAGAAAAAAACACAACAGAAAAGCTTACCTGAGGCCTGACAGTTCCTTCATAAAACCTCTTTATTTTGCAGTGCATGAAGGTTCAGCCTTCAGCTATCCACAATAAAAACCTCCTCTGGAGAGGCATAACTTCCAGAAAGCAAGTTCCCCTTTTAATTTCTGTAGCTGCCTAATTTCCATGACTTCTTACCAATCTGAGCCACTGGATGTCAATACTACAGCAATAACAGTAATCACAAATAACTGCTACATTTCACAACCATACTTGCCAACATGGAGTCAATGAAAACTATAGTTTCACTTTCTCCATTATCTTCTGATGACTGGGTTCCCTACTCTCTAAAATTTTCCTGTAAAAATGGAAACTGAATACTGACTATAAACCCCAAATCTAGATCAAAAAGAAGAGCCAGCAGAGGATAAGGAAGAAATGAAGATGCTATGAGGATGGTGAGTCACTGGAACAGGTTTCCCAGAGAAGCTGTGGATACCCCATCCATGGAAGTGCTCAAGGCCAGGCTGAATGGGGCTTTGAGCAACCTGGTCTAGTGGAAGGTGTCCTTACCCTTGGCAGGTGGCTTGGAATGAGATGATCTTTAAGTTCCCTTCTAATGAAAGCATTCTGTGATTCCATGATACTATAATAGTCCAGGGTAACAAAAATGGATCACTCAAACGAAAATTTCCATGATGAGTGTCTCTTTTTGACAATAGTTTTTTGAAGAATATGTCATATAGCACCATTTCATAAAAGTGAAATGCGGTTTTAAATATGACAGTCTCTAAGCTTGAGAGGCAATTATATGTATAAATTCTATAAACATCTCCAAAAAGCAGCAACTAACCCTACATGATGAGAGTTTGTTCCCGCAGAATTCAATTCTCACCACCTTTGGCTGGAAGGGTCAGACCATTCTCATTTTGACTGGAATGTTTCCATCAAGCAGGCATAACATATTTCATAAGAAGTCTTTACTGTCCAGCTGAAACAAAATGAGGCAATGGAAACTGCAGCAGCCCCCATGGCTACTGGAATTTCTAAAGAAAATGGGGCAGGCCTTGGGGAATTCAGCTCTCAACAAAGATGGACTTTCACATTATCCTTTTAGCAAGGTGTTAATCTTGACAAATCTGTGATCCTAAATGGAAATGATGGCAACTTTTTCACTTTTTCAAAAGGCTATGGGATTTGCCTTTTGATTGCCACATTTTAACTTTCAGTCAAGACAACGGTACTAACAAGTGCAGGCTAAGTAGAATTTAAAGTGACTCTTAGCTGTAAATAAATATATCTCAATTGTAGTCATGTATATTTCATCAAATGTGTAAGAATATAACACTTTAATGTTTGTTTATATATTGAAATAGGAATTACAGTTGCAGATTGCCATAACTGATCTGAAATCATCTTTGCTATTTTGAGTATTGTTTCTTTTTAGCAGTGATGAGAGAAGTATATATTTCAAAATAATTTGAAGATACAAGAGATTCAATTACAGTACAAGATGTGTTTCCCCTGACACACTGGGTGTTGCCTGATTCATTCCACTGTGGCAAGGATTCCATAATTTTGCTATCAATTACATTTCTCACAGTTTATTTTTCACAGATATAGCTTACCCATGGAACAGCTATGTGCATATTCTGTCAAGTACAACCAATATAACACCATTCATGATTTCAAAATTCTGCTGACAGATGCTTATTGAAAATAACTCACTGACTTTTGCTCATGCAGAGTATACTCTTGGTTTGCATAAGAGAACAGGAAATACTTACTTCTTGTTAAGTGGCAAATTCTCTCTTACACTGCTGGTCTAACAAATACACATAGTCCATAAACTGACAAGTATATGTCCCCAATCTAATTAATGTCAGGGATGTGAAAATGCCTTTATGGCTTTCTATTTCTGTGCTGCATCAAAACATCTTTATTGTTACACCTAAAATTATAAAGTAAAGCTACAGTTGTCCACGGTTACCATAATTTATATTTAGTGGCAGGGAAAGTATACGTAAAACATAGCTGAAAGCTTGAGCTCTGAAAGATAAATGGATGGCATATTTCTCTTTCTTCACTATTTTTTCCCTGCTCCTCCAAAGATCATCCCACTGTGGTCTCTGCTGTTCCCCATGAATCACCTGCTCTGCCTCTTTGTGAATATCTCCCTTTCAGAAATGAAATCCAACAGTTCTATCATACAACTACAGGAAAGCAAAAAGTAGTGACGAGGGGCCTCCTTAGCCCTCACCAGAATTCATGCCCATTAACCTTTCACAATCCGACACACTTCAAGGGCAAAATCCCAATCAGTCACACAATATGGCTATACTATCCTGGCACAGCTACACTCTTGCTTCCTCTCTCTAACATCCTGGTTTTGTCACCCTTTGCCTTCTGCAGGTACCTCTAGACCTTTCTTTCCAATGTCTACCAAATATCAATCTTTGTCTTGAGCCTCTCTTCACCCTTTCTGGTGTCTTCTGGTTTCTGCCTCTGCACTCAGAGTAAAGGTCACATTTTCAGTGACTCAGTTCTTAAATCTGTCACGAGATCTCTGTGCGGAATTCAGTGGATCTGGAGTATTTCCTGAAGCTGTTAATGAATTCAGGTAAGATCCCATACTACAATCCTTCTCTAAGCACAACTGTAAAAATAAACCCATTTCACATTGCAAACTTATGTTGAAAAAGAAAAACCTAACCAAAAAAAAAAAAAAAGGCCGAAACAGGAAAAACCAAAAACCCAAATATTTTTTAGAATTATTCTTGCTTTCCTTGTAAAAGCTCTTTAATAAAGCCAGTATATTTTTAAGTGATGGATTGCAAGTCCCACTGGAAAATATTTCAGCAAAAAAATTAACTTTCATTATCATAAAAATATTGGATGAATAATAGGGATAACTAACCAACTGGAAGAAGCTCAAAGTAGATAGATGTGCTATAGCATTAATTACTATCTATATTTATGTACAGTTGCTGTACTCATGCCAACTGAAACAATAACCTAAAAATCAAGTTGGAGAATTAAAACCAAGATAACCAAAAGAACCACATATTTCACAATTGATCTTCAAAGTTCAGAGAGACAGTAACACAGATGCTCAGCTTTGTCTCCTAGTCCCTTCCCTGCTCTACCATGACATGCCAATAAATATTCAGACATACAAATAATTCCCTAGCAACTAATTTCTCAAAGGCAACTGATCATATTTTTTATTTTCGGCTAATCTAGTGTATAAATAGACCTCTCTCTGATCCAAGTTGGAAGAAACTGGTGATGCATTAACCTAAAAGAAATTCTATAATGTTAAAAAGACGAGTATAATTTTACTAACAATTGACATTCTGGAACCAATTGGAGCCAAAAGAGTGAGGGTAGAAGGTTTCAGATATTCTGTAGCGTTCTCCCTGCAACAGTACCTTAAACGCATTTAGCACATGTTAAAGATGCACATAGCTCAGCTGCCTACAAAATAATTTCATTACATCTTGGCTTATATATGCTGTGAATACAGCACATAAAAATGCTATAAAAACAAATATTTGAAAGCCTTTCTAAGCAAAATTGTAACTGATAGCAGTTTGCCAGAATACAGTGTTGTTGTGAAGGAAAGATTCTATGAAAATTTGTTCAATAATGCGTTACTTGGTGTTTAGGGGTTTAAGGCAGCAATGGGGTAAAAGCACACTTTTCAATTTAGTTAGATAATTCTAAAATCTTCCTTTTATCTTGCAATCTCAATCTGCTTAACTACAAAATTTCTTTGAAGGTTCAGTAAATCTTTGCACCTCTGTCGGCAATATAAATCTTACAGCTATGGATGAATTTCTGAGCAAGCCTTAGGTGCTCCCCTGCTTTGACTAGACTGCCATACGCTAGGCAACTGTCATATAATAGGTACTAAATAATTGTTTTTCCAGTTGAATGGAACAGAATTGAATTATGCTTTCTAACTTATTCTTCCCTCTCCCTCCACCCCATCTTGGCCTCGTGTTTTCTCTTTATGAAAGGGCTTCATATTCAAAATTCAAAGACTGAGCACAGCAGGCAGACTACTCATGCAAGTATCAACCAACACATGCATTTCAGTGATCCTTCCACATGGAGCAACTAGGCCACCAGCAAAACCCACACGTAACCACATTTAGCCTGTGGAATTAACCACAGGGAGATATGACATACTCCATGTACTTGGAAATTAATATAATGGGCATCTAGCTACTTGCCAATAAGGGAGGCAAGGACTGCATTAGTGACTGAATCCAGACTTTCTGTGAGACAACAGCTACATCTCTATTAGCAAGGGATGTGCACATACACTGCAAATCTGGAAAAGAAAAAAGTTGATGCTGAAGACTTGACACAAACAACACATGTATTTTATGGGCTTTACTTTGGACTTGCTCGAGCCATAGAGGAAATGCCTAGTAGTAACTGGAGCATTTTTGCTTTAATTCATCTGAAAGTAGTGTGGCTTGTGTGCTTCAAGACTGCTTTGTGATGTGAACTCATGAACACTAGATGGAAAAAACCCATAGTATTTGCCCCAGATTTGTGCCTGAGTTCTGCTCAAATGCTAATGCAGATAAACACAACACAAATCTTTTTTTTTTATTATTAGGCCTCTGCATGAGAGCACGATGCAAAGGACATGACAAGATAGAAACATTTTTAAAAAGTTTTAAAAATTGAAAAAAAAAATGTTTAAAAATTGCTATTTAATATCAAACGCAGTCAGGAGCAAGTTCTCAAGGACCTCAGAATCAGTGTAGCGATTTCTATCTATAAAGGCTGCTGCAACACATGTAGAGATCACAAGTCAAAGCCAGGAGAACTTTATATTAAATTTTGCACACCTCTAGTTCACTAAACAAATCCCGGCTTAAGACAGGGGAGTGTCAGTAAGATGTTAAAGAGAGCTTGATAAACGAGTGGAGATTGGAACACGAATGTCATATGAGCATAAATTCAGAGATGTGTGTGCTTCAGCAATGAGTGGGGACAAGTTCAATAAGTCCTTAGTAGCAATGAAAGCAGAATTGAGTTGGAAAGGATTCCTCTTCCTGGGCAGAAGGACAAAGTCAAAAGAGCCTCCAAAAAAAAGAGCTCAGTAGCACAAGGAAGATCCTTCTTCACCACTTTTTGTGTGCTTTGGAGTGTGGGAAAAGAATGAATATTAAAACATCACCACAACCACATTAAAAATGAGAGATGTAAATCAAATTTGTTGTTGTTTTTTTTTTTTTTTTAATTATAGTAAATCTATTTGACTTTTTTTCAAAAGAGAAGTGTCAAGCTGTGGCAGATATTAATAATAGGTTTATTATAATTATCACCTCTGCCATTTATGTGGTTGAGGCTTAACTCACACAATTCAACCTTCCAATTTATGGACTCCTAAAGAAGTTATTTAGCTTTCTGCATTAGCAATAAAGATTTTTAAAGAAAGGATTATACCACTAGTGATTTAACTTTTTCAAAGTACATAATGGAGAAAAATCCTGCAGAATAAAATACATCAATATTTCTAATATTAGAAAACTTTTCATTTTCAAGGTGGGAACACAGACATTACAGGAAAAAAAACAATCACCCTTCAAAGTTATTCTAAATAAATTTATCACATAAGTAACTTAATAAGAAATAGAAAAGAAACTAAATATTCTGCTAAAATCTGAGCAGAAGATGTAATAAATATGGCATTAAATACAGTTTTCTGAGATTGAAAAATCTCTGCCAGCTCGTTTTCATGAACTTTGCATGGAATCAAAGGTTTAAAGAGATAAATGAATGCATTTGGACTTACTGGACACACGGTAATGCTTTGCTCCCATTGACTCATACTCAGGCTTTCTTCCAGTGTTGTGCATTTCTTCATCACCATGTCCCAGCCACAATAAGGGTCTTGGGATCCAATGCATGCACTGTGAATGAAAACCAATCAGATAACTTGGACATTTATCTTCATTTGTACTGACCAAAGATGTCTAAATTACTATGTACCATCTCTTCATATTTCACAGGCAGAAAGGAGACTGAAGAGAGACCTCATTGCAGTTACAACTTCCTTGGGAGGGGAAGAGGAGGGGCAGGCACTGATCTCTTCTCTGTAATGACCAGTGGCAGGACCTGAGGGAATGGCCTGAAGCTGTGTCAGGGAAGGTTTAGTTTGGATATTAAAAAAAAGTTCTCCCAGAGGGTGGTTGGGCACTGGAACAGGCTTCTCAGGGAAGTGGTCACAGCACCAAGCCTGACAGAGTTCAAGAAGCATTTGGATGATACATGTGTGGATACACACACAGTGTGACTCTTGGGGATGGTCCTGTGCAGGGACAGGAGTTGAACTCAATGACCCTTGTGGGCCCCTTCTTACTGAGCACATTCTGTGACGCTAATTAACACTTGTAAAAATACTTATAAATTGCACATAAATAAAATATATTCAAACATTTTGTCTAGATTATAAAAAATGCTAGACTGATCATTTTTGTTCATCTCAAATCCATGGGCATTATCATTCTCTCTTTAATTGTCTGTTCCCATCACATCTGTTGACTGAAGGGCCACAAAGATGATTAAGCAACTGGAGCATCTCTCCTACGAAGAGAGGCTGAGAGAGCTGGGTCTGTTTAGCCTGGAGAAGAGAAGGCTTGGAAAGGATCTCATCAATATTTACAAACCCGTGAAGGAAGGGTTCTAAGAAGGGGATCCAGGATCTTTTCAGTGGTGCCCAGTGATAGGACCAGAGTCAAAGGGCACAAACTGAATGCAGGTTTCAGCTGAACATCAGGAGACAGGCACATTGTTAGGTGACTGAGCACTAGCACAGGTTGCCCAGAGAGGTTCTGGAGGGTCCTTCCTGGAAGATGCTCCAAAGCTGCCCAGACATGGCCCTGGACAACTCACTTTGAGTGGCCCTGCTTGAGCAAGAGATTGGATCAGATGACTGCCAGAGACCCCTTCAACCTCAAACATTCCGTGATTCTGTCCTCACAAATTCATGTGTTTTATTCATATTTCTATTTATCCACGGCATTCCTCATGTAGTTCCACATTAACATCTGACCCAATGCAGACATACTTATTCCCTAGTATGCTATTCCATAATACCATCACAGAGGATTCTTAGTGCTTACAAATTTCAAAGAATTTCTTTCTACAGTACATTTGGCAACATAGATTGCCAGTACTATGTAGGAGCATAGCTCCCATCTGCAAAATGGGCCTAATGTAGGAGACAATACAGTCAAAACTCCATGGGTACCACTAATTAGGCTGCCAGTTCAATATAAGAAGCTTTTGGTTTAGGGGATTCAGTGTTCAGAGGAGAGTTCCCACTGATGGCTCTTGCAGCTGTGAGCACGTAGTAATTCTGTAACTCAGGCTGCACAGAAAGTGAGGAGAAGCATCAATGCAAACTACAGAAACATTTGTGTCTTGGGCTTCCAGTGTTTGCAACACATGATGACCAGTGTTCTCCTTTAGGATATCTCTGATAAAAAATGCGTTTTATGAGAAAAGAATAAAAAAAACAAATTAAAGGCTGACATAATGCAAAACTGGCAACATGAGAAGTGCTAATGTTGAAGTGAAAACTTCTGCCTCAAAGCAGAAGTGCTCATTTTTCTAACTTCAAAGTGTTCATATTTATAAATGCAGTTACTATGCTTTATAAACTTTCTATTAAAACCAAAACTATTTTAAGGTCAGTATCCTTTCATTTAGAACCATATTCCATCTTTCATGGGAATAAGTTGATCCTTCTCCCACTCTGCTCCTAGACTCCATTTCCTCCTTTGCGTTTGTTTCCACTTTGCCTCCCACTCAGGCAAATCAAAATGGCTTGCACTTTTCATTACAGGTCACTTAGAAGTTATAAATGAGGTGCTAAAAATACACTTTGACTGTTCTTACGACTTTCTGGTATTAAAACAGATCCTAGTTGCTACAGAAGAAATAAAAGTTCTTGTATTACTAGAACACTGAACATGGTCATTTCAGTAGCTGATCATTTATGGGGAGCACTGCAACAAGATAAAATGAGGTGAGTCTTTGCAGAATTTAGTTAAGAAGGTCCACGGAGCATATGAAACCATAATTTTTAAGAAGTTAATAACTCAGCTAACCTCATGTACACAAGAGGCTAACTTCCTTCATGAAGAGGCATTAACAGTCTTCAATAATTTTTTTTTCTTTACAATACAATGCACAAATTAATCCTCTAAACATCTGAACAAAGCAACAAGAAATTTTGTCTGAGTATTCCTCACACAAGAAACTCCAGTTTTGCTCTTTTTTATACTAGTGTACTAATTGATTGTCCTAGTCATTATTATATCTATTTTGTAAAAAGTTTAATTTTTTGAATCTATATTCAGGCAGAAAAAAATATACTACAGAAGTGCAGTTCAGTATCATCAATCTCCTTCAGTTCACCATGTCAGACGTATTGATGAAATGAGGCAGGATCTGGCTTAAATAGTTGCCCTGTTTTCAGGTATTGGCACAGCAATCCTTTTCTGTTCTTCTCCCTGTCTCACATCTCAGAGGGTTTTCTTATTTATTTCTTTTAGATCAGCAATATCTCTGAAAAGTGGATATAGTTTCTTTTAAATTAAAAGAAGGAAGGTAACATGATGGTAATTTTTTATCCTTATTTTCTTAATTATGTCTTTTAAGACTTTTCTTTCCTTTGAGGGATGATTTAATATGTGAACAACAGTAGCTAATTACTTTTATCCACTAGGCCTAGATAACAAGATAAGTTTACAGATAGAAAATCAGATACAATAAACCTTTTAAGTATGAAAACACCAGAACTTCTGTCTGAAATGTGGCATTCAAAGGGATGATTATTAAATCACACCTACGTGTCCTTACAAAAATTTCATATTGTTTTAACTTTTTTTAATGAATCTCTCTCCCAAGAGACAGCAGTAAGAGGGACAGCTTCAGTGTGTACCTCAAATAACATCAGAAACTATACGACATGGCTGCCAAATTTATGTCAAGTTTATGTAAGGAAAGTCAAAAATTAGATACCACTACACATCTTTGTCTCTTTTTTCCTCACAAATCTCTGTCTAAATTAAAGCCCTTTTAGATGCAATTGTTGAAAAATGAGACAAATTTTAGAACAGGTATTAGGTGTTTCAGCTGACGGCCCACATCTCTAAGACTTCACATGATTTGTCCCAGCACCACTAAAATCAACAATTTTGCACAGGAAGGAAATTCAGGAATAAAAGTGAATTGGTTCATTCTGACACTCTTGATGCCACTTACCCTATCGAGTCAGCATTCTCCACAAAAACATTCAACAGCTTTTGGCTTCTACTGATTGATTCTAATTTTGCTCTGTGTTGTCACTTCCCATTTTTTACCAAACGTAAATGTTAGGTGGTTGGGTGTCTCTCCTGCAAGGCATTCACTTGGCTGTGATGATTTAGTATGCTTACTGACTGTGATGCAGCACTTCAACAATGGGTTTTGACTGACTAGTAACAGAACTGTAAGTAACTGCACTCTAAAGCAAGTCAGCAACAGCGGGTCATTTTCTTCAGCTGTTTTATAATTATCACCAACTAGGCCAGCAAAACTGCTCTACTTCAGTTACATTTGTGATGATTTATTGAGACAGAAAATGAGGCAGAATTGAATATAACTCAGAGCAAAATATATAAAAAATCCTACAGTTTTAGACTAGTAAGAATTTGTTATGTGTGCTCCAAAGAACAAAAAAGCCCTTAAGTTTAAAAGCTATATCCTGGTATCATTGATTTCAAAGAGATTTTTAAATCTTCTTTCAGGGGACGAATATATTCTCATACAAATACACATTGCATGTGCTAATCAGGTATCCTCTTGAGATGTAACATTTTATTTATACAATATTTATACAAGAGGTGCACCTTCCAAGACTGTTCAATGCAACACTTTTTTGTCTTTACCTATACACAGCATTTTGGAGAACAGCCTCCTGGCCCTTTCAACAATTTCTACCGAAATATCCATGCCTACATAGTCCGATTGCCATCAACTGTGATGTAATACTTTGTACACCAGGAACTGAGCTGGGGTCACCATCTTATTTCACAGAAGCCAGATTCATCACTGCAAATTTGAAGAGAAAAGTGAAGATAAAAGCCTGACTCATTTTCCAAATGCATGGTTCCAACAATTTCTGAATGAATACATGAATCTGATACTAGACTTCTGCATAAATGTACCTATCAGTGTTTCTATTACTAGTGGTTTTGTAGCTATATACATATATATGTGTGTGCAATGAGGAATAGGGATCTAAGGATATAGATGAATGATGCAGAAAAATATAAATGATAGGGACACAATTTATAAAGTCCTAGGAGCTCAAACTAAGATGCATGTCAAATATTCTAGATCCTGCTTTAACCCTTGCCTGTACTACTAAGAAAAATCAAATCCTTTAATCATCTCAGACACTGAGTGAACTACTTTTGCTTCCTCTTCCTTGAATTTCTGTAAGAAAATCCACATGTATTTAGGTACAATTCAACCTTGCAACATCACTGAGAATACCAGCTTTAAACCTACAAGCTCCTCCCATCAGATCCAGAATTGGGAATTTATCAAAGAATCAAAGAATAAGCAGAGTTGGAAGGGATTCACAAAGACCACTGAGTCCAACTCCTACCCCTGCACAGGACCATCCCCAAGAGTCACACCATGTGCCTGGGAGTATCATCCAAACATTTCTTGAACTCTGTCAGGCTTGGTGTTTGTGACCACTTGTCTGGGGAGCCTGTTTCAGCACCCATCTACCCTCTAGGAGAAGGACCTTTTTTCAATATTCAACCTAAACCTCCCCTGACACAACTTCAGGCCATTCCCTCACGTTCTGTCCCTGGTCACCACAGAGAAGAGATCAGTACCTGCCCCACAAGGAAGTTGTAACGGCAATGAGGTCTCCCCTCAATCTCCTCTTCTTCAGGCTGAACAGACCAAGTGATCTCAGCCTCTCCTCATATGGTTTCGTCTCCATGCCTCTCACCATCGTCATTGCCCACCTCTAACAGTTTAATATCTTCCTTATATTGTGACACCCAAAACTGCACACAATATCCAAGGTGAGGCTGCCCCATTGCAGAGTAGAGCGGGACAATCCCCTCCCTCGCCCAGCTGGTGATGCTTTGCCTTATGTCCCCCAAGACACGGTTGGCCCTCCTGGCTGCCAGGGCACTGCTGACTCATTTTTATGTATAAAAATTGTTTGTAATACACAATTCTCTGAATGTTGGTATGTCCAAGTGACTCTACCTGGAAGAAATGTGAAAGACAACTTTAAAAGTATGCACTCCATCCTCTCGACTTCTTCCCTTCAGATACTTAGATATATTGATAAAATCTCCTGTCAGTTTTCTCAAGGAGGAACACGTCCAACTCCCTCAGCCTATCGCCAAAAGGGAGATGCTCCAGTCCTCTACTCATCTTTGTTGTCCTCCACTGGATTCGCCCCATAAGCTCCACGTCTCTCTTGTAC
This sequence comes from Dendrocincla tyrannina, assembly GCA_035047865.1. Lineage (NCBI taxonomy): Eukaryota > Metazoa > Chordata > Aves > Passeriformes > Dendrocolaptidae > Dendrocincla > Dendrocincla tyrannina. The sequence goes on along the minus strand of JAWWMP010000081.1, from coordinate 78,672,610 downwards.
TGGGGAGTCCAGAACTGGACACAGCACTCCAGATGTGGCCTCACCAGGGCTGAGTAGAGGGGCAGAATCACTACTTCTTTTGACCTGCTGGTAATGCTTTTCCTAATGCACCCCAGGACACCACTGGCACACAGCTGGCTCATGGACAGCTTGCTGTCCACCAGGACCCCCAGGTCCTTCTCTGCAGAGCTGCTTTCCAGCAGGTTAGTCCCCAACCTGTAGTGGTGCATGTGGCTATTCTTCCCCAAGTGAAGGACCCTGCATTTGTCTTTGTTGAATTTCAGACAGTTCCTCTCTGCCCATCTCTTCAACCTGTCAAGGTCCTTCTGAAGGGCTGCACAGCCCTCTGGGGTATCAGACACTCCTCCAAGCTTTGTGTAATCAGATAACTTGCTGAGAAGGCATCTGTCCCTTCATCCAAATCACTGATAAATTAGTTAACAATACTGGGCCCAGTATTGACCCTTAGGTGACACCACTGCCTTACAGCCATTTCTCAATCCACCTCACTGGCAATCATCCAACTCCCACTTCCTGAACTTGCCTATGAGTAATGACAGTTACTTGCTAAGAGTATAGTGAACTTAGAATTCCTGAATTTTTTGGTATTTTTTAAAGCAAAGAAAGTAATTACATCATGACGTGAAAACCACATGCCTGGTTTAAATTTTTATTTCTTAGTTCACTTCTTTGTTCAAAACAATATCCTACTAATAAAATCTGAATTGCAAATATGTAGTCGAGTCTATTTCATTTTCTTACATCATTGCAAACTAAAAGGAAAGACATTCTTCTTTCCCTCATAAGGCTGCCTCAAGAAATAAATTGGGAGCAGGCTATAAAATCCTTGTTTGGCAAAAATGTCTGCTTAAAATACTCACATAGATCACACTTCAAAGAGTTGTGACAAAATATTTCAGGTGCAGCAAAATGTAAATGAACAGTTTGTCTCTCATGCATTTTGTGGGCCAGAGAGAGAGACACTTTCTGCAAAAACCTTCATGTTCACAAAGGCAGAAAGGGTCAAGCTCAGTTCTGAAGAGCTTGAATTTATTTCCTCTGCAGTATGGGACTAATATCCTACTTCTTTTGAGTGAGAAAAACTTAGAAATGTGCTTGTTTCATAGTTCTGCTGACTTTACTGCTGTTGTTTTAAGTTGACAACAACTGAAGATAATTTTGAAGTGTATCTAATACCAAAGAAAAGACTTCTAATCTTTAATATATGCTTATAATGTAGTCTTGCAGCCAGGATTATGGTTTGTTGCAATCTGGGAAATTCAGGAGGATTCTGATTTTGGAATGTTACCCTGGAATTACTAGTTCAGATCAGTTCTCATGTGGTTCAAACATTCTAATGCAGCAGTATATTCCTCAGATTAAACTGGAAAAAATCCTGTGTATTTTGAAATCATGAAATCCACGTGGATATCCAAAATCAACTACTTTGGGAAGATCTTTTCAAAATGTAACTTCAATTCCATGTGTTGGCAAGGTCTTCTGGACACAGGAGTACCTAGCAATGGTTTAGACCACATATTCTTTGTTAACTTCTGTAGTATTAGTATATACAAATAATTATTTTACTATGTAATGTTATAGAATGCTTATTATCAGGAAAAGAGGTTCCTAGTGAGTGTGAGAGTATTTCTGAGGATGCAAAATCTGTAGCTAGGGCAAAATAGAGGAATGCAAATGTGGTTGAAATACTTAATCCAATAATCTTGCTGGAACTTTAGGAATGAAATAAAGTATAAACAAATTTAGAGTTACCACTTTCTTCCGTTAGTTAATTCAATATTCTTTTTGGCACTGTGCTGGTACAGTTATCTTTTGTGTACGTACAGATTGGTTAACTGATGGCTAACAAAGGCATCAAAATAAGAATAATGAAGTACAGAGAACAAAAAGTTCCTTACAGTAGAATAGGTGATAAAACTACTTAGCAGGACAATCTTGTGAACCAATAGTATGTTAAGCATATAATGTAAAAAACAATAGTAAAAAAATTCTAGAAGTTGGCTCTTTTATATCAGAGAAGTCACTATTTGTACAGCTTTTAGCAGATGTCACTATTTATTTACTTAGACATAACATCATAGTAAGACTTGTTTTTAAACCTTTCAAGTGTGTGAAACCTATATGCCATCAGAAATATCAATTTTTCACCCTTTCTTCATAAGATTTTAAAGAACTTTGGGCTGATAGAACCTTTCATTTTCCTTACTTTCAGAACTAATGCACTGAAATCTTCAGTACAAAGTATAAGATCAACGAATTTGCCTCAGAGAAATCATTGTCTTCCAGGGTTGCTTTTGAAGGCTACAGCTCCCAAAAAAAGAAAGCCGACTGGTTCTTCGTTTCAGCAGACAATGTCTATAACCCCCTGCTACATATCTTATTCCTTATTACAGAAGCATAGACCCTTCTGAGTAAATAGAAAACATTGAAACTTTAGAGATTTCAATAGTTATCTTCTCATGGTAATCATTCTATTTACCTCACATTGTAGTTAATTAGCAGGTATACAAAAGGCAACTGTGTTTCAGGCTTGGCCAGCTAAACTCTGAAGAAGTACAGAGAGCTGGAGAATTAAGAGTGACAATAGTTCCAGTGAATAATGTTGATGGACTTCCATATAACATGTTGAATATACCCAGGTGATAATAACCTGGTCAAACCTTAAAGATTTTCCCCAAGAACTGCACTTAAGTAACAGCTCTGCTACTTTCTCCTTGTACTTAAAAATGCCAGGGTTTGTTGGAGAACTGATTCCAAGTACTGACATGTCCCAAATTACTTTTCTCTATCGGACTCCAGAAACCAAGCAGGATTATGACAGGATTTTCAAAACTATTCAGACATTGGCAGAAGTGTGTGTGAGACACCTCTTACCTGCCCTCCATGAAAATTGTCAATCTAAATAACTAGAATGGGCAATTTATAAATGATAAAAACATTGTGACATAATTGTAAGTGCTGAGCAACCCAAACTATGGGTGTGGTAGAAGGCTCTGCCTGTGGTTTGGTCTGCTGTCACAGTAAGAAAGTGCAGCAAACCACATCTAAAACACCAAAAAAAACCCAAAAAAGTAAAAATAATAAAAAAATTAGCTTCCAAATGTAAAAAAATATTTTTAAGGGTCTTCGTTAACAGTATTTGTGTGAGCAGAGGAGTCACGAGCTGGTGCAAACAGGACTGTCCTGAATCAGAAGGAATGTCTGTCAGAGGCAAGAGCACATCACAGGGTTCCTCCACCACAGAAAAGTGCTGGAGGAACAGACTTACAATATGCAGAGCATATTAGAGTGATAATTAAGGAGATATACTAACTAAAAAAAAAAAAAAAAGTGATAAGCGCATGTTTTGGAGACTAGTATGGGAAGATGAAACAAGGAATAATGAAATAAAAATTGAAACAGACAATCTCAAGAAAATTATCTTGACATTGAGATATTAGCTTGTGGAACAGTCTGCTCAACAGAGGAACTGAAGTTGCATTGTCTGAAAGCTAAGAAATAAAGCTAAATACAGAGATTAGATAAGGTCAGACATTGAGCATTCTGCCATTGACATAGAAAGACAGAGCAGATAACTAGCACATCCTCAGTCTTTTGGCTTCTTTAAGGCTGTTATTCATAGACAAGCATACTCTATTTCTCAGTAATTATGTGAAGTGGATTTTAAAGATTCCACATGTCCTCGACCTGGGGAAGAGACTCTAGTAATTGTTGATGGAATGCCAGAGTACAACCTTGGCAGAGTAATACAGCCCTAAGTATGATAAATGTGAATAAATAAAATGAAAATAATCCAAAAAACCCCAAACCACAATGCCCCAAGGCATTAAGTTAGGTAAGGTTTACCCATTACCCTATTTACCTATTGCTACAGTATAGAAGTCCTAGTTGGAAACAGAAGAATGTGAGTATTAAGGCACCCAGCAATGCAGTGAGCAAGTTTCAGATGTTTCATTGCCTAGAACAATTTATAGCCCCTAGCAAGGTACCCACACACTCCCCACATGCAAAAAACACAAATCCAGCATAAGCCAGAAAAAACTTGTCAAACCAAAAGTAAGTTATAGATAAGAGAAAGATTACATCTCCATTATCTGAATAACCGGAGTCCCTAATGATAAATGACAAGGAGATTCCTTATTTCATCTGGATCACATCTGTGAATCTTCTCCTTCCTCCCAAAAAAGAGGTAGAATTGCTGGTGAACTCTTTATCCAAGATAAAAGCATGGATGGCAACCCTTTTGGTGCAATGAATATCTAATTACTACAAGGAAAATCATGCAACTACAAAAGATATGGTTGAAAAACCCCATGAGGAATCATTTCATCTCCTGTTAAGTCATTGTGGTAGAAGATGAGACTTCATCTACCTCTGAGCAAAGGAATAAATTATCATTTGAGCAGGATTTGAGTAATTTAACCACAGTTCTATGCAGTAAAATGGGAATGACATTACTCTGTTTTGTTTTAAAACAGATTTTTAAAATTAGCCAATTAGACTGTATTCCTCAAACAGGGGAAGAATGCACAGGTGCCAGGGACTTTGTGGGACCTCCACGGAGGTGCCAGCAAAACAGGTGCTCTGGAAATCTTATTTCTGGATTTTGGAGCTCATACCTCACTAATAGCATAATGATACTCCAGCCTTGAAATACCCAAGTGAGCTGCTCCTTGGTGTAAACATAGGACACATATTCTTAAGCTCACTGTGTTCGTGGCTGCCATTATGGGTACACAGACCCTAGAGAAACACAAAGTCACTGCCTGGTCTCCCTTTCTGAAATAAACACATTTGCTTAGGGCAACATGTTTACTGTTTCATGCAAGCAGAATGGTTTAATCAGATCATATTCAATAAAAATGAGCTTTTATTTATGTCATTAGGATTTTTTCCATCTTCAGATATACACACATGCATACACATACTCTACCCAATATACAAGTCATTAATTAATGAACGAGGAGGGAAAAAACCAGAAAGGGCTACAGGGCCACCACACATCCTGTTTCAACTCATTAAACCAAGGAAAGATGAAATTTGGTCCCATGTAGACCACTAAATCAATAAAAACTTGAAGCAGAGACTTGCCCATATATAACTTTTCCTTAAAGTAAGCCTTGCAGCACTTCCAATGGGGCTTTGAATGTGTTCCTATTTCAGAAGAAATGAAAAAAACATGCTACATAAGACACCATAACTAGAAAAAATAGCTGGTAAAAACCTGTAAATAGTAGAATACTATTCGTTTTCTAGGGTACAGCTTTTTCTTCATTCTTGTTCTCCAGGAGCCTTTCACTGGCCTCCTTCACAGTACCAATCCCTGTGCTGAGCCAGGTCCCTTGGAAATGTCCTTCCACTGTCACCAAGCCACAGCTCTACACCTGTGTCCTGTGGTCACATTCCTCCTGTGACCACCTGTGTGGTCCCTCTGACAGCCAGAAATATCCCTATCCACAAATGGTCACTGCCTTTTATGGTAGATATAATCTCTCAGATGCACTAAATAACTGTGATCCTCAGTGTAGCAGCCAGGAAAGGCAATTGGCAGCCTTTCTCCCTGCTTTAACAGCCCAGCTTTGAAAAGGAATGTATGTTGAACAACGTGAAGGTAAAACCAGCTGAACAAACAACCACGTGCCTCTGTCACAGTTTTCAAAACCTCACCACACTGGTTGTGTGATATAACACAAAACAATTGTACTGAATTATGAGGATCCCACATATCAAAGGGAAGATACAACTAATTAGATGGAATTAATAATCTCTAATACTGTTTTGCAACCCAGAAGTATTTTCTGATAACCTATATAAAAAGTTGTGTGCCAAACATTGAATTCCTTAATTACCATAATACAGTCTATAACCAAGTGGTAATTTGTAACTTATTCTCTTTGTTTGATTGAACAACTGTCAGATGCACAGCCCTTTTACATAGTAGCATATTTACATTTACTAGTTTGTTGATCCAACTCTACCTTTAAATAGCCACTCTTCCAAGTATTTTTAATTCTCAATTCATCCAATTCAGTTTTCTTTCTGAATCCACAGAGATATTGTTTACTCAGTTATCATATAGCTTTAGAGACTACCCCTCCCAACTTAAATTTGTCCAAGTCTCAATCTTTAAATATATTACAGCCACAGCTATATTGCACTTTACCAGAGACCTGCTTTCTACAGAAAACATTTCTTACTCTTTCAACTCACAATTCAGAATATGTATAATGACACTTAAATATCAATGTCATTCCTTGAGAGTCTCATCTAGTCCTAACAAGTTAGTGCAAGAAGTCAGGGACACTTCTGATAAACAGTGTACACCAAAAGTCATTGCTGAGAAGGACAATTAATTTGGATTCCTATTTGCAGGCATATTTCTTTCCCGTTTTTCTGCAACTCCCTGCACATATTTTTCTCCAGTCAAACACAAATAACTGACTCTTCATACCTGTATGTTTTGTAAAAGAGACATCTCTTCAGGGGGACCTTAATCACATGTTCCTGAAGGCCCACAAAAAGAACACTCTGGCTGTGCAGGATCTGAAGGCTCCTGATGGGCTCTCGCTGACTTTTCGGCAGGAGTTCAATTTCCTCGAGCAGGCAGCTGCTTGATGTCTGGTTCATTGGGGCAAGTACTTTCTTAATAGTGCCATAGTCTGACAAGGAAAGAGGAAAATGAGTTACTAAAAATCACACTAGCAATTCTACCTGCTTGGTGTCGTTGAGTGAACAAATCTTTGCCCCATATTGGATGTTTTCAATGAAGCATCAGAATGTGGAAGTATTTTGACTGAAGTTTCCTAAATGGATTATAGTACAGTGAAAAGAGCTAAGAAATCTTTTGAGGCTGTTTTCATGTGATGCAATACAGTAAAAAAAAAAAAGTTATTAGTGCAGAACAGACTTCACAGCAGTAGTAGCTTTCAAAGTTGGGCTATTATAAATACGTATTGATGGCAAGGGTTACTGATTTCAGGTTACTGGATTTTTCTACACTTTACTACATCTGAAGCAGTTTAAAAAGTAATAAAGTCCACAGTTTCCCAAATTTGTTTTAATATTCTGTGTGCCAAAAATGATGGGATTTAGATTAAGATATGTATCACATTCATTTAATAAAGGGCATATATATATGAACACATGCAGGTCTTAATTGATTCTAAGTGACTATAGCAGCAAAATGAGGCTGCAAGCCATCTTCTTATTTATCTGGACTTTGATCCCTGAAAAACTGTAGCTTTTAGCATTCATTCTTTGTTTCTATTCTTATTGTGATTTCAAAAGAAAGACAGTTACACATTGCAAACCAGTGTCAGAATATATGAGATTCGTGATTCACTCATGCAAAGTTTTTCAACAATTCAAAAATATCAAAGTAATTTTTTTCTGAACACAAAGGATAACATTCTCACACTGATAAATATTTTAGGAAGCTGTCTCACCAAAAAAGCATTATGCATTCTTTTATGTGCCAGCAATAGTAAATATTAAAGATCCAACAAAGAGTGTGCAGACACACACTAAGATGAGCTCTTAATCATGTGAAGTCTTAAAAATGAGCTGGTAATAATTGCAAGAGAAATGTTGGGAAGCCCTGTTCTGCAGCCCAGAAAATATTGGTTTTGCCCTCACTAGCACAAGGCCAGATGCTTGGCTTAGAACTGGCAGTATAAGCTCTCAGGACATGTCTGGCCATGGCTTGAGGATAACTGGTTTTCTCAATGGCAGCAAATGCCTGGTGGCCACATGGCTGTGCTCCCCCTACATTGGCTTCACCCTGGGAGCATCCAAGGCCAGGGGCTGGCACTCCTACACGGTCACTGTACCCTCCAGGGTAAGTGGGCTCAGGGAGGGCAATGTGTGGTTCCCAAATATCGCTTGAGAAGTGGTGAGGAACAGCAAGTAAGCAGCCTTAAGAAAATACAAAAATAGTAGCCTCAAGTAGACTCCAGAAATGAAGAGAAATAAGGTGCTAATTACTGTTAAAGTTTTAGGAATTTTCCTGAGGAAGACTGAATAGTAAATCTTAAGATCTGGAGAAGTACTGGAACAGAAACCATAACACCAAATAACAGGAGAGAAGTTAGAAGGAACTTTATGTATAAGATTGTAAATATATAATTAACAAACCGTTAACAAATATATAATATTATATAATGCTATTAAATAGTTCAAATTAATTGGATAAACCATAAATGCTTAGCTCAGTGTATAAAATGCATTCCTCTTTACCCGTAACAAGATTTTGATCATATTAAATCATGTCTGCGTATTAAAATCTGACTGGCCTCTCAGTTTTTTAATACAATCACTTCCTGTAGCTGTTTACATTTTTCTCCTGTCTTGGTATAAAGTGGCCTGTCAGGATGTACTGTATGCAAAAGCTTCTTCTTTTTTTTTTTTTTTTTTTTTTTTTTTTTGGTTTTGGGGGTTTTTTTTAGAAAAAGCTTTCAATAAATTACAATTTTCATTTTTATTACAAACTAACCTTTTTGTGATATTAAAAAAAAATCTATCACTTTTTTTTTTCCCCAAATAACTTAAACCAGACTTACACTGGAAAACTAATTCTTGCTATAGAGAAGAATAAATATTTGCATGAGCTGTTATACTTACAAAATATTGCTGCACTCTTCAAGTAAACATATATTTAACAAATCATCATGAGGCAGTATAGAAGTTCATTTCACTTCTCTGAAAGGGAAAAATACCTCTACCCATTTCTTTTTGAGATGGAAACACTTTCAATCCAGTGAAACAAAATTTGATCAAGCTAATTTGATCTTCATTTTACTGTAGCTTAGCATGGTACCTCGGAAAGTGTGTTGCTCTCCAGAAAGCAAACGAACCAGCACCAGAAGATAGAATCTAAACCAATACCTTTCATTAATGTTGCAGAAACTCATTGCTCTCTTCTAAACTATGTGAGTTGCATGTAAAAAAATTTATAATAGTCTGAAATATTTTCTCAGGCCAGTTGTATGCCTGTATTTAAGACTTTACAAATATTCCTGCACTTTCTGAGCACGAGAAGGTGCATTTAGAGATCAGATAATCTCACATATACAAAGAAAAACTCGAGGGCAAAACAGCAAAACCCACTGTAAATTATAAACAGTTAGTGTAAATAAGGATCTGTTTTTCAATTTTCCCACAAAACATTCTTTAATGTTTTAAGCAGATGAAAGAATGTGGTCAGTGCAGAGGAAAGGGGCAGTTGATGCAGGACACAGAACCTACAGCTACATTCAAGAGATGCCTCTAACTGAACTTGAATAGGATACACCTAAGCAAGAAATACAGTGCTTTGTGTATCGTAATATGTGAAAAGAGACTCACTAATAATGTTAAAAATTTGGCAGCATAATAATCAAGGGGGTTAATAGATGGAAATTTGGGAGGATACATTTTAAAGAGTAATTGAAATAAATATGAATTATGTATGTTTTCAAGGTGTCTAACTTGAAATAGACTTTGAAAAATTATATTAATTATGAATTATATTAATTATCTACTTTAATTTTGCCCATTATACACAGGTTTTCCGTATTATTTGTTGTATACAAATTACTTTTCCAGTTGGAAGGTAAAAGCATTCAGAGTATTAAGACTATTGAAATTAAAGAATGTTAAATATCTTGTAAATATTGTCCATATATGCATGTAAACAGTGTTTACACTACTCATGTAACATTTGTATTGAACACCATAGAAACAAAGAAATAAAGTATTAGAGCCGTCTTCGAGGCAGAGATCTTTCAGAATAATAAAGACCAAATATAAAACTGATTTTTATATATATAATAGTACAAAATGTACTAATGTACAGAACACATAATAGTACAGAATGTATAATAGTACAAAATCAAAGAAAATGCAAGATGATTGACAAACTTTCTGCCACTCTGAAAAAAAATATCATCAGTATTTACTTTCCTCCACCACAGGAACTGAAAAGAGCCCTCCCATGAAGCAGAATGTGCATTTGGCTAACAGCAGAAAATTATTCCAATGACAGAAAGTATTAGGTTGCATAAGAGCTTAAGTGCACTCAACACAGAAAAAAAAGACACCAGAACAGCTAATGCAGCAGCTGGTTGAGCCTACAAAGGGAAAGCCCAGGACTTAGGATTTAGCAATCTGTGTAAAATCAAAAAAGATACATATGGTACAGAGTATGATGGGATTTAAAACGTACTCATTTTTTGCCCTTTGTAAAAATAACTTTAAAATTAGTTAAATCATCAGTAGAATATGTATAATTAAAGTCTTTGCTATAATCTGTTTTCCCATGTGGGGGTGGGTTACAATTTGGTTTAAAGTAGGGGCATATTTGGAAGATATAACCAAGCTCTGTAACTTAATTTATCTTTTAGCTCCAGGTTTCTGAGATATCTATTCATACTTGAAACACAAGAATATAGCCTAAAGGACAAGTGAAAGACTGAGCTTCAGCCATTCTTTAAAAATTAAAAATATGCTATGGATAAGCATAGTACTTCTACATTGATACAGAAAGCAAAAATAATATAGTTTAATTTTAAAATTCCCACCTTAATTTACAATTTTACTTTAAATATTTTTTATGTTTTATAGATGTATATTCATTATTTTTTTAGGAAAAAAGTGAACCTCAAAATCAATATGGAATTGTGACGTTTTATCGAGACATAGATTTCAATTCTTTTTAAATTTCTATTTTTTATTTTCAAAACTGTTGTGCATGTTTGTCCCTACATTTGAAACTAAACCACTGTTTGAACAACCTGGTCAGTGTGATTGTTAATTTGTTCTTTTTCTCTACTTTTAATATATTTTCATGGTGTAATGAAATATATAGATGTGATTTGTCTAAATGTTTCAGACAAAAATGGAGGTTAAAAATCTGAACATGTTCTGTTTTGCAGGCTTAATAAAGAATAAAATGTGATAAGCTTATGAAGGATTTCAATAATAAACCACCGGGATTGCCTTACTATTGCAGGTCATTATCCTCGTGATGATAACAAGACAATGGTGGATATTAAGAGAAATACAGATATAAAGCACACTTATTAGATCAAAAAGGCAATTATGTAGCTGTATAACAAAAGCTCCTACAAAACATTGTGCCTGGAAATAGAAAAAAGAATTTTGTTGCATTTCCTCAAGAAATATTGTAAATTGTTCTGTCCTGTTGTTGGTTGTCCTTTGTGCCATCACTTACAGGAAACGGAAAAGCTTAAGCCCTCCCTTACTCAGGTATCTTAGTTTTCCTTACTCCATGGTAGGACACTTGGAGAAAAAGGTACACAATCGACCTGGAAAACTCACAAGTCATTGCTCATGGACATCTAATTAAATTTTAGTAAATTAAATTAACTGAAGCAATAGTAACCCATGTGACAAACCTGGTATTATAAAAAAAAACATTACTAATATCACTGAAAACCTGGAACAAAAATAAATACTAATTGGTTTCTGTCATCTGCAGAAAATACATACAAACCATCAAGAAATGAACCCTAACTGAAGTTCTCTTTTGACAATCTTCATAATCTATCAAGTGAATTATATTTTAGCTCAATTATTACAGTATCATCAACGTATCTAAAGAAATTTGGGGATTTTAAGTAGAATAAGAGATGTTTGATCTAAAAAAAATCCCACTGCATTCTGTGGCTTGAAAAACCTTGCAGCCTGTTCATGTGAGAACAGCACAAAACACTGAATATGTTTGGTCTTTGGGCCCCATATGAAGTAAAAAACTGGTATAAAAATAGCTCTGTTCTAGGTGTACTCCAAAAAGAAAAACAGGATGTTTTTATTACGATTCCAGATTTTAAACCAAATCATTCTTTCCTCATGCTCAGTATTAAAGGGCTTTGCATTTCAGAGTTTATGTATTACTTACCAGAGAAAAACAATAATCTAAGGATCTTTGGCCATATAACAACACTGAATTTTACAGCTTAAAAGCAGTTAGGAAAGTCCAGGAACAAACACAGTCACTGTTGCTCTGCTGGTATGTTAAGTAGACAGAGAAGTTAACAAAAATTAGCAGGGAAGCTAAGTTTAAGAAAAAGCAACTTCAACTACTAATGAACCAAAATTTCCTACTTCCTGACAACTCGTATGCAGTTCATAGAAAGTTCACTTGTTATTCCCTCTTTCTTATTATATTTCAAGTAAATATTAATGTTCTTACAGTATTGGAAATTAATTTGAACTAAAGGTGAAATGAGATACATTTTTGATAATAATTGTCAACAAAGGAGGTATGACGGTCTATTACACGTCCCCAGGCTTCTATAGAGGAGAGATAATTCAACTCATTTGTCAACTATTAAGAATCTGAAAGGTGCATTTTTAGCCACAATCTATTTGCATACCTTCTAAAATTATTAGCAAGTTTCTTAATGCTCTAGTGGCTATTCCAAAAGAAATTCAGTTTTATCCCTAAAACCAGAGGAGTTTCCCATGGCTGTACAAAAAAATTTAATATGCATTTATTTTGAATATTTATAGGCTATCCTTTCTACACAGGAATTAGAACTATTGATTTAATGAAACTTCTGAATAAGAAATTGCTGATCTAGACACTATTATTAAAAAATAAAGAGCTTTCTTCAAAGCCATGTGTCTGGGAGAACAGAAAGAACATATAAATTAATGACATACACAGCCAAAACAACAATTCAAATTTTCAAATACAATTTTGGAATGTATCTATCAATAGAAATCAGGACAACCACCACCTCAATCCTCTCGTTACTGTTTTCCACATAAAACCTTTTAAACTTATAAAAATTCTTAAGAACATTTCTATCCCCTGTAGATTTAATTCCCATGTATTATAATTTCTCAAAAACATTGAGGACATAGTCAGTTTGCAGTTGAGTTAGCAAAGGCTTCTTCCAGTAACTACCATGCAAGGAGCTAAATATCCACTTCAGTACAGAAAATATCCACCACTCCATAAAGTACAACAGATTATAAATTGATCCAAATAGCACTTCCACCAGTAGGGTTTTCTATTAATCAAATGACAGTTTTGAAAATATGGCAATTTGTGCATCATCTCTCAGTGGCCACTTCATAGCTCAGACTGAAATTTAAATCCAGCTCTAGTCAGACTCATTCAAAAAACTTTCAAATAGAGAATTCAACTTTTAAAGGGAAATTCATATCTCCTTGAGACTAAAATGCAAAGTGACTAGCCGGTAAACCAAAGCAAAATGCCTTTTTTGAAAGACTTTCTACAAAGCTGAAGCTGCTAATTCCTAAAACTGAAATCTCTTTTCTCTGCTTTCCCCTTGGTCTTTTCTAGAAGGCCAAACAAAAACCTATACTAAATAACAAATACATGCTGAATTACATGTCTCAGCCACCACATCAGTTAGGTCTATTTCTTTCACAAACATCAAACTTTCTCATATACTCTAATGGCGAATTCTCACCCTTCCTAGATCTAAAACAGATGTTTCTTCCTGCCTGATGAAAAAAACCCCAAAACAAAACAAACAACAAATGAAGAGTAATTTCAACAATACTCAAAATGTATGTATTTTGAAGGAATCATGTTCATTGGCACACTTTTGCTTAGTACTTCTATTTCCAATCTCCTAGGAGATTTTCAGCTTGCCAAAGATGTGACTGAGAGAGCTAAGTTCATAACATTTTGTCTGAGTTGAAGGAGATTCATCTATCATCAACAGTTCAAGCCCTCAGTCAGAAGTAACACATATCTTTAGAATACCTATAAGCAAGTGCTATAGTAGCTACAATTCCTTACCAGGCTATAGTTGGCAAAAAACTGTATTATTAACATTTCATTCTGTGATACATTGCTTTTATTTATTAAAACACAGAATTAGCTATTTTAAGACTTTATGAAGCTCTGTCTTTTAACTAGCTTTTATTTGCAATCTCATTTAATTAGTTTTCAATCACAAAAGTTTTAATAAACTGTTCTTATAAAACAGTTTGGAGACTTGTGAGATCTGGGTTCCCTTGTCAGCTTTTTCTCTCTGGACTTCATGTGTGAAACTGGTATTCAGAACAGTAATACCATTTCAAGTGAAAAAAAAAAAAATACTTGAAACCTCACTTTTTGTGAAACTGCTTCATGTAACTATAAAAACATGTAATCATAGATACTTTAATGGGTACATTTCCCTTCTGAAGATGTAAGACTTCTTTGGTTACGCTGTTTTCTTGAACACTGACTTGATTCTCTGACAAATTCAAAGCCAGTGACTGGCAGTTATTATATTCTCCCTCAATATACAGTTGAACTAAAGACACACAAGTCTCAGCTGCAGCCAAGAAAAATCATGAATGTGATTTTATGCCCTGCAAGCAATAAGTGTCCTTAGGGAATTTCAGGGAACTTACTGCTTAATTAAAAAGGTATTTGAAAACTCTTTTAATAGTCCTTGCAGCAGGGAGCAAGGCATCATCTCTCTAGCTGAATTCTCTACCTACTTGACTTGAGAGCTGTCATCTGCATCAGAAGAATTGTGTGCTCTGCATGCAGATTAAAACAGTGTCAGTGAGTGGATCTCCTCCCCATCCACAGCAGCCCCTTCTCTTCTGGATCAGGCATTCAACAAGAAGGTGCAAGAGATGACTTTGAATTCTGGAGACTACGAGGGATTAAACCTCAGCTCTACACACCCACCACGAATGCTGCTGCCATCCAGAAGACTTCATCAACAGACTGACCCTTCTCTGTTGTGTTGCTGTGTTCATTGCAGAGAAAAATCCCAGAGAAATGCATCAGATTTTCTCAACACATATCTTACTTGACCATGCCCCTATGCCAACTATCACCATTTACAATCCCTTCAGAAAGCTATATCAAAATGTGAATAACAATACTTTATTTGCTAGCATTGGTTTGAAAACTGCTGTTTAAGGAGAGAGAGGACATGGTTAAAACCACAGCATCAAATCTTTACATGAGGCTTTAATGAGTAGGGGAAAAGAAAGTAATTTCTCAGGACTTGGCAAAGAGGTGACAGACAAGAATTTCAAGTTTAGCTCTAGTACCTCAGACTCTTTTTGTTCTTGGGGAGTTGACAGGAAATCTCAAGTAGACCATACAGACCAAGGCATGATTTGTAACAATACAGAGCAAATTTTACCAAACAGTACTCTAATTTTGAATTCTTATTTAAATTACCGAAGTTCTGTCTACAAACCTACTCAGTAATATGAATTAATTACAATGATCATGACAAATGAAATCAGCACCCTCAAAGAAGACATTTTTTTTTGTCTGGCATCAGACTAAAATAACTTGGCATATAAAAAGACACATTCTTCCCCCTTAGAAAAGGAACACAATTCAGCAATGTCAGCTTCAAAATTAAATAAACCATCAAGACCATGTCGGGGCATCAAACCTACAGACAAAACAAATTGTACATATTTATCAGTGTTGATCATAGTCACTACATTTGAACGAAACAGATCCTGCCAATATGCACGTTAACCTGTGAGCATATGCTATGAGACTGTTTTTACCAAGATTCCCACTAGATGTTTTCAGAAGTCTCAAATATTTACTCCTTAAATACAGTGAGATGATAACTAAACAGATCCAATACCAAGAGCTACATGTGAATAACACCTATTCAAGAGAATGCCCATTTGGTGTTATATTGCAATTACAGCCACTTTTGTTGGCAATATCCAGCTTCTACTGTACTAAAAATGACAAGTACACACAAGAAATTTGAAGCCCTGAGGCAAAGAATACACAAGAATTCATATGGTTCTGAATGGGAAACATTAGACTTGTCAAGAGTCTAGATTCTGAAAAGAGAGAGAAATAGAACAATGAGATTGTTACTGAAGATTGGTTGCTATAATTCACAATGAGACAAACAAAAAAGTCTATGTTAATTTCCCAGAAACTTCACAGGAAGAGGAAACATTCTGATTTTGGAGAGATCTTCTGAACTGTTTAATCAATAGCTAAGATTAGACTTCTCAGTGGAGACGAGCACCTCTGAAAAGAGGTGTAACTTCTAACTATGGTATAGAGTAGGTAATAAACATAGATATTAATCACAAGATGAAATGGTTGTGTGATTTAAGGCTTACTGTCTGACACAGAGCAGCAGTGAAGAATGCCACATAAAGGAAAAAATTACTATCGAATACAGGCCCTGGATCTCTGCCAGTCTTCCAAAGTTGAGATGTATTAACTCTGATTGGATCTGACCAGACAGGGAGTACTTACTTCTCCTATTATTTTTTATTGCCTTCCTTCATACCACCAAAACAATAAATACTTTGTACTACCTAATGCATGCTATGAATATGATAGTGTTTTCCCACCGAATAAATTTTTCAGTGCCTGTATCAAAGAAGAATTTAGATGTACAAGTAGAGAAAACTTCTCAGGTAATAACCCACAACAAACCTTGCCTGATTTCTTAATCAAGTCACGTGTGATTATTCTCATTGGAAGTGTCAGAAAGACAACTGATTACTTCATGGATCCGGAAGTATCACAAACTTGGCTGATGAAAATATTTCAGGGACTACCCTCTCGTCAAACTCATTTGCAATCTGCACAGTACATGCCCCTATGCCTCAGCTCCTAAATGAGTCAAATCCAGTACTTATGACCAGTACAATTATGATAGGCATGGCACTTCGGCAGCAATTTCAGCATAAAACACAACTTTTGTTCAGAAATACAGAAGGAAAGGATGATGATTTTTTCCTAATCAAAGTAAATAGGAAAGTAAATGAACAAGAAAGAGAAACAAAGTTTGGGTTAGAGAAATGAATCTCAAAACCTCTCACCAGATAATGTTCATCTCACTACTGTCACTAGTCCAATAAAGAAGCCATAGCTATAGCCTATAGCAATAGTATACAGCCATTGTGTACAACAGCTACAGTCATATTACATTATATTCTTTTTATAATAGTATAGGAGCCGGAACATCTGGCAACAACCAGAAAATCTTGCAGACC
This sequence comes from Dendrocincla tyrannina, assembly GCA_035047865.1. Lineage (NCBI taxonomy): Eukaryota > Metazoa > Chordata > Aves > Passeriformes > Dendrocolaptidae > Dendrocincla > Dendrocincla tyrannina. The sequence goes on along the minus strand of JAWWMP010000081.1, from coordinate 78,655,609 downwards.
TTGTTAGTTGAAAATCGCCTCATGTTTTGTAGACAAGCAATCTAACCATTATTCTGTTTTTGGTCATGCCTATTCCTCCTAAAGCCATGAAGTTATAGAACCAGATTTCCAAGATTCGTGAGATAAGAAAGAAAAATAGAAATAACTAATAACCAGAGGAATTAATCTGTTGATAAGTGACTTTCTTCTCCAAATATTATGGGTATTACCCTGTGATATGATTGCAGTAAAATGTATATGGAACCTAATCCCTCTTCTTGTGAGTCTGCCTGCAGGTTACAGGACTCTTCACACAAAGATCTCAGAATTTGGAATAAAGTATCACCACATTTTGATGACTTACAAGACACAGACCAAAGTAAATAAGGTATATCTTTATGAAGAAATCCTTTAGCTTATTTGCCATGTCCTACTATCAGAACTCGGTAAGCAACAGGGGAAAATATCCCAATGATTACTAGTGTCACTGCTTGTATAAGCTCAGTTATAATTGTCTAGATGTATTCAGGTTAGCTAGGAAAAGGGATGCAGGATGAAGAAACTCATAAACATTAACAAAAACAACAGTTCAGCAGAATATCCCATTTAATGACTGCTTTACTGACAGCTCACACTAAATATTGTACATAACATAGAATCATATTTAGAAAACATAGAATCAAACATCTTTGCTTTTCAGGGTCAAAGTTGAGCTTCATGTAAGGTTTGGACCATGATTTAACTATTCCACTTTCTTCTTTGGTTGGACAGAGTTTATGGAATCGCTCCTATGCATGTCCACCTTAAAAGAAAGGCTTCTTAGAAGTAGAACGCCTTGAAGAATATTCTGAAGGAGTTCACAATGCTCAGCAACATGCCAAGCTACGTAATCCTTTCTGAAATATTACGATAAAATCAAGTCCCTTCAAAGAGAAGGCTTGCTCCCCACACCTCATAAGGAGAGTCCTGCATACTCTGTTCTCATGCAAGGGTTACACGGTTCAAAGATCAAGTTTCTCCCCAGTATAAGGCTAATTCCAACACTGCTTTTTGAAATTAGGACCAAGCCTCTTGACTGGCACTGCTATCTTGTTGACTGAGCATGCTGTCAGGGGCAAAACAAGAGTTTTGAGAGAAGGCATAGACGCTAATAGATCTTCGCTTTGAAGACAGCAGGACAACACACTGAGCATCGTGTAAGATACCTCTTTTGCTCACAGCTTCACATTTTGTGCACTAGAATTCTCTAATAATAAATGAACATAGGGGTTATCAAGTCTAGTTTCTCTTCCAGGAAGAAGAGGTAATAGATTCAAAACACATAGAAAGGAAGAAGAGAAGGCTATTTGGTCATTCTAAGTTTATAAAGTAGTCAATCAGGATTTGAAAGCTCAGCACCACCGTGGTAAAGAGGAGGTGGTCTTTTTTAAATGGAAGGTTGAGAGTGCCTGCAGCACTTTTAATCTTTTTCCCTCCCTGGCCCACACATTAATCTCACTCCCATGAAAGCAGAGCTAGCTGCCAGTGGCTGCTTCTTGCAGCAATTCTGATTTCCAGTGGCAGCATAGAAGTGCACACACCGTATGTTCTTTGGACATTTATTTATAGCCTTTATCTGACAGAGCTGGGCAATTATAAAGACATAATGATAATTTGTGAACAGAAAAAAAGGGCTTCTCCTGCTTAAATTTGTCCCATGAGAAAACAGAATACCATCTATTTGCAGCAGGCAATTCATGAACATGTTAACGAAAATATGAACAAACTATATGAGAAAATAGCAGCAACAAACTAATCAAAATCATGACCTATTTATGGGTCGATTATAATAACAAAAAATGACTACAAATAAGTGCTGGATAATTTGTGAACCAAATAAAGGACTACAACTCTCACATATAAATTGCTGCCAATTAATAATTTAACCAGCTCTAGTTAGAGCCATCTATTTATTAAGAAACCTCTCCAATCTGATATGGCAGAATCATTTGTCTTTATACACAGTGATAAAGCCAAAGGAAATCTACTGGACATTTTAAATGCTGGGTTTGATTCTCTAGAGGCCCATAGTATTGTTTATAACTCTATAACCTGAACTTTAGACATAGCCATTCTCATTTAGTAATATTTTAAAACCGCTTTGCCCAGTACAGATGACACAATACCCAAGGCAGCAACAAATCAACATGTCTGTGTTTAAATTACATAGAAAAACAGTGAAGGTTTACATTATCTTTCTTTGTCTTTAAAGATATTCAACACAGAAAATAACACAAACACTCCAGCAGAAACACATAGCAAGCCTTCTTAGTAAGGCTAGCATAAATCTGAGTGAACATTAGAGTCTTGAAGACAAAATCATACAATCTTTTACACCTTTCTTTTTAACCTTTGCAGGAAAATGTTTCCTGAAAAGTTGAATGATATAAACAAAGTATTAATTCAGCTAGGGTCTTCCTTTATCAGAGGTAGGTGTCACTGCAAAAGGAGAAGGGAGTAAGGTTATTAGTTTTATGGTTTACTGCTTGATTTTTGGAAACAAACTTTCAAGATCATCCCGTTGCTCTTTGGACTGGTGTCTTTCAACATGTGCCGGTTTTTGACAGCAAAGTAAGTGATGAGTGTCCTTGCTTCAAGCTTCTTCAAAGGACATTGCATAAGGCCAGAAGGTTAACAAGTTGCAGGAAAATGGTTTAAAAAGATTGCAGAGCTGCTTTACAACTCTGTAAAAGCACACTATACCTTTGTCAAGGAAAGGCATAAGAAACAAAGCAACTGTTTTCTGTAACAACAGAAGAGAAATAGTTTTAAAAAGTGTCAACTGTGTGCCACATGATATATGCCTCCTTATTCATCTTAACTGATTCCTCTGTTTCTGTTTTTGAACTAGAGAGAATTAATAGATACAAATAGACTACCCTCAACTTTCACGCTTGACTTCTGACTCAAAATTACAACTACTTTAATCCGTACTATTATTGCATTTATACTGTGGTTTCTAGAGTAAGAAGGTGATTCTTAAACTGAGATGAAAATTCTATAGCTCCCTTCTACAGAAATGATGTACAGATTGCTTCCAATAACCTCAATGCACTTAAGATAACACAGTCAGAAATAGCACCAAATTGGAAAAAATGCAGTCAACTCTGGACCATTTATGAAATGCATATAAGCATATATACTTGCTTATAACTTTCAGGTTGGTAAATTTGCACATACTCCATATATTCTGGCACCATGCACATTAAACTGTGAAAGCTGCACACTTTGAACTGAACACAGAAACTGTAGTCTGCCAGGAAAATGACAAAGTCTCATCTGAGATTTTTAGTAACAACACACATGTAACTTTTTATTCTTGGTAAGACCTGGTGTTGTTCCCTAGCAAAAAGTATGGAGTACTGATTACAAAAACAAAATGAAAAAGATAGAACTGCAAAAAAAATCACAGAGGAATCAAATCACGGAGTACTTTGCACCAGTTTGTTCCCATCTAGCAAAACAAACAGGAGAAATACCAAATGTTTTGACAGCATTTCCAAGTTGAGTCTCATGCAAACATCCAAATCTCTTCATGAGATTGGGACCAGTATCTGGATAATCTAGTTTCAGGTCTTCATGAAATAAATGTTATATTTGTAGAGATTTACGGAATGCTTTAGTCCTTCTAAAGACAATTGTATGAAAAACCTATCTGCATTTTCAAAAAATATCTTGAAATTTCTTCAAGAAACCTCTTTACTTCTTCATTATAATTGCTGCACGTTTCATCAGAATTATTTTTATCATTATTCTTTACATTGCTACCTGTAATTTTGAGGTCTTAAGAGGAAGGAAAAACACTTTCTAGAACTTCTTGGAAACTTCTTGTAACATCCTCTACTGACCTTTAAGCTTCAGATAAAAACTGACTTTATGGCATGAAAATTGTGGTTCACTTCAGTGAACAATCCACTCTTCAGAGACATGCATCATAGCCAACCATAAATCTTTCTTCAGGTTATAAGTCAGCCATACCCCAATTTCATCAATGCCGTACTATAAATCCCGATAATTAAGATCCACCACTGGGCATATACCATTTCTAATCAGGATACAGAGGCGACATACTTTGTCCAGCGGGGCTCAAGAACAGGAAAAACATGGGAGTTTTTCCACCAAGTAATTTTTAAGGGTGGCCTTAAAAATTTCTTATGAGACAGTGCAAATATTACTTTTTTCTAAACTCCTAAGTTCATTATGTTTTTATAATTCCCTCAAACTAGACTCTATATCCAATATTTTCTTATTTCTTAGTAAATCAAAATATTTTGCAATGTTTCTCTAAATAAGGACTGCCTTCTTTTGTTGCAGCATCCTGTATTAAAAATCTTTTTAGATAAGTTTATAGCCATGGGAGACATAGCCACTTAAACTGAAAGGAAGAAATAAAATGGAGATAAAAATGCGAGGTGGAGAAAACGACAAAAGGTAAAGAAACAAACCCCTAACATATATAGCACCATTTCACTTGATTTTTTTATTTTCTTCTACAAAGAAAGAAGCCTTCCAAACTTAAAAAGTTGTCAGAATACTGAGTGTTTCCCTAGCTTGCTCTACTTTTTATGTATTGTTACAGATGATTTTTAGTTCAGAACATCTGTGAATGCTTTCCTTGACTTTCCTTTCTGAAGCACCGAAAATTGTTCCAGGGATTTCTGCTTGCCTAAAGCCAACAGCACAAAATGTGCAAGAATTTATATATCCCTTCATTCTGTGTTAGAAGTCACTGCACTGAAAGATTAAGATGTGTGTCCAAAGTACTAAAGTATATTCTGGATATGAGCAGTAGCTGTTAAGTCCCAGCACATCAGAATCTCTTAACAGAACTTGGCAAAGCTTTAGGAAATGAAGACTGTTGACACAGCAGATTAATGCATTTGTTTGCTTACCCCCAGTCTCTCCTCAAATAATATTATATCTATTTAAGGTTTAACGAACTTAGACTTGTTACACTTGTATTCTAATAACAGGGTGGATAGGTAAATGAATGTGAGGGGTGAAGAGAGAATTTTCTCTTAGCTATTGGCCAACTGTTTCAAAAAATGGGAATTTTGCTTTGAGTAATAAAGACAGCAGAGTATTCATTTGTATTCAATACAATCAATATGCCTACATTTCCACTGATTCAGCTTTGTTCATTTTAAAACTCAGTTTTTGTAGAATGATATAATGAATTACTAAACAAGTTATGTAATATACATCTCACACAGCATGTATTGGATCCGTCCTGTTTTACACCACTAAGTGCAAACTGCCTACTGACAGTACTTACATCAGAGTTGAATGCACTTCCTTTAGGCAGCAGAAAGTACAATGGTACCTATTATCACAGTGTTGAATAAAAATGTAATTTAGCTCAATCAATTTGAACATTATATGGCCATATGATAAACGCAGGATAATTTAGGTTGGAAGGAATATCAGAAGGTCTCAATTCCAATCTGCTGCTCCAAAGACAGATAGCTACAACTTAGAGTGAGTTGCTGTGTGGTCTTGAAAACCTCCAAGGATGGAGTCTGCACAACTTCTGTGGGAAATCTAATCTGTTGCTTGACTGTCCTAGAAGTGAAAATGTTTTTCTTCATATCCAGTCTGAAATTCTGTGCCTCTTGTCTTCCCACCACACACCAGTGGGAAGGGCATGTCACCTCTCTCTATGTAAATTTCCCGTAGGTAGTTACATGCTGTTACCAGCACCCTGCTCCCCTCAAAGCCTGCTCTTTTGCTTCCTCCAGGTCATTGATTAAAAAATGTCAAACAGGACAGTATTTGGCTCCTTATCACTTCTCTACATCCCATTAAAACTACCCTCTGAGTTTGACATCCAAGCAGGTTTTATAGATACAGCTGTCCACCCATATAGACAATACATCCTAATTTGGATATACAGATGCTGTGGGAGACCATGGAAAAAGTCTTGCTAAAGTTGAGGTACTACTCTTTCCTCATGCACAAATTCAGTCATGTCACCCCCCCTAAACATATACATGCTTTATGGTGCATGTGCTATTTGGTATATCTTGGGATTTTTAAACTACCCTTATGTATTGTAGGTGTGGTATTTGTATATAAACACGTGTGATAATTTCAAAATCTACCAAAAGATAATTTTTTTCTGAAAAGTGTATATTGGTATTTCTTGGAACATAAGGCTTAGTACTTACAGTCAATTGGGAGGGAGTGGGGTAGAAAGAATGTAAACAAAATCCACTGCAATTCAATGAAATCGATGTGAAATAGAATTATGTCAAGTAAACTTCAAGAATAGAATGGGGGGTTTATCATGTCCTTTCTCATACTTATAAAACATACACTGTCCAATTACAGGAAATATACCGAAGTCAGACTAAAGATCCAGCTAAGGTATCCTGCTTCAATGAATGATCAAAACCAGAAGTAGAGAGAATAAAATTGAAAGGCAAGTATACACCATAAGGAGTATAAGAGCAATACCTTTTTAGCAGCAGAAAAAGTACACAGATGCATAAAAAGAACACAGAACTTCTCCTGAAAACAACTTATTAGTGAACCATGAAGAGTAAAGTTTTAGATCCTCAATTACTGAATCAAACTAAAAGGTAAAACACTAAGGGAAACTGGAAACCAAAGACAATCAGAATTATGAAAAAAGACATTATTCTTGGTGCTGCCTTTCTAATGCAAATATCCCACAATGCAGTGGTAATCTCTTTCTATAAAACCAAGTATATGTTTCTGTAATTCAGTTTCTGTCAGGAGACTTCTGCAATACAAACATCATTTAGTACTGACATGAATTCATTTAAAATGCTATGATTTACCACCCTGCAGGCTGTTTAGACTAGAAGTAGTCAAATCCAGGCATAGATCCAACCTATCAAAAGCCCTTCTCTTATTGCCTAGCTTTCCAGGAGCACAATGAGACTATGAACATTAACAAACCATTGCTTAGATGAGCTGTTCCCTAATAATGTGCATAGGAATAAGTATTTAGAACTACCTTAAGTTTTATGCCATGAGCCTCTAAACTTGTTACTTCAACCTAGTATTTCAGTCTCAGCTGGGGACATCCTTGTTCTGCAAAAGCAGTTCTCCAACACATTCGCTATTTTTAAGAAGCTTGAAATTTTGAACCAAGAAGGCAATAGTTCTAATCAAGGTAACTTTAGGTGGAGGATTAATTTTCTTTCACTGCTAAGCTTGCATATAAATGGGCAAATAACACAGCAGGGTGCAAAACTGCATAATGAATGTCTTAAGAAAGAGACAAAAGGAAAGGTAATAAAATATATGTGAGCAGAAAATTCAGAAGATGCAGTAGCAGTTTCTGTATTTGCTATTTATAAAGTTACTTCTAAATCAGAGGATCCTAAACCATCTTATCTTGGGCCCTTAACTTTCTACCCTTAACTACATAATAAGAATAAAAGACAGAAACTTGGGAAGTGTCATTTGTGCAATTCCCAACTATTCATTCCCTCCAGAGCATGTAGGCTTCCCACCTTCAAAGGAGAATAGGAAAATGACACCAAAATTTGAGTTCACAATATAACATAAAATACATTTTAAACAGCTTCTATCCAAAAAATGTAGAACATAAGTAATTGCTGTGAAAGAGGAAAAGCAGATGTTCAAGTGGCATATTTCTACACGTCATAACTAATTCACTGAACATTAAAGCACAAAGGCTTCATAAACTTTTGCAACTATCACAGCAATGCAAGAGTTCATACCTGTGGCAAGATAGATGATATGGAAAAGCATGTCCTTGCCCTGCACAACATCCACAACCACATGGGAAAATCGGGTGTTGTCTTCCATGAAGTAAGGAATTGGAATAACTGGTTGAACCACTTCATGCATTAAGAAGAACTTTTGAGCATCTTGAAGATTTCTCTCAGTCAGATTCGCATACAAACCCTGGTCCATAGTGCCACACTGTAAACACAGAAAATGAAGATTACTGCATGTGTCAACAAAACAGTAGATTTACTCTCTAATTTACAGCACAAGAAAATAAAATCCAAGGGTATATCTTGTAGTGACAGTGTGGAATTCAACAATCTAATCCCATTTTGGAGCTAACCAAATTGTCTCGTGATTGAGGAAGTGCAACTATCCTGAAGCAGTCCTATAGAGGCTCCCTAACTCTAAACAGTATGGAAGGACACCAGACAGACCAGCACAATTTTACTCTTTCCCTACAGGAAAGCATTCACTAACTTCATGGGCAAGTTTCAATCACAAATAAACTAAGCAAAATAAATGGCAGTTAATTTTTAGCATATTTATGTTTAGCTGAGGACACAAAAGAGAAATCTGCTTAATGCATGTGAATTTGTAAACATCCACGTTTACTCAGGCATAAGTAAAGCAGTACTTCACAACATTTATCAAATATTTAGGTGATGTGAAAGGCATACCCAAGTCATAATTTTCATCCTGTTTTACTATATAATAAATTATGCCATGAATTACAGCATGAGCAAAATAAGTGTGCAAAACCCTACCAGTTATTTTTTCATTATTGCTATGTCTTCAATCTGAAATTATGTGATCACTCCAAATCTACAAATGTTAAAAAAAAAGTCAAATAAATAATTTCATAATGAGAGATCAGAAGATGAGGAAAGACAAATAAGCAACTGGCAGGAAACAATTGCTTGGTCTGTATGTCAGACCAATGAAAAAAATAAACCATGCCAGAGAAGAGTTTCTCTGAATCTATCAAGCAGGAAATATTCCAGCTGAACAGTCGTAATACAATGAAATTCAAATGGTCCTTGGTCTTCTGACAGACCATTCAAATTTCCCCATTTAAACAGAAAAGTGATGATCTGTGAAGAAAAACAACATTCCTCAAAACTGGGACTCCAATAGTATTCTAATCTGGAAAATATTTCATTAATATAATCCAGCCTTGGATACAATATCTGATATAACTGTAACTAGAGAGTAGTAGTTCCCCTTCACATCACGTGCTTCTCTCTGTTATTGCTGAGTAGGTGAATACTCTGAGGATAAATCTATTTCTGCTACTACACAAACAGAACTTCTGATACTTTATCATAAGAACTCTTCAATAGAAAAAGCCCTTCTTTCTGGGAAGAAAACCAGTGACTCAGTCAATGAATATATCCCATCTACATGAAGTGTACTCTAAAGTACCACCAAGTCACAAAAAATGGCCGCACCTAGCTCTAAGCATCAGACCAGCTTCTGGAATACATTACTGCAGTTATGCAACCAGAAATCTAACAGAAAGTTATTCAAGGAAACAAAGGCAGCGTTCGCAAAAGAACAGAAATTTAACATCACTAATGATACCTAGAGATCAGTTAACATCAACTGCCTTCAATATTGTTTTGTAAAAGGCCATGGTGCAGTTTTTAACACTATTCTGGCCTTCAAGGCTGTTTGTTGCTCAATGAGATATGGTACAACAGTTGTCACTGTTCTTGTAAATTGGATGAAGTACCATCTGTATTAAAATCAGCCAGGCCATGTAAGAACTAAATTTCTTCAACACTTCAGTCTTGACTGGGACTTAGAGATGCATATTTGCAGGACAGTAGAGACACAGCCATCAAACTGTCATCTTTGTATGTACTGCATGGAGCACTCTCACAATAATTAACATCACATTCATATAAGGTTTGTAGAGAGAGCTTAATAAGGTTTATTGGACTTGCTCGCCTAGTCAGAAAGGTGGTAAGATTTTTTTCACACTAGCATTTTTTAAGGCTTTTTCCTTCAAAAATTTAGCCTCCTTAGACACTCTTCCTATGACTATTTTGACAAGACAAGTATTTTTACAATAGGTTGTAAAATGCCAGGTCTAAGCCACGTGTTTGCCCAAGTGGTTTACTTATATTTAAAACTACAAGAGTTTCACCCACACGAACCCTTGCAAAGCCTTTAAGTTCTCTTATACCTTCATTCACTTAATGAGAAAAAGCTATGCACTTATTCCCAAGAGACTTCTTTTAATTTAGTGAGAAAATAAGAATTTGGGCAAAGGGATTTACAAGAGTAACAGCCAACCAAGGAGAAGCATCACACTAAATCACCCAGCAAACACCAATGCCATACAACTTAGTGAAATACAACCCAATGGTTTTAAGTTATCCACAAGAGGAAGAAAAGAGTAAAGGAAGAAAAAGAGAAGAGACAAGGAAGGGAGAGAGAGAAATAGTTACTGCCAAGAGTCATGTGGTAGCAGGTCCAGAGGCTGAACCAGACGGAGGCCCTCTGCACCCCTATTTATGAGCCCTGGCAACTGTGGCCACTCTTCCCAGGTGGGACAGAGACAAGATGGTTGATTCAACCCAATAATCAAGCAACCCAGTGAGATACAAATCCAGTCTCTCACACTGGTAAAAAGCTCTATGCAAATATACTATGCACCACTGAAAAATGGCTTACTTAAATGGTGTCTTGTCACTTGGCTAACACCAAACTTACTGCTTAGGAAAGGTAACATGGCTTTGGCCTGTAACTTAAAGCAAATTCAGTCACTTATTTTCCTTCATTTGCATAGATCAGGAAGTAATTAAAACTACCTGCCATCCCCAATGGGTGATTCTTTTTCATGGTAGCAAAGATCTTATTGCCACTTCCCAGGTAAGAGTCACACTTAGTGAAACTGTCCTTGTAGGAGTGGTGACTATGCAGAAGAAGAAAACAATGTTCATCTGTTTACCTGAAATAGCCCTTTCTTTCTGTTCCTCTGAATGACGTGCCTTGGACTAATTGTTTTTACACTGTCAGACAACTTCAGATTATTACACCTTCTGAGGCTGACAAATGAGGGGCTCACCACACCATAAATTCTTTTAATCTTTTAATTATTTTAATTCTTTTAATTCTTTTTATTTTTTTATTGTTTTAATTCACCTTGCACATGAAAATATACAAAATCCTAACTGTTCTTCCTTTACCTCCTCCCTCACCACTTTTTTTTTCCTATCAGACAAAGTTCCATTTTCCAGGTTCTAATAACACAAATACAATGTAAAAGAGAATAGCAATTTGACCATACTTTAGCCAGGACTCAACACTACCTTGACAGATGACTACGGTGTTTCATTTTAACAGAAGATTGGACTTAAGCCTTTTTCTCCTACCCTTCAAAGCAAAAGTTATTTTGTGAAAGGATAAAATTAAATATGCTGAAATAAGGGGCCTTCCTAAGTACTTCTTTTTTTTATTGTTATTTTTTTAGGTCTTAGGTTAGTGCAAAACTGGACTTACTAAACATGAACTACAAAGTACTTTGAGAAAATGGTTGCCCTTTTCCCTTGTGTCCATACCTGAAAATTAGGGTTAGGATTGGGATATGGAAGCCAAGCAGATCGGGAGTTTTCCTGGTATTTGAAGGGTCCATTAAAGGCCTGAGTTATGGCACTCAGATTGAAAACACAAACTGCTGAGGCTGCTATGCTGTTCCTGCAAAAGAAATATAAATATTAACCTACGTAACAACATTAAGAAGTCAACTTGCTGAAAAGTGAATAAAAAAGGCAATAACTCTTCAATCTTTCAAGTAATTAACTAAGCAGATATGATCAGCCGGGAGATGATATCTCAAGATAATATGATCTGATTATTAATGATATATGAGCTGATTTAGCACAGACATCAGATTTAAAATATTTGTTGCTCTTATCAAGTAGTTGATGTGGAAGAAACTCAGAACTTCCCACCTTCTGCTGCTGCTCTGATATCACAAGGCTATACTTTCACACATAATTGCATGCATTAGGGATACCTCTTTTCTAGTTACAATGTTAACTTAGGCTCATTAATGTTTCTTCTATACAACGGATACGAGTAGAGATAAGGATTTTCAACGTATAATATGTCTCCAGACCCTATGGAATCCCAGATATCTCCTCAAAAATCCTGTCTTCCCAGAGACGTTGTACAGCAATAAGAATGCAAGATCCAGAAACCCATCTGGAGAAAACAACTTGGACTGCCTACAAGATACAAGATACTAAATGAATAAACATAAAATAAATAGCAGCCAGAAAAAAAAATGCAATTTTCTGCCTTGAAAATTTCATATACATGGCAGTAAAGTAATTCTGCCTAGTGTAAAGAATATAATCTAATGACTATGAAAGATCATAATATGAGGACCTGTGGTGTTCTTTTTTGAGATAAATGAATGGATAATGAAGGTGGCAGTTGCACAGATTTCCATTGCAGGTAAAACTGCTGACAAATGACTCATATGACATTCTTTTTTTCTTTTTTAAAAAATATATTTTTCTTTTTCAAACTTAGCCTGTAATTTATAGAAGGCTTAAGAAGGCATACTATAAAACTCAAAAATTATGAGAAAAAAAACCCAAGCAAATAACAACATCTTGAGGTGGCAGATTAAATCTACCAACAACTGAAAAAAGGGTTAGGATATATGGATTAAATACCAGGACAAAAGAACAATTTGCTTTCTTATGCTTGTCACTCTTATTTCAAAGAAACCCCAAAACTTAGTTTCACTCTAACAATTACCGCAGAATCAATTATCATTGGATTTGATAATTTCTTGCCTATATAAACTATCACTAAATGCAGCTCACTAATATTATTAACCATATCAATGTCTTCTTGAATTACTTGAAGTCCTTAAAGGACATTAGAATCATGCTTATAGATTTTTCAGATAGTCTGAAAGAAAGAAAATCAGCTTTATTATGAAGCAGTAGCTATAGTGGACTTAATAGGAAACTACATATAAAAGGGGCAGGTGTGGCTGTAACTCAGTCTTTATTGACAGAAATGTGTTGTCTTTTTCCCTTTTTGAAATATTCAAGTAAATTTAAAAAAAGCATTAGGGTACAATAAAGTCACTGCAATTCCGAAAATATTGAGATTGAAGAATGTTGAATGTGGTTAAGTGATATCTGATGCTGTTACGCCAACAGAAAGGAATACACTGTTCCCCAGCATGGGAAACCCTGCCATTTCACCACCATCAGTTGCAGTGCTGAAGGGTGGATCACATGCGTTCCACAGATTATTTGTGAAACAGACAGTCAGCGTGGGGAAGTAATTCTAACTCTGCAACATTTCAACAATGTCCAAAAATTTAGTTACAACACTCAATGGCAGGAACAAATATAAATGGAGCTATCAAAATCCCCACTCTCAAAGAGTTGTAATTAATTCCTCTTTGAACAGTCCATCTCTGTTGGACAATCAGAATGATGGACCACTGGGGAAGAAGGTGGTAGCGGCAAGGTTTCAAACACTGTCTACTTTCATGTGGCAAAGGTAATCTTAACGTTACTAAGTCCATTTCCAGAAGAGTCAGTTTGCATCAGTTTCATCATTCACCTTCCATGGCCAAGGCCTTTTGGATTTTCTGCAGCGGAATTCCTCTGGTTAGGCTTTTTATTTCATGGCAGGAACATGTCAAAACTATTTTGACTTCTCATGAAAGATCGTGTTGAAAAATGTATGAGTATGTCACCTGAGAAACACCCTTCTTTTAATATTTGAACTAGCTAGTAAAACAGATCAATGAAATTAAAATGACTGATCAAAACAACATCAAATTTTCTTATCTCCAGCAATCTCAACGTCTCTACTATTCTCTTTATAAAAGCGGTGTTTAGATTCATGACATTACATCACTGCAGGAACAGGTTGAGCGCATCATCTGATGTCACGAGTTAGGAATTTTCACAGCGGGTTAGCAGCCCATCACTAGTTGGGTTCACAGCCTGAGCAACTGGCCCAGGAGCAAGCCTGAATCTGGAAGATGCCTAAACACATTGATAAAGGTCTGTACTAAAAGTACAAATTCGTCTTCACTGTCTAGAATATTCAGGGACACGTCCTTAATTTGTGATTATTTCCACCTGATTAATGGATATTTATAAAAGGTAGGTAACCTGGTATTCAACAAACCTATGTTTTAGGTGCTCAAGGAACTTCTAAAATTCTAAACAAAACTGACTGACACAGTAAGACACTACAAGAAGGTAAGAGAATTGGAACCCAAAATCTGAAACTGTTCCAGTGGTCTGAACACTGGGCTGCACAGCCATAATACAGAGGCTGCTCTCACTGAGAAACAGATGAACTCCAGTTATGTTTAAAGTAACAAAAGGCATTTCTGAGACAAATGCCTCTCTTTTTCATACGACCTAAGCAGCTCTTGGTATCAAGCTTAGAGTCAAGGGAGCTTTATGTTGATTCGGTTTTGTAACAATTAACAAATTTTAAGATCAAACTGTAATATATTTTAAAAGTTACCTTGGTGATATAACAGGTTTAGTTAAAAATAGATTAAAATCTTGTTTTGACCCTTAAACTCACTTAAGTATATGTTAAGACTAATTAAACTACATAAACAGCATTCCTTGTCCTCTTTTGGGTAAGGTGAGTTCTTCCTGACATGGTCAAATTTCATAATGTCAAATTCATCACCATGTCACAATGCAATTATAAAATATTTATTTCATAAGTACATCACGTATTTACATATTACAATAGTGTGCAAAATAAAAATTAATGCCTTTCTAAGAATAAATGAATAAGATGACAAAATTGTCTTAATCACAACTGGACCCTTGCTGTAAGGAATTACTAAGAATTCTTCCTTCTCTCATTTTTTCAGCAAGTCACATGGGAAAATTTTGGAACTGACACTGTTCATAAGAAGATAATGGATTGGGCAACACAGTAGTTTGAATTTGTGATATTTACTTGGCATACACAGAAGAGAGTAGATCAGAAGTCTTAGTTTTTGCTGTCACAAACAGCAAGAAAACAAAACATATAATTCCATTTACTTACACATTAGTTGTAAAAATTCCATAGATTAAGTCTAATTCTGGCAGGAAGAAAGTGCTCTGAAGTTCATTATAGTAAAATGGAATTTCTCCAGGGCGAGAGCAGTTCAGACGAGCTTTCATGAAGGTTGTCCAGGTATCCTCGAGCACAAACTTGCCACCAATATCATTTTTGCACACCCGAGCAGCACGAGAGAAGACTGTTTTCCCACAGTCATGTTCCACTGCATTCTCCCGGAAGAAGAAGTAGGTAAAGTTCCCAATGTCATAAGATGACACAAAATTTGGCTCTGAAAAGAACAGAAAGAAGGATCATGTATCACCTCCCTGTGATATATGCACTCGTATTATGGAAGTTGGATTTATTTTCAAGTGTTAGGTTTAGAAAAACACACCTTTTATTGTCCTTTAGAAACTGGCATAATGATATTTGAACAGGACAACTCATGTCCAGCCAGGATTATGAACTACATGATCATGATGTGCTGGGTTTGGCTAGTTATTTTTTTTTCCTAGTAGCTGGCATGGCACTATGTTTTGGATTTGTGCTGGTAGCAGTGTGGATAATTCAGGGATGTTTTTGTCATTGTTGAGCAGTGCTTACACAGAGTCAAGGCATTTTCTGTTTCTCACACCACCCCACCAGCACAAAAACCCTGCTGAGTTGCCAGCTGGGGTTAAACCTCGACACGTGGTCTGACAGACTTTCTGCTCTAGGGGTGTACAGCACATGACTGTGCTGGGCAACCTTGGCCCAGCCTACTGTATTGTATCTTCAAAAGGGTCACTGAGTTTTTCTTCTCTAGATATGGACACAGTGTACTCTTACAATGTAATTGCTTTATCTGTTATCTCTCTTTCTGCTTTACTACCATGCCTTTACTCCAGATAGGCAGAATAATGAGTGGTAACTGATTATGAGGAAAAATGTACTCAGAGGCTGCGATGAAAAATGCATTTCAGTTAAATCACTTTTGACAGTATTACTGTATTTTTTCTTCTTTCTTAAAAAAGATTATTAAAGACTGATCCAAACAAACGGTGATGAAGGAGAAATCAGAGAATAGGTAAAAAAATAAATGAAAACAACAGATGGTAATATTTCTTAAAAAAAAAAAAAAAAAAAAGAAACGGTAGATAATAAATACAATAAACATGTGGTCTATTTCCGGTAAGGATTACTAGAACTGAGGAAAGTTCATGACCTTAAGACAAGCTGGCAACTTGATGAGTTATTAAAGGAAACAAAAATTTGATACACAGATTTGTCAAGAAGAGCCCCCTTTGTGTAAGGAACCATTATAGAACACTGATACCCTTGAGAAACCAGTAAACTTTTGATTCTCATTCACAAATTGTATTCTAAAGTGGGAAAACAAATAAACAAAACCGCTTTAAAAACATCTCTTGTGATGAAACACTCCCAAGAAATTTAATAGGTGAATATTTCTTGACAGCACTATCAAGGGCAAAATGCTGCTGCAATTTGATCTAAGCATTTTTCAGGAATATCTCAAACCTGTCAAAGCTTTTGAGGGGCACTAGAAAGGGAAACAAGCTGGCATTTCCACACAGCAGTCCAAACTATATCAGAAAACTCTTCTACAAAGACAGCCCAACTCCCAGTTTGTGTGGCCTCGTGTTGCTCCCCTTTCTATCTGCTGCACTGAGAGTCTCCCGGGCGGGTTTTCAGCAGCAGTGATTATCAGCTGCCTAGGATGTTTGCACATACAATAGGGCTCTCACCCATCCCTGTAACTTTCATTCATAACTGTATTAAGGGCTTCCTTGAGATTAGTCTGTAAAACACCACATTTTACCCACACTGTGATCTGCACAGGTGTTTTGCTGGAAGAAAGCAACCAAACAATTTGAGAACTTGTTAGTATCCTGAGCTTTCATAAGGTCTGTAGTACCAATGACTTTATGCCTTTAAAAAATAATAAAAAAAAATAGCAAAATAGTTTGACAGGACTTGTGATAGGACAAAAGCTAAAACTGGATCAACAATATACAAACAACTAAACTATTAGTAATTTTATCCCTATTAGAACCTCATATCTTCATTCCACACCTGTGTAAAACTTCTATTACAATAGGGATTTTGCTTCAAGGGCTTCAAAAACCTTTAAGGTATATTACTAGAACTTGCAGTTTTGTAGAAATAATTAGTTGTTTATGAGCTCTCACTCTTTAAATATAAAATGTAATATTGTTGCACATTTACAAACTGAACACTCAAATTGGAAAAGGCTGAAAAGAAGACATTACTTTTTAACTTTGTTAATTTTTTTTTGCTCTAAAAGCATGCAATTTGCTGAATAGGTAATGGTAGAAATGACATGTAAGATTCAATTACAAGTACTAAGACTAAGATGACAAAAATATGTGGCTAAAAATCCCAAAATTATACACTGTCATATTCTAGTCAGGTTAGACAGTTTGGTCAGGCATTGAATACTAAACATATATCCAGAGATGCTTAAATGAAAAGGGGTTATATTTTGTCATAAATGCCAATTACATGTTATTCATTCTCAATGCACATCAATGTTTGAATCCTGTCGGAACAAACTTGTATTTATTTAACTAAAGCATACCAGAAATAGAATCCCATTAGGAATACCAAGCTAACTAAGAAAAATACACCCAAACCCCCCACTTTCCCTCATTATCCAACTTCAATTCTCCAATTTACATCTATACAAAACCTAGGATTATTTCTCTTATCTGTAATGTTACTTTCTTCCCTCTCTCTACACAATTCCCTTTCAGATTGGTCTTACAGCCACAGAAGGAAATACTTTCTGAGTAGGAAAGAAAAAACATTCACTAGTCTCAGTGTAACTTGGGCTACCTGTCCATGTACGAAGATTGTCTTACTTCAAGTATTATCAACTAAAGGCAGAAACTAAGAAAAACAATTGACCTGAGAGAGCATGAAAAAAATAAACTTATCCAACAGTATGTTTGACTTTTCGTAGCCAATATCCCTGCTTTGTTTTTCAGACTATCTCAGAAATATTTTGACTGATGGAAAAGGAGTCTACTTATGGTTCAAATGCTCAAAATCAATTTGATCTACCCACAAAAACATTCTGTAAGAAAATTTAAACAAGGTGTCCCTGACTTGCAATAAGGCATAAAAATACTCCTTGCTAGAGGCCCACTGATACAAAAAGGTCTCTACATTGGCACAATGGGAACTCACTGCAAAGCAAAAAAAAAAACAAAAAAACACTACTGGAAGTACTCAGTGTGGAAAATGATGAATTACAAAAATAAATAAAAAACAAACTTCTTGAACTGTAAGAATAGTAATAATATCAAATGCATTTAGAATGTTTTTAGGGTTCTTTAAAATGCATGCCAATCTTTCAAAAGACAGTATTTTAAAGTTGCACTGATAATCATAATACCTGTATAAAAAATACCAAGTACTCATATTTCATGGATTCAAAACTGAGAAGCAATATATACATCTGCAAACACCTATGCATATACTTCATTGATTATAAAATGATGAAAATGTGACCTGCTGTTGAAACTTGTGATAACTGCTTTCATTTGCATGAAATGTAATAATGTCAAAGTTACCTCAGAGAATTCAGTGAATATGGAGGGATTATCATGTCAGACTATATTTATTTCATTCCCTCTTTGGGAAAAAGGAACAGGATCAGTTCAAAACTTCAAAGGAAAAAGGAGCTTCCCATGTAGGAAAAAATCAGTTCTTATGTGTCCAAATATTGTGAACTGCTATTTGTTGACATGGAGGCCTTCTCACAAAAGTCTTTAATGCATCAAATGAAGTGACTCTCTTGTTTCCTGCTGATCTTGCAAATAGTTCTGGAAGGGTGAACACACTTCATTTCTGAATTATTAGATCACCACAACAAATGGAAGGATTCTGGTGTGTGACAGCATACAGCTAGTATGAGAATGTCAACCTGTAATAATGTCATGAGTACTGTATAAGATCTTTATAGGTTTTTATACACTCAATTTATGGATGTGTCAGGCTGACTAGACTTTCCCAAATTAAATGAAACCAATGAGTTTGTCAAAGTGACCCAAAAAAGATCTTTAGTGAGCAGCATGGAGCAGTGCTACACAGAGTCACACGCCCAAGCACTGAAAGCACTGGATGGCTAGTTAGCGCTGCCTCTGGGCAAACAGACTAAGGTGCCATTTCTGAAGTTTGTTTACTCAGCACAAAGCCTGGGAATATCTACAACTCCCTCATAAAGCAGCATGACTGCCCCACAAGGGTGACCCCCCACAGACTCTTCTAAGTTATTGCAAAAAGGATGACTCAACTTATGAAGCCAATGTAGTGCTTCCAACTAAAATAATCTGATTGTTTTTCCGAAGTTTGGAAACAAACCTACCTTTTCTGAGAAGCACAGTCTCATTCTTAATGTGAAGGCACTTATTAGGATAAGACAATGATTTCCTTTACATTATTCTTCCTTTCCACTCACCCAAGGAATTTGGAAACTGAAGAGACCAAACCCATACACAAAGCCGGAGGAGTCACACGTTGATGCTGTCTGACTGTGCCGACTGCTCCCATAGGGACTGGCTGCATCTCTGCCATGCAGCACATTCTGATGCTGCACCACAGACAGTGGTATCCGTGTGGCATGAAAGTAATGATGAGCTGCACTGGGAAGCAGTGTAAGGACAGGCTGGGGAATTTGGGAGTGCAAAGTTTATTGGGAACAGGATGGGGCTCTCGGGAAGGCAGGAGAAGCCAAATGGTACAGCTCCATCTGTATCTTGATAATAGTGAATAAAGCAAACCTTTCCCTGAGTCACACCAAGGTTTTCACTGGGAAAACTGCAGCTGGAGAGGTCCAAACAAGTCTGGGAAGTGAGCCAACAATTAAGCAATACAGATGCCCATAGGTGTCGTGCATAAGCTTATTTCCTGGACCTTTTTTATTTTGCAGTATAGATGCAGCCTGAGTGGGCAAAAGGATTAGAGGAACTGTACAGGAATTTTTTCTATATATAAGAATGGCAAACATGAGCCTCAAAGAGCTCCATGAGAGCATCTGAGGCAGTCCTGGCCTCTTCTCACTGCCTGAGCTTTGGGCAGAAAGAAAGTTTGCTTGTGTTTTTAAATCTATATAACCCTGCATCCTCTAAAGCACTCTGACTGAATTTACATAGTTAGTGAATGCTACTGTTTCCAGAGAGAACCAAATGACAGGTTCTTTATGTCTTTCTTTATGGAGGTAACAGCAACTAACCTTAACGATTACAAGGTCCAAAGCCTACTTTAAGCACGAAAAAACTGTGATTCCTATGACTGTCCCTGTGAGATGTGACCACCCACTTCTGAAGTGCAAGGCATTCAGAGACCCAGTCAGAAGTGAAATTAACCCCAGAAATGTGAAAAGAAAGCTAAAATTAGAAGTTGGTCAGATCTAGACACAGATTTTATTTTTTATATATACACACCCAAAATAAGACACACAGATATATGAATGCATAGTATATTCAAAATCTTAGAAGTCTAGATACTGGACTAACTTTGAATGGCATTTATTTGGAACTTGTTCACTGACCTAACAAGATCAATGAATCACACCATACTGTTGACCTCTAAAGACCCATTTCTTCCAAATATTTGTATTCAGCCAAACGCTTAATGGCATTAAATTCTAGGAAGAATTTAAGTTTTAAAGTTTCAAATTTAAGCATTTGAGTTTTTGAATAAACTACAACTTTCAGCTAGAAATGCTCTCCAAAAGGGGAGTTTAAAGTAAGGGAAAGAAATTAAAATCCAAATGTGCCAGTCTATTTTATTTTCTTTCACCTTATTTACATAATTAATGAAGTTCAGTTGCTATTTGCATTTTGCCATCTCTGTATATTCATTAAGTATATTTATTTAGTGTAGCCCTTTGCAGCTGCTGGAAAACAGAATAGGCCTGATATTAAGCTGCTCAAATCACCACTGCTCATGAATGTTTAAGGACAAATCTTAATCATAGACTAAAATTTTCCTACAGCATTATACATCTTAAAAGTAATATGGAACTTGCAGTCAACATAGCTGTATCCATTCTCAGGAGCTGAGCTGTAAAATTTTAAGTCCTGTACAAAACTGATGGAAAATAGTTTATTAATAGCTATTTTTCCTCTGCATTTCACAGTTGTCTGAGATGTGTGCTTAAAATGCTAACTTATCATAGAATACTCTGTAGAATAGTCTGTTTTGACTATTTCCTCTGCAGTGCCTTAGGTCTCCATGATTTCTTTTACATTCTTTTCTTTTGGCTAAATTGAAAATTTTATGGGTATGGAAGAGTAAGGAGAGCAAAATACACTAAAACTGTGTATACCAGACATTTTTTCCAATCTCCTCTTATTTCACTGATAGATTTTAAAATAAAATTCAGCATAATCATAAAAGTGGATGCACTCATTACATTTTTACTGATGTACTCTAATAAAATTCTGAAATGCAATTATTTTTTTCCTGAAAAATAGTTTTCAAATATGGTATTACAAATGTCCTTGTTTTATTTCTTGTTGTTTATTTCAAATAAATCTCCTTCATTTTCAGGGTGCAGTGTTTTTACATGGCATATTTTACAATTTATTATATTTTTTTGTTGATGCAAATTTGCTTGTGATAAACTTAGTCATAGAAGCCACTCTCTGCTTTGACCTAATATCTACTCAAGTCTGTGAGAGTTCCACCTGGAGTTCAGTGGATTTTCTGTCACCTATATTCACTGGATAGACACCTAGCATAGCAGTATATTGTGTGTGATGGGGGGTGAGGCGGAGGGGTGATAAGGATGAAAACATCACCCCTAGGATTAGATTAATTTACTCAAAACCTTTAGAAGTTTGGGATATAGGGATCTACCAAAATATCCACAAGTTTGCATGGTTACTTAAAATTGAACCCAGAATTCCACATACACAAGAATCTAGCATTCTTCAAGGAGATTTTACCAAACAGCAGGTATGGAAAAAAAAATCCAGTTATGATGGCTTGCCCATTTCTCTCCAAACATCATTTGAACTACCAATTTATTATTTTACCACTGCTCTAGGTTTGCAAGGAGGGAAACAATCAAAGCGCTTTCTCTGCAGACCTGGTTCTCTTTTCCTTTTTTTTTCTATTTTTCCATAACAAAAAGGAAACCAGACTCAATTTCATAATCACCCTCTCTCCTCTTCACCTTAAGACTTGGCATGTCTGCTACTGAAATTCCAACTCTGCCTCCAATATTTCTGTCACAGGATCACACAGAATCACAGAATGAGTCAGGTTGGAAGGGACCACAATGGGTCATCTGGTCCAACCTCCCTGCTCAAGCAGGGTCATCCTTGAGCACGTGGCACACTGCGTGCAGACACCTTCTGAATGTCTCCACTGAGGAAGACAACCCATCCCAGTGCATGGTCACTTGCACAGTAAAGAAGTTCTTCCTCATATTCAGTGTAACCTCCTGTCCTCCTCCTTTCTTTGATAAATGTTGTTTTTCATGTGTTCATGCTCCCTGAAATTTGAAATTTTCCACCTTCCCCTGGCTGAGATATATTTCAGTCCCAAGTTCTTTCATTCTCTCTGGGTCATTGCTATAGTTTTGGGCATTAATGAGGCTGTTGTGTCTCTCTGCAGATGGGAACAGATGATCTGCTTGCAGAAGCGCCTTCCTCATTTAGCCTCTCCAATTGGCATCTGACATAAGCAGGCTAGATGAGATATAAGAGTACAGGCTCTATCCTCAACAGCCTCCTAGTGGTTTTATTAAATGGAAGGTGGACCTTGCTGTTTCACCTAAGGTAGATAAAAAGTAAAAATATCCCAACCTCATGGATAGTGCTTCTTGTCTCTACCATTTCAAACAGGTCAGGAAATGCTATGAAGGTGTTTTGTAAAAGGTCGTCAGGGGAGGCACCTCAATCTCATACCAACTTAATGCTCTCCTACTCTGCCACTGCCATCTGGAAGAAGATGCACAACTTTGAAAGGAAAAACACAGCTTGACTGCTTCAATTTTTCCTCTGGTAGCAGTTCCTGTGAAGAAGCCTAAGGACAGGTTTTAAAACCTGCAGGCCTTTCCCTCCTGTTTTAGGATACTGGCAAGAATGATGATACGCACAGAAGAACAGAACCTATCTCATGGGTGGCACAACCAAAGAAAAGTAATTATCTTTCTGCAAAATAAGCAACAACTGGTAAAATATCCGTTGCGTATTTTCAGTCAGGTCTCTTATCTGAAAGACTACATTGCACATTCAAGCACACACTGGTTTTGAGTTACATGAAATATTACATAATAAAGAAAAGTTTGCACTAGGTAATTACAAGGTTTTTCATTAAAAACCAGAAAAAGTAAAGGATAACCCTGAATTATTATAGCCATTTCCGTTAATCCTTAAAAACAAAATTGAAAGGATTAATTTTTATTCTTAGATCATAAATTCTCTCCACACACCCTAAGAGCAGCAAAAGTTACAATAAAATTCTGCTAAAAAACTATAATCAAACTGGATTCAGAGTTGTATTAAACCACACTAACGAAACAACCTTTCTAAGATTTTGACTCTTACTATTACTTTTGAGGACTGAAAGTATCTGATCAGGATTAATGAGTTTTTATTAAGCAAAATGTTTGAAGAAAGTGTTCCCAGAAGAACTACTTTAAAAAGAGTATCTAATAACCAAATGCACAGGACAGCAAGAGGAAAAATAGCAATATTATGTCTACCAGCAGAGCAGAACAAGCCAAACATTCTTCTTCTCAGCTAGAAAGGCTTCTAATTTGTATGAGACTTTATTTTATTTTATTTAACTTTATTTTATTTTATTCATTTTATTCTGGTTTGGGGCTACACCTTATATAGGATTAGATTTTAATTATCTATGGTGTGCCTACTGATGAAGCATCTTGGCATTTTGAATACAGTTTATTTAATTATGTTCCAATAGCGTTTCCCATTGTATGTCTAGGATAAAGAAAACAGCTACAATGTATTTCAAGACAGTTGGAGACCAAATCAATTGTAAGCAAAGGCATTTGGCAAATTATGAAACAGAATGCCGTAGTGTTTCTCCATGTGACTAAACAGAAAAGGATTGATATGAATTTTCCATGCCCCCTCCCCATTTTATTTTTTTAAAAATCTGTTTGCCCTTTTATTGGCTACGGGAAGCAAACAGACATTATAGACTAAGGCAAACTTTCACACTGAGGCATGAGATAAGACATTTACGGACTTGAAGAGGTGTATCAAAAGGAGAAACACCTTTACTAACTGTAAATGTTGGACTAAGAAAAGGTTTCTAAGTCTAAATAGTGCAGACTTTTCCTCACCATTCTGGACCCACTGCAACTGTGGACAACAAATATAACTATTACCTGTACCTCTGTCCTCTAGAGCACACTCTGATGAATTCTGCTCCTGCTGCACTTTGCAGACCAACTCTAAAGCAAAGTCTAATTAGAAGCATGGTATTACACTCAGCTCTGGATATTTAAAGACCATGTTACACTGAAAGCTTAAAGAGACGGAAATAAACAGTCTGACAGCATAATGACAGATTTAATCTCTTTGTTATCACTTAATAATGTCCAAACCAGACTGCTAAGGAAGCCTATTCCTTTTATGAAATACTAAAAAGGTACTTTTAAAACATTCTAGCAACATGCTTCGCTTTACTGACCCAAGCAGTTGGCTGAAGCTCAAGATCTTGCTGATTGCTTTGCTCACAGCAGAAGAAATCAGTGGAAGAGATGCCTGTTTTAGACACAATCCTCAGTATGTGCTCCATTACCTCTAATTGTTTCTCTCAAGCACAGAAGCACTTGAACATGGATTGAGAGAGAAAGGAAAAGGAGAGTAGCTAGCAGAACAGGACACCTTACAGAGTAAATTACTGGTAAGCAGTCTTTCTACAGTCTTCATTTGTTTGTGCATATATATATATTCATGTGAGCAACTTGAAGCATTACTTTTTCTCTGCATGGGAAAAGGACAAAACATGACGCCATGAAAGCGAAAGATGGGTTCTCTAGTTCACATTTTCAGGCTTACTATCTGCAGCCAGCTGGGCTGTTGGGTGGGGAGAATGCTGGTTTGCAGCAGTTGTTAACTTTTCTGGGTGATAATGTTCTCTTTGAGTGTAGTGACAGAGGTACAGACAGATTTGGCAAGAGGATAACACAGGGCCTGTCTCTTCACTGTCAGCTGATAAATCCTTTGTGAGTATTCCAACCACCTGAACTGTTGAACTAAGGTGAATGCTCAAGTCATACCACTATGGTAGTCTGCTGCTTCAGTGGCATCTCCTCATGGAAACAGAATTTCTGTGTGGTTATGACTGTGGTCAAAACCCTGCTCACTGCATTTGTGCCAGCAGCATGTAATGCTGTCTGTAGGAGCACCTGGAAGATGCAAATAGCATTGATAAAAAGAACATTACTCTCTTTTTTCAGAAGTGGAGGGAAGTTCTGAGGTTAAAAAAAAAAGTTGTGACTGGTGATCATATTCAGAGATAATTAAGAGCTGAAGAGATTACTACCATAAATGTTAAAAGAGAGCAAGTTCAACAGCTACCTCCAGATATTTATTTTCTCCATCTATGAAGAGGACATGACTGTGTACACTAAAATTTTCCAAAATAAGAAAAACTTTAAGGAACTGTGCAGGTATTTATAACATCTGGTGAACTGTTCTTTCTGCCATTAAATTTTTTTAAAACAGACAAAATTCATGGGAATCAAATCTTGAAACAGGTTGTCTAGTAGATGAAAAACAGTATATTCAGAGACCTCTCAGATGGCTCCACAACAAGCAGCTCCAGTCAAAAATCACATTTCTGTGTTGGCAAAGTTGCTGTGCTGTCCATCTACTTTATGGATCAGTACTTACTCAAAATCTTTGTGCTTCACATTACCTTACCTTTTCCCTTCAGTTACACTCTCGCAGCATATTTTGGCAAATAATTTGAATAATTAATAATTTTAACCAAGCTATCCAACCCTTTATCACCCCAGATAATTGACTGCTAAGTGCATTAAGAAAATGACAATACAGAACTGAAAGTTCACTGACTTCTCCATAATCCACTAAGTTTGAACAACTAATCAGAATGATGCTCAGTAAGATATGCTGAAAATAACTGTTAACTTACCTATTCCGCTGATATGATTGCTTCCAGACCTACAAAGTCCATAGTAGAAGGCAGGAGCTTATAATAAATGCATGACTCTGGCTGAACCAGAATGAATGAAGAACTCAGGCCACCAATTTAAAGGTATTTTATTTGTGACACCTGATTCCAAAGGCTGAAGCCACCTGACACATCAGCTCCATTTCCCCCTCCCACACTGTATGCCATGGTTCTTATGGTTACAGACCTTCTGACAATCAAGATTAGGAACAAGGTTTCTTATGTAATGAAGATTCAGAGCTTTTCATGCCAAAATCCTTTACCATAGCTTACAGTGAATACCAACAGCAGACTGCTTAAACATATAGGCATGTCCCTTTGGCCTGACTGATGGGACTGAAAATCCCTGAATTCACTGTGCTAGCCATTAAAATCAACAATGCCTATGTAATCATAGCAATAACACACAGAGCAAGATAATCAGCTGTGTTTTAGAGTACTGCCATCACCTCCAGAGATTATTTGAATCGGTCCAATACAATCTGCAGAGCAGAAAATCTAAGTGAGAAAAAACATGGCACTTCTGAGGAAAACATGGATGTAAAAGAAAATCTTATTTAAATTGGAAACCTTCACAGACACATGTACATGCACACCTAAAACAAGGGTGAATTACAACAACTGTGAGCTACTGCTGCTGAACAGATATTGAGTAGGGAGCTTCCATTCCAGTTGACATCCTATTTTTCTTGCAGGATTATCTGTGTTACTTTCTCACTGAAAGTAGCAACATTTTCACTTCACTGAAAAACTAATACAGTTTCTTGGCACCAAATCACGTATGAGCGGGCAAATTGACATAAAAGCAGATGAATCCCCAACTCAAACAGATGAATCCCCAACTCCTAGCCACCCCAGAAAACATTCCCCCTACAGGTAACTGGGCTGCTTCCAGTCTTTGATTTGATTTACTTGAACTGGCTCCAATTACAAAACTCATCTTTTTCTTCCTCCCTGAAGATAAAAGCTACA
Source organism: Dendrocincla tyrannina (assembly GCA_035047865.1). NCBI lineage: Eukaryota > Metazoa > Chordata > Aves > Passeriformes > Dendrocolaptidae > Dendrocincla > Dendrocincla tyrannina. Next base: position 78,628,618 of record JAWWMP010000081.1, on the reverse strand, counting down.
GTTTCCTTGTAACTTAATTATAAACAGTTCTGAGGCAGAAGAATGAGCTCTAATGGAGAATGTGTAAGTTCAGCTGAAGCTTTTAATAGAAAAAATATGAATACAGTGAATTTGATTAATTAGAGAAGTCTGGAGGGAATTTCAGTGTGCATTTTGGCATAAAACATATCCAGTTAAACTGAAAATTCAGTGTGAAGAACTTTTCCCCTTTGACAAAAGCACACAGGTGTGGCACACCAATTAGTTCCAATACCAAGACTGTGCGGACAAAGGGTGCCTGAACAGGAATATATATTTATATACAATGAGTTCATTTTTCCTCTCACTTCTTTTGCACTGCTATGATTCTGTTATGTTCCACATAGTCCAGGGGTTTTTATTGTTAATTAGCATTCAAAAATCAGCTGACCTTCAGAGAAGGTCATAAATTTCTCCAAGCTACCTCTGATGGCTTCTTTGTTCAAGTAAAATATACCAATCACATAAGCACAATTAAGCATTCACATTATATGAGAACTGAAACATTCAAAATAAAGTCTGTCTCTTGCAGCTGACCAAGTGTTCTGAAGCTAGAAGGATTCGTATTTATATTTAACTTAAAAAATAAGAATAATCCCATCATAACATGAAATGCACTGTAGGAATAGTGACTGTTGTGTCACATAGCATGCATTATGAAAATAAGTATGTTTTCTACTGGAAGAAGCATGGGCAAATTATAATACATAAAATTTCACATTTTATGTTAAGAAATAATTTTCATTTTAGAAAGATCTGCTTCTGTTTTTGTAATACACAGAATGGCAACTGAGTCTGTCATATCTCAGGAATATCTATCTGTTTACAGCTTCTCCCAGCTGGAAATTCTTATCAAGTGATTAACATCCATGACACAGAATTGAATGCTGAACACAATTTTATTATATGTTTTGCAGACTATTCCCTATCCTTTGGCTATAATAAGTGTCAAAAATGTCAGTCTGCCACCTAAGCATCTTGAAAGCCAAACTTTTTCTGCCTGTGAGGCTGGGACCTGCAGGGAAAGGCAGGAGAATTCAGTCCATTCTAACCTGTTTATTTTATTCTTAAGTTTTTGAAGGACTCAAGAAAAGAATGCTGAATGCTGACTCAGCTTTGCCATGTAAACTCACCACAAGTGCAGCTCATCCCTATGCCTGCAACATGAGATATATATTTAGGTGCACTTCTACAAACCTCAGCTATATTAAATAAATTCTGTAATACACTTTTAAAATAATTTTGAAAAATGTAAAATAATTTAAAAATTAGATAAGCGATACTCTAAAAACATTCAAACTATCAGAATGCAATTTCAAGACCATTTATATGAAGAAACATGGGTTAAAAAAAGATGAGTCTCAGGCTCCCTCAGCACTCACCATTCAACCACTTGGAGTTGTACTGGGCAGTGCGAAGAGGAGGAAGGGCCCCTAGACTTCGATAAATAGCAGGATCCCTTCCTGGAAAATCCATGGCCGTAGCAGCATATAATTCCCCACTGGAGGTGAGAAGAGCAGTGGAGTTGTGCTGGGGACTGTAAGGACAACGAGCCATGCCACTGATTTGGTCATGTATCTCTGTCAAGTTACTTAACTGTAAAAGAATTAGAAAAAGTATTAAAATTACCAGAAAATTAACAGAAAATTATCATTTCAGTCAGGCTGCACCAAGCTGAGCAAAATCAGCATAAACAGCATAAACATAAAATGAGCATAAACAGCAGTTATCTCATTTGATATCATATGATAGTGATGAGCTGACCTTTACATCAATCTGAAGTTTTCTCATATAGAAAGTTTTATTGCTATGTTGTCCGATTTTATTTTTGCCGCTTTGGTATGTAAAACAGGCACGACAACCATCAGCCACCATGCCTAAAATGTTTCCTACTAGAAGCAACTCAAAATTAGTTATCTGTACAGAGTGTTATTATGGAAGAAAGACCTGACTGCCAGAATCAACTAAGGTACTTGGTGTAGCAAACAACAAGACAATTAAAAAAATTAATTATTTCGTTTGTTGGTGTGTTTTAGGAAAGAATTTCACACAAAAAAAATGACATTAACAAAAGCAGCTTTCCAAGGAGCACAATCATCACTGATTTAGTAGCCCAAACACTTTCAGCCATAAACCACAGTATGATTCTTAAATGCTATTTGAAAGTAAAGGTACAATGGGTTTAAATATAATAAACGCACGAAGGAGCGTTTTAGTGATACAGTTATTCCTTGTAGTTAAATGTTTCTCCCCTCCTGAAACAAATGGGCAGCTAGTCCAAATGGCAACATTTTGATATTTATTATGACTATTATTGATCCTAAAATTAGGGTTTTTTTGGGAACAGAATGACAGATCTCCTTAACCAAGATTTCTCATTTTCATCCCTCAGAAATCGCTAATACGGGTATTCTCATTTCTCCAAAGTTAAACACACAGCTACATTTTAGAACCAAAACAGTTGATGCCAACCAAATTTGACATAGTGGCAGAAGTCTTAGAAATAATTAAGGTTCATGAAAATTGCCATGTGGGAGGAGCTGAGCTACAGCTGAGGAAAAGACTACAAAAAGAGATCTTCAGGTAGCTCTCCTATTTGGCCTGCCACTAGCTAAGTCAGCGTTTTACACGTCAGCTCCCTGATCGACATGCAAATAGCCAGTTCTCAACCACAGCATGCTCTGCCTTTTATTCTGTGCTCTCAGAACAGGGACTTCAGCTTGGGAGGGTGAAACACTGAACTCGTACCGTTCGATTGGTGCAGATTGGAGTGAACGCGTTGGTTCCGCAGGTGAAGAGATGCTTGCCTCCAACAAGAAGCACTCGAATGTAGTTCTGACATTCCTCCTGCCATGCAGAAAAGAAAGAATACATTCAGTGATACTTCAGAGCATAGAGGACGCTAATTGCAATTTGCTTTCCGTGGTTATGTGTCCACAAAGAAAAGCTTTAGGTAAACAAGGCTTAGGCATACTCAATGTGTTAGCAATTATGATACACACAGACTTCTTAATTAAAACACATGCATCCATCAACCTTTCCAAAAAGTTAACAGGATAACAATACACTTCTTCAGTATTGAAGATTTCTTCTCAGGGTATATTTCAAAGGTTTAGTTAAATTCTGAACTGAGAGATGCTGACTTAAATAATACACTTCGGTCTGAAGAGATCAGATGCTGATTTCGAATACAGATTAGGCCAAGGGAAGAAGATTTGAGGGAAACAGGAGACAGAACAGGTTGTCAGTAACAAGAGTATACCAAAACCAGTACAAATAAAACTTTTGAGATGTTCAGATGCATCTCAATTTACACAATCATAATTTACACAATCTGTTCTATTAGAAGCACCTACTTTTCTGTTAATTCAAAGTTTCTCAAAAAATTTCATTACCACAATACAAAAATGCTGATCCCTGAGGAATAATTTTACATGCTTTTTACTCCATTAGGTTCCTTTATGATGTTCATGCCTCTCATTTCAGAAGCTGGAAATCAATATCAAATTCTACTGTTTATTTAGACAGAAACCCTTCTACTGCAATATTAAAAGTCTCCCAGAACTGTATGTAGGAAAGATTCAAACACCCTCTTGCAAAAATCCATGTCCCTATCTGGTAAAAAATCACCAACATGCTTGGAGAAAATAAAGTTTCCTGGAAACTTACATTTGAATACTCTCTACCATTCATAACAAGATGTTTCTCAAAAAAAACCATGAAAAAAACCTTGTGAAATTACAGCTATGCAATTCCAGCAGATATTAAGTGAAATCATGTAAGTAAATCCATACAACAGTAATGATCCAGAAGTCCCATTATCTGGTCTACAGTTATATTAAATGTATTGCTTGTTTATCTTGAAAATAGACTCTCATCCTGGAAGAAAACAAATATAATCCTGCATAAATTGAACAGGCATAAAATAGCTTGCAAAAGAAGATGAGAAAAATGCTTTAAAGATCTCTGAGAAAATGCTCAGAATTTATCTTCTATACCTTTCCTCATGAAGTTAAAAATCCTGTAAAATCTCAGAAAAAAACCTACCTCTTTGAAAAAATACCTCTCAAACCCACATTTACACTAGTCTCTCATGAAAATGTTGTTTTTAAATGCTCCTCTTTGAGCCTTTCAAGGTAAGGGCAAATATCTTAGAAGTAAAATTTAATTCCTATTGGGTAAAAAATACAAAGTTTTTTATATTGAACTTCACAAAACTGTCATCTTAATATTCTTTAAACCACAAAGAAGCAAATTCACAACCATAAAACAGAGTTGGGCAGTGTGACAAGCCTTTTATAAAGAAATAATTTTGCCTTTTTTTTTTGTGGGAATGGTGCTCAGGGAGGCTCATATAACGTACGACAGTAATTTATTCTTTGGTCTGTTTCTATTCTGCCCTTTGCAGCAAGCCATGGAATGTAAGTGTAGGAAAAATAAGTGGGTTCTGACATTACAATGCATCCAACCTCTCCTCTTCATATTCCAGAGCTCCCTGAAATAGTGTCATTTCCAAATTACTTGCACGCTGGTCACCCACTCTCTCTGTTCAAAAATAATGTTATTTTTTTTTAACTCTGACATTCTTGGGAATCACAAGATTCTTCTCTTTAATGTTCCCATGTCCTGTGCCAACTTGATAACAATTCATACTTCAACAGGGCAAATAAGACATCTCATTACAAATATTTGTTGGGCACGCAGTGCAACAAAACGGAAACTGAAAGAATACCTTTTTAAGTGTCTGTTTTCTTCATATGACAAAAAAAGTTCACATTAATAGAAAACAAATTAAAAAGTTTGTCATGAATAAAGCAATCACTACCCAAAAACACACTGAAAAATTGCATCGTTTGGTCATTTGAATTGTTTAGAGACACTTCTATAGCTCTGGAGTCAAGCTAGTCAAGCTACTATTTCATTTTTGACATGTTCAAAAATGAGATGTGTGTTGTAGAAGTGGCAGTGATGAATGCAAAGGAGTTCAAAAGCAAAGGATTTTTTAGTTCAGAGGGTGGTGTTAATAGACATCTTTTATGCAGTCTTATTCTCCAGTTCACCTTAACCTCTATGTCATATACTTTCCTGTTTTCCTATAAAAATGTATCTGAAATAAAGAAATTCATTTAGGAAGCACTTTCTACTTTTACACCAGCATATCTGAAACAAAACACAACTATTAGAAATGATTCAGCTGCCAAGAAGGCTAGGCTGTTACTTAAGTTTAAGACCACCTTGACAGTTCAAGGACAATCTGGCTTCAGTATGGTTATCCTCTTGCAGCTACGTTTCCTGTATAGGATAACATTTTAAACACACCTGTGCTTAATTTTTGCATACTTTTATTGAAGGATAAGATACTAACACACACAACCATTAGAATCTTAAATAAGCAAGGGATAGGACTTAATTTCAATTATCATTATTACTTTTAATCTCTTTGGTTTATTGCATTTTTAACATGTGCATTTATATTCTTCCTTTCTAACATTCTCTACCACAAGTGTCAGTGTGAATGGGCAAATTTATTCTTTTAACCACGAGGTGTTTTAGACTTCTAAATGCTAATGCATGCTGGCCACAAGGACATAATTTTGTCTAACTCACTCTTGAAGCCACTAGTTATTTGAAGCAACAGCTTAAATTGGTGGATAAATGTCTGATGTCTGAGTAACAAACCTCGGCCTTCATAAGTAAAGTGTGCATTACACTGTCAAATGTGACAGATGTCCCTATACATTTTCCCCTTCAGCTCTTTTCCCTCGTTGGCTCCAACTTCACAACAACAATTGCTGATAACAGCTACAGGCAAAAATTCCATGCAGTTTCTTTCTCAAGAACAAAAAATTATAGAGCTGTGTTTCACTGACCATTATCTCAAAACTACTAGAGTTGCTTCAGGGTTCAAAGCCAGCTTTTGGTTTCAGGGCAGTGACTCCATCAGAACGCTGACTTTTAGTTTTGCCACCTGAACTCATTGCCCTCATGCTACTCTGTGGTCAGCAGAGCTTCCAGAAAAGCCAGGATCTGAATGAATAACCTAACCACAGCCATCCTTGCAATTCTCATCTCTCCTTTGCCACAGTCTGGGCTGGCCTTACGTATCCAATCTTTCCTGTCCCTTCCCTACAGTCACATGTGTCTTCCTTGAGATCTGAATTCACCCCGAGAAATGCTATAGAAATGCAACCTCCAGCAACTCTCCAGTTTGGGCTGGATCTATTTATACAACAGCAGTCAGGTAAGCAGTTGTTCTGACGATAGTAACTGGAATTGTGTCTGCCAAGAGGTTCCCTCTGAGGAGGGACAATTCCCTGTAGCACTGCAGTGAATTCCTCCTGGTTTGATAATTCCCAGTTTTTCCGAGGGAAGGTTTTTATGGTTTGACTAGGAACAGAAGCATGCTGCATATCAGCGGCTTTCCTCATCGACATGCATAAATGTTCCTTCTACAGAGAGTATAGTGACCTTGCTTTAGTCTTGGAAATAAGGCAATAAAAGACAAATATCATTAGGTTGTCCTTTCTCTGGTCATAAATTTAACCTTTGATTTTAACCTCGAGCACATCGGTGAAAACCAAAGAGGCATGAAAAGTTCAGCAAGACAGTTGTCGTTCCAACTGGGCAGGTTGTCTCAGTCAATATCTCTGCATTCTCCAGCAACTCCCACATGAAGCTCTCAGGCCATAAAGGCTGCACACCAAAAAAAAAAAATGCACAACCCTCTCTGATAAAAATAAGAACAGAACTATTTACTTTCAGGACTACTTTTTAATGTAATGAAGACACAAGAATGTACTCCTCTTTTAGGCTGTGAAGGAGGAACATGGCTATGGGTACAAAGGAAATATTTATCCAAATAATAGCAATACTAAGAAAGAATCCCAGAGGTTGTTATTAGAATAGCATGTATACTATTTTACAGTGACAGTTTAACTTCTAATCACCAGCTTCTACAAAAGGGTGTGATGAGCATGAATGAAACTCTGCATGAATAAAATCTACACTAAGGTCCATTCCTACATGTGTTTCACCAGTGTTGAGTATTTCTCCTAGCAAAATTATTTAACAGCAACATATGCTTTGCACTGTTGAAGCAAATGTGTGATAACAGTTTTCTCACCATATTATTCAAAAGTACACTACTATAGCCTCAAATTTACAGTTACTTTTATCCATCATGTTACTTGACAGTCACTGCACTGTGACTTTCAGACAAGTTGAATGTTATTCTCACAGCTTTAAACTTAGAAAATCACTGTAAAACAAAGCCATAAATGTTCAGTTACACATTGCATTCCTACAGAATAGATCCTACTGTATATGCCCTTTGATCAACACAATGTGTCATACTCTATTGTCACTTGAGCATATTCCCTTTCTTCCAACTGTTGTCATCTAAAAGGTAAGAATAAAGGCTTGCGGCTTATATTACATGTAGAAGTATATAAATTTTCTAGGGAAAAATAACAGTTGAAAAAAGTTAAACATTTTCTTAAAATATGAAGTCCCAAAAGTTCTTACTTTTCTATACCTCATGGTATAACATGGCCCTACTTCTGAAGTGAGGACATTCTTCCTCTTTAATCTCAAAGGTACAACTGTAAACTGCAATTTTATTTTCCAGTGTTTAGTAAAAAAGAGCTGGAAATTAACTGCTTAATAGGAAAAGTTAAAAAGTCAGACATTAGATAACTATGCAGAAGAGACTCCTCCTCTACTAGATGGCAGAGCTTTTGGAATATGTTTTTGATACATCCTACTTAATAAAAGTAAGTGTGCTCTTTTGCAGATATCAGTTTTAATGTGTTTTCCCTTTATGTTTTAACTGAACTAACTTTAATCATTAAACAGTATAATAATTACAAACATAGACTGCATGCAGGTTTAACTGCTTTTATAATTAATTTGACAACTAGCAGGTTGGGACAGCCACAAAAGAACACAGCATTGATACAGGTTCCATCTTAGCATTACAGTTACCTGTGCTGAATAAAAGAAATTGCAGCTGGCCAGATAAAGAATTGGCTCTAAATACTAAAAATATATCAAGTCCCATGTCTAAAAAGTTAGTGAATTCAATATTATTTTCTTTATTACACCAGAAGATAGGAAGTAAAAAAATTCATAAAATTGCACCTCATACACAAGGATATAAATTGAGGATTTTACAAAGTAATTACACAGTTATTTGGATTTACAGCTCTGAAAATGAAGTGAGAATACAGTCCACTACATGTCCTGGTTTCGCCTCTGGAGTCAAAACAGCAAATTGCTGGAAGCTAATGTTAATGGTCATTTCAGAAAAGAATCATATGCCTGTAACTCTAGCCCCACACCCCCTATATTCTTTTTTATTCTTTTGGTTACACATCAATGTCAAACTCCTTTCCTTCCACTCTCCTTAGAAAGAGAGACAGTAAAAATGCATAAGGTAGAGATTTATACACTGAATTACACCTGCTATGAACTCATATATTTTATTAAAACAGAACAGCTGTCTCATGCTTACCTTTGATTTGCCTTTACTGTAACAGGCTCTTTTAGTAGCTTCATCACATTGCCACTCCACTGCCTGCAACCAACAGGAATTAGTTAGAAATGCAAGGAACACAGAAATATAAACCTCAGAGCTATCTAAGCCCATGCTTGTGATATGTGTTTCTGACATACTGATGATTAGCTGTGGGTGGTTCTATTCCATAAATGCCTTATTAGCTTTTTCTCCTTGGAATTGTAGTCTTGCTGTTGAAGGTTTTTCAGTGTTAATCCAAAAAGAAACTGGCCAGCCTCCTGATTCACTGTAGTGATCACTACAGCAGAAATAACCAGTTACACTTGATACTATTTAGCCACTTTTTTTGTGAATTTTATTAACGTAAGCAGATAGAAACATGCAGAAAGGCTGAATCTCTCTCCTCAGCAGAGGTGGGCTGCAACAGCACACTGAGGTCAGGTCTGCTGGGAAACCTTCCACCATGGAAAAGCGTGCCCTACTGCAGTTTTTAAAGTATTTATCTCAAGCATCAAATTGAGATTTTAGTCTCTAAAGGTATGACTGCAGCACTGAGCAGAAGCACTAGAACTTCCATTCAGAGAAAGAAGCAATGGGCAGAGACATGCAAGACAACAGTGAAACAGCGCACTGCAAAGCAGAAGCAATTTATCCTCATTTTTGAGCTGTCTCACTGCTTCAACAGATTTATACCATGACTGTAATGCCTAGTCTGCCTTACTATATTTTCACTGCCTTACTATATTTTCACTAATTAATTGGGTTAATTCAAATTATTTCCATATTTAACATTCAAGAACTACGACTTTTGAACCTCATTATTCAGTGGAGCAGGATGTATGCTTGGTGTTTGTGTGCCAATACATGTACATATTTGAATGCCTGTATATGCTGCGTAGTCAAAGCACATTTTAAATCAGTCTGCATTCTTTCACCTCGACAGCGCACATCCTTATGTTCTTTAGATCAAAATGTCACAAAGCACTTCACATTTTATCAGGAAGAACTGAGATTTCTGAAGCAATCACTGCTGCTTAATTATTGAAATCACAGCCTTTTCATTTTTATTTATAACGAAATAATGGAAGACCTTTTATCTGGATTCAATATAGGAAATATTTTGTACCTCTCTTTTAATAAGTATATTAATAGCAAGCAGACTCTATAATTAACAATAGGGTGAAAGCCTATTTAAATTAAGGGGGAAATGCCTTCAAAGTATTTGTGTTTCAACAGGCTCAGGAATGACATTTTTTCATTTCAGGGGGAAAAAAAAAAAAGAGAGAACTTATAGAAACATGCTTTTACTTCTCTTCGCCCTTCACAAACCCTCCTATTTACATCATTTGTTTTTGCAATGCTAAACAACTACAACCTACTGGAGAATATATTGAAAACTTCTGGAAGAATCCACTTGTGAATGGTCCTAGCATTTATAACAAGCTGTATCTAGCAGCATCAAAGAAATGTCATATGGAGTTAGATAAAAAAGCAGCAATGTGTCAGACAAAAAAGCAGCAATGACCTAACTCTTTTGACTCTGTAATGCAAAAAGTAATTTATGTCCATAACAGAGAACACAGCATAAAAGACTGCTCTTGGATGAGCAACTAAGTTCCTAATCCAGCAGGACGTGCTAAATCTATGTTATATGGCATTTAACCTATATGTCATACGGCACTGGATACAAGTATCTAATACTGAATATATTTTCTTTAAACAACACAAAAAGTTTCAAACACCTGGAGAAATAAAATGTTAGTTGCCAGCAGGTCAGAGTAGAAAGATTTGGTGAAATGAAATATGGATGCTTAAAAGGAAGATTTGAATGAAAGTTCTTGCCAAAACTGAACTGAGAAGAACATGCCAAGCATGAACAGCAGCAAAAATATTGGATTCAATGTAAAATGTTTATAAATGATTCAATTTGCAGTGACAAAATATTCAGATTTTAATTGGCTCTATATCCACAATAAAAGAATAATTTGAAGGAGAAGGATGTGAAATGCAAAAATCAGACAATGTCAGAAATCAAACTATATAAGTACATTTTTTGAGCACTGCAAGTTTTGGAAAAGAAAATCAATAGACTTTGGGGATAGGGAATTCAGAAGCCAAAATGACAGTTCTTCAAGCTTTTGAAATCTGAGAAAAGCATAAAACATGCCTCTGCAAGCAGAGCACTGTTGGAAAATCTGGAAACTTCAAGTGCACAATAACTCAAGTCCAATCCAGGACAATTCGGGCAGAGGCTTTATTAACTCTGACCATTCTCGCTCCTGTGTTCTCTGCCAAGTGATCATAGAGACCCAACATACATACATTTCATAAAAAAAATTTGGGGGTGAAGAAAAACAAACATTTCAATGTTAGCAGAGCCTGGTATCCACCCCTGGAGAGAGATGGACTCAAAAAGCTTGCTAGCTGCCACCCTTCTGAGAAAGAATCAAACATTAAACACTGTGATAATAGAGACTTGTGGGGCTCTGGTGGAGCCTGTGGGAGCGACACACACAGTATCAGTTTAACTTGGAAGCAGAGAGTTGGAGACAACCACAGATTGTTAGTTTTTAGTTAAAAACTCTTTTAGTTAGGATAAACCTCTTGGTTAGATCTCTCAAATCTGAAATATTAATAAAAATTGTACCACCTCATCATAAAACCACTAATACTCTTAATAGCATAAATGGAAAATAAAGTTTCTTCTCTTTTTTTGACATCCACACTGTGCTCAGGTTTAAACAAAGATATTAAACATTAAAATGTTATCCACTATTTCTGGATATCATAGCTAATAGCACATACAACAACCCATACAGAAGAAACTGCTGTAACTATATATAAATACTTATGCTTGAAAGCTAACTAAATGTTAACTCTGTGGAAAAACCCTTCTAATGAGACATGTGCCAAAAAGGAGTAACACTGTCTGATCAAGAAATAAGTGCAGACACACTGGTGACAAAGCTAAGTCCCATCTTTGAAATCAAGTGTACTTATAGTCCTATAGCCCTGGGTTCCACTGCTAGAAGAGATAATAATAGAGCAGGCTACAAATGAAATATAGCACAAAGGCTTCTGAAGGGAGCTGAGTAGTTTAAACTGCTGTACTGTGGTGCCTAAGGCTCCCTAAGTTCAGTAACGCAGACAAACATTTCTCTATAGAGAGGTGTTTGGTTTTTTTTTTTCTAATCTCCAAGAATTTTGTGGGAGTTTTCTACAAAATGGAAATTTAGATATTCAACACAGTTTTCTGGTGAAAGGACAGGGGGAAGACAGGTAGAAAACTCCTCAAGCTAAATGTCATTTCAATGCGGAAAAAAAATAGGAGAAAAATGTGTTCTAAATCTTCAACACATAAAGACAAAACAAAATGTCTCAACAGAATAAAAGCAAGGTGGTTTTTGCCAGTAGAAGATAAGGACTTTGAGGTTTTCATTCCGAAAGATTGGATGGACACATGAATTGCATTATTTTAGAAAGCAAGTGAAAACTCATATTTTAAGGATGTTACTGCTGTCCACGGCTTCCATTAAATTAAGATATCCTCCTGCTTAATACTGATTGCTGACACTGCCATGAAGTTCAGATGAGTAGCATAGATATGACACGCATCCCATGTTGGGTATTTGACTCACTGTAATGTTCCTCCTGTTAGGATATTTTCTTTTCTACATTTCTTAATAAGAAGCTCCAATTTTCACATGCAAAATACAACCTGCAGCATTCCATGTACTGGTTTTAATTAATATTATAATTCTACTTGAGCTGGCAACAAAATTCATTGAACCAAATTATAGACACTAAAGTTTGTTTGCTCTGGGGAAAGAGGAAACAGGGATTTGAAAGTCAGTGCCAATGAAAATAAGGACAAGTAATACACAGCTGCTGCTACACATCTCAACTAAGAACAGAGCTGCATAAGTTAAGGAGCAGGGTTTAAGCTGGCACATCAATCTGTTTCTGATAGTAAATTGAGAATATTTACACTAACACTGCTTTTATAAATCCTGCAATCAATATGGTCTTTCAAACACCTTTGTAAATTTCATGCCTTGACTTAGTTTGTTCCTAATTTCCCAGTCTTCATCATAATTATATTGTAGTATACACAAATAAACCTTAATTATGTAATGTAGTGAGATTTTCAGTGCTGTGAAAGTCAGTGTGGCCAACTCTAATGACTGAACTTGAAAGGTACGACTTCAACTTAATCCAGTGTACTCCAATGACGATGTCACATTCACTTTTGAACATATATTGTTTTCTTCAAATAAAATAAATACATGAACTACAAAGCTCCATATAGATTTGACATAAAACCAAATTGAACAAAAACTAGGCTTTGGTGCACACTTAATTCTAAGCTTGAACTCAAGTTATCTTGAACTCAAGATGATGGCAGGCATCTTTTTGAAAAAGCTCAATTTGCAAATAACTGTATCAGTGCTTACATTACATCATGGATGTTTGTAAAGAACTTCAGAAACTTCAGAAGAATTTTCTCCTGGCATTTTCAAGGGGAGAAGAGAAATTCCAGCCAGAAAAGAAACAAATTCCAACTCAAGATATACAATTAAACTGTTATCTTCAAAATGAAGAAAAATATGCTTCCAATACCAATATATATTAAGTTAAAAATTACAGTATTAAAATTGCTAATGCTCTTTGGAACAACAAAAATATTTCAGTAAATTCTCAGGATGAGCAACAAGAGTCTCACTTAGAAGTTCAACTATTGTATCTTCAGCAGGCAAAATAAATATCTTCAAAGAAATTGACTCCAATGAAAACTGAAAGACACCCTCTAATCTAAACTGATTTCTCCAAATACATCTGAAGAACACTCAAAGAGAAACATGAAAAATGTAGAAAGAGTAACTAATGTTCGTAGAAGTATCTGTCAAGGGCTTTATTTACATGCCCAACACGCAGCAACAAATGAAGTCCCCAGGCAAGACACCTGGAGGTCCCTTCCAACCAAAATTATTATATCATTTTCCAGAAAAATTACAAAATACACAGGGGAAAAAAAAAATCAAAGCCCTAAGTAATTAACTTTAATATAGCCCCTTTCTATAATTCTGACTTTAATTAGTAAGTGTAGACAGGAAATTTGAACACAGTTAAGAAAGAACTGGTCAATTAGAATGATTTAAGTGAGAGATGTATTAGTTTTACTGACAGGTCAAGAAAAAACATGTGACTTTCACCTACAGTGAAAGCTGCACACATAGCCGAGTACAATTATATCTCCTCGAAGAACTATGCTCCTATAGCTACACACACGGTCAAAATGTATACAGGTAGACAGGTATGCATTCATATATATTTCTTATATATGAACATGGAGCATGGAAACAGAATGTACTATTTCATTTCATAGAGAAAGAAGTTAATTAATCAAGAACCAAGAAATGAACAGAACAGTACTCCAGACAGATGGTCCAGCACTTCTTAAGCAGATGGCTCTGCTAATTAGATACTGGCAAAAATAACATTAAAGAAGATGGTTTAATTACACAATGCCAAAAACTAACAACTACATGATATTTCCATTTTGCTTTTTTCATTATGTGCTTGCTTTCATCTCCTATATCATGTATTTAAAAAATACTCTGGGGAGTTGGGGTATAAGAGCAATAAGCATAATAATATATGTCAACAAACATGAGTAATATTGCCTTACTGTTCACATCAGTCCAGCAATGAAAAGGCTTCAAAATGTTTTGACTTGTTTGGCTAGAGTGTCTCGCAGCCTGCCTAATTAGCTCTCAATGAACATGCATGCTGGATTCCAAAAGCTGAATTTAAAGAGGCCATAAAGAAAGTGTCAGGATCATAAACCCAAAGAAAGAATGTAGCCACACAGAAGTATACCAGCAAGACATTAGCAGCAAATTAGCAGGCACAGAGCTAGTGGTGGTTTTGATGGTTACCAGAAATTTTAAGGCATGCTTTGGTATAATGACATCCTTGCTTCCAGCAAATATGTAAAGCCACTTAAGGAAGATTTATATGTCTCTATACTTCACAGAAACCATTTTCCTTGCTTTCCAGAGTCATGACCTGCTGTCCTTGCAGCCATTATTTCTGGACTGCCTATCTCACCAACAGGCTCCCAATAATCAATTTTGGCGAGTGATTGCCCTCTGAGTGAAAAACTAGAGCAAAATATTAAAAAGGGGCTTCCCTTTAACACAGACTTTTGGCTCACAAATAAAGGAAAAGCTGGTTTCTGGGGATTTAGGGCACCCTGGTTAGGCTTTCACACAAAGTGATAGCTTATACAAGAAGTCCAACACCAGATGGATAACTTTACTAATTGGCTCCAGTCACTGCAGTATTTTGCCACCAATTTTTTTGCCACATAAAAAAGCCAGTTTTCCTGGGAATAACATAATGTGTGTTTTCATTTGTTCAGAACCAGCTTTTACTGTTCATCCACAGTTAAAAATTACAGATTCTTATATAGTAAGCACTGTGAAATACAAGGAAATAAACATAAAATCATGCTTGCATTTTCCATGGTTTGGAATACAGTTAGAACCGAGATCCCCTGAGAGATATATAATTTTGTACTTAAACCAAGTCATATCTGAAGCTTCATATGGCTTCAAGGAGCTGATGTCAACTTAATTTTATTTCAAACATCCTAGTCTGAAGTATATAAAAAAGTGAGAAGTACATACCCTGACAATTCATGAAGCAGCCAAAGTTTTAATCAGCTGATTTTATTGACTATGCAAATAAACAGTTGTTGAAAATTGTCAGAGTTAATGTAACAAAACCAGAAGGAAAAGTTAAGCATATTAAAGAAGACTTCAGAGCTACTAAAACTTTCACAAACTCTCAGTGGTGGGCTACTCCACTGACTTTAACAACAGAGGACTCAGCCCAAGGCTGAGCTTTCGCAAATGCCACCTACCCATCCAACTGTGCATTCTCCTCCTGGTCTTCTGCAAAGACTTCTAAATATCCCCAAATACCCATTTGGTTTACATTTAACAGAGACAGGTTTATAAAGGAAAATGAAGTTCCAAACATAGAAGTTAGCCACCCAAAATTTAAGTGTATTTGGAACTAGGGTTTTCAGTCATGTTCCCATGAGAGTTATTAAAAAAATGAAACTGTTGCACTGTGACTTTCAAAGTTTTTATTGTTCCAATCTGGCATTTTGAGGCTTTTACAGTTTTTAAGGACATTTAAAAATTCAATGCAGGATTGTGCTGAAGGGGTAAAACAACAAAATGTTCTTGCACTACCAAACTTGGCAGCCATTCAGCAGGTAGGAATGAGATTTCATAACACATTTTTAATGCACATCCTGAAATTATATTACCTATAGTAAATTTAATGTATTGAATAAATTACATATGAATCCTTTAGGATTTAGCGTCTGTGTTAGCACACTGAGTTTTGAAGTGTTTCCTGCTTTTTGGCAAATAAGATTGGTTTTAGTAGATTGCAAGACTTTTTGAAAGCCATATTTCATTTTATGTTATGCTATTTTTTTACAAACAGTGTTTTAAACTTTTAGATGCTGACAGGTCAGGATTCTCTTTATTCCAAAGAAGGGGACTTCAATATAATTTCATAACTCTCAGCCCCCTAGGGTTAAGAACAAAGCAGTTAAAAGAATCCCCTGGCACTGGAGTGCCACAAAATGTTTGTTTGGACCAGAGTATACCAAGCAGAAGTGCATTTTTTCTTTTTCCTGAACACCTGCGCACTGCTATTAAAAAACATGGAAATTGGAAGGAAGAGACAGCACTGGAATGGGGGACATGCTGTCCACTGCTAACTTGCCGTTCAAGTCAGCCATGCTAATGTGGGGTGCCCAGCAATCAGGACTCCTCAACTTTCAGCCACAGACAGTCAAGGAGACTTCAGAAGACTTTGTGCAAGTCAAAAACCTTCTTGAAATAATTTCTGAGAGACAGAGCCAACATACTATATTTTGTCCCTGGGATGTCAAAGATACCTGTATTGCAGCTTACAGATATGAGCTAACAAAACTCAGATGGGCCTGAGAGATACGATGGAGGATTAAATTTGTAACACATACTGAATAACTGAGACTACAAAAAAAAATTGTATTTCTTTATGTCTGTATATGATTTTGTACACAATTTCACATGAGAAAGAGAAAAACAATTTTATGCCAATTTCCATTTGTCTTTTTTACTTATTTATTTAAATAGTTTTGTCATTAGGCTTTAGAGATGGCAGGCTTGATTTTGTTAATAGTAAAACCCATCTGCAGTTCTAGAGAAAATGCTACACTTTACAATTACTGTTATTTACAATAATAAAAATATATTTTAAAGGTAACCTAAAAATGGTATCTAAGAAGAGAGCAAAGAGATAATAATTGCTGAAGGAACTTTAACATATATATTTTTCCATGAAATATGCAACCAAATTCAGATCAGATTTTAGATAGATTAAAGCAGAGAGGAAGCAGAATGCTAATGACAAAGGAAATACAAGAACCACCATTTCATGCAGCTAGTACAGTGAAAAGCTAATGGAAAAATACATGTTTCAACAGCAAGGAGACACAAATATAAGATTTTCTACATTCTTCTAGTTAAATTAAAAGGTGACTGTGAAAATCAAGCCTGAGTTTTCTTTTCAATTAAGGATAACACACAGATATGCAAGCCATTTAGAAAATGGATGGGGCAAAACAAAACACAGTAAGAAAAAAACACCACCACATTTCCAAAGAGTTGGGAACACAGTTGATGACAACACAACCAACAGTTCACTTAGAAAAAAGGCAATTACAATTTTGGCTATGTTTACTTAAAATAAATTTGCTTAAATTTGACAAATACTAAAATAATCTGAGAAATTAAATAAAGGAATACAAAGGAATAAAAAGTAGAGACATAAATGAAGGTCATCAACATATAGACAATATCATGAGTTGCGGAGTAAGATAAAAAAAAGAACAGCAAGCTGAGAAGAATTCTCATTAAACACAGAGTATAAAAGATACTTATTAAAATCAGAAATCTTGAACGTATAGCTACTAGAAAAATCACTAGAGTGTAGCTGCGTTATTAAATTATACAGAAATCAAGGGTGAGAAAGACAAACAGGAGCCTGAGGACTAAGGAGAGTATCTGCTCCAAGTATGAAAATGTCTTCAGGGGAATATTATGTACTCCAGTTGCAAAGGAAGGAGCAGTGGGAACAAGGGGACCCATAACCCAACTTTAAATCACCACTTCACCATGAAGATCTGAGATAACAGTAGATATTCCTTTTTCTCTTTTTTTGACACAAGTGAGTGGTCTGGAGCAATGTCAGTGGTTCACATAACTTTGCAGCTCTATGTTATATGTTGAACATCATTCAAATTATTAATTAGTGAAGGTCAGTGACATCTGGCAACCTACACTTAGGGACATTAAATGGGCGGGTTATTTCCATACAGTTTCTGTAAGACAAACACTCAGATCTAAATTGGCCATTTTTTCAGAGACAATTGAATAGCTGCTTAGAGGGAAAACATACCTTTGTCACATACAAAGGTGTTTACCTCATCCTACATTGACAAGGAATCTTGGGAAAGCAGTCACTGAAACAATCATTATCTTCACCATCATATCTTAACAGTTTGCCTCCAACTTTTCCCCTCATATTTCCCTCCCTGCTGACTTCATGTTTCAGCAGAGACCTCTGGGAAGCTCTACTCAACCTTTAGATTCAGAGGCCTTCAAGTGTTGACAAAAGTATCTCCTAAATTTCAATGACCTGCAGTAATTTTAGTAAATATCTCACAGAGGGAGCCCAACCAAAGAAATTTATTTCTGAACTAGCTGTGTGTGTTCTCCTCCTGTAGCCTCCTTTTCAGTTTTCCTGATTTCATTGCTAGATTGGAAGAACAATATTGTACTTTGGTATTTTTCTCCCAATGTAGCTGAAAGCTCAGTGGAAGTAACCATAAAACCATGATAAATAAAGCTCATTCAACAGGATGCCCAGTGCAACTGTTAATAAGGCACTTCTATGCAGCCTTGGGGCTCTTATTTCTTCTTGCAGATACCACCAGCTTTCCCCTTTCAAATTACACCTTATTAGCAATTTGTCCCCTGATGGGTATGTTATAGCTCTTAGCTTTTTAACAGTGGTTTATACTGAATGCTAGTTTATAATTATAAACAGAAAGTAACAAAACCAATTTTATTACTAGGAATTATTCCTTAAAAATTCTCCTGTGAATTTTCTGCTGAAGTGAGTCCTTTGAAGCCAGTATTCCAAATCCCAGAGCTTTTACTATGGCAAAGCACTCCAAAATCAAAGCGGGCTTTGTCTAAGAACAGAAGAAAGGCAAGAAATTGTAAACAGTCCCGATCTCCACTACAGAAAAGGAACAGTTTCTGCATAGTAGTTTATAATAGGAAACCCCCTTAGCATATGTCTGAAGTACTGAAGAATTTGAGAATTAAACCAAAGCCTACTAATTTTAGCTTTTATTGTGAATAGTGGAATGGATTTGAAAGTCAGATCAGGCTATTCTGAGAGCACCTCTACAAAACAGCAAAGCCAAAAAGTTACAAATACTCAAAATTAATTTTCTATTTTAAGTGCAAGGTACATAAAACCAAAGATTTCTCAGTGTTCTTGAGGCAAAAAAATAAAGGATAATCTTTATCTTTGTTAAAGAGACAACAAACAAAACAAAACAAACAAAACTTCATAGAAAAGACACTACCGGATTTTTAACTGCCCTAAACAGCAGGGAGGAATAAGTTTCATTTCAAAACAATTCAATGCTACAAACATTTGCTTAGCATTTCTCCACAACAGTCAGTGTGATGCTCACTTAAGAAGCTCTAGGTATTAATAATAGCCAAATCAAAATTCACAAAGTTCAAGAAATAAGGTTCATGTTTTAAAAAGATACTTTGAGATTTTAACAGCAACATTCTGAATAGTCCGCCAGTCTCCTTGCAGTGGAGGTTTTTTGCAATGGAAAACACCTACTGAAATTTTTCAATGCCTACTGAAATTATCCAGTTCTTTACCCAAATTATGGGTAATTCAAGCTCTCACAGAGAGCCCAAGATTCATGGCAAAGCTCACACATATAGACATGTCTCCTTCACTCTGAAAGCAGGATGGCTACAAAGCAAAAAAAATTGAGGAAAAAAGCAAAGTTAAAGAATAAAAAGTTTTAAAGGAGGAGAAGGAACTCACATACTTAAAACGAATCTGCAATGCAAGCAAGGCTATTGCCTCCTCAGGGAGGATATTTGATGTCTAAACTCAGAACCAAACTAAACTTTCCTGCAATGACCTTACTGGAAGCACACTTCAGCCCTAAACTTTCAAGTGTTTCACAGCACGCAGAGTCTTATACTACCTGGGACTTTCAAGGAGAGAATAAGGCTTTACCTGAAGTTACCTACAGGAGTAGGATATGAGTCTATATTAAAGAAATGAGATGAACAGCTCCATTTTAGGTCTGCAATACACAAACTGTCCTACAAAAAAAGGAGCAAGCATATGAGTCAATCTTGCTTGCTTTGCAAGGCAAAAAAAACCCTGAGTGTAGAAATCTTTTTGGCCTGCATGGTAACTGAGGACCTACACAACCATCTCCTCAAGCAAAACAGAAATTTCATGACAGCAACATAAGACAAGTTCTGTCTCACTAGCAGATCTTTTCAAGGACAATACACATATAACTTTTCAGATGGATTAAAATAATGTATTCTTCCCTATCCATATTCCTAGAATTTTTGGCTACATTCATCCAGACCATCAGTACTCTGTGTTAAATATGGTGCTTTGAGTTCAGAGACTTTCAATATCATTCTTAATCTGTCAGTTTCTGAAGAAAGCAGAGGGAAGGTAGGACAGACATTTTATTGCCATTTAAAAATAGAGTCTGGTGGTCAGAAACAGACAAATCTAAAACACTTCCCCACAACCACCACCACCTTTTCACAAGAACAAATTAATCGCTTCACTGTGGACTCCTCCACCTCCTCCCCACCAGCAGCAGAGGGGTATACGGAGTGGGGACCCATAACCTGCCACTCTGTCCTCCTCACACTTTTCCCTACTCCCTACAGCATTCATAGCCAGAGACTTTCTTTGAAGCCAAAATTATTGCAAAAAACTGCAAAAAAGTGCAGTTCTCTTAGAAAACAGTTCCCATTAATCCCATAAAATCTATACTACAGTGAGATGTGGCAGATTAATTTCAATGTGAGTTGCATGAAGTGAGTTCTGAAACCACCATCTAGCTAGAGAGGGAAATATGAGCAAATTAAGGCTTTTTTTGTAAAAATAAGAGTACAGGCAAATAATCTTTTCCAGTCGTTCTATTCGCAAAACTTTTCTATCCCTTTCTTCCACACACATAATCACAAATTTGGGGTAATTGGGGTGAAAATAAGATAACATAGCAGGCAGCTTTTTGAGAAGTTCTATTCTGTGTATGACTGGAAAAAACTTCTGATTTTACAAAGCCATTAGGGTAGCAGAACAGAATTAAAATTCTCAATGTACATGGGCTGGATCTTGCTTTTTTCCCCTCATTTTCTGGGACAATTAAATAACATCTCAATAACTTTATAGTGATGGCAGATGTCCTCAGGCAAGAAAACCCAATTGTTCAAAATAAATTCTTCTGCACCTAAAAAAAAATGCTTTTGGCAAGAATACCGTGCATTCCATAGAAGATAAACGGCTCATACATGTAACAGCAGTACCAGTAAAACCAATAATAGCAATATTGAAGCATGAGTAAATGATACAAGAAAAAAGGGGTACCCCAATATGAGATGGGTATATGCTTCATTTCAGAGCACTGACATCCCCCCTTACAGCTGGAACTAACTGCTAGAGCAGGAGAACACTTGAAGCACAGCTGTATTAACAGCATATTAAAGCACCTAAATTAAAAGTAATGCAAAATAAAAGCTATCATACCACCAAACAAAAGTAGGAAAAGCAAGAGGAAGATATAAGGCTTTCTTTGCTAGTTTTCATCTTTTCTTACTTCACTGTCCCAAATCTGCTGACAAAAACACTGCTTCCCTGGATTAGTGTCAGTTAGAAATTAATTTTTACTCATCAATCAAATTCCGTCCTTCTACACATACCCACAAACTCCTCTATAGTTTTATGGCTTATAATTAACTCACTAAATTTGCTAATTAAGTTAGCACATTTTAACTTGCCAGTCCTGTAATCCACCAACGGCCTCCTAAGGTTCCCAGGAGCAACTTCTGGTATACAGTAGTCATCAATAAATAAAAACTTGTCTCAATAAATGGAGTAATTCATCTGCAATGTTTTTAATCTCAATCTAAATTAAATACAAAATCATATTTGATGTTGTGGTAGCTGAAAGTTATTTGCTAGCAGACATTATTTTTCTAGTATAGATGTAGCTTGTCATGTCTTACTGTCAAAAGAATGCTAGTTTTCCAAACATGATAAGCCAAGCAGGAATCTCAATCATTTGGCTGCTGTTCTTGTTTTAATGAAGAGAGATTGGTATCTCAAGAATCCTGGGGGGATAATGCAGATGTGATGCAAGGCAGAGCACAGATAACAATTCTGACTTGGTAACAGACTGAACCTACTTAAAATGCATGCTTGCAAATCCCTCCCACTGTTGCCACCACAATAACATCTTTTATCAAAGTTTTGTCTATTTTAGGAGGTCAGTTCTCCACAAATGCTAATCTGTTCTGATCCAATTCCAAACTACAACATGCACTTGAATAAATCAAAACAGCACAACAAACCAAAAATGTCAACAGGTTGGCTACTTTCTGCACACAAGAGACAAATGTATTTTGCTGCACAGGGAATACAGAGGGAAATTCTTTCATATCTTAGCAAAGCAAGTCAATGCAATTTTAATTTGTATTCCCACATTACATGTTTCATGCATGCTCCTCAACCTAAACACCACCAATGGAAGCAAGACTGGATGAAGTGATGCCACTAGCCAATATTACTGGCAGTCACAGAGAGTAAATATGCTGCATCTCTGAAAGGGCAGAGTATCTCATTATCACACATGTGCCTCAGTGCGAAGACAGAACAAGCATCCTTAGGTCTTTTCTGAGAAAATTACATGCTGCATTGTGTTCATTCTAAATGTCTACAACAGGACAGTGAAAGCACTGAACTGTTGAAGATTCAGTAAAGATATTTAGGAAACTAATCTGTTGAGATGACCTTCAGGGACCCTCCAGAACATAACTATGCCCAAGAAAGGTCACCCAGTGATGCAGCAGTTGAGTGAGCAGAAGGAGAAGAAAATGCTAGGTTCTCTCTCCCTATGAGAGAGCAAATGTAAATGTAAATGACACAGATGTAAAGATAAAATAGAAAACCTCTCTCTGGTAGAAAGAGACTGGGGTACGTAGATGAGCATCCTCTCCAATGCAACAGGTAGTTTTCCCAAAAACATATTGTAAGGGGTGCTACGAAGTCAGGAAGTGCAGTAACAATGACAGCCTTCAACTACCCTCAGAAAGTCTGGGTATGCGTTACACTGCAGTCTGACAGCAAGAGTAAATTTTTAGACATAAATCAAGGTTTTTATGAAGCAACTTAACATGAGGTCAAAGAGTGAAGAAGCAACTCAATTTTTTTTTATTTTTATTTTATTTTAGTAGCATGCACTGTAAGAGCTACTAATAAGTACTTAGATTCAGCATCATGGCAAAAGTAACTGAATTCATAAATCCACCACAGCATGTTCTGCTTCATAATAGAGACCTTTGGGATGAAGCAGATTGATAAAAAGGAGCTAAGTGAGGCAGCTGAGAATTAAAGTTTTGCAGGCAGCATTCAAGAATGCCAAGCTGGAGACACTTGGAGGATAAATGAATACTACTTACCAAAAAAAATCCCCAAAAAAGACATGAGACAAAGGGCAAGAGTTAGCTTGGCATAGATCAACAACAGGATAAAAGTAGTTAAAGAAAAGGAGTAAGCATCTTTCAGAAACTACAGCAGTGACAAAATGAAGAAAACAAAGAACTTGAAAAATAATTTGCAAAAGCCATAAATATTACAAATAAATCTTTCTTCAAAAACACTAAAAGCAGGAATTGCAACAGTTTAAATAAGCACTAAATGATCAAAGAAATGTTTAAGATAAAGCCAGGAAAAAGATACATTTCTCCACCTGACCAAGTTCATCACGGCAGAGCTTAAGGAAGTTCTCATTCCAGAACAGGTGGGGCTGCTCATGAAAAACTCTAATCTCAAACCATAGTGTTTTTACAAGGGGCTACAGAATACAGATAAAATGAAAACCAATACATTTTCATATATTCATGGTTATTTTCATGGTTACTTATGCAAGAATATTAAAAGTAATCCAGAGATTGTGGGAACCTGCTGGGCCTGTGAATCTCTTAACAGAGCAGAAGGAGTCTGACCTTGGCTAGACTCCTCTGTGCTCGTA